>CM059786.1:39035886-39730886 GCA_030435695.1 Brachymystax lenok tsinlingensis | reverse complement strand
GTTTCAGTGTTTCACCATAGTGAAGGTGTACTTTCTGGTTCTCTCTCACTTTATCAACTCAACGTTTCTGACTGACAGACAAAACAGTGATGTAGTTGTATTCTAAAGGATTCTCTGTTCCTTGTATTTCTGTGTTTCAGTATCCTATAAGATTAGTCCAAGGGCAGCCCAAAACTATGTGTGTGTGTGTGTGTGTGTGTGTGTGGCTGAAACCGCCTAACCGTATCCATACATTCTCACACGTTTATCACATTGTCAGCTCAACATACTGTTCACTGAGACATAATGTTCACCAAGGCATACTGTTCACCAAGGCATACTGTTCACCAAGGCATACAGTTCACCAGGGCATACTGTTCACCAGGGCATACTGTTCACCAAGGCATACTGTTCACCAAGGCATACTGTTCACCAGGGCATACTGTTCACCAAGGCATACTGTTCACCAAGGCATACTGTTCACCAAGGCATACTGTTCACCAGGGCATACTGTTCACCAAGGCATACTGTTCACCAAGGCATACTGTTCACCAAGGCATACTGTTCACCAAGGCATACTGTTCACCAGGGCATACTGTTCACCAAGGCATACTGTTCACCAAGGCATACTGTTCACCAAGGCATACTGTTCACCAGGGCATACTGTTCACCAAGGCATACTGTTCACCAAGGCATACTGTTCACCAGGGCATACTGTTCACCAAGGCATACTGTTCACCAAGGCATACTGTTCACCAAGGCATACTGTTCACCAAGGCATACTGTTCACCAAGGCATACTGTTCACCAGGGCATACTGTTCACTAAGACATACTGTTCACCAAGGCATACTGTTCACCAGGGAATACTGTTCACTAAGACATACTGTTCACCAAGGCATACTGTTCACCAAGGCATACTGTTCACCAAGGCATACTGTTCACCAGGGCATACTGTTCACCAAGGCATACTGTTCACCAAGGCATACTGTTCACCAGGGCATACTGTTCACCAAGGCATACTGTTCACCAAGGCATACTGTTCACCAAGGCATACTGTTCACCAAGGCATACTGTTCACCAGGGCATACTGTTCACTAAGACATACTGTTCACCAAGGCATACTGTTCACCAGGGAATACTGTTCACTAAGACATACTGTTCACCAAGGCATACTGTTCACCAAGGCATACTGTTCACCAAGGCATACTGTTCACCAAGGCATACTGTTCACCAGGGCATACTGTTCACCGAGACATACTGTTCACCAAGGCATACTGTTCACCAAGGCATACTGTTCACCAAGGCATACTGTTCACCAAGGCATACTGTTCACCAGGGCATACTGTTCACTGAGACATACTGTTCACCAAGGCATACTGTTCACCAAGGCATACTGTTCACCAAGGCATACTGTTCACCAGGGCATACTGTTCACCAAGGCATACTGTTCACCAAGGCATACTGTTCACCAAGGCATACTGTTCACCAAGGCATACTGTTCACCAAGGCATACTGTTCACCAAGGCATACTGTTCACCAGGGCATACTGTTCACCAAGGCATACTGTTCACCAAGGCATACTGTTCACCAGGGCATACTGTTCACCAAGGCATACTGTTCTTCACTAAGACATACTGTTCACCAAGGCATACTGTTTACCTAGGCATACTGTTCACCAAGGCATACTGTTCACCAAGGTATACTGTTCACCAAGGCATACTGTTCACCAAGGCATACCATTTACCTAGACATACTGTTCACCAAGGCATACTGTTCAGCAAGGCATACAGTTCACCTAGGCATTCTGTTCACCAAGGGATACTGTTCACCAAGGTATACTGTTCACCAAGGTATACTGTTCACCAAGGCATACAGTTCACCTAGGCATTCTGTTCACCAAGGCATACTGTTCACCAAGGCATACTGTTCACCAAGGCATACTGTTCATCAAGGCATACTGTTCACCACGGCATACTGTTCACCAAGGCATACTGTTCACTAAGACATACTGTTCACCAAGGCATACTGTTCACCAAGGCATACTGTTCACTAAGACATACTGTTCACCAGGGCATACTGTTCACCAAGGCATACCGTTCACCAAGGCATACCATTTACCTAGACATACTGTTCACCAAGGCATACTGTTCAGCAAGGCATACAGTTCACCTAGGCATTCTGTTCACCAAGGGATACTGTTCACCAAGGCATACTGTTCACCAAGGCATACTGTTCACCAAGGCATACTTTTTACCTAGGCATACTGTTCACCAAGGCATACTGTTCACCAAGGCATGCTGTTAACCAAGGTATACTGTTCACCAAGGCATACTGTTCACCAAGGCATACTGTTCACCAAAGTATACTGTTCACCTAGGCATACTGTTCACCAAGGCATTATATTCACCAAAGTATACTGTTCACCAAGGCATGCTGTTAACCAAGGTATACTGTTCACCTAGGCATACTGTTCACCAAGGCATACTGTTCACCTAGACATACTGTTCACCAAGGCATACTGTTCACCAAGGTATACTATTTACCTAGACATACTGTTCACCTAGGCATACTATTTACCTAGACATACTGTTCACCAAGGCATACTGTTCACCAAGGCATACAGTTCACCTAGGCATTCTGTTCACCTAGACATACTGTTCACCAAGGCATACTGTTCACCTAGACATACTGTTCACCAAGGCATACTATTCACCAAAGTATACTGTTCATCTAGGCATACTGTTCACCAAGGCATACTGTTCACCAAGGCATACTGTTCACCAAGGCATACTGTTCACCAAGGCATACTATTTACCTAGGCATACTGTTCACCTAGGCATAATGTTCACCAAGGAATAATGTTCACCAAGGCATACCGTTTACCTAGACATACCGTTCACCAAGGCATACCGTTCACCAAGGCATACCGTTCACGAAGGCATATTGTTCATCAAGGCATACTGTTCACCTAGGCATACTGTTCACCAAGGTATACTGTTCACCTAGACATACTGTTCACCAAGGCATACTATTCACCAAGGCATACTGTTCACCAAGGCATACCGTTCACCAAGACATACTATTCACCAAGGCACACTGTTCACCTAGGCATACTGTTCACCAAGGTATACTGTTCACCAAGGCATACTGTTCACCAAGGCATACTGTTCACCAAGGTACAGTGGGGCAAAAAAGTATTTAGTCAGCCACCAATTGTGCAAGTTCTCCAACTTAGAAAGATGAGAGAGGCCTGTAATTTTCATCATAGGTACACTTCAACTATGACAGACGAAATGAGAAAAAGAAATCCAGAAAATCACATTGTAGGATTTTTTATTTGCAAATTATGGTGGAAAATAAGTATTTGGTCAATAACAAAAGTTTATCTCAATACTTTGTTATATACCCTTTGTTGGCAATGACAGAGGTCAAACGTTTTCTGTAAGTCTTCACAAGGTTTTCACACACTGTTGCTGGTATTTTGGCCCATTCCTCCATGCAGATCTCCTCTAGAGCAGTGATATTTTGGGGCTGTCGCTGGGCAACACGGACTTTCAACTCCCTCCAAAGATTTTCTATGGGGTTGAGATCTGGAGACTGGCTAGGCCACTCCAGGACCTTGAAATGCTTCTTACGGCCACTCCTTCGTCTGCCGGGCGGTGTGTTTGGGATCATTGTCATGCTGAAAGACCCAGCCACGTTTCATCTTCAATGCCCTTGCTGATGGAAGGAGGTTTTCACTCAAAATCTCACAATACATGGCCCCATTCATTCTTTCCTTTACACAGATCAGTCAGTCCTGGTCCCTTTGCAGAAAAACAGCCCCAAAGCATGATGTTTCCACCCCCATGCTTCACAGTAGGTATGGTGTTCTTTGGATGCAACTCAGCATTCTTTGTCCTCCAAACACGACGAGTTGAGTTTTTACCAAAAAGTTCTATTTTGGTTTCATCTGACCATATGACATTCTCCCCAATCCTCATCTGGATCATCCAAATGCTCTCTAGCAAACTTCAGACGGGCCTGAACATGTACTGGCTTAAGCAGGGGGACACATCTGGCACTGCAGGATTTGAGTCCCTGGCGGCGAGTGTGTTACTGATGGTAGGCTTTGTTACTTTGGTCCCAGCTCTCTGCAGGTCATTCACTAGGTCCCCGTGTGGTTCTGGGATTTTTGCTCACCGTTCTTGTGATCATTTTGACCCCATGGGTGAGATCTTGCGTGGAGCCCCAGATCGAGGAAGATTATCAGTGGTCTTGTATGTCTTCCATTTCCTAATAATTGCTCCCACAGTTGATTTCTTCAAACCAAGCTGCTTACCTATTGCAGATTCAGTCTTCCCAACCTGGTGCAGGTCTACAATTTTGTTTCTGGTGTCCTTTGACAGCTCTTTGGTCTTGGCCATAGTGGAGTTTGGAGTGTGACTGTTTGAGGTTGTGGACAGGTGTCTTTTATACTGATAACAAGTTCAAACAGGTGCCATTAATACAGGTAACGAGTGGAGGACAGAGGAGCCTCTTAAAGAAGAAGTTACAGGTCTGTGAGAGCCAGAAATCTTGCTTGTTTGTATGTGACCAAATACTTATTTTCCACCATAATTTGCAAATAAATTCATTAAAAATCCTACAATGTGATTTTCTGGATTTTTTTTCCTCATTTTGTCTGTCATAGTTGAAGTGTACCTATGATGAAAATTACAGGCCTCTCTCATCTTTTTAAGTGAGAGAACTTGCACAATTGGTGGCTGACTAAATACTTTTTTGCCCCACTGTATACTGTTCACCAAGGCATACTGTTCACCTAGGCATACTGTTCACCAAGGCATACTATTCACCAAGGCATACTGTTCACCTAGGTATACTGTTCACCAAGGCATACTATTCACCAAGGCATACTGTTCACCAAGGTATACTGTTCACCAAGGCATAATGTTCACCTAGGCATACTGTTCACCTAGACATACTGTTCACCAAGATGATTCACTGTATACAGCTGTGATCATGTGCCTGTCCCTGTTCCTAGGGGTGGGTGTGTGGTACGCGGGGCCTGTAGTCGTCACGGCGATATACCCGTTCACAGGGCGACAGCCTGGCGACCTGAGCTTCAACCCCAGCGACCGCATCACCATGGTTACCAAGACAGAGTTACAGTATGACTGGTGGGAGGGAACGCTTAACGGACGGAGCGGAATCTTCCCTGCTAACTTCGTCTCCTACCCCTGAACACACAGTCTGTCACAAACATCCACACTTACATTGCTGGGAGGGATGTTTGAACACACTACTTAGATACACACATGATCACACTATGGAAATACGCACAAATTAATGCACATATAGAGTGCCTTCGGAAAGTATTCAGACCCCTTGACTTTTCTACATTTTGTTACGTTACAGCCTTATTCTGAATTTGATTAAATAAATACATATCCTCAGCAATCTACACACAATACCCCATAATGACATCACAATACCCCATAATGACATCACAATACCCCATAATGACATCCCAATACCCCATAATGACAAAGCAAAAACAGGTTTTTAGAAATGTTCGCGCAAATGTATAAAAAAATATATAAAACAACTTTGCTATGAGACTTGAAATTGAGCTCAAATTCATCCTGTTTCCATTGATGGTCCTGGAGATGTTTCTACAACTTGGAAGTCCACCTGTGGTAAATTAAATTGATTGGACATGATTTGGAAAGGCACACACCTGTCTATATAAGGTCCCACAGTTGACAGTGCATGTCAGAGCAAAAACCAAGCCATGAGGTCAAAGGAATTGTCCGTAGAGCTCAGAGACAGGATTGTGAAGAGGCACAGATCTGGGGAAGGGTACCAAAAAAATTCTGCAGCATTGAAGGTCCCCAAGAACACAGTTGCCTCCTTCCTTCTTAAATGGAAAAAGTTTGGAACCACCAAGACTCTTCCTAGATTGGCCGCCCAGCCAAACTGAGCAATCGGGGGGAGAAGGGCCTTGGTCATGGAGGTGACCAAGAACCCGATGGTCACTCTGACAGAGCTCTAGAGTTCCTCTGTGGAGATGGGAGAAACTTCCAGAAGGACAACCATCTCTGCAGCACTCCACCAATCAGGTCTTTATGATAGATTGGCCAGACGGAAGCCACTCCTCAATAAAAAGGCACATGACAGCCCGCTTGGAGTTTGCCAAAAGGCACCTAAAGACTCTCAGACCATGAGAAACAAGAGTATCTGGTCTGATGAAACCAAGATTGAACTTTTTGGCCTAAATGCCAAGCTTCACGTCTGGAGTAAACCTGGAACCATCCCAACAGTGAGGCATGGTGGTGGCAGTATTATGCTGTGGGGATGTTTATGTACACACGCTACTCGCCATACTGCCATTGTTACGATGCTGATTCAACTTATTTAATATTAAATCATATTTTATCTTAACAAACCGGTATGGGTTTTCCTTAAGGATGTGTGGATATTATTAAATAACCTGGTGTAGTTTCTCTTCTGTCCAGAGGAGGACGATGTCCATCTACTGTCAGTCTGTATCCCCATTTCCACATATGCCCTGTCATGCATTGAAAAGCATGGGATCGGTGCAAGCACGGCTGGTCAAGATGTCATATAGGTGAGTTCATTCTAATTCCCCATGTCCACGTGACAATGCACCACTAAGCACTCGGTTTGTTTGTCTGTGTGTGTTTGTGTGAATGATTGTCCAGAGGGAATAAGTTGAAGTCATTGCAGAACAGGAGGGTGATATGCACATGCTAAACTCCTAAACCACTGGTGCAGATAAAGAAATGAGGGGGCCCCACCACACACAGAATATAGTTCCCCAGTTTCATCTTTGTCAGGGTAATAATGTACTGGAGAGCAACTATACTCTGTGTGAGGGTCCCTTATTGCTTTATAGTTGATTCTTGCCCCTGGTAGGGTTGCAAAATTACGGTAACTTTCCCTGGTTTCCCAGGAATCATGTTTGGAGGATTCCTGGATTTGCTGCTTATTCCCATGTAATACCGGAATTTTGCAACCCTAGACCCAAGTCAGACAAACACACATTCTTATGAAATTGAAAATTCCATTTTTTATTTAATAGCAAAGAACAGGAAATCTAGACTGTACAGGAGAACATTCCTCAGCCTGTCATAGGCCTATAAGAACACACAACAGCACATAATGAGAAACAATTTGTCATTTCAACAGCCTGATCCTGCCACCGGACAGGACAACATTCCTACACATAACTACCGACATCTGATTTCAATACCAACCATACAGCAACAAGACCACACCTTTTACGATAACAGACAGACAGACCCCCCATCTCAAGTCAACTTGACATGAAACAAAGTGTAGAAATGTCAGCAAGATGCAAGCGAGGTTCATGATTGTGCAAGGATAACACACGTACAGAAAATGCACACACAGAACCTTCCTGCAGAGCTGTTTACACAATGCTACATTAGCAACGTTTCCTCACATCTCACACAGACAGGTCTGTGTTTAAAAACGCTCTCAGCAAGCCTCTACGGGCTGTGGGAGATACAGGACCAGACCAATAAAACATTAAAACCAGGGTCGTGTTCAGTAGGGCACAACGTCAAAAAATGTTTTGCAATGTTTATTGTTCAAAGTTCAGGTAGTACCTCCCAGTTTCTTGTGTTCTGTACCAACTGAGCACCATGTAACTTGAAATACATGTATCTACAGCATGTGTTTGTTTTTGGTGTGTGTGTGTGCATACGTGCAGTTCCTGTGGGTTGTGGGAGGGCTTCTCTGGTTCTGCGTCTCCCAGGAATGGACAGGCTTTGTCAGCCGGGGCATCCGCTGAGCTCCTGTCAGGAAATATACACAAATCTCAGCCGGAGAGACGTTAACCTACAAGAGTCCACTACTCCTCAGAATGTGTGTCTCTATTGAACATGCTTCTTGGTCCAGGACTCTGGTTAGCAGGCCACAGACTGGGGGTTACAGTTATCCCACTGGGCACGAACTGGTTAAATCAACATTGTTTCCACATCATTTAAAAAATATATATACATATTTAATGACGTTGAATCAACATGGGAAACTGATTGGATTTGCAAAAAGTCATAAACATAACGGATTCCTACCCAACTTTTAACCTAAATCAAATGACATGGCTAAATGTTTAGTTTATTTCATGTTGAATTCACGTAAGCTGACAACTCAATCAACCGTAAATGAACATTAGCCGTGTAACTTGTGTCTGCTCCGCGGGTAGCGACTGAAACAGGTCACAGGACACACAGGGCAGCAACGAGGCTTTTCAGACGTGGATTCTCAACCCTCGAAACCCCGTGGAAATATCACATATTAACGATATCACTATGCAACGTAGACGTAGTATTTTCTGCTGAGAATGCAAAACAGTTCCTATACTGTAGTGCACATGTAGTACCTCGTTGTTGAGGAAATCCTGCTTTTACCGGCAGTTTTTGTTTCAAAGTGCAACAAAAACCTATTTACTAATCATGAACCTCGTGGTCTGTATCGTCCAATCACAAAGCAGATACAAGTCACGTGGTCTGTTAGTCCCTATAAGGTGCCGTCATGTCGTTCTCTAACAGACCACGTGACTTGTATCTGCTTTGTGATTGGACGATACAGACCACAATGCTATATGGGATTCGTAGTTTTTTTTTTTTGCCTCCTAACTATGTACACAGTATGGTACCCTTGACTTAAAAAAATATATATATATCACCGTTTTTGTAAAGCGATTTCTAATCTTCTGAATTAATGATTCACACCAGTTTTGTAGCTATTCACCACTTGGAAATGTTAAAATTTGTATGCTGAAAATGAGTGGCGGTGTCAATTCCTGGAACCATAATCGCGGAAAGAGGGGCGTTGCAGCCCTATAGAGGGGGAGTGAGAAAGAGGGTAAATAGCTGACCTAAAAGGAGAGGTTGTGTAACACACCAGCTGCCTGTGAACTCTTTGAGTATAGCATTTCACAGTCAGCTGCTGTTGACGACACACTGAAGAGAGAAGGCAAGTCACCAACCAGTTGATCGCGATCTCCAAGGCATTTCTACTCGATCACCAAACATTTATGTAAAACAAAAACTACGATAAAGCCTTGTGTTCCTTGTTATTCATCTCACGCTGTTGGTGGTAGGTGCACTTGATTCACTCTGCGCGCAGGGGTAGGCAAACTGTTGCCATTTTGAATCGTTTCATGGGTACAAACTGCCTTACTGGTGGGCCCAGAGAGCAAATCGATGACCGTGTCTGCAGTAACGTAGCAGGCATGAAAGAATGCTACAGTAAAGTTTATACTGTGAGATTTCAGAACGTTTAAAACCACGACTAGAGAGACTGTCAACGAATACAGCAAAGAGCTGCTGCTTTTAACAGTTCATGTTTAAGTTCTTACTCAACACTGTCAACACTTTGTATTCAACACTTTGTATTTAACACTTCTATAAGTCATAAAATGCGCATTCTCCCTACTTCCACTCATCACTACAACCAACACTGCAGCAGTAATGAATGAGTAGGAAAGTGTATCTATAAGCTTGTGTTGTTATTATTAGCAGCTTGGGTCTTTTTTTAATATCCAGGAATATTTCACTTTCTCTGTTCATAAGAGTAGCAACATGAATTTGCGCACGAGGCAGAAATAATGCGGTTCGACTCGAGTCTCGCCATTAGCTGGAAGACGGTGTCCCTTTTGGGTCAGTGTCAGGGTCAGCGGAGGAAAGGGAGAGCGGAGGGATGTTGAGAGACGGACCCTCAGTCTGCTGATCTCAGCCCTCCGCTGAGACTGACCATCAGATGCAGGCAGCATAATAAAACAAATTACAATTATAAAATAAAATAAAAGAATAAAGCTTAATTATTTAAAATGTAAGGCTCACTCAGCTCAAGTAATATAGCAACGGATCTATTACCGTTGTGATCATAGAGCCTCGCTCAAATGTTGAAATATAATTTTAAAAAGTGGTCTGAAACAACAATGCATTAGCAGAACAATTCAAGCAAAGCAGTGCAGTGCTAATGTATTGGGCCTATAGCCTAGTGCACAAACCTTGTTGCTACAGAACTGTTTTTAATTGGGTTAATGTTGCATAGGCTTATGTGGAAAAAAAGAAAAATTGTGTTAAAAAATATATATAAGCAGTAGATCTCTACATTTTTACTCAGAAAAGGTTGGTGAGGGTCACACACACACACACACACACACACACACACACACACACACACGCACACACGTCAGGGCTCTCTCACCCTCTGAAGACCAAAGGGAGGGGAAGGTTGGTAGACGAAGACTGGGCTGTTTGACACAGTCCTCCAAGGAATCAGGGAGCGGCACACCACTGGTCTCCGGTAGAAACAGACACAGTCCCGCCCCAACAATGGGGCCACTCCCATAAAGAATCATAGCGGCCAATGGGATGGTTTCTCCTCTAGGACTGACCACCGCATTCAGGATACACCCCACCCTGTAACACAGACACACAAAGCCCACACACTTCTGTCTGAAACACACGCACGCACACACACACACAAACATTAGGGGACACTGTACTTGCTGTGTTGAGAGGATTGCCAAGAAACTGAAGATCTGGTACAACGCTGTGTACTACTCACTTCACAGAACAGCGCAAACTGTCTCTAACCAGAATAGAAAGAGGAGTGTGAGGCCCCGGTGCACAACTGAGCAAGAGGACAAGTACATTAGAGTGTCTAGTTTGAGAAACAGACGCCTCACAAGTCCTCACCTGTCAGCTTCATTAAATAGAACCCGCAAAACACGAGTCTCAACGGTGAAGAGGCGACTCCGGGATGCTGGCCTTCTAGGCAGAGTTGCAAAGAAAAAGCCATATCCCAGATTGGCCAATAAAAATAAAATATTAAGATGGGTAAAAGAACACAGACACTGGACAAAGGAACTCTTCCTAGAATGACAGCATCCCGGAGTCGCCTCTTCACTGTTGATTTTGAGACTGGTGTTTTGCGGGTACTATTTAATGAAGCTGCCAGTTGAGGACTTGTGAGGCGTCTGTTTCTCAAACTAGACACTCTAATGTACTTGTCCTCTTGCTCAGTTGTGCACCGGGGCCTCACACTCCTCTTTCTATTCTGGTTAGAGACAGTTTGCGCTGTTCTGTGAAGGGAGTAGTACACAGCGTTGTACCAGATCTTCAGTTTCTTGGCAATTTCTCACATAGATTAGCCTTCATTTCTCAGAACAAGAATAGACTGATGAGTTTCAGAAGAAAGTTCTTTGTTTCTGGACATTTTGGGCCTGTAATCGAACCCACAAATGCTGATACTCCAGATACTCAACTAGTCTAAAGAAAGCCAGTTTTATTGCTTCTTTAAATCAGGACAGCAGTTTTCAGCTGTGCTAACATAATTGCAAAAGGGTTTTCTAATGATCAATTAGCCTTTTAAAAATGATAAACTTGAATTAGCTAACACAACGTGCCATTGGAACACAGGAGTGATGATTGCTGATAAATGGCCTCTGAACACCTATGTAGATATTCCATTATTTTAAATTCAGCCGTTTCCACTTACAATAGTCATTTACAACATGAACAATGTCTACACTGTATTTCTGATCAATTTGATGTTATTTTAATTTGCTTTTCTTTAAAAAACAAGGACATTTCTAAGTGACCCCAAACTTTTGAACGGTAGTGTATATATACACACGTGAGTGATAATTGATTAATAGATGATGTGTGTATCTCTGTTTGCAGAGCATGTATTAATATCACCTATGTCTCAGCAGGATAAACAAGACATGAGGGAACTACATCAGGGCTGCGTGTATCAGTAGGATAAACAAGACATGAGGGAACTACATCAGGGCTGCGTGTCTCAGCAGGATAAACAAGACATGAGGGAACTACATCAGGGCTGCGTGTCTCAGCAGGATAAACAAGACATGAGGGAACTACATCAGGGCTGTGTGTCTCAGCAGAATAAACAAGACATGAGGGAACTACATCAGGGCTGCGTGTCTCAGCAGGATAAACAAGACATGAGGGAACTACATCAGGGCTGTGTGTCTCAGCAGAATAAACAAGACATGAGGGAACTACATCAGGGCTGCGTGTCTTCTTGGTTGAGATAGGGACTGACCAGTCCTGTAACACTAGCTATACATCAGGGGTCAAACACACACACACACACACTCCGTACCTGATGAGCGTAGGGAAGAGTTCGATGCCGTAGAGTACAGAGACAAACACAGTGGTCTGCATACACAGCTTCCCCACCAGGGCCAGAGTCATCACCAACACTGGGACATCTACACACACACAATGTTGGATCACTGGATCACTGGAGGTGTGTGTGTGTCACTGGATCACTGTGTGTGTGTGTGTGTGTGTGTGTGTGTGTGTGTGTGTGTGTGTGTGTGTGTGTGTGTGTGTGTGTGTGTGTGCTTACCATAGAAGCGTGATGCGAGCAGGGACAGCAGGCAGAAGGAGCCACTGAGGAACAGGGACAGCATGCTGATTGGGCGTCTGCCCCAGCGAGCCAAAAGGAATGGGGCGAGCAGGCAGGGAGCCTCTGATAGGCCGCTGAAGAACTGAGCCAGGAAGACATCCACCCCGAACCGCCCGACATTCATACAGATACCGTAGTACGTCAGGGCTGATGCTAGCCTAACACACACACACACAGACACGCACACACAGGGGAGAAAAACGGTAGAATACTGTAGAACAGAACTGTCAAATAGAATACAGAGGTAGAATCTGACAGCCTCTCTCTCTCTCTCACACACACACACACACACACACACACACACACTGACCTACCCAATGTAACTCATGATGACCAGGCGCAGTAGGATGGTGGGACTTCTCATGTGTCCGCAGTGGGAAAGTGTGTGTTCCTCCCATGTTTGTGTGTCTGCCTTTGGTGTGTGTGTCTCATTGTCAGGTGTGTCTGCCTTTGGTGTGTGTGTCACATTGTCAGGTGTGTCAGTCTCCAGTGTGTGTGTCTCATTGTCAGGTGTGTCAGTCTCCAGTGTGTGTGTCTCATTGTCAGGTGTGTCAGTCTTCAGTGTGTGTGTCTCATTGTCAGGTGTGTCTGTGTCCAGGTGTACTTCCTGCAGGTCCTTCCCCTCTGTGTCCAACAGCTAGGTCAGAAAGACCACACACAGGCTTGAGTTGAGTTAGGGAACACTGATGTGTGTGTGTGTGTGTGTGTGCGTGTGTGTGTGTGTGTTTGTACCAGGTCTAGAAAGCGTTTGTCCTCAGGACTGTGTCTCCTGTACTCCTCCAGAGTCTTTGTCCTCCTCTTCAGGAGCAGCCAGCGAGGAGACTCAGGAATAGAACTGAGGGGGAGAGAGAGAGTTCTCATTATTATTTCTCTGTCAAACTACATTACTATTTGCATAAGAATACCACATTATAGTCAACTCTGAACACTGTGTGTGTGTGTGTGTGTGTGTGTGTACTCACTAGTAGAGAGGCAGACAGAGGATCTGTGGTATGGCCAGTGCCAGGTGTAGCTGTGTCCAGGTGTGTGTAAGGTACGCCAGCGGTGCCAGGGCCATCATACCCAGGCTGAAGGAGAAGGACAGGAGGGCCGGGGGCCAGATACGATACTTGGGAAGACTCCATTCCACACCTACACACACACACACTGTTAAATCCATGCACACAGGCGCACACACAGTTATATCAGGGTAGGTGTGTGTGTGTTACCCAGGCTGAAGCTGCAGATATTGATGCAGCAGCAGGAGACCCCGGCCAGACAGCGCAGGGTGAGGAAGAGGAGGGCGTGAGGAAGGACTGCCGGCAGCACAGCAGTCACAGCATTAACACAAACACACACCAGCAACACTGCTCGCTTACCGTACCTGGTCACACACACACACACACACACACCTTCCATGTGTTACAATGTATGATTTACTGTTTGTGTGTGTGTGTGTGTGTGTGTGTGTGTGTGTGTGTGTGTGTGTGTGTGTGTGTGTGTGTGTGTGTGTGTGTGTGTGTGTGTGTGTGTGTGTGTGTGTGTGTGTGAGAGAGAGTCTCACCGGTCAGAGAGAGCTCCTCCAAACAGAGATCCCAGCAGAAGGCCAGTCATGTAGATGGTCTGGCTGTACGACAACACCTCCGGATCCATACACACTGTGCCCTGTAACACACACACAGATGTTTGTACCAGATAATGTTTCAGTAATCTAGCTGTATGTTGTAACACTGACTATGTCCTCAGCCCCGGGCGATACTGATGATGTTTCCCTGAGACATGACGGTATTTCTTATCACTGCTGTGTGTTGTGAAACGTCTTGCCAGTGATATTGATGATGTTTCCCTGAGACATGACGGTACTTCTTATCACTACTGTGTTGTGAAACGTCTTGCCATGTGACACTCCTTTAAGCCACTTACTTTCTATTGTTGTTCCATTGCCGAGGGGAAGCGTTTCGTTCCATTGCCGAAGGGAAGCGTTTCGTTCCATTGCAGAGGGGAAGCGCTTGCCCATTGCCGAAGGGAAGCGTTTCGTTCCATTGCAGAGGGGAAGCGTTTCGTTCCATTGCCGAAGGGAAGCGCTTCGTTCCATTGCAGAGGGGAAGCGTTTCGTTCCATTGCCGAAGGGAAGCGTTTCGTTCCATTGCCGAGGGGAAGCGTTTCGTTCCATTGCCGAGGGGAACAGTTTCGTTCCATTGCCGAGGGGAACAGTTTCGTTCCATTGCCGATGGGAACAGTTTCGTTCCATTGCCGAGAGGAAGCGTTTCGTTCCATTGCAGAGGGGAAGCGTTTCGTTCCATTGCCGAGGGGAAGCGTTTCGTTCCATTGCCGAGGGGAAGCGTTTGGTTCCATTGCCGAGGGGAAGCGTTTCGTTCCATTGCAGAGGGGAAGCGCTTCGTTCCATTGCCGAGGGGAAGCGTTTCGTTCCATTGCCGAGGGGAAGCGTTTCGTTCCATTGCCGAAGCATTTTGTTCCATTGTCGAGGGGAAGCATTTCGTTGCACTGTGTACCCCATGCACTGTATATCATGTCTCTATGACTAATAAACAAACGGGAACTTCTAAGTTGTTTCCTAACACACACGAGTGATAAATCTGACATACATTCTGGGAGTGTGCTTAAGTGGTCAGTGAGTGTGTAGATGGCTGGCTCTGTAACCAGGTTACCCTGGCTAATTCTATGATTAGGTATTCATTGACTCATCTATTGTTGTTCAGATATGAAGTTAGAGTACATACCAGAGGCATGCAATGCTGCTTAATCAGTGTTTATTACATTATATCCTATCTGTTAATAAACTAAAGCTGGGTTCATCTGGGTCTGTGAAACCCGGTCGTACACTACATTTCTACGTCATAGGAATCTGTTCATGCAGCTTGTTGATGTTACCACTGATTGAGACCATTATAATAACTGCCAATCATGTTGAAACCGTAAAACTTTTGCGGTTTACTCACATTCTCTCTTTCCGTGTCGTTCCCACCCGTGATGTCATCCTGTGGCGGTAATAATACCTGTAAAAGTGATCCGTTTACCTCGCGCACCTCCCATGTAGTCCAGTTCTGTGTATGGGCACTAGAATATACTTCTCCACCGGTTCGACTCCCGGACGGTAACTCACCCGGGACGTTATTGCACGAGGAGGTTGCTCTGCTAACAGCGAAGAGGTCGAGGAAGAAGAGAAAGGCCATGAAGAAGAATATAAGCGCGAGCCGCCAGTACACCGCGAGCTGTAATGGTGCCATAGTAGTGGGCGCTTCTCTTTCACAATCTCTCTCTGCTTACCGCCTCTCGCCGTGTCAGCGGACTCTGGTTAGATCGCAACGTGCACCCATAAACTTCTAGAACTCCCCGTCAACTGGCTCCTCAACGGAAGAAGTGCTGTAACTGCAAAGTCTAATCATAACAAATCGTGACGTGGTCTGGAGTGAATAAATACCTTACTAGTCTTGTGCACCCGATTTCCTGAGGACAAGGTTACCTAAATCCATACTTTCTCTAGAACTACACAACTTCTATTCTCCTTCTCTCCGCTTTTTCTTCTCTCTCACGTCTTTTCTCTCTCCTTGCCATTCACTGTCTCTCTCAATTCAATTCGAGGCGGTTCGAATCCCTGAGCTGACAAGGTAAAAATCTGTCGTTCTGCCACTGAACAAGGCAGTTAACCTACTGTTCCCCAGTTGGTCATCATTGTAAATAATCATTTGTTTTTAACTGACTTGCCTAGTTAATTAAAAACACAAATTAAAAAAGTGCTTCACTGGCATGGGAACATAGCCACGGGAAGTAGTTTGGGGGGGCGAAGTGGGATGTGTAGAAATACCGCCACCAGTTGAAACACATTTATTGTGCTTCTACACCATTTTAAGCTTTATTAGGTTTATATTAGGTTTGGCATGCGGAATGGCGTGTACAATGTACTACTCAACCTCGTCATACATAGACTACATTGACCCGTTTAGCCTACTTGTGGAACAGTGCATATAGATGCATAATACACGCTATCAAGGGCTACTTCAAATACAGACATCAATGTGAAAGTAACTGGAGCATAAAACAGGACCCCTTGCTATAGATCTGAAATCACCCTTGTGGAACGGCGCATACAGTGACATTGGATTGTGCTATTGCCACTAAAATTGTTGCTCTGCATTCAGAGATTGTTCTTCATGTGTGCGCCAAGCGCATTTTTGCATTTGGCGGTCTACATTATTCACCAGGGAAGGGAAACATTCTGCGAATATTGAATCACTGCATTTTGTATCAACAAGACTGCTTAGAGAAAAACATAGATGCAGTACCAGTCAAACGTTTGGATACAGCTACTCATTCCAGTGTTTATTTGTACTATTTTCTACATTGTAAAACAATAGTGAAGACATCAAAACTATGAAATAGCACATATGGAATCATGTAGTAACCAAAAAAAGTGTTAAACAAATCAAAATATATTTTAGATTCTTCAAAGTAGCCACCCTTTGCCTTGATGACAGCTTTGCACACTCTTGGTATTCTCTCGACCAGCTTCATGAGGTAGGCACCTGGAATACATTTCAATTAACAGGTGTGCCTTGTTAAAAGTTAATTTGTGAAATGTATTTCATTCTTAATCAGTTGTGTTGTGACATGGTAGGGGTGGTATAGAAAAGATAGTCCTATTTGGTAAAAGACCAAATCTACATTTTGGCAAGAACAGCTCAAATAAGCAAAGAGAAACGACAGTCCATTATTTAAGTGCAGTCGCAAAAACCTTCAAGCGCTATGATGTAACTGGCTCTCATAACGACCGACACCTGAAAGGAAATACCCAGAGTTACCGCTGCTGAAGAGGATATATTCATTAGAGTTAACTGCAACTCAGATAGCAGCTGAATGCTTCACAGAGTTCAAGTAACAGATACATTTCAACATAAATTGTTCACAGGAGACTATTAATCAGGCCTTCATGGTTGAATTTCTGCAAAGAAACCACTTCTAAAGGACACCAATAATAAGAAGAGACATACTTGGGCCAAGAAACACGAGCAATGGACATTAGACCGGTGGAAATCTGTCCTTCGGTCTGATGAGTCCAGATTTTAGATTTTTGGATCCAACCGCCGCATCTTTGTGAGACGCAGAGTAGGTGAATGGATGATCTCCGCATGTGTGGAGATCATACTTTTTGGAGAAATGTCCTCTGGTCTGATGAAACAAAAATAGAACTGTTTGGCCATAATGACCATTGTTATGTTTGGAGGAAAAAGGGGGATGCTTGCAAGCCGAAGAACACCATCCCAACCATGAAGCACGGGGGGTGGCAGCATCATGTTGTGGGGTGCTTTGCTGCAGGTGCACTTCATAAAATAGATGGCAAAATGAGGAAGGAAAATTATGTGGATATATTGAAGCAACATCTCAAGACATCAGTCAGGAAGCTTGGTCGCAAATAGTTCTTCCAAATGGACAATGACCCCAAGCATACTTCCAAAGTTGTGGCAAAATGGCTTAAGGACAACAAAGTCAAGGTATTGGAGTGGCCAACACAAAGCCCTGACCTCAATCCTATAGAAAAAGCGTGTGTGAGCAAGGAGGCCTACAAACCTGACTCAGTTACACCAGCTCTGTCAGGAGGAATGGGCCAAAATTCACCCAAGTTATTGTGGGAAGCTTGTGGAAGGCTACCCAAAACATTTGACCCAAGTTAAACAATTTAACGACAATGCTACCAAATACTAATTGAGTGTATGTAAACTTCTGACTCACTGGGAATATGATGAAAGAAATAAAAGCTTAAATAAATCATTCTTTCTACTATTATTCTGACATTTCACGTTCTTAAAATAAAGTGGTGATCCTAACTGACCTAAGAGGGCATTTTTACTAGGATTAAATGTCAGGAATTGTGAAAAACTGAGCTGAAATGTATTTGGCTAAGGTGTATGTAAACTTCCGACTTCACCTGTGTCTACTGAACAAAAATATAAATGCAACAATTAACGGTTTTTCCAAATCATGTCCAGTTTTTACCGAGTAACAGTTCATATAAGGAAATCATTCAATTTAATTGAAAATTCAATGCCATAATCTATGGATTTCACATACGGGGCAAATGCCCACCCACTGGGGAGCCAGGCCCAGCCAATCAGAATTAGTTTTTCCCCACAAAAGGGCTTTATTACAGACAGAAATACTCCTCAGTTTCATCAGTCCGGGTGGCTGGTCTCAGACAATCCCGTTGGTCCTGGTTACATCTTGTCTGTGGTTGTGAGGCCGGTTGGCCAAATTCAGTAAAACAACATTGGAGGTGACTTATGGTACAGAAATAAACATTACATTCTCTGCCAACAGCTCTGGTGGACATTCCTGCAGTCAGCATGTCAATTGCACTCTCCCTCAAAATTTTGACACATATGTGGCATTGTGTTGTGGGACAAAACTGCACATTTCAGAGTGGCCTTTTATTGGCCCCAGCACAAGGTGCACCTGTGAAATGATCATGTTGTTTAATATGCTACTTGATATGCCACACCTATCAAGTGGATTGATTATCTTGGCAAAGGAGAAATGTTCGCTAACAGGGATGTAAACAAATTTGATAGAAATAAGATTGTGTGTATAGAACATTTCTGTGATATTTTATTTCAGCTCACTAAACATGGGACCAACACTTCACATGTTGCGTTTATATTTTTGTTCAGTATATGTATTCCGACCCCTTGACTTTTTCCACATTTTGGTAGGTTACAGCCTTATTCTAAAATTGATTAAATTGTTTTTATCCTCAATCTACACACACCCATAATGACAAAGCAACTTTATTAAAAATAACACTGAAATATTACATATACATAAGTATTCAGACCTTCCCAGCGCTGCAGATTTTGCTGCGAATTAGATCATTTATTTTTGTCCATATATAGTGTCACAATCTCTGTGAAGGGCAGACCAAGGCGCAGCGAGGCATCCAGTATACATCTTTATTAATCAAACGTTACTGGGACAAAACAAAACAAACAAAGATCGTAACGCTGAACATAACTTGTCACACAAACAAAGCTATCACCAAACAATAACCCACAAACCCCTAGTGCAAACTACAAACATATATATGGTTCCCAATTAGAGGTAACGACACTCAGCTGCCTCTAATTGGGAACCATTACCCCAACATAGAAATAGAGAACCTAGAACAGAAAAAACCCTACACCAAAACAAAACACGCCAGCCTGTCTTCTCAGGCCTGGACGTGACAGTACCCCCCCCCCCAAAGGCGCGGACTCCGACTCCACCAAAAGTCCATGGGGGGGTCTTTGGGTGGGTCTTTTTGTCCCAGGTGGTGGCTCCGGTGCCGGCCGTGCTGGCTTGATGTCCCGCACCGGAGGCCCTGGGCTATTAGCCGGAACTCTGGTGCGAGGAGCAGGAACCGGGCGTGATGGGCTCATGACGAGCACTGGAACTCTGGTGCGGGGAGCAGGAACCGGCCGTACTGGGCTCCCGAAGCGCACTGGGACTCTGGTGCGAGGAGCAGGAACCGGCCGTACTGGCTACCGATGCTCACTGGGACTCTGGTGCGAGGAGCAGGAGCCGGCCGTACTGGGCTCACGATGCGCACTGGCACTCTGGTGCGGGGAGCAGGAACGGGCTGTACTGGACTCACGACGCGCACTGGGACTCTGGTGCGGGGAGCAGGAACGGGCCGTGCTGGATCCACGACGGGCACAGGAATCCTGGAGCGTGGAACAGGGACAGGACGTGCTGGGTCCACGATGGGCACAGGGATCCTGGAGCGCGGAACAGGGACAGGACGTGCTGGACTCTCTAAGCGCACAGGGGGCCTGGTGCGCGGAGCCGGAACAGGACGTGCTGGACTCTCTAAGCGCACAGGGGGCCTGGTGCGCGGAGCCGGAACAGGACGTGCTGGACTCTCTAAGCGCACAGGGGGCCTGGTGCGCGGAGCCGGAACAGGACGTGCTGGACTCTCTAAGCGCACAGGGGGCCTGGTGCGCGGAGCCGGTACTTCTCTCCCCGGCTGTTCACTCACCCTTGCCTCATGGATGATGGGAGCTGGAATGTCACACACTGGGCTGTGGATGCGAACCGGAGACCAGGAGCGCAGAGTCGGCACCACTCCTCCAGGGTGCACACTCACCCTCCCCTGACAGATGAGTGGGGCTGGAATATCTCGCACCGGGCTGTGAACGCGCACTGAAGACACCGTGCGCAAAACTGCATAGCACGGCGTCTTACCAGTGCAACGCTCCCTCCGACGCTCCCTCCAGAGAGCACGAGGAGTTGGCTCAGGAGTCCATCCTGAACCAGCCAAACTCCCCGTGTGCCCCCCCCAAAAAAGTTTTGGGCTTCCTAGCCAGGCGAGTCCCAACATACTTTTCTCTCTCCGGGTTCCATACTCTGTACAAATCCTCGTAATATCGCCGCTCCACTATCGCTGCTTCCAGCTCCTCTCTTGGACGGCGATATTCTCCAGGCTGAGCCCAGGGTCCTCCTCTAAACAATTCCTCCTCCCAGTTCCAGTACTCCCGGTTCTCTCGCTGCTTGGTCCTTTTATGGTGGGTTATTCTGTCACGATCTCCGTGAAGGGCAGACCAAGGCGCAGCGAGGCATCCAGTATACATCTTTATTAATCAAACGTAACTGGGACAAAACAAACGAAGATCGTAACGCTGACCATAACTTGTCACACAAACAAAGCTGTCACCAAACAATAGCCCACAAACCCCTAGTGCAAACTACAAACATATATATGGTTCCCAATTAGAGGTAACGACACTCAGCTGCCTCTAATTGGGAACCATTATCCCAACATAGAAATAGAGAACCTAGAACAGAAAAAAACCCTACACCAAAACAAAACAAAACACGCCGCCTGTCTTCTCAGGCCTGGACGTGACATATAGCTTGTTAGGTCACAGTTCCAGGAACGGCTGAAGAATTGCAACATTTTCCTGGAGCTAACTCTGCAGATAGCACTACTAGATGATTTGAAAAGTCATAGTCAATCAATAATATAATACTTTTAGCAAAACATTTTATTTGAATGTACAATCTGTAGAAACTCTGAGAATAGAAAGGTTCAGAACTTGTGAAACATCACAGCACAGTTGAAAAATATATGGCCAATAGAAATCCAATATGGATGTTAAGAGATAGATGGGAGGGGTTGAATGGAGCTGATGGGTGGGACTAATAACAAGATAACTAATGTAAAATATACTGTGTCCGTAAAATGTATATACTGTAGGTTCAGAACTTTTGAAACAGCATAGCAAAAAAAAAAAAGCAAAAAAACACAGCCACAATATATTGCAAATAGAAATTAAACTGGATTTTAATCAGAATATAAATGTTTTTAACTAGACAAGTCAGTGAAGAACAAATTCAATTTGGGGAGGGGTGGTAGGGTTAGTGGAAAATAAAAATATATTTAAAAAAGTGCCTCGGAAAGTATTCAGACCCCTTGACATTTTCCACCTTTTGTTACGTTACAGCCTTATTCTAAAATGGATTAAAGGGGTTTATCCCCCTCATCAATCTACACACAATCCCTCATAATGACAAAGCAAATAGTTTTTTAGAAATGTTTGCTAATAAAAAAAAAAAGAAAAACAGAAATATCACATTTACAAAAGTATTCAGACCCTTTAATCAGTACTTTGTTGAAGCACTTTTGGCAGCGATTAATGCATCAAGTCTTTTTGGGTATGACGCTATAAGCTTGGCACACATGTATTTGGGGAGTTTCTCCCATTCTTCTCTGAAGATCCTCTCAAGCTCTGTCAGGTTGGATGGGGAGCGTTGCCGCACAGCTATTCCTCAGATTTGTGCCTCGTCTCAGAGCTCAACGGACAATTCCTTCGACGTCATGGCTTGGTTTTTGCTCTGGGACAATTCCCTCGACCTCACGGCTTGGTTTTTGCTCTGACATGCACTGTCAACTGTGGGACCTTATATAGACAGGTGTGTGCCTTTCCAAATCATGTCCAGTCAATTGAATTTACCCCAGGGGAATTCCAATCAAGTTGTAGAAACATCTCAAGGATGATCAATGGAAACAGGATGCACCTGAGCTCAATTTTGAGTCTCATAGGAAAGGGTCTGAATACTTATGTAAATAAGGTATTTCAGTTTTTTTTCTTTTATACATTTGCAAATATTTCTAAAAACCTGTTTTCGCTTTATCATTCTGGGTTATTGTGTGTAGATTGATGAGGAATTTTAGTTATTTAATCAATTTTAGAAAAAGGCTGTAGCGTAACGGCCTCCCGAGTGGCACAACAGTCTAAGCCACTGCATCGCAGTGCTTGAGGTGTCACTACAGACCCAGGTTTGATCCCAGGCTGTGTCACCCATGAGGTGGTACACAATTGGCGCAGCGTCGTCCGTGTTAAGGGAGTGTTTGGCCTGCCCGCATTTCTTTGTCCCATCACGCTCTGGACACCTTCAAGCTGACTCCGGTCATGTTTCGGTGGACGCATGGCTCTCGACCTTCGTAGGGGAGTTGCAGCGATGAGACAAGACTGTAACTACCAATGGGATATCACGAAATTGGGGGGGAGAAAAAAGTGGTAAAAGTACATACAAAAATTAATTTAAAAGTCTGTAGCGTAACAAAATGTGGAAAACACTTTCCGGATGCACAACAATTGCTGCTGTCAAAGGCTCAGAACCCCTCTGTGAGAGAGTACGGGGGGATGCAAGACATGAATACCAGTTAGCAGCATCAGTTTCGTAAACAAGGAGGAACTATAGAATGTAATAATACAGAAAAATACTAAAGGAGGACCATGTAGAACGAGCACTAGTAGAGAGCTATTAGGTGCCACTGGATAGGGTTCAGTGTAACGAATACGCGGAGGCAGAGTTAGAATCCATGTGCGGAAGTTTATTCAGGGCAGGTTGCGGGAGAATATACGAGAAGGCAGGAAGAGGGTCAAAACCAGAGAAGCAGTCAGATCTGTCGTCATACAAAGGGGTAATACAATAGGCATAGGTCAGTAGGCAGGCAAGAGATCGTAGCATAAGCATCAGTGAAACAGGTGATCAGAACGCTCGGTAAGGCAGGATAACTGGCAATACTTCGCAAAGAGTCCATGCATAGTTTACCGGTTAAATAGTCAACAAACAGGAAATTGGTGCAGAGGAAGCCAGGGAAGGTGGAGCACAGTCAGTACTCGGGAGATGGCTCCCTCTACTGGTTAGGCCTTAAATTCAGCCACCATAGGTCTGTCCGGCAAGAAGTCCAAGATATCTTCAGACAGGTTTATTGCAGACAGGTATGGGCGAAAATGACAAAATAAAATGACAAAATACAGATACATTGATCTTTATGGTATTTTGTATCAAAAGACAAAATACTTGTATTTTGTAATTTAAATAATAAAAATACATATATTTTAACTCCAGTGTGGCGCTGGAGTACTTGAGGCGTCACTACAGACCTGGCTACAGTTCCCGCCCAATTGGCCTAGCGTCGTACGGATTAGGGGAGGGTTTGGCCGGGGGGGGCTTTACTTGGCTCATCCCATCTAGTGACTCCTTGTGGCAGGCCGGGCGGTTGCAGGCTGACTCAGTCGTCAGTTGAGCGGTGTTTTGTCCGACACATTGCTGCAGCTGGCTTCCGGGAAACCTCTTAGGGATCATTGGGACACTACCCGGAAAAATGTAAGGCGCCAAATTCAAAATCCAAAAGTAGAATTATAAAACATTCATCAATATACAAGTGTTGCATACTCTTCAAAAGCTTAGACTCTTGGCAATCTAACAGCGTTGTCAGATTTCAAAAAAGGCTTTACGGCGAAAGCAGAACATTTGATTGTCTGAGGACAGCGCCCCGGGTCTCAAAAAACACATAAAAAGAGCTAAAATAAATTGCTTACCTTTGATGATCTTCTGCTGAGGGCAATCTGAAAACCACCATCCACTCGCCCATTGTACAGGGAAGAGAAAGCGTTCAAATTATACCTATCAACTTTGCCCAAACAAATCAAACATTGTTTATAATGTATCCTTAGGTACACTTTTATGTATATTAACTGTAATATTTCACACGGATAATAACCTGGACAATAGAAAAGTAAAATCCTGAGGAGCGCGCTCACGGTCTCGCGCGCAAGCACAAAAGGCACTTCCTCTATGCAGATCCCATAGACAACCATTGGAAAAGAGAGCATGTCAACAACAAAAAAAAATTCCAGACAGAAATTCCTCGGGGTTTTGCCTGCCATATCAGTTCTGTTATAGTCAAAGACATTATTTTAACAGTTTTAGAAACTTCAGTGTACTATCCAATAGTACTAATTATGTGCATATCCTAGTTTCTGGGCCTGAGTGGCAGGCACACCACTGCTGCCGCTCCCTAACATTAAGCGGGCAAGTGTTAAGAAGCGCGGTTTGCCAGGTCATGTTTCAGATGGCGCATGGCTAGACCTTTGCCTCTCCCGACCCAGTTGGGGAGTTGCAGCGATGAGACAAGATCGTAATTGGATCGCAAAAAGGGGGTAAAATACAAAACAAAAAAAACAAAACAAATTCATATATTTGGTATTTTAAAATACAAAAACACATTTGCAAGTATCCGGCCCGAACAGCAATAACATTCTCATTAACGGTTTCAAAAAAGTTTGACTTGCTATGACTGTGATATGTTGTTGTTTATCTACCTTAGCTGAGCAAGTCACTCTGGATAAGCGAGTTTGCTAAATGTGAAAATTAACATAACAAAATGAACTGCAAAACAGACTGTGTATTGTTTTGGGGAGGAGCTCACTAAAATAATACTCTGCATACTTTGCAATGGTTATTTTTTACATACAGTGGGGAAAAAAAGTATTTAGTCAGCCACCAATTGTGCAAGTTCTCTCACTTAAAAAGATGAGAGAGGCCTGTAATTTTCATCATAGGTACACTTCAACTATGACAGACAAAATTAGGAAAATAAATCCAGAAAATCACATTGTAGGATTTTTTATGAATTTATTTGCAAATTATGGTGGAAAATAAGTATTTGGTCAATAACAAAAGTTTATCTCAATACTTTGTTATATACCCTGTGTTGGCAATGACAGAGGTCAAATGTTTTCTGTAAGTCTTCACAAGGTTTTCACGCACTGTTGCTGGTATTTTGGCCCATTCCTCCATGCAGATCTCCTCTAGAGCAGTGATGTTTTGGGGCTGTCGCTGGGCAACACGGACTTTCTACTCCCTCCAAAGATTTTCTATGGGGTTGAGATCTGGAGACTGGCTAGGCCACTCCAGGACCTTGAAATGCTTCTTATGAAGCCACTCCTTCGTTGCCCGGGCGGTGTGTTTGGGATCATTGTCATGCTGAAAGACCCAGCCACGTTTCATCTTCAATGCCCTTGCTGATGGAAGGAGGTTTTCACTCAAAATCTCACGATACATGGCCCCATTCATTCTTTCCTTTACACGGATCAGTCGTCCTGGTCCCTTTGCAGAAAAACAGCCCCAAAGCATGATGTTTTCACCCCCATGCTTCACAGTAGGTATGGTGTTCTTTGGATGCAACTCAGCATTCTTTGTCCTCCAAACACGACGAGTTGAGTTTTTACCAAAAAGTTATATTTTGGTTTCATCTGACCATATGACATTCTCCCAATCCTCATCTGGATCATCCAAATGCTCTCTAGCAAACTTTAGACGGGCCTGAACATGTACTGGCTTAAGCAGGGGGACACGTCTGGCACTGCAGAATTTGAGTCCCTGGCGGCATAGTGTGTTACTGATGGTAGGCTTTGTTACTTTGGTCCCAGCTCTCTGCAGGTCATTCACTAGGTCCCCCCGTGTGGTTCTGGGATTTTTGCTCACCGTTCTTGTGATCATTTTGACCCCACGGGGTGAGATCTTGCGTGGAGCCCCAGATCGAGGAAGATTATCAGTGGTCTTGTATGTCTTCCATTTCCTAATAATTGCTCCCACAGTTGATTTCTTCAAACCAAGCTGCTTACCTATTGCAGATTCAGTCTTCCCAACCTGGTGCAGGTCTACAATTTTGTTTCTGGTGTCCTTTGACAGCTCTTTGGTCTTGGCCATAGTGGAGTTTGGAGTGTGACTGTTTGAGGTTGTGGACAGGTGTCTTTTATACTGATAACAAGTTCAAACAGGTGCCATTAATACAGGTAACGAGTGGAGGACAGAGGAGCCTCTTAAAGAAGAAGTTACAGGTCTGTGAGAGCCAGAAATCTTGCTTGTTTGTATGTGACCAAATACTTATTTTCCACCATAATTTGCAAATAAATTCATTAAAAATCCTACAATGTGATTTTCTGGATTTATTTCCCTCATTTTGTCTGTCATAGTTGAAGTGTACCTATGATGAAAATTACAGGCCTCTCATCTTTTTAAGTGAGAGAACTTGCACAATTGGTGGCTGACTAAATACTTTTTTGCCCCACTGTAGACTTCACCTGTCTAGTAACTATATAGGAAGTGCGCCTGCAGACCCCCCGAGGCCACGGGGCAAAGACATGCACATAGCAGGCTACCAGCTAGGCTAGCAAGCTAGCATACACTGTTTTACTATCCTTGTGGGGACCAAATAATTGATTCCCACTAAAAATCCTATTTTCCATAACCCAAATGTTCCTTGTTTTACTTCAGGTCCCCACAAGGATAGTAAAACCAAACACACACACACAGGGTGATGAAATAGGTTGAAAAAGCCAAAAAGGCCTTCACACCATAGTTTGAAATGAAGTTTATTTTTCCGCAGTGATACTGCAGCAGTGTATATGTTTCAGTGTTACTGCAGCACCCGTGACTTCATCATTGCATACTACTGTCAACATACTGCAGGCTCCTAGACGAGTCCACATGTACGTTATAGATCTCTAGCTCCCTGCTGTGGCAGACTGTTATACCATACTAGTCTCTCTAAACATTCCGTTTGCTTCTCACAATTTCAAATGCCTTAGGGTCGGGTTTATGAGACTATTACCCTACAGCAGTCGATTCACTATATGCATGCACATGATATTGTAGAAGTTCCTGTTTAGAACGGATATCCTTGTCTGTGTCAGATAGAATATGGAGTCGTCTCAGCTCTAGATTTTGGTATTTCTATCTTTAATGATGAAATTCTCACTGAATACACCACTGTGCCACGTTCAGAAGCCAAACGTTGTTTTAACACTGTAGATAGAAATGCCATGAACAGAGCTGACGCGATTCCTTATTCTATGTCAGAGGCATGTACATTTTACATAGCATATTTCTATCTGAACATTCCAAACCTTTGTGTCCTGCTGAATACACCCCTGGGCCCGGTTTCCCGATAGCGATGGAACTTGGAAGTGTTTTTAACGACGCATTGTTCCTACAACGGCCCAAGATGCAACATGTGTTTCTCAAAACACCACGCAGAAGGAATGTTTGCTAAGTGCGTCGTTGGAGCACGTGTCGATACTGATAGGATTGAAAGAAAGGCAGGTTCTGGCCTGGTTTAGATCTTATCTGTCGGAAAGATATCAGTTTGTCTCTGTGGATGGTTTGTCCTCTGACAAATCAACTGTACATTTCAGGGTTCCTCAAGGCTCCGTTTTAGGACCACTATTGTTTTCACTATATATTTTACCTCTTGGTGATGTCATTCAGAAACATAATGTTAAATTTCACTGCTATACGGATGACACACAGCTGTACATTTCGATGAAACATGGTGAAGCCCCAAAATTGCCCTCACTGGAAGCCTGTGTTTCAGACACAAGGAAGTGGATGGCGGAAAATGTTCTACTTTTAAACTCAGACAAAACAGAGATGCTTGTTCTAGGTCCCAAGAAACAAAGAGATCTTCTGTTGAATCGGACAATTAATCTTGTCAGACCTCGGCGTTACTCTGGACACTGATCTCTCTTTTGTCGAACATATCAAGACTGTTTCAAGGATAGCTTTTTACCATCTACGAAACATTGCAAAATCTAAAACTTTACGTAAAAAAATTATGCAGAACATTTTTTATCCATGCTTTTGTCACTTCTAGGTTAGACTACTGCAATGCTCTACTTTCCGGCTACCCGGATATAGCACTAAATAAACTTCAGTTAGTGCTAAACACGGCTGCTAGAGTCTTGACTAGAACCAAAACATTTGATCATATTACTCCAGTGCTAGCTTCTCTACACTGGCTTCCTGTTAAGGCAGGGGCTGATTTCAAGGTGTTACTGCTAACCTACAAAGCATTACATGGGCTTGCTCCTACCTATCTTTCCGATTTGGTCCTGCCGTACATACCTACATGTACCCTACGGTCACAAGACGCAGGCCTCCTTACTGTCCCTAGAATTTCTAGGAAAACAGCTGGAGGCTGGGCTTTCTCCCATAGAGCTCAATTTTTATGTAATTGTCTGCCTATCCATGTGAGAGACGCAGACTCGGTCTCAACCTTTAAGTCTTTATTGAAGACTCATCTCTTCAGTAGGTCCTATGATTGAGTGTAGTCTGGCCCAGGAGTGTGAAGGTGAACGGAAAGGCACTGGAGCAACGAACCACCCTTGCTGTCTTTGCCTGGCCGGTTCCCCTCCACTGGGATTCTCTGCCTCTAACCCTATTACAGGGGCTGAGTCACTGGCTTACTGGTGCTCTTCCATGCCGTCCCTGGGGGGTGCGTCGCTTGAGTGGGTTGAGTCACTGACGTGATCTTCCTGTCCGGGTTGGCACCCCCCCTTGGGTTGTGCCGTGGCGAAGATCTTTGTGGGCTATACTCAGCCTTGTCTCAGGATGGTAAGTTGGTGGTTGGAGATATCCCTCTAGTGATGTGGGGGCTGTGGTTCAGAAGAGTGGGTGGGGTTATATCCTGCCTGTTTGGCCCTGTCCGGGGGTATCGTCGGACGGGGCCACAGTGTCTCCCGACCCCTCCTGTCTCAGCCTCCAGTATTTATGCTGCAGTAGTTTATGTGTCGGGGGGATAGGGTCAGTCTGTTATATCTGGAGTATTTCTCCTCTCTTATCCGGTGTCCTGTGTGAATTTAAGCATGCTCTCTCTAATTCTCTCTCTTTTTCTCTCTTTCTTTCTCTGTCTCGGAGGACCTGAGCCTTAGGACCATTCCTCAGGACTACCTGGCCTGATGACTCCTTGCTGTCCCCAGTCCACCTGGCCGTGCTGCTGCTTCAGTTTCAACTGTTCTGCCTGCGGCTATGGAACTCTGACCTGTTCACCAGACATGCTACCTGTCTCAGACCTGCTGTTTTCAACTCTCTAGAGACAGTAGGAGCGGTAGAGATACTCTGAATGATCGGCTATGAAAAGCCAACTGACATTTACTCTTGAGGTGCTGACCTGTTGCACCCTCGACAACCACTGTGATTATTATTATTTGAATATATATCATCTATGAACATTTTAAAATCTTGGCCATGTTATGTTATAATTTGTACCCAGGCACAGCCAGAAGAGGACTGGCCACCCCTCACAGCCTGGTTCCTCTCTAGGTTTCTTCCTAGGTTCTGGCCTTTCTATAGAGTTTTTCTAAACCACCGTGCTTTTACACCTGCATTGCTTGCTGTTTGGGGTTTTAGGCTGGGTTTCTGTACTGCACTCTGTGACATCAGCTGATGTAAGAAGGGCTTTATAAATACATTTGATTTGATTGAACGCTGCTCTCAGATCAGCTTTCTCCATTCACATCTTGCCTTAAAGGGTCCTGAACTTCCTGACTTGGACAAAGGCACTTCATTAAGCCCTATTATTACTACAGTATTATATCTCTTGCTTCATCCCCTTTTCTCTATCGCTAACATGTTTTTGTTTTGCTTTGTTCTCTTTCCTCCCCACTCAATCTGTCCCCTCAGGCCTTTTTCTCTATTGTCATGTTTTTAAATCTCTATCTATTTCTGTGTCTATCCCTCTCTGGCTCCCTCTGTTTCTATTTTTTACTATTCTCTCTCTCTCTCTCTCTCTCTCTCTCTCTCTCTCTCTCTCTCTCTCTCTCTCTCTCTCTCTCTCTCTCTCTCTCTCTCTCTCTCTCTCTCTCTCTCTCTCTCTCTCTCTCTCTCTCTCTCTCTCTCTCTCTCTCTCTCTCTCTCTCTCTCTCTCTCTCTCTCTCTCTCTCTCTCTCTCTCTCTCTCTCTCTCTCTCTCTCTCTCTCTCTCTAAACTTGTAGGTGGAAGACTGGTAAACATCAAAACAGAGCTGTAAACATAAAAACAAAGACCAGTAAACATCAAAACAGAGCTATAAACATCAGAACAAAGACCAGTAAACATCTGAACAAAGACCAGTAAACATCAAAACAGAGCACTAAACATCAGAACAAAGACCAGTAAACATCTGAACAAAGACAAGTAAACATCAAAACAGAGCTGCAAACATCTGAACAAAGACAAGTAAACATCAAAACAGAGCGGTAAACATCAAAACAAAGACCAGTAAACATCAAAACAGAGCTGCAAAGACACGTAAACATCAAAACAGAGCGGTAAACATCAAAACAGAGCTGCAAACATCTGAACAAAGACACGTAAACATCAAAACAGAGCGGTAAACATCAAAACAGAGACCAGTAAACATCAGAAAAGAGCAGCAAACATCTGAACAAAGATAAGTAAACATCGAAACAGAGCGGTAAACATCAAAACAAAGACCAGTAAACATCAAAACAGAGCAGCAAACATCAGAACAAAGACCAGTAAACATCAAAACAGAGACCAATAAACATCAAAACAGAGCAGCAAACATCAGAACAAAGACCAGTAAACATCAAAACAGAGACCAATAAACATCAGAACAAAGACCAGTAATCATCAAAACGGAACAGTAAACATCAAAACATTAAACATTTTAAAGCATATTAAAATATGACAATGTTAGTAAAACTAAACAGGATAAGTTGACATTGTATAACAATCAACCTCATTTAATCTGGCAATAACATCTGCTAAATGTGTATGTGACAAATACATTTGATAATCACATATAGGGTAAAGGTTAAGGAGTCTGAAATAATGACCTAAAATATAATTGATATTGTGCGTGTGTGTGTGTGTACACGTGTGTGTGTGTGTTCTCTCTGATTCCAGGTATCAGCCATCCAGTGTTCCATCAGCCCTAGAGGTTAGTTCTGTGGACGTCGGTCACCAGCGTGACTGCAGCCGAAAGAGGTGTGGCATAGACGCTCACCAAACTCTGTAACCTGGCAACCAAACATCACCAGCCGAACCGCAGAGCATTCCCCAAGTTCTACCAGACAGGACCAATGGAGCACACACACAATAAAATAAATAATGCAGAAAACAATTTAAGCAACAGGGATCCTGATCCCCTCCTTAACCTCTACCACTCCTCCTTTGATTTGATTTGATTTTTTATTTATTTGACTTATTTCACCTTTATTTAACAAGGTAGGCAAGTTGAGAACAAGTTCTCATTTACAACTGCGACCTGGCCAAGATGAAGCAAAGCAACCGAATGCCTTCAACTGAAATGTGTCTTCCGCATTTAACCCAACCCCTCTGAATCAGAGAGGTGCGGGGGGCTGCCTTAATCAACATCCACGTCTTCGGCGCCCGGGGAACAGTGGGTTAACTGCCTTGTTCAGGGGCAGAACGACAGATTTTTACCTTGTCAGCTCGGGGATTCAAACTTGCAACCCTCCGGTTACAAGTCCAAATCTCTAACCACTAGAATACCTGCCTTTTGCATCCATCCCTCCCTAACCCTGACCACCCCACCCTAACCCTGACAACCCCTCCTTAACCCCTACCACCCCACCCCCTACCACCCCTCCTTAACCCCTACCACCCCTCCCTAACCCCTACCACCCCACCTTAACCCCTACCACCCCTCCTTAACCCCTACCACCCCTCCCTAACCCTGACCACCACTCCTTAACTCCTACCACCCCTGCTTAACCCCTACCACCCCTCCTTAACCCCTACCACCCCTCCCTAACCCTGACCACCACTCCTTAACTCCTACCACCCCTGCTTAACCCCTACCACCCCTCCTTAACCCCTACCACCCCTCCCTAACCCTGACCACCACTCCTTAACTCCTACCACCCCTGCTTAACCCCTACCACCCCACCCTAACCCCTACCCCCCCACCTTAACCCCTACCACCCCTCCCTAACCCTGACCACCCCACCTTAACCCCTACCACCCCTCCTTAACCCCTATCATCCCACCCTAACAACTACCAGCCCTCCTTAACCCCTACCACCCCACCCTAACCCCTACCACCCCTCCTTAACCCCTACCACCCCTCCTTAACCCCTACCACCCCACCCTAACCCCTACCACCCCACCTTAACCCCTACCACCCCTCCCTAACCCTGACCACCCCTCCTTAACCCCTACCACCCCACCCTCTACCACCCCTCCCTAACCCCTACCACCCCACCTTAACCCTACCACCCCTCCCTAACCCCTACCACCCCTCCTTAACCCCTACCACCCCTCCCTAACCCCTAACCCCTAGCCCCTACCACCCCACCTGAACCCCTACCACCCCTCCTTAACCCCTACCACCCCTCCCTAACCCCTAACCCCTACCACCCCACCTTAACCCCTACCACCCCTGCTTAACCCCTACCACCCCTCCTTAACCCCTACCACCCTCCCTAACCCTGACCACCACTCCTTAACTCCTACCACCCCTGCTTAACCCCTACCACCCCACCCTAACCCCTACCCCCACCTTAACCCCTACCACCTCCTCTCTACACCACCACACCCCTAACCCTACCCTACCCCCTACCACCTCCTAACCTACCACCCTCCTAACCCTACCCCTACCACCCTTAACCCCTACCACCCCTCCTAACCCTACCACCCCTCCTAACCCTACCACCTCCTAACCCCTGACCACCCCTCCTAACCCCTACCACCTCCTTAACCCTACCACCTCAACCCCTACCACCCACCTAACCCTACCACCCCTCCTAACCCTACCACCCACCCTAACCTACCACCCACCTTAACCCCTACCACCCCTCCTAACCCCTACCACCCCTCCTGGCCCTAACCCTACACCCCTCCCTAACCCCTACCCTGCCACCCTCCCCCTACCACCCCACCTCCCCCCACCCTCTGCCACCCCTCCTAACCCCTACCACCCCACCCTCCCCTACCACCCCTCCCTTAACCCCTACCACCCTCCTAACCCCTACCCCTCCTTAACCCCTACCACCCCTCCCTAACCCCTACCACCCTCCTTAACCCCTACCACCCCTCCTAACCCTACCACCCCTCCTAACCCCTACCACCCTCCTAACCCCTACCACCCCCCACCTCCCTAACCCCTACCACCCCTCCCTAACCCCTACCACCCCTCCCTAACCCCTACCACCCCCTCCTTAACCCCTACCACCCCTCCTTAACCCCTACCACCCCTCCCTCTAACCCCTACCACCTCCCTAACCCCTACCACCCCACCTTAACCCCTACCACCCCTCCCTAACCCCTACCACCCCTCCCTAACCCCTACCACCCCACCTTAACCCCTACCACCCCTCCCTAACACCGACCACCCCTCCTTAACCCCTACCACCCCTCCCTAACCCCGACCACCCCTGCTTAACCCCTACCACCCTCCTTAACCCCTACCACCCCACCTTAACCCCTACCACCCTCCCTAACACTGACCACCCCTCCTTAACCCCTACCACCCTCCTTAACCCCTACCACCCCACCCCTCCTTAACCCCTACCACCCCACCCTAACCCCTACCACCCCAACTTAACCCCTACCACCCCTCCCTACCACCCCTCCCTAACCCCAACCACCCCTCCTTAACCCCTACCACCCCTCCTTAACCCCTACCACCCCTCCTTAACCCCAACTACCCCTCCTTAACCCCTACCACCCCTCCTTAACCCCTACCACCCCTCCTTAACCCCAACTACCCCTCCTTAACCCCTACCACCCCTCCTTAACCCCTACCACCCCTCCTTAACCCCTACCACTCCTGCTTAACCCCTACCACCGCACCTTAACCCCTACCACCCCTCCTTAACCCCTACCACACCACCTTAACCCTTACCACCCTTCCTTAACCCCTACCACCCCTCCTTAACCCCTATGTGAAATGAATATAAGAGAATATAACACATTAGATCTGGTAAAAGACAATACATGGAAAAAATGTGTTTAAGAAAATAATAATTGTACCTTCATCTTTGAAATGCAAAAGAAAGGGCATAATGTATTATTCGAGCTCAGGCGCAATTTAGATTTTGGCCACTAGATGCCTTTCTCTCAAATGTTTTATAAGATTGGAGAACACATTGGGAGGGATCTTATCCATTCCACCATACAGAATCCTTTCAGATCCTGGATATCCTTCGTCTGCGCTTATGGATTACCCTCTACCATTCAAACCACAGGTTTTCTAAGGGGTTCAAGTCCAGAGACTGAGATGGCCATTGCAAAATGTTGATTTTGTGGTCAATTAACCATTTCTTTGTGAATGTTTTGTGCTTGGGGTTATTGTCCTGCTGGAAGATCCACTTGCGACCAAGTTTCAGCCTCCTGGCAAAGGCATCCAGATTTTGGCAAAAATTGGTACTGGTTAAAGTTCATGGTGCCGTTGACCCAAGGGCCCCAGGATCAGTGGAAGCAAAATAGCCCCATAACATCAAAGATCCCCCTACCAAATTTTACAGTAGGGATGAGGCATATGCAGCTTTTCTTTTACGCCAAAACCCACCACTGGCGTGGATTGAAGATGCGGATGTGGATTATGGCAGCCCCCTGCACCTCTCTGATTCAGAGGGGTTGGGTTAAATGCAGAAGACACATTTCAGTTGAAGGCATTCAGGTGTACAACTGACTAGGTATGCCCCCTTTCCCTTTCCTTTCTCTTAAGAGCTCTATTTTCATGTCATCCAACAAATGTTTGCATTGTCACTTAGAACCGGTGCTAGGGATGATCATGGGAAATACCACATGGAACATTAATGAGCCCAATACCTAATTGGTATTTTGACCAATCAGATCATCTCTCATGCCAATAATTGGGGCAAAAAAATCTGAATTGGGCTGCTTGTGTAAACGCAGCCGTATAACCCTCAAACTCTGCTGTGATATATATAAACTGATATAAACTGACATGAAACAATAGGCTCATGTTGATCTGGGCACGGTTTCCCGATAGCTATGGAAGGTGTTTTAGCGATGCATCTTTCTTTGTGCTGTGGGTTAACTGCCTTGTTCAGGGGCAGAACAACAGATTTTTACCTTGTCAGCTCGAGGGTTTCGAACTTGCAACCCTCCGGTTACAAGTCCAACACTCTAACCACTAGGCTACCTGCCTTTTGCATCCACCCCTCCCTAACCCCGACCACCCCACCCTAACCCTGACCACCCCTCCTTAACCCCTACCACCCCACCTTAACCCCTGCCACCCCTCCCTAACCCCTACCACCCCTCCCTAACCCCTACCACCCCACCTTAACCCTGACCACCACTCCTTAACCCCTACCACCCCTCCTTAACCCCTACCACCCCTCCTTAACCCCTACCATCCCACCCTAACAACTACCACCCCTCCTTAACCCCTACCACCCCACCCCACCCTAACCCCTACCCCCACCTTAACCCCTACCACCCCTTCCTAACCCTGACCACCCCACCTTAACCCCCACCACCCCTCCTTAACCCCTACCATCCCACCCTAACAACTACCACCCCTCCTTAACCCCTACCACCCCACCCTAACCCCTACCACCCCTCCTAACCCCTACCACCGCACCCTAACCATCCCACCCTAACCCCTACCACCCCACCTTAACCCCTACCACTCCACCTTAACCCCTACCACCCCACCTTAACCCCGAACACCCCTGCTTAACCCCTACCACCCCTCCTTAACCCCTACCACCCCACCTTAACCCCTACCACCCCTCCCTAACCCTGACCACCCCTCCTTAACCCCTACCACCCCACCCTCTACCACCCTCCCTAACCCCTACCACCCTCCTAACCCCTACCACCCCTCCTTAACCCCTACCACCCCTCCCTAACCCCTACCACTCCACCTTAACCCCTACCACCCCACCTTAACTCCGACCACCCCTGCTTAACCCCTACCACCCTCCTTAACCCCTACCACCCCACCTTAACCCCTACCACCCCTCCCTAACCCCTACCACCCCTCCCTAACACCGACCACCCCTCCTTAATCCCTACAACCCCACCTTAACCCCTACCACCCCTCCTTAACCCCTACCACCTCCCTCACCCCTACCACCCCTCCTTAACGACTACCACCCCTCCTTAACCCCTACCACCCCTCCCTCAACCCTACCACCCCTCCTTAACCCCTACCACCCTCCCTCACCCCTACCACCCCTCCTTAACCCCTACCACCCCTCCCTAGCCCCTACCACCCTCTCCCTAACCCCAACCACCGCTCCTTAACCCCTACCACCCTCCTTAACCCCTACCACCCCACCCTAACCCCTACCACCCTCCTAACCCTGACCACCCTCCTTAACCCCTACCACCCCACCCTAACCCCTACCACCCCACCCTAACCCCTACCACCCTCCTTAACCCCTACCACCCCTACCACCCCTCCTTAACCCCTACCACCCTCCTTAACCCCTACCACCCCACCCTAACCCGTACCACCCCAACTTAACCCCTACCACCCTCCCTAGCCCCTACCACCCCTCCTTAACCCCCCTCCCTAGCCCCTACCACCCCTACTTAACCCCAACCACCCTCCTTAACCCCTACCACCCTCCTTAACCCCTACCACTCCTGCTTAACCCCTACCACCGCACCTTAACCCCTACCACACCACCTTAACCCTTACCACCCTTCCTTAACCCCTACCACCCCTCCTTAACCCCTACCACACCACCTTAACCCTTACCACCCTTCCTTAACCCCTACCACCCCTCCTTAACCCCTACCACACCACCTTAACCCTTACCACCCTTCCTTAACCCCTACCACCCCTCCTTAACCCCTATGTGAAATGAATATAAGAGAATATAACACATTAGATCTGGTAAAAGACAATACATGGAAAAAATGTGTTTAAGAAAATAATAATTGTACCTTCATCTTTGAAATGCAAAAGAAAGGGCATAATGTATTATTCGAACTCAGGCGCAATTTAGATTTTGGCCACTAGATGCCTTTCTCTCAAATGTTTTATAAGATTGGAGAACACATTGGGAGGGATCTTATCCATTCCACCATACAGAATCCTTTCCAGATCCTGGATATCCTTCGTCCTGCGCTTATGGATTACCCTCTACCATTCAAACCACAGGTTTTCTAAGGGGTTCAAGTCCAGAGACTGAGATGGCCATTGCAAAATGTTGATTTTGTGGTCAATTAACCATTTCTTTGTGAATGTTTTGTGCTTGGGGTTATTGTCCTGCTGGAAGATCCACTTGCGACCAAGTTTCAGCCTCCTGGCAAAGGCATCCAGATTTTGGCAAAAATTGGTACTGGTTAAAGTTCATGGTGCCGTTGACCCAAGGGCCCCAGGATCAGTGGAAGCTAAATAGCCCCATAACATCAAAGATCCCCCTACCAAATTTTACAGTAGGGATGAGGCATATGCAGCTTTTCTTTTACGCCAAAACCCACCACTGGCGTGGATTGAAGATGCGGATGTGGATTATGGCAGCCCCCTGCACCTCTCTGATTCAGAGGGGTTGGGTTAAATGCAGAAGACACATTTCAGTTGAAGGCATTCAGGTGTACAACTGACTAGGTATGCCCCCTTTCCCTTTCCTTTCTCTTAAGAGCTCTATTTTCATGTCATCCAACAAATGTTTGCATTGTCACTTAGAACCGGTGCTAGGGATGATCATGGGAAATACCACATGGAACATTAATGAGCCCAATACCTAATTGGTATTTTGACCAATCAGATCATCTCTCATGCCAATAATTGGGGCAAAAAAATCTGAATTGGGCTGCTTGTGTAAACGCAGCCGTATAACCCTCAAACTCTGCTGTGATATATATAAACTGATATAAACTGACATGAAACAATAGGCTCATGTTGATCTGGGCACGGTTTCCCGATAGCTATGGAAGGTGTTTTAGCGATGTATCTTTCTTAGGGCTGTGGCGGTCCCGACATTTTGTCAGCCCGGTTATTGTCATGCAAAAGTCTGCCGGTCTCACGGTAGTTGGCCGTTAATTAACATAAACACATTTAGCATCTCTAGGTCTCCACACATTACAAGGCGCTGATGCGTGCCTTTGGAACATCTACATTTAAAAAAGTCTAATTAATCAAAGTAATATAGCCTACACCATCACAATAAATCCATTATTTATTATAGGCAGCTCTAAAGAAACATTATGAAGAAAATGTATTTCAGAAAAATGGTATAAATTGGCCTACTGTATGTTATCTGGCTTTGAGCCACGCTATAGGCTGTAGGCTTGTTCATCTAGCAGACAAAATATGCTTTATTTTATATCATATGAGATTTTAGTAATAGGAATATAATTGAACTGGATAAAATAGAAAGATTAGAAGAATAGATTTTTTCCCATTCCGGAGCAAGTATGCATATGAAGTGGCTAATGGAGGGCAGAAAATACATATGATGGCGCTGCGCTACGAGTGGTCTGAGGCAGGAGAGTGTTTTCAAGTGCGACGTTATTAACAATGGTTTCGGGAAACAAGTTGGAGATGTAACAATGCTCTTACGAAGATTCTAGCAGTGAACTCAGCCTTCAGATGCTTTTGGGAAACCTTGGCCCTGTACCATACCTTGGCCCCAGTCGTTCAAAAGATATCTGGCCCTGTACGGTGATCTAGGTAATGAGTTGGATTGTAGAGGGCAGTACAGGGCTTGTCCTGATGGATGTTGGACTGTAGAGGGCAGTACAGGGCTTGTCCTGATGGATGAGTTGGACTGTAGAGGGCAGTAAAGGGCTTGTCCAGATGGTTTAGGGCCAATGCTGGTGTAGGGTTTAGGGTTTAGGGTTTAGGGTCAGTGCTGGTGTAGGGTTTAGGGTTTAGGGTCAGTGCTGGTGTAGGGTTTAGGGTCAGTGCTCGTGTAGGGCTTAGGGTCAGTGCTGGTTTAGGGTTTAGGTTCAGTGCTGGTGTAGGGTTTAGGGTTTAGGGTCAGTGCTGGTGTAGGGTTTAGGGTCAGTGCTGGTGTAGGGTTTAGGGTCAGTGCTGGTGTAGGGTTTAGGGTTTAGGGTCAGTGCAGCTCTTCTTGATGGTCCTCCTGGCGATGTGTCTTCATGTGAGCGTTACGACTCTTCACTTTAGAGAACACCCTGAAGGAGAGGAGGAGAGATGAGAACACAGTAAAGAGAGACAGACAGACAGAGAATAGAGAATGTACAGTAGAGAAATTGCTGGATGGATTGATAGATGGATAGATAGACAGAAGGCATCTCTCTTACTTGGTACACGCCCTACAGGGGTATGGAGGGGTAGGCTCTGGGTGGTGCTTGGCACTGGTGGGAGAGTTGCTCGGTCTGGGACTGGAGCTGAATAGAGATGGGGACATCCTCAGACAGACCGGCCCATAAAAGTGAGCCCTGTTGGGCCTCTCTACCTCTCCCAGGGCTTGGCTACAGCAACCAGAACCAGAACCAACCTGGAGCAGGGGACAGGAGGAACCACTGTGGATCGGTTGGCAGGCATTCTTTGTCGAAATGGTGTGGAGCCCCATCTTACCATTCATGGTGGGCTGAGATGGATGGACCTACAGAGAGAACAGGTTACAGTAGTACTGACAGCTAGTCTGGTAGGTTCCTTCTATACCTTGTCTGGCTTCTCTCTCTCAATTCTAGCTTTATTGGCATGGGAAAAGTGTTTACGTTGCCTAAGCAAGTGAAATAAACAATAAGCAAAAGTGAGAAGACACAAAACAACATAATTGTTTTTTTATTAGAAATTAACAGTAAATATTGCACTCTCTCTGTCTCTATCTCTCCACAGAGACACTCACCTATCCGTCATTGTAGTCCCCGCTGACGAGGGAGACGATGTGATTGGCTGTGGGCCCAGAGCAGGGGAGAACGACTGCCCCCTCTCAGTGAAGCCACAAAGTTCAAGGCCGACCACGGTACTGCAGGCATTGTTTGCAGAAAACAAGACCCCCCATTATAGAGGGGAAAATGACAATTTTTGTGGTCTATCTACAGGGGCGCAACTTTGGTTTTAGAAGTGGGTGGGGGACATAACTTGGCGGGGGTTCGGAGGGTCCTCCCATTTTTGGGGGCATCTAAAGCTCATTTCCTGTATTTCTACACAATCTAAAATGACCCATAGCCCTTCTAGCAGTCATCAAGCTAGGTAAGTGATTGATAAGACTGAACTAGGTCAATGATAATTCATTAATCAATATTGTGTTGCACCTTTAACCAATAGCCTAACAAATGAACAACTCTTACAAATGAAGTACAAAGACTTTTGAGTGTCTTTATTAAGACATCCTCTATATGAAATGTCAGCCAGACCGCCCAGCCAGCCCAGAGCCAGACCGCCCAGCCAGACCGCCAAGCCAGCCCCGAGACAGACCGCCCAGCCAGCCCCGAGCCAGATCGCCCAGCCAGACCGCCAAGCCAGTCCCGAGACAGACCGCTCAGCCAGCCCAGAGCCAGACCGCCCAGCCAGCCCCGAGCCAGACCGCCAAGACAGACTCGAGACAGACCGCCCAGCCAGCCCCGAGCCAGACCGCCCAGCCAGCCCCGAGCCAGACCGCCCAGCCAGCGCCGAGCCAGCGCCCAGCCAGACCGCCCAGCCACCGCCCAGCCAGACCGACCATCCAGGCCACCCAACCAGACCGCCCAGCCAGCCCCGAGCTAGACCGCCCAGCCAGACTGCCCGAGATGCCTGCACGCCCAACCCCCACCAACTCTCTTCCCAACAACTTACTTCCCATCTTTTTTTTTATGTCTCAAAAAAACTGACATACACCTCCTACACATTAACACACAGAAACAGTACATCCTCCATGTAATTCATATCATAGGCCTAATAGTACTAATAGTACCTAGTACCTAGGGGTCCACAGCCCTGCAGCGCCACAACCCAACACAACCCACTCAGCTTTAGGATCTTAGTGAAACATTCCTTATTGGTTTCAGGTGTCTTAGGCCAAGGCCAGAGTGACAACCAACAGTACAACAGACCCCCAGGGTCAGGACTGAGCAGCCCAGCAGCTAAGGATTGCCTAAATAGGTATCTCCCTTAGCGTCTCCCAGGTCTTCCTCAAGCCCTTACCAACCCTTGATACAGTTTGGAAATCAACTTTAGAGGTTTGTCAGACTGCCTTAAAATAGTTTCCAACTTTGAAGCTTCTTGCTTGTCCAGTGTTTGCTGTATCTATGGAAGTTGGGCTGTATCTATGGAAGTTCCCTGGCTGCCTGACCCTGATGAGACCCCGGTCACCATCTGATCCTGCTCAGACGAGGCGTGACAAAGAATTACCTTGGTGAACATTTATACATGATATTATCCAAGAATAGAATCAATGGTTTGATAATTGAAATGACCATTATTCCCAGATCCCAGACTGTAGCCTACCCATCAACTCAAGATGGAACTTAGTATACATTCACTGATGGTTATAATATACTGCAAAATTCACCTGAGCTCCATAGCCTGGTCTTCCCTGGCTGTCTGGCCCTAGAGGGACACCTGTCACCATCCCATCCTGCTAAGACATGATGAGCATAGTGTTGTGTACTGACTGTGCACCATGACAGAGAAGCCTGTAGAGCTGTTTATAACGTGTCAGTGTGAAAACTAGGGAATTAGCTAGGGAAACTGACAGATCAATAACATTACATTGCTATACTGACTAATAAAAACAAACATTACGCTGAATAAAAGTCCGAATATATTGGTCTTCAATCGTTTGGCCAATGTTTTCATCATTTGATTCAAGTCTAGTGTGATTGAGGTAAAAAAAAATAATAGCTAAAGTTAGTGAGCTAGCTAGCTAACGTTAGTCAACATTTGGCTAGCTCTAGCTAATGGTACTATGGTACATCATCAAATGTACTTCTGTTGAAACGGGACAAAACAAAGGCTACAAAATATTTCCATACACACAACAAATTTTAGATACTGCTACCTGACAGATAGCTAGAGGCTAGCTAGAGCTGAATTGCTACTAGCTACTAGCTAGCTATCTAGCTGCTAGTAGTTCATTCACTTCAGTCGAGAGGGGATGAAACATTGGCTAACATAACATATAAGTTACACTTCTAGCTCAGCACTGGGAATAAATAAATAAAAATTCTGTCAAACAGCAGTTACCTTGCCAGCTAGATCATTCAACTAAAGAGTAGCCAGTTTCTGCTATGCTTGCTTTTACAACTCTGAGAAAAAGTGCAACACAGACAGCAGCTGCCTCTGATCATCTCTCCTGTGCTGGTCCTATACACCAGCCTTTCATAAGCTTTGCCTTCACACAGCCTGTCCACACGCTCTGTGGTGTCCAGTGCAGTCCTAAATCCAGCTGGCTGAATCTGGAAAACAGCCTACATGACCGCTCTGAGGCATGCACATGGTCCTAAAGCACACCGGTGCTGCGTTTTGTATCACAGTGCAACTATAAAACTGTGACAGACAAAAATGCAATTTCAGAATGTGTGTGTGGTGGGGGGGGTCATGTCCCCCCCGTCCCCAGTGAAAGTTGCGCCCCTGTCAATCTTCATGTGAATAAATACATGTTTAGAAGACAATCATGGAGACAATAATTGGTTCTAACACACTAGATGTATGCCCTGATTATGTTTAAATCACACAGAAGAAGTGATAATGATAATTTAGTAGCTATTGGCAGCCTGCAGTACCCTGGTTGGCCTTCAACTTGAGATACTCAATCAGAGGGGGCAGCACTGAGCTAGCCTGCAACCTCCTTTCCTGGAGAAGCTCAAACTTCCTTGGCTTCAAATGCGCTATTGAATCTTCACAAAGGAATGACTGGTGTCATGTGATCGATGGCTCTGTCCATTCAGATATACAGTCATTGGCCCAGAGAGGTCAGGTGATCTGTTTATTGAGAGCTCCTTATTGGTGGGGCACCTCCTCAAGTCCCTCCCTAACTATTATGCCCCCTTATCAAAGAGCAGAGACACAGTCTGGGTCCCAGCAATCTAAAAAGGCTTCCTTTACTTTGTGATCACTGCTATGTGAAAGCCCCTGGATAGACTAACAACTGAACGCCTTCACCGGAAAACAAAACCCTGATGCTGCATTCAACAAGGCTGATTGTACGTTTCTTTACACTTGCTAAACATATTCCATAAGCTTTCTGTTCAATGTCCTTACATTTACCTCAGGCAGCGTGCTGGCCAGCCCGACCGGGTTCCTTACATTTAGACGCAGCCTCCTCTTCCAGGTGTAGTAATACTCTACACACTGAGACACTGACTTAGTCCCCACCTACACACACACACACACACACACACACACACGTTAATCCCCCAAAAAAGCTATAGAGTGATAGTAGTTAGTGAGGGTGTGAAAAGCGTTGTGTACCGTACCGTTTTCTGAATGCGGTGAAAGTCCTTCTGGTACATCATAAAGGCTTTCTTCACCAATCTCTTCTCCACTGGACTCCACTTATCACTCCCTGAGAGAGAGAGAGAGAGAGAGAGAGAGAGAGAGAGAGAGAGAGAGAGAGAGAGAGAGAGAGAGAGAGAGAGAGAGAGAGAGAGAGAGAGAGAGAGAGAGAGAGAGAGAGAGAGAGACAGACAGAGCAATAGAGAGAGAGAGAAAGACAGAGAGAGAGAGAGAGAGAGAGAGAGAGAGAGAGAGAGAGACAGAGAGTGTCTGACAGACCAACCAACTTGCACATGTCCTCTATGCCATTGTTATTTTGACCCTTGATTATTGCTGTTACTGATTGACAATCTTTGTTATCTTGATTATTGTTGACAATCTTGATTATTATCATTTCAATTATGTTAATATTGTAAATGTATCACTTCATCTCCAAAGTACGTTTTGGCAAGATGTACAGATGTACAAGCAAATTGAATTTTAAAAAAAAATGAGAGAGAGAGAGAGTTCATGTATGGAACTATCTTAGACAGTGTTTGACTATGTGAATCGCACACACACCTGCGTAGTGGTAGGAGGAGAGAGAGTTGGGTGCCATAGGCCAATGTCGAAGTAGCATCTTCTCCAGAGTCCCCTAGACGTGGAGACAGACAGAGAGAAATCTCAATACTGATTCATTGATTGATTTATTGGTTGATACATTTTAACGATTAGATAATTAAGAGTAGAAGGCTGCTCTAGCCAGAGACGACAGGGTGGAGTTGGAGCCGAGGTTAGGTTAGGACACGACATCACAAAACACAGTGAATATTGTTTCTTCATTCTGTCTTTTCTGTGTGACTGTTGCTGATTTTCCCTCAGAGAGACCAACAACATGTGATTGATTGACGTGACGTAAATGTAAACTCTGACCAGGAAGTCTCCTCTGCTCTCGGATAGGCTGTGCAGGGCATACTCAGAGTTAGTCCCGCCCCCCGGACACACACTGGAACATGACATCATCAACAGACACTCCACTGGAGAGAGAGAGAGAGAGAGAGAGAGAAAGAAAGATGATCTCTTTCGAGAGGAAACGTGACCACACCTCAGTCGACATTATTTTGTACGAAATGTGTGTGTGTGTGGCAGTGCTGGGAAGTCAATTCAGGAAGTGATTTAATTAAAAATAAAAAATAAAAATAAAAATTTAAAAGTAATAAAATATTATTTTTTTTTAAGTTGAATTGTTTTATGGTTCACCGCCTGAATTGACTGTCTTCAACTCCAATGGACCCCAGCCCTGGTGGGTGGGTGGTTGTGTGGGAGGTTGTGTGGGTGGTTGTGTGGGAGGTTGTGTAGGAACGGTTGGCGCAAATGTATAAAAGGTCAAAAATACAGTTCTGATAAATGTAACAGCTACATAATGGAGTAAGATACTCAATTATTTTAGAATTTAAAAAAATCATCAACTATTGACTATTATAGCACATAAACAATTGTTTAATGAGAGACAGAAAATCTATGGAATCCAGACATTTTGGTGAGTATACATTTTCCAAAAGAAATATAAAAAATATATATTATTTGAAATGATACATGCCAAAAATGTTTTATGGCTGTTTTATATGTTTTGTTATTATATAGATAGAATAATAACCTTTGAAAATAACAACTCATTTGCAAATACAGATACTAGCACAAAATTACTCAGTATCCAATCAGCTCTTTCTAAGGTACCGCTCTAAAATTGATTAAGATCCGTACCCCGCTCAATCTCCACATCAACTTTCACCATGGCTTTTACAGATGTGCAACATTACATATTCATGATTAATGTCATCTAGAATATTAAACACAAGGCGGAAGGATTGTACCAAAATAGGACCTACCTGTTGTGAACATCTACATAAATCGCTAGAATTAACCAATGCACATTTATTTGACAATTTGGCAAAAAATTGCACAATTGATTTATGTGGATTTTTCGTGTGTGGTGACTTTGTTTACATTATTATCTAATAAAACATTTGTTTAAATTATACTATCCCACAAAGTTTTCTCTCATATCATGTAGTGGCCATGTCAGTGTGTTTAATCCCCATCGATATATCACATTTTATAAACTATATATACAAAAGTATGTGGACACCCCTTCATATTAGTGGATTCGGCTATTTCAGCCACACCCGTTGCTGACAGATGTATAAAATCGAGCACACAGCCATGCAATCTCCATAGACAAACATTGGCAATAGAATGGCTTTACTGAAGAGCTCAGTGACTTTCAACGTGGCAACGTCATAGGATGCCACCTTTCCAACAAGTCAGTTCGTCACATTTCTGCCCTGCTAGAGCTGCCCTGGACAACTGAAGTGCTGTTATAGTGAACTGTAAATGTCTAGGAGCAACAACGGCTCAGCCACAAAGTGGTAGGCCACACAAGCTCACAGAATGGGACAGCAGAATGCTGAAGCGCGTAGCGCGTAAATTTCATCTGTCCTCGGTTGCAACACTCACTACCGATTTCCAAACTGCCTCTGGAAGCAACGTCAGCACAATAACTATTCGTCGGAAGCTTCATGAAATGGGTTTCCATAGCCGAGCAGCCGCACACAAGCCTAAGATCAACATGCGCAATTCCAAGCGTTGGCTGGAGTGGTGTAAAGCTCTCCGCCATTGGACTGGAGGGCTGAATCACGCTTCAGCGTTTGGCAGTCTGACGGACTAATCTGGGTTTGGCGGATGCCAGGAAAAGCAACCTGCCCCAATGCATAGTGCCAACTGTAAAGTTTGGTAGAGAAGGAATAATAGACTAGGGCTGTTTTTCATGGTTCGGTCTAGTCCCCTTTGTTCCAGAGAAGGCAAATCTTAACGCTACAGCATACAACGACATTCTAGCAACAGGTTGGGGAAGGCCCTTTCCAGTTTCAGCAAGACAATGCCCCCGTCCACAAAGTGAGTTCCATACCGAAATTGTTTGTCGAGATCGGTGTGGAAGAACTTGACTGGCCTGCACAGAGCCCTGACCTCAACCCTCATCGAACACCTTTGGAATTAATTGGAACGCTGACTGCGAGCCAGGCCTAATTGCCCAACATCCGTGCCCGACCTCACAAATGCTCTTTTTTACAACATCTAGTAGAAAGCCTTCTCAGAATAATGGAGGCTGTTAGAGCAGCAAAGGACCAACTCCATATTTGATGCCAATGATTTTGGAATGAAATGTTCGACGAGCAGGTGTCCACATACTTTCGGTCATGTACATGTAGTGTAAACACGTGGGTCAAAACATTTTTGTTCCCACTTCTACGATTTCCCATGATACCACCATCCATTTCAGATATCGCTTCACACTTTTCCCTGATAGTAAAGTCCAGGAGAAAAGCTGGTTTGTACATGTAATAGTATGAATATTGTCAGTTTCTATTTTGAAGTGATAATGAGTTGACAAATAAATGATCCACTTCTCAAACACAGCCAAATGAAAACTAAACAGAGGTGTAATATCAGATGGGTGTGGCTTGAGCCTTGCTAGAGTGTGTGTGTGTGTGAGTGTGTCAGTGGAGGCTCCTCAGAGGAAGGAAAGGACCATCCTCAGTGAATTTCAGATAAATAAAATAGCGAAACATTTAAAAAGTTATCCTTTTTAGATAAAACTACACTAGATATATTCACGTCATCAAATAATTGATTAGAACACATTGTGTTGCAATGAAGGTCTACAGTTGCCTCAACAGCACTCTGTAGGGTAGCACCATGGTGTAGCCGGAGGACAGACAGTTTCCGTCCTCCTCTGGGTACACTGAATTCAATACAAAACCTAGGAGGCTCATGGTTCTCACCCCCTTCCATAGACTTACACAGCTGAAAGCATAAGATAGAGCTAGCTGGAACTGCATTGCATAAAATGTAGTGAGTAGTTGACTCAAAGACAGAGAAAGACAATAGTTGAACAGTTTTGAACAAATTAATTTATTCAAAAATGAAAGAGAAGCAAAAGAGAGAGTGAGCTAGCTATATTTCACTGTATTTCTTTTCACTTTCACTTACTTAGCTAGCGAATGCAGCTGGCTAGTTTTGCTTACTCAAACACCCGGCTAAAACAGAGACTGAGGCTATGTTAGCTAGCTGGCTATGGCTATCCAACACTGGAACTCTTCCACGTCAAGGTAAGCTTTTGGTTTTATTATTTTATTGTCACCGGGGCCTGCTGGTGTAACTGCTAAACTGCTTGCTGACTGTATACTGTACTGCATGATTGTAGCGGGTGTACTAATGCGTTAGCTGTGTGTGTACCTCTGTGCTGGGTGGATGAGTTCTCCAGGGCATCCCAGGGCGTCCACAACACCAGTGCATTGTGGGGGTCTGAGTGAGAGTGTCTTTGGTCCTGAAGAGGTGGGACATCAGCCTGAAATCCAATCCCCACGTTGATCCTCCTGTGAGTGATAGGTCAATAACCAATCATAGTTGTGTAAGCTTCACAGTTTCTCTGCACTAAAAATAGACTTGAAGCGTTAAAGATGGTTTAGTAATGCAAGTCTCGCATTCTGATGCATCACTGCAGCCAGTGTAGCAAGTCTCATTGATTACAGTGGGTTTGTTTCAACTGAGCTGACCGGAATAAAAAAACGTAGAACAATTTAAGTCAAGTTTCAGGTCTGAAAGGGTTGGGTGGAAAGGGGCAATTATCAGTGATAAGTAATGTGATTGGGTAGGAGATTAGTAAGGGGTGATTGAGTAGGCGGTTTGTAAGGGGTGATGTGATTGGTTAGGTGGTTAGTAAGGGGTGATTTGATTGTGTAGAAGGATAGTAAGGAGTGATGTGATTGGGTAAGAGGTTAGTAAGGGGTGATTGAGTAGGCGGTTTTAAAGGGGTGATGTGATTGGGTAGGAGGTTAGTAAGGGGTGATGTGATTGGGTAGGAGGTTAGTAAGGGGTGATCTGATTGGGTGGAAGCTTAGTAAGGGGTGATGTGATTGGGTGGAAGCTTAGTAAGGGGTGATGTGATTGGGTAGGAGGTTAGTAAGGGGTGATGTGATTGGGTAGGCGGTTAGTAAGGGATAATGTGATTGGGCGGCATTTAGTAATGGGTGATGTGATTGGGTAGGAGCTTAGTAATGGTTGATGTGATTGTGTAGGAGTATAGTAAGGGGTGATGTGTTTGGGTAGGAGGTTAGTAAGGGGCGATATGATTGGGTAGGAGATTAGTAAGGGGTGATCTGATTGGGTGGAAGCTTAGTAAGGGGTGATGTGATTGGGTAGGAGGTTAGTAAGGGGTGATGTGATTGGGTAGGAGATTAGTAAGGGGTGATCTGATTGGGTGGAAGCTTAGTAAGGGGTGATGTGATTGGGTAGGAGGTTAGTAAGGGGTGATGTGATTGGGTAGGAGATTAGTAAGGGGTGATGTGATTGGGTAGGCGGTTAGTAAGGGATAATGTGATTGGGCGGAATTTAGTAATGGGTGATGTGATTGGGTAGGAGCTTAGTAATGGGTGATGTGATTGTGTAGGAGTATAGTAAGGGGTGATGTGTTTGGGTAGGAGGTTAGTAAGGGGCGATGTGATTGGGTAGGAGTATAGTAAGGGGTGATGTGTTTGGGTCGGAGGTTAGTAAGGGGTGATGTGATTGGGTTGGAGGTTAGTAAGGAGTGATGTGATTGGGTACGAGATTAGTAAGGGGTGATGTGATTGGGTCGGAGGTTAGTAAGGGTTGATGTGGTTGGGTAGAAGGTTAGTAAGGGATAATGTGATTGGGTGGCGGTTAGTAATGGGTGATGTGATTGGGTAGGAGCTTAGTAATGGGTGATGTGATTGTGTAGGAGTATAGTATGGGGTGATGTGATTGGGTAGGAGGTTAGTAAGGGGTGATGTGATTGGGTAGGAGGTTAGTAAGGGTGATGTGATTAGGTAGCAGGTTAGTAAGGGGTGATGTGATTGGGTAGGAGGTTAGTAAGGGGTGATCTGATTGGGTGGAAGCTTAGTAAGGGGTGATGTGATTGGGTAGGAGGTTAGTAAGGGGTGATGTGATTGGGTAGGAGATTAGTAAGGGGTGATCTGATTGGGTGGAAGCTTAGTAAGGGGTGATGTGTTTGGGTAGGAGGTTAGTAAGGGGCGATGTGATTGGGTAGGAGTATAGTAAGGGGTGATGTGTTTGGGTCGGAGGTTAGTAAGGGGTGATGTGATTGGGTTGGAGGTTAGTAAGGAGTGATGTGATTGGGTAAGAGATTAGTAAGGGGTGATGTGATTGGGTCGGAGGTTAGTAAGGGTTGATGTGGTTGGGTAGAAGGTTAGTAAGGGATAATGTGATTGGGTGGCGGTTAGTAATGGGTGATGTGATTGGGTAGGAGCTTAGTAATGGGTGATGTGATTGTGTAGGAGTATAGTATGGGGTGATGTGATTGGGTAGGAGGTTAGTAAGGGGTGATGTGATTGGGTAGGAGGTTAGTAAGGGTGATGTGATTAGGTAGCAGGTTAGTAAGGGGTGATGTGATTGGGTGGAAGATTAGTAATGGGTGATGTGATTGGGTAGGAGATTCGTAAGGGGTGATGTGTTTGGGTAGGAGATTACTAAGGGGTGATGTGACTAGGTAGCAGGTTAGTAAGGGGTGATGTTCTTACGGTTTGATCTTTATTGGCTGCTCCCCGGACATTAGCATGTCACCATCACTCGTGGTTAGAGAGCAGTATAGCCCAGTTCCCTCCCTGTCTGGACTCAGCATGGGAGGAGGGGTGTAGTAGGTCTGTTGAACAGTTGAACGCAGAACACTCTGGAACACCACAGCACCCCTAGTGGATTGGCAGGGCAGGACAAGAGGAGAGTGGTGATGGGGATACCTCCTCTTGTCTTTTTTCCTTTCTTTCCATTCTCTCCTTCCCTCATCCTCCCCCTCTTGGCGCTCCTCTTCTAGGCATGGAAGGTGGGAGGCAGGGAGTCTGACGGGCACAGAGACGGGCATCACTATGGGGACAGGAGACCCTGGAATCACCCCTTCCTTCTGCTGAGAGAGAGAGAGAGATAGAGAGAAATGAGAAAGAGAGAATTTACATTACAGGGATAGAGAAGTATTGTGTGTATGTGTGTGTGTGCGTGTTTATGTGTGTGTGTGTGTGCGTTTTCTCACCGTCCTGTATGTTTGTGACTTGCCAGTCTGTCCTCGGAGTCCTCCGTGAGACCGCATGTGTCCGTTCAGAGCAGGAAGACTCTTAAAGACCCTCTGACACACAGAACACAGCAACCTGCTGACACACACACACACACATCATCATCATCATCATCATTAATATCATCATCATAATAAATATTATCATCATCATCAATATTATAATTATCCTCATCATAATCAATATTATCATCATCATAATCAATATTATCATCATCATCATCATCACAATCAATATCATCATCAATATCATCATCATCATCATCATCATCATCATAATCAATACTATAATCATCATAATCAATATCATCATCATAATCAATTTCATCATCATCAATATTATCATCATCATAATCAATATTATCATCATCATAATCAATATTATCATCATCATCATAATCAATATTATCATCATCATAATCAATATTATCATCATCATAATCAATATTATCATCATCATCAATATGATCATCATCATCATCATAATTAATATCATCATTATCATAATCAATATCATCATAATCAATATCATCATCACAATCAATATCATCATCATCATAATCAACAACCCCCCCTTGTGTTGTGCCGGAGATCTTTGTGGGCTATACTCGGCCTTGTCTCAGGATGGTAAGTTGGTGGTTGGAGATATCCCTCTAGTGGTGTGGGGGCTGTGCTTCGGCAGAGTAGGGTTATATCCTGCCTGTTTGGCCCTGTCCGGGGGTATCGTCGGACGGGGCCACAGTGTTTCCTGACCCCTCCTGTCTCAGCCTCCAGTATTTATGCTGCAGTAGTTTATGTGTCGGGGGGATAGGGTCAGTCTGTTATATCTGGAGTATTTCTCCTCTCTTATCCGGTGTCCTGTGTGAATTTAATTCTCTCTCTCCTTTTCTTTCTTTCTTTCTTTCTTTCTTTCTTTCTTTCTTTCTCTTTCTTTCTCTCTCGGAGGACCTGAGTCTTAGGACCATTCCTCAGGACTACCTTGCCTGATGACTCCTTGCTGTCCCCAGTCCACCTGGCCTTGCTGCTGCTCCAGTTTAAGCTGTTCTGCCTGCAGCTATGGAACTCTGACCTGTTCACCAGACATGCTACCGGTCCCAGACCTGCTGTTTTCAACTCTCTAGAGACAGCAGGAGCGGTAGAGATACTCTGAATGATCGGCTATGAAAAGCCAACTGACATTTACTCCTGAGGTGCTGACCTGTTGCCCCCTTGACAACCACTGTGATTATTATTATTTGACCCTGCTATTATTTGACCCTTATTTGACTCTTGGCCATGTTATGTTATAATCTGGCCACCCCTCATAGCCTGGTTCCTCTCTAGGTTTCTTCCTAGGTTCTGTCCTTCCTAGGGAGTTTTTCCTAACCACCGTGCTTTTACACCTGCATTGCTTGCTGTTTGGGGTTTTAGGCTGGGTTTCTGTACAGCACTCTGTGACATCAGCTGATGTAAGAAGGGTTTCATAAATACATTTGATTGATAAAAAATTTGATTGATCATCATAATCAGTATCATCATAATCAATATCATCATCATCATCATAATCAATATCATCATAATCAATATTATCATCATAATCAATATTATCATCATCATAATCAATATCATCAATATCATCATAATCAATATTATCATCATAATCAATATTATCATCATAATCAATATCATCATAATCAATATCATCATCATAATCAATATCATCATAATCAATATCATCATCATCATCATCATCATCACCTTAATCAATATTATCATCATCATCAATACAAACACCATATTGGATCAAAAAGTGTCTTTGGTGGTGGGCGTGACAGGGGATGGCAATGGGCGCAGTCAGCGCGTTCGCAAGGCTGAATTTGGTCAAGACCCCAGTCAATAACTTTTTTGAGGCCCCCATCTTGGCGGAACAACATTTCCTGTAATTCTACACTTTTTTTAAAGGAGCTGATTAAAATGTTGTAGTTTGAAAGCTAATTTCCTGCAATTCTATGCATTTTGCCCTGGCTAGTGATGTGTTCCTATGCTCAAACCAGTCAAAAGTTTGGACACACCTACTCATTTTTGCTATTTTCTACATTGTATAATAATAGTGAAGACATCAAAACAATGAAATAACACTGGGAATCATGTAGTGACCAAAAAAGTGTTAATCAAATCAAAATACATTTATATTTGAGATTCTTCAAAGAAGCCTTTGCACACTCCTGGCATTCTCTCAACCAGCTTCATGAGGTAGTCACCTGGAATGCATTTCAATTAAAAGGTGTGCCTTGTTAAAGGTTGATTTGTGGAATTCCTTTCCTTCTTAATGCGTTTGAGCCAATCAGTTGTGTTGTGACAAGGTAGGGGTGGTATACAGAAGATAGCACTATTTGGTAAAAGACGAAGTCCATATTATGGCAAGAACAGCTCAAATAAGCAAAGGGAAATGACAATTCCTCATTACTTTAAGACATGAAGGTCAGTCAATGCGGAACATTTCAAGAACTAAGTTTCTTAAAGTGCAGTTGCAAAAACCATTTCAACATCAACTGTTCAGAGGAGACTGCATGAATCAGGCCTTCATTGTTGAATTGCTGCAAAGAAACCACTGCTAAAGGACACCAATAAGAAGAAGAGACTTGCTTGGTCCAAGAAACACGAGCAATGGAGCAATGGACATTAGACCGGTGGAAATCTGTCCTTTGGTCTGATGAGTCCACATTTTTGGTTACAACAGCCGCATCTTTGTGAGACGCAGATTAGGAGAACGGATGATCTCCGCATGTGTGGTACCCAATGTGAAGGTGTGATGGTATGGGGGTGCTTTGCTGGTGACACTGTCAGTGATTTATTTAGAATTCAAGTTACACTTAACCAGCATGGCTACCACAGCATTCTGCAGTGAAACGCCATCCCATCTGGTTTGAGCTTAGTGGGACTATCATTTGGTTTTCAACAGGACAATGACAGGAGATTGATGGTGTGCTGCATCAGATGACCTGGCCTCCACAATCACCCAACCTCAACCCAATTGAGATGGTTTGGGATGAGTTGGACCACAGACTGAAGGAAAAGCAGCCAACAAGTGCTCAGCATATGTGGGAACTCCTTCAAGACTGTTGGAAAAGCATTTCAGGTGAAGCTGGTTGAGAGAATGCCAAGAGTGTTCAAAGCTGCCATCAAGGCAAAGGGTGACTACTATGAAGAATCTCAAATATAAAATATATTTTGATTTGTTCACTTTAGACTGGTACTGTGTATGTATGCATGTAAGCATTTCACTGCGCGCATTATAACATCTGCTAAATCGTATGCGACCAATAAACTTATTTTATTTTAGAAGTAGCACAAGTAACGTTTTTTTTTCATTCTTCGTTATTTGGTCAAAACGTTTAGGCGGGCAGCAACAGGACCTTTCTATGCAGAAAACCCTGCATATCTAACACACGACGCACGCACGCACGCACGCACGCACACACACACACACACACACACACACACACACACACACACACACACACACACACACACACACACACACACACGCACCAGCATACCTGCAGTTTGGTGTCTCATAGTTTCCCAAATGTTCTGTCGATGGCATCTAAAAGAGCAACAAAACCATCATTAATTTAACACACTCTGTTAAGTATAACAGATATCCCTAATGCTTAGAGCAAACACAGACTACCCAGACTCCTCTGGTACAGACACTAGGAGGAGGATGTTACTGTACCTGTGTCTGCTGTGCTGGGGGCGAATAGAGAGGCTTCAGATGGTTCAATTGATTCAAATGGTTCAAGTGATTCAATTGATTCAGGTGGTTCGCGTGTGGTCCTCTCCTCTCTGTGGTCATCTGCTGGACGGCTGGACTTACCCCCCTCTCTGACTCCCACCCCCCATGCAGGAGGAGAGGGGGAGAGAGGTAGAGAGGGCTGCGTCTAGGGCTAGGGTTAGGGTAGGGAAAATAGGAGGGGCTTGGGCTGGGCTGGTTAGGATGGGGTATGGGGCTGGATTGAGGGCTGAGGTAAGGGTAAGAGTAGGGACTATGGTTAGGGTGGGAGCTGTAGGTAGGGTTAGGGTTGGGGTTAGGGTTGGGGTTTGGGATGTAGGTAGGGTTGTGGTTGGTGTTAGGGTTTGGGCTGTAGGTAGGGTTAGGGTTGGGGTTAGGGTTGGGGTTTGGGATGTAGGTAGGGTTGTGGTTGGTGTTAGGGTTTGGGCTGTAGGTAGGGTTAGGGTTGGGGTTGGGACTGTAGGTAGGGTTGGGGTTTTGGTTGGGACTGTAGGTAGGGTTGGGGTTAGGGTTGGGACTGTAGGTAGGGTTGGGGTTGGGGTTAGGGTTGGGACTGTAGGTAGGCTTGGGGTTGGGACTGTAGGTAGTGTTGGGGTTAGGGCTGGGGTTAGGGTTGGGGTTGTGGCTGGGGTTAGGGTTGGGGTTGGGGTTAGGGCGGGGGTTAGGGTTGGGGTTGGGGCTGTAGGTAGGGTTGGTGTTGGGGAGGAGGCTGTACTTGGATTGATGATGGGGGTTAGGGCTGGGGTTAGGGTTGGGGTTGGGGTTGTGGCTGGGGTTAGGGTTGGGGTTGGGGTTAGGGCGGGGGTTAGGGTTGGGGTTGGGGCTGTAGGTAGGGTTGGTGTTGGGGAGGAGGCTGTACTTGGATTGATGATGGGGGTGAGTGCTGGGGTTGGATTGAGGGTGAGAGGTAAAGTTAGAGTTGGGATGGGAGTGGAAGTGAGGGAAAGGGTAAGGGTTGGAGTAAGACTGGGGACCAGGGTACCAGGTTGAGGTGGTTTCCACAGAGGTTAGAGGGCTCTGTGCTGGCTGTGTGTACAAACAGGGGCTTGGTTGTTGGTCTGCGTGGGCCTGTGTGTACATATAGGAGCTTTGTGCGTGGGTCTGTGTTTGAGTGTAAGAGATGTGTGTGTGCTGCTGGGTGTGACTGTGGTTCTGTGAGGGGGGCTGTGGTGGGCAGTAGCCCCCTCCCTGTCCTTGTTCTTGTCTCTGGAGCTGGGCAAGGATGCAGAGTCTGACCTGGTGTTTCTGGCTCTGTAGCTGGCTCTGAACAGCCTGATGGTGGTAATGGTCGCGCTGGCTCTGGACAGACTGATGCTGGCTCTGTAGCTGGCTCTGGACAGACTGATGCTGGTAATGGTCCATCTGGCTCTGGACCGACTGATGCTGGTAATGGTCCAGCTGGCTCTGGACAGACTGATGCTGGTAATGGTCCAGATGGCTCTGATCAGCCTGATGCTGCCTCTGTAGCTGGCTCTGGACAGACTGATGTTGATGATGGTCCACCTGGTTCTGTAGCTGGCTCTGGACAGACTGATGTTGATGATGGTCCACCTGGTTCTGTAGCTGGCTCTGGACAGACTGATGTTGATGATGGTTCACCTGGTTCTGTTGCTGGCTCTGGACAGACTGATGATGATGATGGTCCACCTGGTTCTGTAGCTGGCTCTGGACAGCCTGATGCTTGTTCTGTAGCTGGCTCTGGACAGATTGATGTTGATGATGGTCCACCTCCATCTGCTGGCTCTGATGGTGGTTGCAGTTCTGTAGGTCCAGTTGAGTCTGAAGGTCCAGAGACTGCTGTTTCATGTGATGGCTCTGCTGGTTCTGCTCGTTGCTGTACATGGTCTGGGAGTCCAGTAGGGGATCCTGATAGCTGTTGGGGGTCTGATGGTCCTTGTGGGTCTTGAGCTGCCTCTGGTGGTTTCTGTTGCTGTGGTTAGTCTGCTGGTCCAGCTGGTGGTTCTTCCCCCGGTCCAGTTGATGGTTGAGGTTAGTTTGGGAGCCGTGGTTGTGATAGTCCTGCAGAGTGTCTGGGTCAGGGTGGGTCTCTGACTGCTGGTACGACTGGTCCTGGGTATAGTCCTGGTAGCCATATCGCAGGGAGGGCTGGGAGAGGGGAGACAGTAGCTGACATGTGTCCACATCAGAAGGGAAGTCTGTCTCTACTAGGTCCTGGGGCTGAGAGAGGGGGGAGAAGGGCTGGGGGAAGGGGAGCTGAGTTTGGGAGAAGAGGGGGTGGTGGACAGGGGAGAGAGGAGCGGGCCTGGGGGACATGGGGAGTGAAGTGGGGAGAGAGGAGCGGGCCTGGGGGACATGGGGGAGGGAAGGGGGAGAGAGGAGCGGGCCTGGGGGACATGGGGGAGTGAAGTGGGAAGAGAGGAGCGGGCCTGGGGGACATGGGGGAGTGAAGTGGGGAGAGAGGAGCAGGCCTGGGGGACATGGGGGAGTGAAGGGGGAAATGGCGAGGGGAGAGGTGAAGTCCCTCTGAGTCCTTGATAGGATGATGCTGCTTAGACATCACGTCAATAACCCTCGCTCACAACACAGAGCTACTGCTCACAACACACTGCCTGACATATGGTTTGCTACATCGACCCTGCAGCGATGGCTTTCTCTTCATCTAGTAGTGGGGTTGATGCTCATCGGAGTATGTTGTTCTCACTGTCAGACCTACAGCAAAAGGACAGATGGAGGGTTAACGCACCTTTAAGAAGGCCTCATTTCTGGGTATGAGTATTGGAAAGGGATGTGTGCACATAACGGGGTATGTGAGTATTTGACATCGACGTTGACATTCACATGCAGACTTTCTAAACACACTAGCCCATATCACACCATCACTTTCATATCCACACATGAAAGCACGCACACACGCACACAAACACACACACATTCTCACTGGCAACAAGTCCTAAATAACGTCCTGTCACATGACCTTGAGTAACTAAGAGAGTATCAGTTGAACTCTCCTTTCCTTTAAAGGAGCGAATCGTGAAACCCTGTGTGTAATGGCTATAGGACCAATTGGAAACAAAACAACAGAAAGTGTGTGTGTGTGTGTGTGTGTGTGTGTGTGTGTGTGTGTGTGTGTCTGTGTGTCTGTATGTGTGTGTCGGGGGGGTGGTCTGTGTCAGTGTGCATGTGAGAGAGGGCAGCTTTGTTAAGAGTTTCCAACCACGCTAACCTTGCTTTTGCAATGACTGCCACTGTACACACACACACACACACATTTGGTTGAAAAACTAGTTTGGACAGTTCGAAGTTTTCAATAATAACGTGGTTGGACGAGACAGGTAGGAAGCATGAGAGAGTGAGAGGGAGAGAGAGAGAGAGAGAGAGAGAGAGAGAGAGAGAGAGAGAGAGAGAGAGAGAGAGAGAGAGAGAGAGAGAGAGAGAGAGAGAGAGGGGGGCAGAGAAAGAGAGATGGAGGGAGTGTGTGTGTTTCAGGAAGTACAGTCATCTCTCTCTGAGGCAAGAGGCTTCCTGAACACACACGCACACACACGCACACACACGCACACACACACACACACACACACACACACATACATACACAAAGCATGACTGAGCATTATTATTCATTATTTAACTTAGTAAACTAGCAAACTAATCGAAAACTCATACAGTGATAAATGTATCGACTCATACAGTGATAAATGCATCGACTCATACAGTGATAAATGTATCGACTCATACAGTGATAAATGCATCGACTCATACAGTGATAAATGCATCGACTCATACAGTGATAAATGCATCGACTCATACAGTGATAAATGCATCGACTCATACAGTGATAAATGCATCGACTCATACAGTGATAAATGCATCGACTCATACAGTGATAAATGTATTGACTCATCACTATAAATGTATTACATACATTTCTAATATACATTTAATCTTTAAATGTTACATCTGTGAATGGTTTCCATACCTTGAAGTGAATGAATGGAGGGAGGCTATAAAGGCTGTAATCCAGGAGGTGACTGAATGGACGAAGGCTATAAAGGCTGTAATCCAGGAGGTGACTGAATGGACGAAAGCTATAAAAGCTGTAATCCAGGAGGTGACTGAATGGACGACAGCTATAAAGGCTGTAATCCAGGAGGTGACTGAATGGACGAAAGCTATAAAGGCTGTAATCCAGGAGGTGACTGAATGGACGAAAGCTATAAAGGCTGTAATCCAGGAGGTGACTGAATGGACGAAAGCTATAAAGGCTGTAATCCAGGAGGTGACTGAATGGACGAAGGCTATAAAGGCTGTAATCCAGGAGGTGACTGAATGGACGAAGGCTATAAAGGCTGTAATCCAGGAGGTGACTGAATAGCTCTACTCTACTTCTGTTGCTTTTGTAGCAGTGATCTCACTGACTGACTGTTCAGACATACAGGCACGTGCATGTGTGAGTGTGTAAGTGTGTGACCGTGTGTGTGCGTGACTGTATGTGTGTTTGGTTTTACTATCCTTGTGGGGACCAGAAGTCCTCACAAGGAACATTTGGACAATTGGGGATATTTTCGCCGGTCCCCACAAGGAAAAAAGCTATTTTAGGTTTAGAGGGTTAGGATTAGAATTAGGGTTAGGATTAGAATTAGGGTTAGGTTTATGGTTAGGGAAAATAGGATTTTGAACGGAAATTGTTTGATAGTAAAACAAACGTGTGTGTGTGTGTGTGTGTGTCTTGTGACTAGCACCGACAAAGCCCCTCAACCCACAGGTAGAGGAGGATGTGGCTAGAAGCCTGTACATAACTAAAGGCCAAAGTCTCACACACAGACACAGACACAACACAAGGTGTTAAATCAGTACTAAGAAAGATGAACAGAAGAGACAAAAAGTGAGATTACATTATAGACTAGAACTCCTACTGCTATCACTAATCCCTTTTATCCACCAATCAAACGTCCAAATGATCAATCACTGAATCAATGAATCAGACAATCAATTCATGCACTTTGTTCCAGCCCTGCTCTAATTATACTGGTCGACATTCTACATCAGGGCTGTTTAAACACAACCAGACCAGATGTCATCTCTGGCTCAGGATGTTTTCCTCATGGTCTTAATGAACTACGTGTGTGAGCATCTACTGTACTGTAGCCTACTTTAAGTAGAGGATCCTCCTCACCTTGCTATTGTCTGTACCATCTACCTTAGCAAGTGTGTGTGTGTGTGTGTGTGTGCAGAAGGGACGGAGTGTGTGTGTGTGGGGGGGGGGTGACCCCTTCAACACTGCGCTGGGTGATGATGACTCAAATTACCGCCATAATGCTGCAACTTTAACAAGACTACATGTCCGCAACAGACAGACAGCCCTAGTAAAAAAAAATCTATAGAATTCGATCTTATAGGATTCTATCCTATAGGATTCTATCTTATAGGATTCTATCTTACAGGATTCTATCCTATAGGATTCTATCTTATAGGATTCTATCTTACAGGATTCTATCTTATAGGATTCTATCTTACAGGATTCTATCCTATAGGATTCTATCTTATAGGATTCGATCTTACAGGATTCTATCCTATAGGATTCTATCTTATAGGATTCTATCTTACAGGATTCTATCTTACAGGATTCTATCCTATAGGATTCTATCTTACAGGATTCGATCTTACAGGATTCGATCTTACAGGATTCTATCCGATAGGACTGGTTCCAAAATCAGGATTTTTTTTGTGGACTAGAGTAAAATGTATTTTTCTTTTGAGATCGGAGTTATTTTATTGACTGGAGAGATGTGAGTACAGATAGGGATACAGAAAGTGGTTAAGGAAAGTCGAGGCTCAAACCCACATTGCCAAGTGGGCATAGAGTATTTGGTCAGGACTCAGGACCATAAACCGCTACACCAGACTCCAGCATACGGATATGTTTCTGTTAGATTCTTGAATATAAAATACCATAGGAGTCCAGTAGGACTGGTTCCAAAATCGGATAGGATTTTTCTATTGGATTCTAATTGGATTCTAACTGTTCTAATTGGATCCTTGTATTGGAATAATCCTATAGGATTTCTATACATTTTGTCCATGGGAATTATATAGATATTTACATTACATTGTAAAGGATTTATACTCTAAACTTGGCTATACACTATAGTTAGCTTGACTGCTTAACACATGGAGCACCCACCAAACCTCACAAGATACTGATCAGAGACCTCTATGTTGATAAATGTGTGTTTTTCATCATGTTTTGTACTTTTGTGTGTGCTTGTCGTCTTTCTGCAGGGCTCATCTGTAAAACAGACCCTAGTCTCAGTGTGACTTCCTGTCTTTTTTTTTAAGTTTTTTTTTTTTTTTACTAGGCAAGTCAGTTAAAAACAAATTCTTATTTTCAATGACGGCCTAGGAACAGTGGGTTAACTGCCTCTTCAGGGGCAGAACGACAGATTTGTACCTTGTCAGCTCGGGGATTTGAACTTGCAACCTTTGGGTTACTAGTTCAATGCTCTAACCACTAGGCTACCCAGCCGCCCCAAAATAACTTGAAGGTGGACAGTGGACACACTATAATAACATCATAAGCAACCAATATTGAAGTGCCAGCCATGCCACCTCCGGCCAACACAGTAGCATGCAGCCCCAGCCCCTCCTCTGGCCCAGTAGCATGCAGCCCCAGCCCCTCCTCTGGCCCAGTAGCATGCATCCCCAGCCCCTCCTCTGGCCCAGTAGCATGCAGCCCCAGCCCCTCCTCTGGCCCAGTAGCATGCAGCCCCAGCCCCTCCTCTGGCCCAGTAGCATGCAGCCCCAGCCCCAGCAACTCCTCTGGCCCAGTAGCATGCAGCTCCATCCCCCCCAGCCCAGTAGCATGCAGCCCCAGCCCCTCCTCTGGCCGGTCTAGTAGCATGCAGCCCCAGCCCCTCCTCTGGCCGGTCTAGTAGCATGCCTTCCCAGCCCCTCCTCTGGCCCAGTAGCATGCCTCCCCAGCCCCTCCTCTGTCCGGTCTAGTAGCATGCCTCCCCAGCCCCTCCTCTGGCCCAGTAGCATGCCTCCCCAGCCCCTCCTCTGGCCCAGTAGCATGCCTTCCCAGCCCCTCCTCTGGCCCAGTAGCATGCCTTCCCAGCCCCTCCTCTGGCCCAGTAGCATGCATCCCCAGCCCCTCCTCTGGCCCAGTAGCATGCAGCCCCAGCCCCTCCTCTGGCCCAGTAGCATGCAGCCCCAGCCCCTCCTCTGGTCCAGTAGCATGCAGCCCCAGCCCCAGCAACTCCTCTGGCTCAGTAGCATGCAGCTCCATCCCCCCCAGCCCAGTAGCATGCAGCCCCAGCCCCTCCTCTGGCCGGTCTAGTAGCATGCAGCCCCAGCCCCTCCTCTGGCCGGTCTAGTAGCATGCCTTCCCAGCCCCTCCTCTGGCCCAGTAGCATGCCTCCCCAGCCCCTCCTCTGTCCGGTCTAGTAGCATGCCTCCCCAGCCCCTCCTCTGGCCCAGTAGCATGCCTCCCCAGCCCCTCCTCTGGCCCAGTAGCATGCCTTCCCAGCCCCTCCTCTGGCCCAGTAGCATGCCTTCCCAGCCCCTCCCCTGGCCCAGTAGCATGCAGCCCCAGCCCCTCCTCTGGCCCAGTAGCATGCAGCCCCAGCCCCAGCCCCTCCTCTGGCCCAGTAGCATGCAGCTCCATCCCCCCCAGCCCAGTAGCATGCCTCCCCAGCCCCTCCTCTGTCCGGTCTAGTAGCATGCCTCCCCAGCCCCTCCTCTGGCCCAGTAGCATGCCTCCCCAGCCCCTCCTCTGGCCCAGTAGCATGCCTTCCCAGCCCCTCCTCTGGCCCAGTAGCATGCCTTCCCAGCCCCTCCTCTGGCCCAGTAGCATGCAGCCCCAGCCCCTCCTCTGGCCCAGTAGCATGCAGCCCCAGCCCCAGCCCCTCCTCTGGCCCAGTAGCATGCAGCTCCATCCCCCCCAGCCCAGTAGCATGCAGCCCCAGCCCCTCCTCTGGCCGGTCTAGTAGCATGCAGCCCCAGCCCCTCCTCTGGCCGGTCTAGTAGCATGCCTTCCCAGCCCATCAAGGTGCCAAGAACGCAGCATCAGTAAACATCTGCATCTGGTGCATCTGCGTCAAACAAAGTGAAAGCGCCAACTGCAACAACAATAGCTGTGAAACCTGATGAGGTTGTCTTGGCTACACTACAGCCTATCAGCATAGAGCTAGATGAGCAATGTGTTGTCATCTTAATGTGACGCACGTCGTACTACACACCGAGTGGACAGAATATTAAGAACACCTGCTCTTTCCATGACATAGACTGACCAGGTGAATCCAGGTGAAAGCTATGATCCCTTATTGATGTCACTTGTTTAATCCACTTCAGTAAGTGTAGATGAAGTGGAGGAGACCAGTTAAAGAAGGATTTTTCTTGAGACAATTGAGAAATGGATTGTGTATGTGTGCCTTTCAGAGAGTGAAAGGGCAAGACATAAGATTTAAGTGCCTTTGAACAGGGTATGGTAGTAGGTGCCAGTCACACTGTTTTAAGTGTAACATTCTCTGTTCCTCTCCCTCTCCCGACATAAAGAGAGTCAAGGTAACATTCTCTGTTCCTCTTCCTCTCCCTACATAAAGAGAGTCAAGGTAAGATTCTGTGTTCCTCTCCCTCTCCCTACATAAAGAGAGTCAAGGTAACATTCTCTGTTCCTCTTCCTCTCCCTACATAAAGAGAGTCAAGGTAACATTCTCTGTTCCTCTTCCTCTCCCTACATAAAGAGAGTCAAGGTAAGATTCTGTGTTCCTCTCCCTCTCCCTACATAAAGAGAGTCAAGGTAACATTCTGTGTTCCTCTCCCTCTCTCTACATAAAGAGAGTAAAGGTAACATTCTCTGTTCCTCTCCCTACATAAAGAGAGTAAAGGTAACATTCTCTGTTCCTCTCCCTACATAAAGAGAATAAAGGTAACATTCTCTGTTCTTCTCCCTCTCCCTACATAAAGAGAGTAAAGGTAACATTCTCTGTTCCTCTCCCTACATAAAGAGAATAAAGGTAACATTCTCTGTTCTTCTTCCTCTCCCTACATAAAGAAAATAAAGTTAACATTCTGTGTTCCTCTCCCTCTCCCTACATAAAGAGAGTAAAGGTAACATTATCTGTTCCTCTCCCTACATAAAGAGAATAAAGGTAACATTCTCTGTTCTTCTCCCTCTCCCTACATAAAGACAGTAAAGGTAACATTCTGTGTTCCTCTCCATACATAAAGAGAATAAAGGTAACATTCTCTGTTCTTCTCCCTCTCCCTACATAAATAGGGTAAAGGTAACATTCTGTGTTCCTCTCCCTCTCCCTACATAAAGAGAGTACAGGTAACATTCTCTGTTCCTCTCCCTCTCCCTACATAAAGAGAGTAAAGGTAACATTCTGTGTTCCTCTCCCTACATGAAGAGAATAAAGGTAACATTCTCTGTTCCTCTCCCTCTCTCCCTCACCATACATAGAGAGTAAAGGTAACATTCTGTGTTCCTTTTCCTCTCCCTACATAAAGAGAGTAAAGGTAACATTCTCTGTTCCTCTCCTTCTCTCCCTCACCATACATAGAGAGTAAAGGTAACATTCTGTGTTCCTTTCCCTCTCCCTACATAAAGAGAGTAAAGGTAACATTCTGTGTTCCTCTCCCTCTCCCTACATAAAGAGGGTAAAGGTAACATTCTGTGTTCCTCTCCCTCTCCCTACATAAAGAGAATAAAGGTAACATTCTCTGTTCTTCTCCCTCTCCCTACATAAAGAGGGTAAAGGTAACATTCTGTGTTCCTTTCCCTCTCCCTACATAAAGAGAGTAAAGGTAACATTCTGTGTTCCTCTCCCTCTCCCTACATAAAGAGAGTAAAGGTAACATTCTGTGTTCCTCTCCGTCTCTCCCTCACCATACATAGAGAGTAAAGGTAACATTCTGTGTTCCTCTCCCTACATGAAGAGAATAAAGGTAACATTCTCTGTTCCTCTCCTTCTCTCCCTCACCATACATAGAGAGTAAAGGTAACATTGTGTTCCTCGCCCTACATGAAGAGAATAAAGGTAACATTCTCTGTTCCTCTCCCTCTCTCCCTCACCATACATAGAGAGTAAAGGTAACATTCTGTGTTCCTTTCACTCTCCCTACATAAAGAGAGTAAAGGTAACATTCTGTGTTCCTTTCCCTCTCCCTACATGAAGAGAATAAAGGTAACATTCTGTGTTCCTCTCCCTCTCCCTACATAAAGAGAATAAAGGTAACATTCTGTGTTCCTCTCCCTCTCCCTACATAAAGAGAATAAAGGTAACATTCTGTGTTCCTCTCCCTCACCATACATAGAGAGTAAAGGTAACATTCTGTGTTCCTCTCCCTCTCCCTACATAAAGAGAATAAAGGTAACATTCTGTGTTCCTCTCCATACATAAAGAGAATAAAGGTAACATTCTCTGTTCTTCTCCCTCTCCCTACATAAAGAGGGTAAAGGTAGCATTCTGTGTTCCTCTCCCTCGTGGTAGTAAAACATGACTAATGCAGAGACACATTGGTTAATGCAATGTGATAGCAGACATGATTGACATAACTTAGATGGCATTTCTAATATTGGCTGAGGCTTAAGTGCTAAAACAAGTATGCAAGATAACTTGGACAGTTGTCAAGATATAGGTGACACCAAGCAAGAACTGAAATAACCATAGGGCCAACGGGAAGTAGTTTATGAACATATAGTGATCTTATGCTGAGCAGAGACAGGGGACACCAAGCGCATCTCTCAGAATGCCACTTAGTCTATTTTGCCACTTGTGAGCAGAACATAGGTCAAAGTAAATACATATGTTAAGAGTCAGACATAGATTAAAGATTACAGGGTCTGTAAAATTAGACAGAGCCCAAACAGATGTCAGGTGTGAGTGACAGCAAGCAAATGCTAAGACAGAGAGAATGTGGTGAGGAGAGTTCAAGACAAGCTATTTTCACATACAGAGAACAATGCATGGAAACCATAAGAAATAATTCTATACATCAAGTAGAGATAGAATACTAATCCATTAGGGTCTAAAGGATTACAGCAGAATGGCCAACACAAGTAATATATGTACACAATAAATGTATTATTGTTATAACATTGAAGGGGCTGCCACCATATAATTTAAACTTGGAACAGATAGGGGCGTTACTGGGCGTAAACAAGCAAGACCTCAGATCAAAAGATAATAGGTGGCATGAGAGAAAGAGGGAGTGACTGCATTTACATATGGGCTGTACTCATTTACTGTAAGGGTATAAATTAGAGTTGTGTGATCAATGGGATTAGCTGTTTCCCGGGTCCCTTGTGCATTGTAAGAGGAAAAACCACAAAAAGCTTCATTATTGTAACATTTTATTTAGTATTGTATGTCATACTGTAACATTAATTCAAAGACAAGAAGTTGCATGAATAAGAATCAAATGAAAGTGAGTGTGTTACGAATCCCTTTTGCCCCGTAGTCTAGGGGGGGGGGGGGAATGGAAACGAGAACCGTAACATATCTCATGCAAATCATCCCAGTGAAAAAGTAACAGTGAGAACAAAAATAAAAACACAGACAACTTAAAAATCTACCATCAAACACTAATGGTTTATTCTTAAACACACAGTAATGGGGTGTGGGGAACAAGTGGCTGAGCTGGACCCAAGGAAAGAAATAAAACATTCAAAAACCTCTAAGCTAATCTACCTGCTTAAAAGAACACCTAGCTAACTAACCAATAAAATACCGTGGGAGGTCTGCCCAGTTCTAACTAATGTATTTAGACAAAGGGTTTCCTACGGGTAATGTATGCCCATGGGCGACTTGTCTGGTTACCCCCTTTTACCACCAACAAACAAGCACTACAACAACACAGCAATACATACTCACATGACAACAGCTAATGTGAGATCTAGGCACAAAAACAAACTAACAGCAACTGACTTTCAGCAAATCCAAACAGAGCTAGAGGTGTGTAGCCTCAAAACAAGAGAGAGCTACAAAACAAGCGAGAGAGAGAGAGAGAGACAACTGACTGGGTTTTTAAACCAAAGGAAAGGGGATGTGATTGGCTAAGGGAAAATGAGCAGGTGTGTCTTCTGATTGGGACTGATTGGTGATTGGTGGGCAACTGATGACTGCTGATGAGTGACACCTGTGACTAGGGCAGAAGGAAAGAAACCAAATACACACACAGGATACTATGCATTGGTGGTCATACTGCAAATGAACTGGCAGCCTTGACTCCATCCCATATTGTGGTGGTGAATAAAATCTAAATGTATATAAAACTGTTGTTTTTCCTGATCAAAGAAAAATGTTGTAATCACTGGTGTTGTTTTGTACCGGAACGAATGAACAACAAACTATAATGTAATGTTCTAATAGGATTCTGATTGGGGTGACACAAATCCAACAATACTGATGAAAAAAAAAAACTATAGGATCCAATGGGATTTATTTCCAATACTTAAAAAAGTTATCCAATCGGATTCCAATAGGATCTGATAGAGGTGACCACAACATGCTAGTAGTGTGGTGAGAATCATATAGAATCCTATACACTTTTTTTTCGACTAGGGGATCGCTGCAAATTGTTGCGAATTTAGATATATGAAGTGAAAAGCATAACGACTTGAGTTACCTTCAGTTTCACCCGATAACTTTGGTTGTTGCGTTTACGTAGCTCCACCGCAGAGGTGTCTGTTCTGTCGCGCTGTGCATCCCGCCACACACCCTGCTGGGCGGGCAGAGACACGGATGTTTGGCGAAAGGGCCAGTCACTGGCTGACAGCAGCGTACCGGTGCAGATATGACATGGGCTCATGCGACAGTTGAAGAGTGAGAAAATAGCGCTCTCGTGTGTCTAATGTAAAATATGTTTATTAGTTGTTAATTATAGTATTTTGGCTATCTCAACACAATGTACATTTAAGTGACTTATATTCCTCTCTTGACTTGTTGCGCTGTTGTGAACACAGGATTGGTCAAAGACAATTCCTCAATCTGCAACTGACTATTCTGAGGTCCTGACTATTTTGATGCCCAGACTATTCTGAGGTCCTGACTATTTTGATGCCCTGACTATTCTGAGGTCCTGACTATTTTGATGCCCTGACTATTCTGAGGTCCTGACTATTTTGATGCCCTGACTATCCTGAGGTCCTGACTATTTTGATGCCCTGACTATTTTGATGCCCTGACTATTTTGAGGTCCTGACTATTTTGATGCCCTGACTATTCTGAGGTCCTGACTATTTTGATGCCCTGACTATTCTGAGGTCCTGACTATTTTGATGCCCTGACTATCCTGAGGTCCTGACTATTTTGATGCCCTGACTATTTTGATGCCCTGACTATTTTGAGGTCCTGACTATTTTGATGCCCTGACTATTTTGATGCCCTGACTATTCTGAGGTCCTGACTATTTTGATGCCCTGACTATTCTGAGGTCCTGACTATTTTGATGCCCTGACTATTTTGATGCCCTGACTATTCTGAGGTCCTGACTATTTTGATGCCCTGACTATTTTGATGCTCTGACTATTCTGAGGTCCTGACTATTTTGATGCCCTGACTATTCTGAGGTCCTGACTATTTTGATGCCCTGACTATTCTGAGGTCCTGACTATTTTGAGGTCCTGACTATTTTGATGCCCTGACTATTTTGATGTCCTGACTATTCTGAGGTCCTGACTATTTTGATGCCCTGACTATTCTGAGGTCCTGACTATTTTGATGCCCTGACTATTCTGAGGTCCTGACTATTTTGATGCCCTGACTATTTTGATAGTCTAGATTCAGAGGAATATCATCTGTGTGCAGCTCTCAACTGGTTTTGTCATGAAACAGCTAAAAGAAAAATGACATCGGTAGCAGGTAGGGCAGGAGAGACGTTTCAATGGAAGATATCTACCAGTAAATGCTAGCTAAGGCGACAATGGGTACGCAAACCAGGTATTGGAAACGTTTAGTCCAAAGTGTTGGTTAGTAGGCTATTTGTGATGCGCAAATATCATCATGTGCTCTTAGCATCAGGGGCATGGATGGGCCTGGGTGGGCAGAGGCAAACCCACTGGGGAACTAGGCCCTGACATACCCACCCAATCAGATTGATGTGGTTTACTTAGACCATCGCATTTGTGTCTTTTTTCTATGATTTTGAGAGTGAAAATCTGAAAAGAATCTATAGGAAAACAACAACAAAAAACATAGGAAAACATATGATTTTTCTCACAGGGTGGCTTTCCTTCGCTGGGTGGACCGTTTGTGAACTTTTTGGCAAAATTAGAGTATACCCACTTCTCCAGGCACCACTGCACCACTGCATAGGGCTGATGGAAAGACAGCAGTCACACACAGCATGATGTTAAAGGATAAGCAGTCCATGAACCCGGACATAATAAGCCAGTAGGTCCCAATCATAAGAATACAAAAACACAACCATTAAGCATGTCTCAATCAAAATGTACAACTATTACTTCCCATTGCAAAAAAAAAAAAAAAAAAACATTTCACGTTTAGCACATAAAGTAACTGGTGACCTAAAACTTAAATTAGAACTGATAGCGTTTTTAACTACTTTGCACAATATGAAACAAACAGACAGTCATAATATCACATTCCCAGTTTATGCTACAAAACCAACTTTATAAGAGGTTTTAAAATAGGTTATATTTGATTCAATGTTCCATAACGTACACTAAGCCATTGTTGGTAGAATAGTTGGATGCAGTTCAATGTATAATATAATACATTTCACCAATACATTTCTTGGAAGTCCCAAAAATAATGCTATCAGGTTGTAAATCACAGCTGGCCTGCTACCATGTTTGCTGCCTCCATTCGGGATGCACTGTTTCGGTTTCAATGACTCAATACTCTGGACAAAAACTAGCAAGGGCAAAAATCACAAGTCAGTCATAATGTGGCTAATAGGCTAGCGTATATATTTATGTAGCAAGATAAAAACACGGAGCCTAACATCTAGCTAGCTATCTAGCTAATGCTAGGAGGATGTCATGTCATGCCATTGGAGGAGTGGTTGAGTGACAGACTTTTTCCCCTCATATCGTTTTTCGGTGGCTATGCACAGCTAGAGATGCAGGTGTCATTTGGTTAACTAGCGAGAACTTGAATGACTGTTATACAGTTAGCATCTATCTTGCGTTCGCAAATTCACTCTGGCTATCTACTCCAAGTTCAGAGCACTCTCGTCTGAGTGTGCCAGAGCGCAGAACAACTGATGAATTTACGAAAGCGCAACACCTGCTGAATATGACCGGTGTCCATAAACATAGACAAAAAAAACGTTATAGTTAGTCAAAGAATGCTATAGATAACATGTAAACAGCCTAACCAGCTCTGCTACGGTAAGTAAAATTGTCAGAGTGAGGTGTTCTCTCATTTGTGTCTGGATGTAGCTAGCTAGCAAGTTAGCTTGGGTGCTTGGTTGGGACAACAATGTATTGGCAGGCAAGCTGCAGAAGGACGAGGAGGCTACAATTCCCTGTTGTTTATCAGTACAATTTTGACTCACAACTAGCTGAAAAAGATTGAGAGGGTTTATCTAATGTTCCTTCGCTAGAGTTTAGCTCATCTCGCTCTGGCTAGTATTAGTTGTTGATCCTGTTGTTGTTGGTGTGCATAACTGAGGGAGAGAGAGCTTACCTTTTCATAGTTGTTTGATCAATAGGACCTTAAAGTTCCCAAATGTAAGAGGACTCCCGTTGTATTTACATATTTGTAGAAATCCATTCAGGTGTATTTGGTGGCTTTTTAGCGAATGTGTTCTAATGATCTAAAGTCGCACTGCCACAACCTGTCTGGATACAGCTGAAAACTGACCTGATAGATGGCTACTGTCAACTGGAGACCGCCTCCGAGAACACCCTCATCAGAGCTAACAAAGGTTCCACACACACCTCCCTCATCATCAGGGCTCACAAAGGTTCCACACACACCTCCCTCATCATCAGGGCTCACAAAGGTACCGATAACATTAGCCTAGCATCAGGCTTACACTTTCGTAATGAAGGTAACGTCTGTTAGCCTAGCATTGTTAGTATATCTAACTAAAGATTTTAACTGTCTGATTAATCAAATCAAATGTTATTGGTCACATACACATAGTTTCCTAAAGTCCACGATCAGCTCCTTCGTTTTGTTGACGTTGAGGGAGAGGTTATTTTTCTGGCACCACTCTGCCAGGGCCCTCACCTCCTCCCTGTAGGCTGTCTTGTCATTGTTGGTAATCAGGCCTAAACTGTTGTGTTGTCTGCAAAACTTGATGGTTGAGTTGGAGGCGTGCCTGGCCACGCAGTCATGGGTGAACAGGGAGTATAGGAGAGGGCTGAGCATGCACCCTTGTGGGGCCCCTCAATGGTGGAGGTGTTGTTTCCTACCTTCACCACCTGGGGGCGGCCCGTCAGGAAGTCCAGGACCCAGTTGTACAGGGCGGGGTTCAGACCCAGGGCCCCGAAATTAATGATGAGCTTGGAGGGTACTATGGTGTTGAAGGCTGAACTTTAGTCAATGAACAGCATTCTTACGTAGGTATTCCTCTTGTCTAGATGGGATATGGTAGTGTGCAGTGCGATGGCGATTGCATCTTCTTTGGATCTATTGGGGCGGTATGCAAATTGAAGTGGGTCTAGGGTGTCAGATAAGGTAGAGGTCACTAGCCTCTCAAAGCACTTCCTGATGACAGAAGTGAGTGCTACGGGGGCGATAGTAATTTAGTTCAGTTACCTTTGCCTTCTTGGGTACAGGAACAATGGTGGACATCTTTAACCAAGTGGGGATGGCAGACTGGGATTGGTAGAGATTGAATATGTCCGTAGATACTCCAGCCAGCTGGTCTGCGCATGCTCTGAGGACGCGGCTAGGGATGCCGTCTGGGCCGGCAGCCTTGCGAGGGTTAACACGTTTAAATGTCTTACTCACGCCGGCCAAGGACGCGTCTGTGTTATGCTCAAAGCTGGCAAAGAAGGTGTTTAGCTTGTCCTGGAGCAAGACGTCGGCCTGGCTGGTTTTCCCTTTGTAATCCGTGACTGTCTGTAAATCCTGCCATATGCGTCTCGTGTCTGAGCGGTTGAATTGCTATACTGATGTTTTGCCTGTTTGATTGCCTTACGGAGGGAATAACTACACTGTTTGTATTCAACCATATTCCCAGTCACCTTGCCATAGTTAAATGCGGTGGTTCACACTTTCAGTTTTACGTGAATGCTGCCATCTATCCACGGTTTCTGATTTGGTTTTTAATAGTCACAGTGGGAACAACATCCGCTCTACACTTCCTGGTGAACTCAGTCACCGTGTCGGTGTATACGTTGATGTTATTCTCAGTGGCTACCCGGAACATAACCCAGTCCGTGTGATCAAAACAATCTTGAAGCATGGATTCCGATTGGTCAGACCAGCGTTTAATAGACCTTAACATGGGGTACTTCCTGTTTTAGTTTCTGCCTATAGGAAAGGATGAGCAAAATGGAGTCATGATCTGATTTGCCAAAGGGAGGGCTGGGGAGGGCCTTGTCGGCATCCCGGAAGTTGGAGTAGCAGTAGTGTTTTAGCAGCGCGAGTACTACAGTCAGTGTGTTGATAGAACTTCGGTAGCGTTTTCCTCAAATTTGCTTTGTTACCATTCCCAGCTACAATAAATGCAGCCTCAGGATATGTGGTTTCAAGTTTGCACAAAGTCCAGTGTCGTTCCTTAATTGCTGTCGTGATATCTGTTTGAGGGGTAAAATACACGGCTGTGACTATAACTGAAGAGAATTGTCTTCGGAGGTAATACGGTCGGCATTAGATTGTGAGGTATTCTATGTTGGGTGAACAAAAGGACTTGAGTTTCTGTACTTACTTGTTAAGGTCTGTACTTACTTGTTAAGGGCCAAATAACATTCTAGTTTGCTTTGTTTTTGTTATTCTTTCCAATGTGTCAAATAATTATCTTTTTGATTTGGTTGGGTCTAATTGTGTTGCTGTCCTGGGGCTCTGTGGGGTGTGTTTGTGTTTGTGAACAGAGCCCCAGGACCAGCTTGCTTAGTGGACTCTTCTCCAGGTTCATCAATCTGTAGGTGATGGCTCTGTAATGGAGGGTTTGATAACCACTTCCTGGTTGTAGAATTGAACATCTCACTTATGGAGGTATCGGCCTAATTCTGGTATTTGACGTTGTGCACAGAGGATATTTTTGCAGAATTCAATTTGTTGTATGTCCCACTTTGGGAATTCTTGGTTGGTGAGCGGACCCCAGACCTCACAACCATGAATGGCAATGTGTTCTATAATGGATTCAAATATTTTTAACCTGATCCTAATCTGTATGCCAAATTGTATGTTCCTTTTGATGGTGTAGAAGGCCCTTCTTGCCTTGTCTCTCAGATTGTTCACAGCTTTATGGAAGTTACCTGTGGAGCTGATGTTTAGGTCGAGGTATGTATCATTTTTTTGTGTGCTCTAGGGCAACAGTGTCTAAATGGAATTTGTTTTTGTGGTTGAAGAGAGTAGGGCTTAAGCTGCATCCCTGTCTCACCCCCCGGCCCTGTGGAAAGAAATGTGTGTGTTTTTTGCTCATTTTAACCGCACACTTGTTGTTTGTTTTCATGGATTTTATAATGTTTTTCCCCCAACACTACTTTCCATCAATTTGTAAAGCAGACCCTTATGCCAAATTGAGCCAAAAGCTTTTTTGAAATCAACAAAGAATGAGACATTGCCTTTATTTTGGTTTGTTTGTTTGTCAATTAGGGTGTGCAGTGTGAGTACGTGGTATGTCGTACAGTAATTAGGTAAAAAGACAATTTGACATTTGCTCAGTACAGTCGTGGCCAAAAGTGTATTAATACAAATATAAATGTTCACATTCTGCTGCCTCAGTTTGTATGATTTGTAATTTGCATATACTCCAGAATGTTATGAAGAGTGATCAGATTAATTGCAATTCATTGCAAAGTCCCTCTTTGCCATGCAAATTAACTGAATCCATAAAAAACATTTCCACTGCATTTCAGCCCTGCCACAAAAGGACCAGCTGACATCATGTCAGTGATTCTCTCGTTAACACAGGTGTGAGTGTTGACGAGGACAAGGCTGGAGATCACTCTGTCATGCTGATTGAGTTCGAATAACAGACTGGAAGCTTCAAAAGGAGGGTGGTGCTTGGAATCATTGGTCTTCCTCTGTCAACCATGGTTAATTGCAAGGAAACACATGCCGTCATCATTGCTTTGCACAAAAAGGGCTTCACAGGCAAGGATATTGCTGACAGTAAGATTGCACATAAATCAACCATTTATTGGATCATCAAGAACTTCAAAGAGAGAGGTTCAATTGTTGTGAAGAAGGCTTCAGGGCACCCAAGAAAGTCCAGCAAGCGCCAGGACTGTCTCCTAAACTTGATTCAGCTGCGGGATCGGGGCACCACCAGTACAGAGCTTGCTCAGGAATGGCAGCAGGCAGGTGTGAGTGCATCTGCACGCACAGTGAGGTGAAGACTTTTGGAGGATGGCCTGGTGTCAAGAAAGGCAGCAAAGAAGCCACTTCTCTCCAGGAAAAAAATCAGGGACAGACTGATATTCTGCAAAAGGTACAGGGATTGGACTGCTGAAGACTGGGGTAAAGTCATTTTCTCTGATGAATCCCCTTTCCGATTGTTTGGGGCATCCGGAAAAAAGCTTGTCCGGAGAAGACAAGGTGGGCGCTACCATCAGTCCTGTGTCATGCCAACAGTAAAGCATCCTGAGACCATTCATGTGTGGGGTTGCTTCTCAGCCAAGGGAGAGGGCTCACTCACAATTTTGCCTAAGAACACAACCATAAATATAGAATGGTACCTGACACATCCTCCAAGAGCAAATTCTCCCAACCATCCAGGAACAGTTTGGTGACGAACAATGCCTTTTCCAGCATGATGGAGCACCTTGCCATAAGGCAAAAGTGATAACTAAGTGGCTCGGGGAACAAAACATAGATATTTTGGGTCCATGGCCAGGAAACTCCCCAGACCTTAATAATCCCATTGAGAACTTGTGGTCAATCCTCAAGAGGTGGGTGGACAAACAAAACCCCACAAATTCTGACAAACTCCAAGCATTGATTATGCAAGAATGGGCTGCCATCAGTCAGGATGTCAAAGTCACCATTATTAGTCAGTTGTACAACCAAATGCCTTCAACCAAAATGTGTATTCTGCATTTAACCCAACCCCTCTGAATCAGAGAGGTGCAGGGGGCTGCCTTAATCAACATCCACGTCTTCAGCACCCAGGGAACAGTGGGTTAACTGCCTTGTTCAGGGGCAGAACAACAGATTTTTTCCTTGTCAGCTCAGGGATTTGAACTTGCAACCCTCCGGTTACAAGTCCAACACTCTAACCACTAGGCTACCTGCCGCCCAGAAGTCAATTGACCGCATGCCAGGGCGGATTACAGAGGTCTTGAAAAAGAAGGGTCAACACTGCAAATATTGACTCTTTGCATCAACTTCATGTAATTGTCAATAAAAGCCTTTGACACTTATGAAATGCTTGTAATTATACTTCAGTCTTCCATAGTAATATCTGACAAAAATATCTGAAGACACTGAAGCAGCAAACTTTGTGAAAATTAATATTTGTGTCATTCTCAAAACTTTTGGCCACGACTGTACATTGTTTTCACTGAGGAAATTTACAAATATTCAATAGCTCATCTGCTCATGACCTCTCTATCGCTCTCTCGCGCTCCCTCTCTCTCTCTCTCTCTCTCTGTATCTCTCTATTTCTCTCTCGGTCTCTTGCTCTCCCTCTCTTTATCTCTCACATTCTCTCTCTCTCTCGCTCTCTCGCACTCTCTGTTTCTCACTTTCTTTCTCACACTCCCTCTCTCTCTCTCACTCCCTCTATCTCTCTGTGTGTCTCTGTATCTCTCTCTCTCTCTCTTTCTTTGTCTCTGTCTCTGTTTCTGTTTCTGTCCCTGTCTCTGTATCTGTCTCTGTATCTGTCTCTGTTTCTGTCTCTGTTTCTGTCCCTGTAACGGTCTCTGTCTCTGTGTGGGTTCAATAGGATATATATCTGTAGGTGGTTAGCTATGTGTGTCAGTGGAATGGTGTGTGTTAACATGTGGTTAGCTGTGAATATGTGTTAGTTAAATGTTGTTTTCACACAGCAGACTGTCTGTTCCAGTAACAGGTCTATGTATGACTGTGACTGTGGGTTAAAACACAAGAACGTTATATTATGTGGTCAGTTTCTAACACGACCATAATGGAAATTAGTTTTCTTTTGTTTCTGTCTTCAATATTTTTTTTATATAGAATGTAAATGTTGTCTGTGGCTGGAGCAGCCTACTACTTTCAATTAAATCTTAAACAGAAAGAGTAAAGATGTTCCTGGGCAGAGTGTAAACAACAGACAAGGTGTGGATGAATGATGCTGGAAGAATGAACCCTATCCTCTCTATAGCAGTGTTTGTTTATACCCTGGTTCCGAGGAGTCCACTAATGAACTCGTCATTAAACCTTTGATTGGTGGAATCAGATTTGTAGTGCTATGATAGACATTTGGGGCGGCAGGGTAGCCTAGTGGTTAGACCGTTGGACTAGTAACCGAAAGGCTGCAAGTTCAATTCCCTGAGCTGACAAGGTACAAATCTGTTGTTCTGCCCCTTAACCCACTGTTCCTAGGCCGTCATTGAAAATAAGAATTTGTTCTTAACTGACTTGCCTAGTAGGATAAAATCAATTTGAAAGGTCAGCTAGGATTGGACAGTGTACTGTATATACCGGGGTATCTGGAAAATAGCCACGGGATGTTTTTTCAGTACTGTCAATACTGTTGAAACTATTTCTTTGAAGTGTTTCAATACATTGTAATATTTGTTAAGTGAATACCTGCAGTCAACTTGTGCAATATGTTTGGAGATAAAGCGGATTGCATTCTTCATTTCATCTGTCAGATTATTTTACATTATGAAGCTTAGTTTTCCTTCACAGAAAATACATTAGTGCAACACATTCAACAATAAAATAGCTTCATTTTCATCAGATGACAACACAAGTGCAACCCTATTTGGCTGGCAGCCACATATGTAAATGAGCTTACGGTCTTTTTTGTTGCAAAAACAATGCACGGCCATCATATTTCTAATGTTTATCATATCATAGAAATAATGCAGCCAGTTACATTTCCTAATGTTATGCTTAGAGTTCATCTTGCATTTTACCTGAGGAAAAATAGGCTGGCTACACTGAGAAAAGTATTAGAACGATTAGAAAGACCATAGTACACCACATACACTGGGGGGATAAGACCATAGAACACCACATACACTGGGGGGATAAGACCATAGAACACCACATACACTGGGGGGATAAGACCATAGAACACCACATACACTGGGGGGATAAGACCTTAGTACACCACATACACTGGGGGGATAAGACCATAGAACACCACATACACTGGGGGGATAAGACCATAGTACACCACATACACTAGGGGGATAAGACCATAGTACACCACATACACTGGGGGGATAAGACCATAGAACACCACATACACTGGGGGGATAAGACCATAGTACACCACGTACACTGGGGGACTAAGACCATAGTACACCACATACACTGGGGGACTAAGACCATAGTACACCACGTACACTGGGGGACTAAGACCATAGTACACCACATACACTGGGGGGCTAAGACCATAGTACACCACGTACACTGGGGGGCTAAGACCATAGTACACCACATACACTGGGGGGATAAGACCATAGAACACCACATACACTGGGGGGATAAGACCATAGAACACCACATACACTGGGGGGATAAGACCATAGTACACCACATATACTGGGGGGATAAGACCATAGTACACCACATATACTGGGGGGATAAGACCATAGTACACCACATATACTGGGGGGATAAGACCATAGAACACCACATACACTGTGGGGCTAAGACCATAGAACACCACATACACTGGGGGGGCTAAGACCATAGTACACCACATACACTGGGGGGGCTAAGACCATAGAACACCACGTACACTGGGGGCATAAGACCATAGTACACCACGTACACTGGGGGACTAAGACCATAGTACACCACGTACACTGGGGGACTAAGACCATAGTACACCACGTACACTGGGGGACTAAGACCATAGTACACCACGTACACTGGGGGGCTAAGACCATAGTACACCACGTACACTGGGGGGATAAGACCATAGAACACCACATACACTGGGGGGATAAGACCATAGTACACCACATATACTGGGGGGATAAGACCATAGTACACCACATATACTTGGGGATAAGACCATAGAACACCACATACACTGGGGGCTAAGACCATAGAACACCACATACACTGGGGGGGCTAAGACCATAGAACACCACATACACTGGGGGGATAAGACCATAGAACACCACATACACTGGGGGGGCTAAGACCATAGAACACCACATACACTGGGGGATAAGACTATAGTACACCACATACACTGGGGGGATAAGACCATAGAACACCACGTACACTGGGGGATAAGACCATAGTACACCACATATACTGGGGGGATAAGACCATAGTACACCACATATACTTGGGGGATAAGACCATAGAACACCACATACACTGGGGGGCTAAGACCATAGAACACCACATACACTGGGGGGGCTAAGACCATAGAACACCACATACACTGGGGGGATAAGACCATAGAACACCACATACACTGGGGGGGCTAAGACCATAGAACACCACATACACTGGGGGGATAAGACTATAGTACACCACATACACTGGGGGGATAAGACCATAGAACACCACGTACACTGGGGGATAAGACCATAGAACACCACATACACTGGGGGGATAAGACCATATTACACCACATACACTGGCGGGATGAGACCATAGTACACCACATACACTGGTGGTAGAGAATAAGCAATAGTGTTGCTGTCGACACTGGATAATCTGACTAACACACACACGTTTGACCTCGCTGTGATACTGTAGGCCTGCTTATGTAACTTTTCATCAGGTAGCATTCATTGCCCTGCGTTTGTGTTAACCATGGCAACTAGCATTGTAAATAAATAGATGTGCAGAAAGATAAATCAGCCTCTGTGTCTGTGGATAATTTCCCCTTAATGTATTGTTCATGTCAGCCAGGCATTCAACGGTTTCCCCTTAATGTATTGTTCATGTCAGCCAGGCATTCAACGGTTTCCCCTTAATGTATTGTTCATGTCAGCCAGGCATTCAACGGTTTCCCCTTAATGTATTGTTCATGTCAGCCAGGCATTCAACGGTTTCCCCTTAATGTATTGTTCATGTCAGCCAGGCCCATTTTTTTTTCTATTGCTTCAGTCCATGTTTCGTTTTCACTTCTTGTTACCTGGTAAATAACCAACAACCATGGTAACGACAAGGAGAATAACCAACAACCATGGTAACGACAAGGAGAATAACCAACAACCATGGTAACGACAAGGAGAATAACCAACAACCATGGTAACGACAAGGAGAATAACCAACAACCATGGTAACGACAAGGAGAATAACCAACAACCATGGTGACGACAAGGAGAATAACCAACAACCATGGTAACGACAATGAGAATAACCAACAACCATGGTGACGACAAGGAGAATAACCAACAACCATGGTGACGACAAGGAGAATAACCAACAACCATGGTAACGACAAGGAGAATAACCAACAACCATGGTAACGACAAGGAGAATAACCAACAACCATGGTGACGACAAGGAGAATAACCAACAACCATGGTGACGACGAGGAGAATAACCAACAACCATGGTAACGACAAGGAGAATAACCAACAACCATGGTAACGACGAGGAGAATAACCAACAACCATGGTAACGACAAGGAGAATAACCAACAACCATGGTAACGACGAGGAGAATAACCAACAACCATGGTAACGACAAGGAGAATAACCAACAACCATGGTAACGACAAGGAGAATAACCAACAACCATGGTAACGACAAGGAGAATTAGGTGAGGAAACAGTCCGTGTTAAGCCAGGACCATATTTTTTATTTATTTTTAAACACAATTTATTTCAGTCTCTAGTTGAGTAAAATAAGTCGTTTTGTTCTGTTCCCAAGATAATCCAGTAAAATGTTGGATAAACAGCGACACACTCGGGCAGAAAACTGAGCTGAGCAGGGAAACTAACGGGACTTAAGGGAAACTAAAGGAACTGTGAGAGGAAGTTAGGTAGACAGGAGAGGAGCAGGACAGAGTTTTTTAATGAGTGTACAAAACATTAGGAACACCTGCTCTTTCCATGACATTGACTGACCAGGTGAATCCAGGTGAACGCCGTGATCCCTTATTGATGCCACTTGTTAAATCCACTTCAATCACTGTAGATGAAGGTGAGGAGACAGGTTAGACATTTGAGACAATTGAAACGGATTGTGTAGGTGTGCCATTCAGAGGGTGAATTGGCAAGACAAAAGATTTGTGTCTTTGAATGGGGTATGGTAGTAGGTAACAGGCGCACCGGTTTGTGTCAAGAACTGCAACGCAGCTGGTTTAACCGTTTCCTGTGTGTATCAAGAATGGTCCACCACCCAAAGGACATCCAGCCAACTTGACACAATTGTAGGAAGTGTCGGAGTCAACATGGGCCAGCATCCCTGTGGAACGCTTTCGACACCTTGTAGAGTCCACACCCTGACAAATTGAAGCTGTTCTGAGGACAAAGGTGGGGGGGGGGGGGTGCAACTAAATATTAGGAAGGTGTTCATAATTCTTGGTATACTCTGTATAGATTGTTTATAAAAAAAAATCTTTATAATGTCAACACTGCCATGTTGATCTGAGCCTTGCTGTTGGAAAACCACATTAGTGTCAAACTTGTGGCTGTCGCAGATGCACCTTTTCAGACTTCACTCCACTTTAGCCTTGCCACTCAAACACATCCAATGCCCGTGGTGTTGCTCATGGCAACGTCATCTCACGGAGTCTACCTTTAAAAGTATAAAGTCAATCTCAATGTGATCTGCCAGATTCAGAAGCTTTGAAAACCCCATTAGAAAAAAAAACTGTCAAAAACCCATTTGAAAACCCTTTCAAACATTATTCATTCGTTTTTATTTTAATTCGTTTTGGAGTCAAAGATAATAGTTTCAATATATTGTTTTAGTTTTTCCAAACGAGTTTGTTAATTATTTTGTTTCAGTTTACTAAATCGGGTTTTCATTATTAATTTTAGTCTCTGTTTTAGTTTACTATAATAACCTTTGTAAATCTGAAAGAATTGAACCAGGTGAGTGTGAAGAGCCTGCCTCTCCTCCTCACTTTTGACCTACTAGAGACAAACGCCTAACTAGTTGATCAATAACAGAGTGAATTTAGAATAGCACTCTTCTCTATTTATTACCATAGATCACGGAAGAGAGCTATCCAGTAATATTTCGACACACATCCATAACCGAACGTACAGCGAGCTGGTAATCTGAGTGTAAGATTAGCCAAGGGCCTTTGAGTTCATCATTTTCCCTAAAAGCATTTGATCTTTTACCGGTTTACCGTTTTACAGTCGCTCTGCGCTGATCGTCAGATCTCACAAAGTCTATATCAGGAACCACACACATAGTAGTGTGACCCGTTCTTTCCTGTCCCCCAAGTCAGTGAGTCAGCGCACAAAGGAGTAGTGGGTGGATAGTGTGTTTATTACAAAAGCTGCAATCATGGGACACCGTATAGATGTTCGATTCAAATCCTCAATATTAGCAGCGCTCACAACAACAATTCTCCATAGATTTGCTGTGGATTAGCCAGAATTCCATACTTTTACCACTGAGTGCGTTATACAATGTAAGCACACCAATCTGCCAGCGGGCGGCGCATTACCCATTTTATGCAGGAATTTAACACCATTTATTTACATTTTTATTTACAATGTATCATGTGCGCAGCTGCACGACCACAATAAAGACGACCTGGAACGCATGGATTCATTTAGGGGAGGAGTTGTGTAGACATAGCCCACATCAATTGTTTTTATTAGGTCAGAGTTTCACTTGGTCACCCACCGCCCCTGTCCTCGGTAGAGACTCCCCCGGACAGAGAGATCGATGAAATGGCGAACAAGAAGGCGGTTTTGTTCAACCTGTGGGGGGTTGTTGTTTCTCCCAGACCTGCAGAAGTTTTCCTAAAATTCGAAGAAACTCTCAAACTCCCCAGGTAGAAATCAATCTTTTTTTTCTTCCAGCGGTGAGATATAGTGCAACCTGAACATCGATTATTGTTCAGCGGGTACTGATGGACACTGAAACATTAGTTAGTTATGCGCATGTTCGAGTATAATAAACATTTGGCTACACAACACAACATACAGAACGGTGATTTTATTACTGAAATTATTACAGTTTGACTATAGAATTGTTAGATATTACTTTTTCGACATTTCTGCACTGTCCGAACTAGAAGTGCAAGCATTTCTCTACACTCGCAATAACATCTGCTAACCATATGTATGTGACCAATAACATTTGATTTGACATTCCATCATGTCATTGGATTTAAGTTGGGTGAAGAAAAGACAACTCTAATATTGATTAGTTTTTGGAAATCCAATCAGTTTTCCACGTTGATTCAACGTCATAACGTTATTATTAACTTTGTTGTTTTTTAATGACATGTTGATTCAACTCGTTAATTTTGGTTTTTTTAATGACATGTTGATTCAACTCGTTAATTTTGTTGTTTTTAATGACATGTTGATTCAACTCGTTAATTTTGTTGTTTTTAATGACATGTTGATTCAACTCGTTAATTTTGGTGTTTTTAATGACGTGTTGATTCAACTCGTTAATTTTGTAGTTTTTTTTTTACACTGGGCAGGGTACTAGGGGTCACCCCCCCACCCCCAAAGATCAATGTCTATTTTTACAAAAAAAAAGATACGTCTGGAGAAAAACATGGATGAATGTGGATGAAGGTCATTCTTAGGTGAATAAACAAAACTATGAAGGGAAATAAATGGTGACAGTTTACACTTTTTGGGGGTTATTTCATTAAATGTTGTTATTAGAAAAGGGGGCATTTTTTTTTAAGTGCTGGGGTAACTGCCCCCGGTAACTGCCCCAGGTAAGAATAGGTGTTGTACATGTCACCATTAATATCTAGACTATGAGGAGATTTGATGTGAAGTCCCTCCCGAGTGGTGCAATGGTCTAAGGCGGCACTGCATCACTACAGACCATGGTTTGATACCGGGCTGTATCACATCTGACCGTGATTGGGAGTCCCATAGGGCGGCACACAATTGGCAAAGTGTCGTCTGGGTTAGGGTTTGGCCGGGGTAGGCCGTTATTGTAAAATAAGAATTTGTTCTTAACTGACTTGCCTAGTTAAATTTAAAAAAATCTTTGCATTATTCGAGGTCTGACAACACTGCATATGTTTTGTTATTTTGACCATTTGTCATTTTCTGCAAATAAATGCTCTAAATTTCAAACATTTTATTTGGAATTTGGGAGAAATGTTGTCAGTAGTTTTAATAGAATAAAACACAAATTGTAATTTTACGCAAACACATACCTATAAATAGTAAATCCAGAGAAACAGATAATTTTGCAATGGCTCTAAACTCCCAGACAGACAGATTGTGTGTGTGTGTATGTGGTATGAGACATTGTATACGTCGATACCTTCGATTGTAAAATGTAATATTAAACTTAACAACTGATAAGTCAAAGCCGCAATACAGCAGTGTGGTGCATGCAATATGTGTGGTGTGTAATTGAATGGCTAAATGAACGGTTATGTTCCGTTTTAGTGGTTTTCTGGAGAAGGTGGTGACTGACAAGCACAGCGCCATGGAACGCGCAGAGCGGGCAAACTCACACTCTCTCAGGTGAGTTAAAGGCACTGCATGGTCAATCTGACATCTGCATTGGGGCCGTGCAGCATCTACGTTGATACGGCCTCACCTACCTATCAACCAATCATGTCAATGCAGAGCTATAAGGAGCCCTCCACATTGTTACAAAGATTGAGGTGCACGGTGATGCCGTATGGAGCTCAGATTGGCCTCTGCATGACTCCATACGGCGTAGCCAACCACATTTACAGATCAAGCATAAATTGGCTTTTACACAGGCACACGGGTAGCCCACACAGACAAATAACGTCACATTCAAACTACTAACATGGTCAGAACTCCGTTGCCAAGCTGTTAACTCTAAAAGTTCAAGATCTTGATCATTGGTTCCTCAATCACCCCTAGAACTGGTACAAACATGACACAGCAGAAATAGTTTAGTCTGTGTATATTATAATCCATGTGAATGGGCCTTCCATGGAAATTCTTGCATCACCTTACGTGACGACGTGTCTGTGTCTGTCTGTCTGTCTGTCTGTCTAGATGATCCCAGAGCTTGATGCAGAGTGTGTGAGTGCAGCATCAGACCAGAAGGTCAGTCTTCCTGCTGGGTTCTCTGTTAAGAGCCTGTTGGAGGAACTCAGAGACTCGACCAAGGTCAAGAAACAAATTCTGCAGACCGTAGATACACTTCGCAGAGAAGGTAACAAACGCACACACACACACCTGACACAGTTCATATTGTACAGTCTGTCACATGCCAAGTCCCGCCTCCTTGTGTTGTCTGTCAGGGTTATTGACAGGTGTGTTAGCCAACCAGTGGGTGGATGACAGTGGGAGTGGAGATAGCTCTGGCCGGCTCCTCGCTCTGCTGGGCGGCCATTTTGATGTGGTACTACAGTCCTGTCGTACAGGCCTCAGGGTCCCAGAGACTGACCTGTTCACCTCCGCTCTCACACAGCTGGGAGTGCCTCCGGAACAGGTACACACACACACTTGCACGCTTACACACACACACACACACTACAGCACATACACACACTACAGCGCACACACACACACACTGCGCTTATACACACACAGACACACCAAGGCCTAACGGTAGTTCTCCCAGAGAGGTAGAGGTGACCTGTCTGTCTGTAAAGGCTGTTCTGCTGATCTCAGCACATATGATCACTTTTATTAAGAGTCAAATTAAAATGGCATCAATAACATTTGATCCTGATATCAATGTCTTTGGACGCACAGCTTCCACCTCCCATGAAGAAGTTGTTACATTCCTTACACGCACATTCCTAAAACCTCAGTTTTAATACATATCTGTTTACAACGTTTACAGATGGCACTAGAAAATCCTTATCTAACCTCCCTATGTAGAGTTGCTCTCAACTATTGTGTCATTAACAACAGGAAGTTATCTGTGTAACAGAGTTCAGAATGTGTTGTAAGCTCACTCCACAGCTAACTTGAAATGTTGCCGATGGTGCTATCGAATTGAATCCTTTTCTATAGCTCAACTGGTTTGTACGTTGTCAAGCGGGTGGTCACCTGTGTTTGGCGAGGTTGAAGACCCTGGCTCAAGCCCAGTCCGAGGAAGGTTCACGAAGGCAGGGCCATTTACAGTGTGGTCAGACATTGGTGATAGTTCTCGTACTTCCTTCTCTCATTTATAACAAACAAATTTCCTGCAATTCTTCACATTTTTGCCATAACCGATGTTGCGTTCACATGCTGTCAGAGTTATTGGCAGCTCCTTGTTGTTACAACTCGGGAAATTCGGGTGATGTTTCACCACTGACCTTTCACCTTTCCAACCAAAAGATTGACAATTACAACTTTATCAATATGGAGAATGTAGCTAGTTTGACCTTATGTTAAGCAAGCTAGCAATAGTAGCCAGCTTAGCTATATAGTAGCCAGTTTAGCAGTAGTAGCCAGCTTAGCTATATAGCAGCCAGTTTAGCAGTAGTAGCCAGCTTAGCTATATAGCAGCCAGTATAGCTATATAGTAGCCAGCTTAGCTATATAGTAGCCAGCTTAGCTATATAGTAGCCAGCTTAGCAGTAGTAGCCAGCTTAGCTATATAGTAGCCAGTTTAGCTATATAGTAGCCAGCTTAGCAGTAGTAGCCAGCTTAGCTATATAGTAGCCAGCTTAGCTATATAGTAGCCATCTTAGCAGTATAGTAGCCAGCTTAGCTATATAGTAGCCAGCTTAGCTATATAGTAGCCAGCTTAGCTATATAGTAGCCAGTTTAGCAGTAGTAGCCAGTTTAGCTATATAGTAGCCAGCTTAGCAGTAGTAGCCAGCTTAGCTATATAGTAGCCAGCTTAGCAATAGTAGGCACCCGAGTGGCACAGCGGTCTAAGGCACTGCATCTCAGTGCAAGAGGCGTCACTACAGTCCCTGGTTCGAATCCAGGCTGTATCACATCCGGCTGTGATTGGAAGTCCCATAGGGTGGCACACAATTGGCCCGACTAGTTAAATAAAAATCTGGTAAAATCGTATTGGTTGAAGAATTGTTCCGACTCCAAAAGCACGTGAACACAATCATGTCGGACTTATGAATTCCCAGTTTCCCCACAAGCATTATAAAGCCACCCGTATGGCATTTTAATGATATCTGAGTGAGGGTGACTAACAAAATCAATGGGGGCCCTCCAGGGGGCCCCTGGGCACATGCTCTGCGTGCCCGGTCGGTATATGGCCATGATTGCTACAGGTTTAGAACATGCTAATCTAAAACATATTAGATGACATGGCTAATTGAGTTACTGTCAGTGACTGACGCAACAAGATAAAAATAGCTGATGCACAACCAAGTTTTGAACTTCCAACTTGTGTATTCTAACTCTCAATTCTAAAACAAAAAACAACTCATTTTGGGAAGGGGGGTTTCAGTGGCCCCCTAGTGGCCTGGGGCCCTATGAGACTGCTTATGTCGCTTATGCCTGGAGCCGTCCCTGGTCTCTCCTCTGTGTTCAAGGTGCTGTGAGTGAACGGCTGACCTGTCAGTCTGTATTTCAGGCTCTGTGGTTGGCTGATGATGAGGAGGGGGTGGGAGCAGCAGAGGCAATAGGGATGACAGCTGTTCTGGTGAAGGACCTGCCAGAAGCTCTGAAACAAGTAGAGACCTTCACTGGAGTACAGGTAACACACACACACACACACACACACAATGATATGTTGTAACTTTTCTTGTCCGTAATAATGTCTGTGAGAATGTGATGGTTATTTTTCAGATTTAAAGTAAACGTGTCATCGCAGACTTCCCTGATACATTAGCCAGCTGCAGTATTCCCTTTTTTTTTTTTATTACGTTTTGTATTTCAAATGTTATGGTGATTTCAGGAAACTCCACCTTTATGTCTATAATTTCCTCTGGGAATCAATCAAGTAGCCTGCTATTCAATGTTGGTTTTTGTTATGGAGGAGAAGTGTGTGTGTGTGTGTTCCAGGTCGTAACAGGGGAAAGCTACCCAGCCTCTTGCAACCCAGAGGAAGTCTCTCATGGATATATCACCATCAAGGTAACAACACATACACAATGCTGTATGTAGCAGAATGCGTATACATGATTACACAATGGTATTACTTCTGTCTCTCTCTCTCTAGCCCAGGGTAAAGCTGCACTATGTGGAGATGGGGGCGGGGCCTCCGGTCATGCTGTGTCATGGCTTCCCTGAGAGTTGGTACTCATGGAGATACCAGGTACACACACACACACACACACACACACACACACACACACACAACTACTCACTCTCACATGCCTCTCTCTCTCTCTCCCTCTCAGATTCCAGCTCTAGCTGATGCAGGGTTTAGAGTCTTATCTCTGGACATGAAGGGCTATGGAGAGTCTACAGCTCCACCAGGTTAGAGTGTGTGTGCACATTGTCTATATGTAAATAGTGAATTGAATTATGACTGTTAAATTTGGGCATTAATTCCTAAGGGATAGGGTTGAAACTAAACAATATATAATGAGTGCCTGGCACTGGGATTGAAGACGAGACCCTCGGAGCCGGAGCTCACGGCTTACGCCCATCCGCCGTCCCCAACACCCTACTTGATGGTAATAGCGCTCACCGTTGCCCCTAGTGGCCAGTTTTAGAGGCTTCTCCTGACGTACTAGGGACCTGGACGAACAACACATATCGCCTTGGATCTGGAGTGACCTAGCTGGAGTAGGGTCTGGAGTGACCTGGCTGGAGTAGGGTCTGGAGTGACCTAGCTGGAGTAGGGTCTGGAGTGACCTAGCTGAAGTAGGGTCTGGAGTGACCTGGCTGGAGTAAGGTCTGGATTGACCAGGCTGGAGTAGGGTCTGGAGTGACCTGGCTGGAGTAGGGTCTGGAGTGACCTGGCTGGAGTAGGGTCTGGAGTGACCTGGCTGGAGTAGGGTCTGGAGTGACCTGGCTGGAGTAGGGTCTGGAGTGACCTGGCTGGAGTAGGGTCTGGAGTGACTTTATTTATCCCCTCTATCTTTCCTTTCTCACTCTAGAGAAGTACAGTGACTTTAGACACGTACAGGGTTTACTGATCCTGTCTCGTTACATGGTTTGACAGTTTTAAGTTTAGTCTGCTGTTAGTTGAACAGTTTAAAGCCTGGTTTCCCTGTCTCCCTGCTGTTAGTTGAACAGTTTAAAGCCTGGTTTCCCTGTCTCCCTGCTGTTAGTTGAACAGTTTAAAGCCTGGTTTCCCTGTCTCCCTGCTGTTAGTTGAACAGTTTAAAGCCTGGTTTCCCAGTCTCCCTGCTGTTGGGGGACTGTAGTGTCAAACACAATAGGACCACCATTATTACAGACCAAGATTGATTTATTCATGTTCAATAACACTCTCTCTTCCTCTTTCCTCTCCCACACTTTTTCTCTCAAGACATAGAGGAGTACTCGCAGGAACAGATCTGCCAGGTAAGGGACACGTGTACAGTCGAACAAAACATCCTCTGTCTATCCTTGGCGTGATTGTAATGGTTTGCTGTATTTTCTGTTGTAGGATCTTGTGACTTTCATGGATAAAATGGTGAGTCATAATCAGCCCTGTATGTTAAGCTATCAGGGTGAAGTATTTAGTCGCCACATGGGCGGTGTGATGCTACAGGAAGAGCTCAACGCTTCCTTTTAACGCTCTCTCGCTCTGTCTCTCTCTCGCTCTGTCTCTCTCTCGCTCTGTCTCTCTCGCTCTGTCTCTCTCGCTCTCAGGGTATTCCCCAGGTGACTCTGGTTGGTCATGATTGGGGTGGAGTTGTCGTCTGGAACATGGCCCGGTGTCATCCAGAGAGAGTCAGGTAAACTTAAGGGGTCTACACACCTTACGCAAACGCAGCGCAACTAAACAATACGAATGCCCCCGGCCGTCCCTCTTAATCATGGCCCCAGTTCAGAAGAAAAACCCACAAAATAGAACCAGAGTCCTATTCCAGTATTCCTAGCTGCGGTATGTGAATGTCGTTTTACGGCATAAAATGGGTGTAGTCATGCTACAGAGTTTAAAAAAAAAATATTATTACGCTCAAATATTGTTTACCGACTCTGCACAATTCCTTGCGCGGGGGCAGCGGCGTATTATATCACCAAACTGAAAATTGAACTTTATAAACAAAGGTATTTTGTTCAGTAGTAATAACTGCCTGATTGAACTACCTAAAAACAGACTCAAGTCATGTGATTTTTGCATTTCTATTTTTAGCTGAAATGGGGGCGAATACAGACAAGCAGCATGTTAAACTGCGATAATGTTGTAGGTTACACTGGCAAGTATAAAAATATTTACCAGGGTATTATTATTACATTTATAAATGTGATTATTTCAAATGGGGGGGGGAGATGTGGGAAACTAAAAGGCTAGTTTTGCTTGCTGTTTTTAGCCAGCTAGCTAGCAAGCTGCTAGCGGAATAGCCTACCGTCTACTGCCAGGCACCAAACGAGGTCATGTAAAGCAAACTTAAACTATTCAATATTCAGTTGGTTTTCATTGAAATTAACTAACAGTGGTGATGTTTTTGACCTGATTTTCTTTTTTTTCTTTTTACCACAAATAGCAGATATTCTCTTGATTTCTTCCCATCGCCCCCTTGTGTATGTTATTATTGGGGGGTTTAGGAGCACATTGACCGGCAAGGCTTTTATGTTACAAAAGGTGTATGTCCCCCCCAAAAAAAAAAAAAAAAAATCTGACTCCACCCAAGAGCACGCACGTGTGTAGGTAGATCTACGCATACGTTAAGTATGTGGAAACCTTAACACACACACAGGTATGCACACACACACACACACACACTCCCTGAGAGGGTAAAGTAAAGTATTAAACCAATACCTGATGTGTGTGTGTGTGCAGAGCGGTAGCTTCTCTGAACACACCTCTGTTCCCTGTGGACCCCTCCAAGGATCCAATGGAGTTCCTGAAGACTGTACCCATCTTTGACTACCAGCTCTACTTCCAGGACCCCGTAAGTGTGTGTGGAGGGGAGAGTAACTTTACTCTATTGTCCCCTACTGTACTGTACCATATTCATCCATTATGCGTCAGTACAATAACTTTGGTATCCAAGTCACCCGTTATAGAAGTCAATATTCGACTTCCATCCATATCTGAGGACGTCGGGAGATGACATGGAAACCGACCACTAGGGGGCGACAGTGAGCGCTGTTACTTTTCAAGTAGGTTTCAGGTTTGCCAGAGTTTTGTGGAAGGGGATGGTGGATGGGTGTAAGCATCTGACTGACTCAAAAGGTCCCTAACCCTTACCTTAACCATTTGGAGTTAATGTCTAACCTTAAACTTAAACACTTAAAAATGTGATGATTGAACAAATTCTAAATCTGACGTTTGAGAAACATGGACGAACGTCTCATTTTGACCTGAGACTGGTTGGGCTTTGGTTCCAGTTTGTCGCAAGTACTCATTAAATTGTTGCTAGTACTAATTACCCATGTTGCTTTTGTTTACATTTTGAACATAGTCAATGTAGCTAGCTAGCGAGTGTTTCTGCTAGCTAGTAGCTTCTTGACTTCAATAACCAGTGGTGTCTAGTGGAGGCCATATGCAAACAGAATCAACTTTATTTCTCATTATTTAATTTCACAAGATAGAATGATCACGTGCGTCAGCCATCGAGAATTGAACCTCTGTGATTCTTGAGTTTGGACGCTGCCATTGGACGTGACGCAACACGGTGGTATAGCAGCTTTCATTGCTTTTAACGGAAGGATTTCCTCAATGCCGACCGCCTGATGGCTATAGTATAGCGGGTCCGTAACTCCTCTCCAGCGTGTACTGTAACAGAGACCTTTCCTTATGGAACTCATCTCCAGGGTGTAGCTGAGACTGAGATGGAGAAAGACCTGGCAAGGACCTTCAAGATCTTCTTCAATGGCAGTGGAGATAAGGTGACACACACACACACACACGTACACACACACACACACACTCTCTCTCGTGAATGATCTCTGTTGTGTTGTTCTCCAGGGTAATGTTCCTGAGATCAACACTGCTGGAGTTTGTGCCAGAGGTGAGTCTAGAAGTCAAATCAACATTCTGATTGGAGGCTTGGGGCTGAAGGGTTGACCTATGGTATTCAACTAACCAACTGACTGGATGGACAATACTGTGCTGTAAAACTTGTGCAACATAGTACATTGCTGTCAATCAATCTTCACACTGCAGACTACACTGTGTGTGTGTGTGTGTGTGTGTGTGTGTGTGTGTGTGTGTGTGTGTGTGTGTGTGTGTGTGTGTGTGTGTGTGTGTGTGTGTGTGTGTGTGTGTGTGTGTGTGTGTGTGTAGGTGGTCTGTTCGTAGGACTACCAGACGAGATACCCAGGAGTTCTATCCTCAGTGAGACTGCTCTGCAGTTCTACATCACTCAGTTCAAAGAGGGATTCAGGTATACACACACACACACACACACACACACACACACACACACACACACACACACACACACACACACACACACACACACACACAATGGCAGCAGCAGGATGAGAGTGACCGAGTGTTCTGTTTTTCCAGAGGGCCGTTGAACTGGTACCGCAATGTTGTGAGAAACTGGAAATGGCTATGCTCCCGACCCAGGGCTAAGGTAAGGTAGGGGGGGTGTGTGTGTGATATCTTAACACAGTTACAGTATATGTTGAGGAATGATGCGCTTTCCTGTGTGTGTAGCTCTTGATGCCAGCTCTCATGGTGACTGCTGGTAAAGATCCTGTCCTGCTGCCTGTCTTCTCCAAGGGAATGGAAAACATGGTGAGACAATGCACACACACACACATTTATACACACATGCATACATGTAATTGACACAAGTGACTGTGTCATCTCTGTGTGTCAGATCCCCAACCTAACAAGAGGACACATCGAGGAGTGTGGACACTGGACCCAGATGGAAAGGTGGGTCCCAGTGTGTTTGTACTTGTACAGACCAACGGAGGGGAGGCTGACTGTGTGAACTCTGCAGTCCGCTCTAGTTAGTCACCAGAATGACCTCTGATCTAAAGCCCTGCTGAGGGAGACGGGTCAGGTAGGGGTTAAAGGTCATAGGGTCACTGCTGCTCTGTACGTTAAAGCTGTGTCTAAGGCAGTTGGTGGATTTTTTTTTTTTGTGGTATAAACTGTGTACAGTGTATTGGTTGAAAGAGTTGTGTATATTGCCTGACAGACCTGTATTTGGCATAACTTGTGTGTTTTCAGGCCATCTGAGCTGAACACCATTCTGATCTCCTGGCTGAAAGACACTCACAACAACACCGGGGTTGCCATGACACCCAAGCTGTGATCAGTTACCAGGACAACATATGTTCCTTTTTAGTGCACTTTTTGTAGTGAACTGTTGAAATCATCTGTTAATTCTGAATTTACTTCTAAAACTGTATGAGGCTCATGTTATGTTACTCTTACATGTTACTCTTGTAAAGACACACACGCTGCACAAATAGACTGTAACAACAGCCACAACACCCCTAGCATGAGGTCTCAAAACATCCCTTCATGAGAAAGGGCGACTGACTATATGGTGAGTGTACAAAATATAAAGGACACCTGCTCTTTCCGTGACTTAGGACCTATTCGTACGGGACTAGTATTACTGTCGACTATGCCATTACTACCCCCAGCATGTCTGTTTTTCCTGGGGGACGAATCGGACCGGATTAGTTTTACCAAACTGCCTCTGTAATCATTGTTTCCCCTCATTCACAATTGACCGTTATGACGGAAGCCTGGAGGCTCTTCTAGGTCGTGAAGATATTTCAAATGTCTAGGGATCACGGTAAACGCTACATACGTCAGCACATTTAACAAATTACCTTTACATTTCTGTAACGCTTTGGCAATACACATTGAATGGCGCCCTCATCCTTTAAACTGAAGTACCCTTCCCCCCTTCCCTTCTCTCTCGCTCTCTCTGAGACACACAGAAGAATGGGAAAGTATTTTATTGACATATATAAAAAAAAAATATATACATCTGCATAATGTTCAATGTAACCCTGAATGTAAAAACTAAATAAAAATATGCATGACCCTATATCAGCATCCTACACTGGATATGGAGTTTCATTTAAAAAAAAATACTTTTATGATTGTCCTTGTTGTACCTCATTAGTCGGTACCTGGAGGGAATTAAAGTGTAGGCGGTGTTCCGATCTAGAACACCGCCACCGTCGTCATGGTTACAGCTTCTTCTTCTCAAACGGCTTCTTCCAGGTGGGCAGGATCTGGGCGTAGACTTTATCAATCTGTAACCAATCACAACAGATCTTCTCAATCTACAACCAATCACATTGTTGCACGTCATACCCCTCCCTTCAAAAGACACACACACGCACACTCACTCACCATCCCTACCCTTACCTGGGTGGACTTCTTGAGTCCGTATCTGAAGAGCGTGGCCTGGTGTTCAGAGTTATGAAACAGGATGTCGAAGGTGACGTCTCTACCTATCATGTCGTCTATCGCAGGCTTCACCAGAGAGTAGAAGTCCCTGGGAGGATGGACCTTATCCAGCATGTTCCTCACCTACACACATTCACACAGAGTTATGACCTCACACACACACAGTGAATATTTAGATTATTGAAGTTTGCATCTGAGTGAGTGTGTTACCTTGTATCTCCGTCCCACGAGCTCCACTGGGTCCAGTTTGACCTCTGACTTCAGGGCTCGACCAAATAGCAGCAGCTTCGTCTCCGAGTCTACACACACACACACACACACACACACACACACACACACACACACACACACACACACACACACACACACACACACACACACACACACACACACACACACACACACACACACACACACACACACACACACACACACACACACACACACACACACACACACACACAGTTGATCAGTACAGCATAGCAAGTGTGTGTGTACACGTTTTACTATACTTGTGATTACTTGAAGTCCTCACAAGAATAGTAAACCAACTAAAATTCAGAGAAGTGAGGACATTTTGCCGGTACTCACTTGTAAAAAGGCCAATTTAGACCTCGGGGTTATGGAATCAATTGTTGGTCCCCAAAAAGTCCTCACAAGTATAGTAACACAAAAACGAAAACAATTGCAAATTGTTGTGGACCTGTAAACAGATTAGTTGGAATTCAATAATGATTTTGCGTCTACTTCCCCCGAACCTAAACACTTCCCGCAGATTCTGAAACCGGTGTGTAGGTTACTGTAGTTACTGCCGTTTCTTCCATAGCTGACAATGTTTATAAACTCGCGGGGCAGTGCAGCGTATTTAGGGGCCTCATTTATAAACCGTTACTTGACGTGAGAATGTGCTTGCCACCCCACAAACCTGCGATCTGTGCGTACCATTTTCCTATGTATATTATGTTCATAACCATTACAGAATAAATTCCTCACCTTTTCTGAATGTGACGGTTTCATACTCGCATAGTAGCCTATAGGTCTATGACGTCCCGTCTCTCATGTAATTGGACCCACTTTACAGTAGTAAACAGATGAACTATATCAAGTATTTTTACTCTGTGCTTTCCGATCCAGAGCGCAGTATAAAAGATATAAACAGATAGTTCACCTTTTCCATTTAAGTTTTTTTTTAGGCTATGTCTGAATAGCTTACTGTAAGTTGACATGTCTCAGGTGAACAATATTTCATTTATGATACATAATTACATAGGCTATTTTCATAACCATTACAGAATAAATTCAATTCTTTACCTTTTCTGGCCATGACGGTTCATATTCCAGAATAAGCTTTAGCCTACAACAAATTCAGCCAGGTCACCCGTGATACAAGTCGGCATTCGACGTCCATCCATGTGTGAGGATGTCGGGAGATGACGTGGAAACAGGCCACTAGGGGGCAACAGTGAACGCTGTTACTCTTCAAGTAGGTTTCAATGTTGTGGACGGGGATGGAGGATGGGCGATCAACATCTGCCTCTGATTCCTTAGTTGTTTTGACCCTTACATTATCCATTCAGAGTTAACGCCTAACCTTAACCATTCAGAGTTAACGCCTAACCTTAACCATTCAGAGTTAACGCCTAACCTTAAGAATGTCTAAACGTAAACATTTAAAAAAAATGACATTTGGAACAACTTCTACATGTGGCATTTGAGAAACATGAATGAACATCTAATTCTGACAGAGCTTGTAGTACAAATTGCACATCTCTCATTTAATTGAGCCTATACGTATTTTGCTCTATAGATCTGAAAGGGAACGCGGTTTATAGGGTAATATTCAGTTGAGTTTAAAACATGGACAGTTGATATTTTGCTTTGAAGTGTGAAGGCTATTGCTATTAGTAAACCTACTGAGTAGAAATACAGCAGGCTTCTAGACAATGTTTCAGAATTTGTGTGCAATGCAGCATATTTAGGTTTGGGGGAAAAAGTAAATGCAAAACATGATTGAAATCAAATGATCTGTTTACAGGTACACAACACTTTTTTTTTTTTACTGTAAATAAAGTAAATGTATTTGTAAAACATTTTAACATTCTGCCAACAGACATTTAATCAAGATGCCATTGCTCTTTATTTTAACTCCCATGGCCTAATTCCAAAACTTCCACAGTATACAGCAAATAAGGACGTAATATTGTCACCACAAAGGGTGAATGATGGACATTTTTCAGGCTGTTTTAATGCTAGTTCAAGGGTACAGTTTCAGGACGGGTCAGATTTATATTGGGAAAATGAGTATGTATTGCGTGTGACAAGTTTATAAATCTTTTGTGTTTTCAGAAATGGCGCACGTAGATATTTAGTGTCAAATGTACACTCTCACTCAGATATTATATTAACATGGCATGAGTCATGGCAAAATGTGTAGAATTGCAGGAAAATAGCTTTAAAACAGCACAACTTTTCCCCCAACCAATGTCACAATGTGTAGAATTGCAGGAAAATAGCTTTAAAACTGCACAACTTTTCCCCCAACCAATGTCAAAATGTGTAGAATTGCAGGAAAATAGATTTAAAACTGCACAACCTTTCCCCCAACCAATGTCAAAATGTGTAGAATTGCAGGAAAATAGCTTTAAAACTGCACAACTTTTCCCCCAATCATGTCAAAATGTGTAGAATTGCAGGAAAATAGCTTTAAAACTACACAACTTTTCCCCCAACCAATGTCAAAATGTGTAGAATTGCAGGAAAATAGCTTTAAAACAGCAAAAAATTTCCCCCAATCATGTCAAAATGTGTAGAATTGCAGGAAAATAGCTTTAAAACTGCACAACTTTTCCCCCAACCAATGTCAAAATGTGTAGAATTGCAGGAAAATAGCTTTAAAACTGCACAACTTTTCCCCCAACCAATGTCAAAATGTGTAGAATTGCTGGAAAATTGCTTTAAAACTGCACAACTTTTCCCCCAACCAATGTCAAAATGTGTAGAATTGCTGGAAAATTGCTTTAAAACTACACAACTTTTCCCCCAAACAATGTCAAAATGTGTAGAATTGCAGGAAAATAGCTTTAAAACTGCACAACCTTTCCCCCAATCAATGTCAAAATGTGTAGAATTGCAGGAAATTAGCTGTAAAACTGCAACAACAAAAAAGGTCTGTAAAGTAAACTTTTTTTGTTTACCTTTGTTAACAAAATATGTTTTCTGCTAACAGATCACTCTGTACATATTTAATAGATTTGAATCCCGCTGATGAGTTAATGTGAGTTCATCTGTAGCGGCTAATCTATGTTTGTAGATCGGTGAATGAAGCTACAGCATCCAAAGTGAGAATGGCTGGGAGGGGGGGCTAACTAACCCTGGTTACGGCCGTGTGTGTGTGTGTGTGTGTGTGTGTGTGTGTGTGTGTGTGTGTGTGTGTGTGTGGAGACACAGACCTCTGCAGGTAAGATGTGCTACGTATGGCACTCCATCTCTCTCTCCGTAATAAATTCCAAAATGGGAGAAGTATTTATTCAGAGGAAACTCCAGGATGTCTCCTGGGAACGGCTTCGGATGGGAACTCCCCTACAAGGCAGAGAGAAACTGGGACTGAGACACATATATACAAACATATATATATATATATATATATACAAACATATACACACACACACACACCGACCCCCAAACCCCGCTACAGTCCTTGTGTTGTTATAAAGTGTTAGTTGCTAGTGCTACAGATTCCTCTTTCCTCTAAAGTCATTATAGAATCAGTCTAACATATTTGAAGCAAGTTCGAATCCCCGAGCTGACAAGGTTAAAAATCTGTCGTTCTGCCCCTGAACAAGGCAGTTAACCCACTGTTCCCCGGGCGCCGAAGACGTGGATGTCGATTAAGGCAGCCCCCCGCACCTCTCTGATTCAGAAAGGTTGGGTTAAATGCGGAAGATACATTTCGGTTGAAGGCATTCGGTTGTACAACTGACTAATAATGGTGACTTTGACTTTGACTTTTAACAAACATTACAATAATGTCTCATCACATAACAATCCTAGCTCAATAACACAGCTGCAAGCAGCAATGAACGGGGTTCACAGGATTACAGAAAGGACACAAGAGCAGTTGGATAACAAAGCAAGGACTATCCTATCCTGACTATCCTGTATCTTCCTTTATGTGCAATCAGTGAAAGCATTACCATGTTATTCTCTCAATAACACAAGGACAACACAAGTGAAGTTTGGTCTTTGGATGCAGCAGGTTATCATTCTTAGGGCTCCATTTTAACAAACCTAACACAATGGTAAATCGTAGCGCTGAAGGAAGGGCTATAGGTCCAGGGGTGTGTTAGAAATATGTTTAGGTATTTTCACTGTGGGCATTATGAGCGCAATAGCTGGAGGTGGTACGAAAGGGCTGTGTTTTGATAAATATATTATAGGTGTGACGAGGGCTTGGCCACTCACTGGCCAATCAACACGCTGCATGCCATTGTCTCAAGTTCTGTGGGTTATTAGCAGTCTTTGCGTTGTCATCAACCCAGTGCCACGGAATATATTCTACCTAGTCCATTGTGGATTGATACAGTTGATACTGTTGTTTAAATAACATAGGCTACAGTAACAAGTAGTAGCAACAGTAAAAATAAGACAATCCATTGTTTGCTCTACACGTTTGGAGAGTTGACACTAGAATAAAAGTTTGTTGACTCACATCAATGCCACAACAGGCCGTTTTTAAAACGAGAAGTAGATTCTTAGGAACAGTCGCAATTTTAAAATCTAACATTAATTTTCATGAGTCCACTTGACTAGTTCTGGCGCCGACAGAGATGGCCGCCTCGCTTCGCATTCTCAGGAAACTATGCAGTATTTTGTTTTTTAATGTATTATTTCTTACATTGTTACCCTTGGAAATCTTAAGGTGTATTACATACAGCCGGGAGGCACTATTGGATATAAGAGCAACGTCAACTTACCAACATTACGGAATACGACTTTCCCAAAGCGGATCCTCTGTTTGGTCCACCACCCAGGACAATGGATCGGATCCCAGCTGGCGACCCAAAACAACGGCGCCGCAGAAAAAGGCAGACAGAGCGATCTTCTCGTCTGGCTCCGTAGACGGGCACATCGCACACAGCTCCCGAGTATACTACTCGCCGATGTCCAGTCTCTTGATAACAAGGTAGACAAAATCCGAGCAAGGGTTGCCTTCCTGAGAGACATCAGAGACTGTAACGTTCTTTGCTTCACGGAAACATGGCTCACTCTGGATACGTTATCAGAGTCGGTACAGCCACCTGTTTTCTTCACGCATCGCGCCGACAGAAACAAACATCTCTCTGCTAAGAAATAGGGCGGGGTGTATGCCTTATGATTAACGAGACGTGATCATAACAACATACAGGAACTCAAGTCCTTTTGTTCACCTGACCTAGAATTCCTTACAATCAAATGCCGACCGCATTATCTACCAAGAGAATGCTCTTTGATTATAATCACAGTCGCGTATATCCCCCCCCAAACAGACACATCGACGGCCCTGAAAGAACTTCATTGGACTCTATGTAAACTGGAAACCACTTATCCTGAGGCTGCATTTATTGTAGCTGGGGATTTTAACAAGGCTAATCTGAAAACAAGGCTGCCTTCGCGGACCACAATGTCTTGCTCCCAGACAAACTAAACAACTTCAAATGCTCGCTTTGAGGACAATACAGTTCCACCGACACGGCCCGCTACCAAAACCTGCAGGCTCTCTTTCACTGCAGCCAACGTGAGTAAGACATTTAAACGTGTTAACCCTCGCAAGGCTGCCGGCCCAGATGACATCCCTGGCCGCGTCCTCAGAGCATGCGCAGACCAGCTGGCTGGTGTGTTTACGGCCACCATTGCTCCTGTTCCCAAGAAAGCGAAGGTAACTGAGCTAAATGACTATCGCCTCGTAGCACTCACCTCCGTCATCATGAAGTAGTGCTTTGAGAGACTAGTCAGGGATCATATCACCTCCACCCTACCTGACACCTTAGACCCACTCCAATTTGCTTACCGCCCCAATAGATGACCCAATCGCAATCACAATGCACACTGCCCTAACACTGCAAATGAGCATTAGCATTACATATGCTAAGAATGAGTTGTTAATAGTTTCCTTGTTTTTTTAGATATCAATACCACATTCAGTGAGGTTATCTAAGGGACGTCCATGATAGAAATGACACGTTTCAAGTTGATAGGCCAGTGGTTTAAATGGACTGTAAAATCTGATTTGTGATTTGTCAATAACTCGGCCCTGTGCAACTGGGTCCTGGACTTCCTGACGGGCCGCCCCCAGGTGGTGAGGGTAGGAAACAACATCTCTGGGTGCGTTCTCAGCCCTCTCCTGTACTCCCTGTTCACCCATGACTGCGTGGCCATGCACGCCTCCAACTCAATCATCAAGTTTGCAGACAACACTACAGTGGTAGGCTTGATTACCAACAACGACGAGACGGCCTACAGGGAGGAGGTGAGGGCCCTCGGAGTGTGGTGTCAGGAAAATAACCTCTCACTCAATGTCAACAAAACAAAGGAGATGATCAGACTTCAGGAAACAGCAGAGGGAGCACCCCCCTATCCACATCGATGGGACAGTAGTGGAGAAGGTGGAAAGTTTAAAGTTCCTCGGCATCCACCTACACAAACAGCGTGGTGAGGAAGGCGCAACAGCGCCTCTTCAAACTCAGGAGGCTGAAGAACTTCGGCTTGTCACCAAAAACACTCACAAACTTTTACAGATGCACAATCGAGAGCATCCGGTCGGGCTGTATCACCGCCTGGAACAGCAACTGCTCCGCCCACAACCGTAAGGCTCTCCAGAGGGTAATGAGGTCTGCACAACGCATAACCGGGGGTAAACTGAGAAGATTTTAAGTATTTTTTCTGCATAATAACGTATTTGCTGGCATCTACTGGTATAGTGCGGCCATCTTTGAATGCATCAACATTAATTTCTCAAACTCTTTAGGGACTATTGTGATGAGTCCAAAGACCAAATTTGCAGTGAATCTGACTTTAAAATAATTTTTGGGATTATTTTAAGCATTAGTTTTGCATAATCAAAAAGGGAATTGTTAAGTTATTCCTTTTAAGATATCAATGCCAAACTTGGGAGTGGATTTACAAATGATTTCCTGATTTATAAATAACTCAGACATCTCTTAACCAATCCCTTAGCCTTGCTCAAACTAAGTTCAAATGTACAATTGGCCTACATACCTCATTTGGTGTTTTGGGGATTAATGGTTCATGAAAATACTTTCAATAGGTTTTCCAATATGTCCAATGTAAAGGAAAAATGTATCCTGACGGACCAAATTTGTTCAGCATGAGGAAAGACACCTGAATAAAAAATGTCAGCGCCACCTACAGGCCAATCAGTGCCATTATTTTAGACCAAGTTGCTCATGGCTTATAGTTTCTGAATGCCAAATCAGAAAAAAAAGGTACCAATCTATTATCAAAGAATAACAAAAAGGTTTCACAGATTTGCTGTGAACCCCTAATAATGTCTAATCATATGATATGATTAAGTATAATCCTACCAGGTAGTAATGACCAGATACAACAATATGATTAAGTATAATCCTACCAGGTAGTAATGACCAGATACAACAATATGAATAAGTATAATCCTACCAGGTAGTAATGACCAGATACAACAATATGAATAAGTATAATCCTACCAGGTAGTAATGACCAGATACAACAATATGATTAAGTATAATCCTACCAGGTAGTAATGACCAGATATAACAATATGATTAAGTATAATCCTACCAGGTAGTAATGACCAGATACAACAATATGATTAAGTATAATCCTACCAGGTAGTAATGACCAGATATAACAATATGAATAAGTATAATCCTACCAGCCCCATGGGTGTTGGTGCTTCTCTTCTGTGTGCTTCGAAACTCAGGTCACATAGACACACACACACACACACTTTAGAGAGAAACTGAGAAGTGCATGCATAGACGATCCGAGAGCCTCTACTATCTTAATAATATCTCAGTCATGTTTTGCATATGGGGTCGTGATAATATGACCCCTTCAGTCAGGAAACACCTGTTGACACAGCCACACACCTCAAAATATAGAGAAATATATCAGATGGATTACAAGCATTACACATTACACCCAAACCAATCTGAAAACCACTCCCATTACAAGCATTACACATTACACCCAAACCAATCTGAAAACCACTCCCATTACAAGCATAAACCCTCAAAGGGAAAACAGTTAAAGGTCTTTATTTCAGTACTGGAGAGATGGATAAGGCAGCGTGAGCAGACAAGACAGTTACTGTGGCCCAGTCGAATCTCTGAGTAGCCTTGCACTCAGCTGTGAAACATTGTTGAAATAATGATTATTAACAAAATAACTCAAATATATCATTAAAAAAAATGAACACTTTCACAATTAGGTTCATTGCAGTTTACAAAAAAAAAATATTAGTCACACAAAACCTGATTTTGAAATGGGCTACAATTCAATCAAAACATAATTTCAAACATTGAATTAAAAACAACATGTTACCGTTCAAAAACAAGATCAATCCTGAATGGCATGCCCACATGCCCAGCGAAGCATTCAGACGCAGTACGACGGCTCATGTAGCTCCGCCTCTAAAGGCACCTGAGATAAGCCCGGCCCCCTGAGAACAGAGAAAGGGGTCACCAAACATACATCCCCTTCCCCCCGGCTACACCTCTCCCTGGCTATGGTTCCCTGTCTCTTGAATCCAGTGTTGGTCTGTGGTACGTGGTGGTGTGTGTTTCTCCGTTTTCTCCTGTGTGTTCCAGCCCTCGCTGTCTGCTGCTGCTGCTGTAGTGTCCTGGTGTGTGTGTTTGTCCCAGCTGTCTGCTGTAGTGTCCTGGTGTGTGTGATTGTCCCAGCTGTCTGCTGCTGTAGTGTCCTGGTGTGTGTGTTTGTCCCAGCTGTCGGTGTTGTGTCCGTGTTTCCTCTGGTGGCGTTTGTAATTGTCCCAGTGTCCCGTGGTGTAGTCACACTCAGCACAGCCATATGGCTTTTCCCCCGTGTGGCGCAGCATGTGTCTCTTCAGATTCATACTCTGGTTACAGCTGTAGCCGCACACAGAGCAGTGGAACGGCTTGGCTCCAGAGTGAATCCTCTCATGGCGCCTCAGGTTGGCCAGGTTCCCGCAGGCGTAGGAGCACTGGGGACAGCGGTAGGGCTTCTCCCCTGTGTGGACCCGGAGGTGGCGCTTCAGGTTGTCCAGATGGGCCGAGGCGTAGGGGCACTGGGGGCAGCGGTGGGGCTTCTCCCCGCTGTGGGTGTGGGCGTGCCGGGCCAGGTGGTTGGGGTAGAGGGAGAGGAAGGGGCAGAGAGGGCAGCGGTGCAGCTTGCTGGTCCCTGACTGGAGTGTGTTACTGGGTGTGTCAGTGGGACTGGGGGACCCTGGTTTCTTGGAGATGAGAGACTCAGAACATTGATTACACACCTGCCCCCCGCCCTCCCCCTCTGTCTCTCCTCCTTCTCCCTCCAGGGTGAGGCCACAGGAACGACAGCAGAGGGGGAAGAGGAGGTCAGGGAGGGGCGCGGAGGGGGGGAGACTGGGGGAGGAGGGAGAGGCTACCCCCCCTAGGTTCTGGAGGAAATCCGAGTCCTCCCTCATACACACTGTCAGGTCTGACACCACGGCATCTGAAAGAGAGAACAGTACACACACACACACACACACATTAACACACAACTAGGGGTGTGATGGACCGTTCAGTAGAGGGACCTTTGTCACCTACTAAGGAAATTGCCTCTATAAACAGCATTTTTGGCAGTTAAATCTAACAAAAAACATTCTTCATAAAAAGAAAAATATTAATATGTTTTTGTGAACACTATAATTTGTTTACAAGCACGATGGCTGTACTTTTGTTCATGGTTGACGCAGCTTGTTGGCCATTAGCCAATCTCCGTTTCTCAACGAGTTAAAAATCACATGAATTCATCCAACTGGTATTTACGACTTCACAACTGGTAAATTCCCACCTTCAACATGGTTACAAACACAGCATCAGAGCGGAAACTTGAGGCCCAACATAACAAATTGTCACAACAGACAATGCCAGGAACATTGTGAATGCTGAACAATGTGAAGACTGTGCCAAAACCGAACCGTGACCCCAAAACTGCAACACATGCGTAGCCGGAGTCAATTCACATGCACTCCGTAGCAACGTTGTGATGACAATCCATAATAAAACAGTTCAATTTGTTTGCTATGTAGCCCCTGGGAGTTATTGTTGCGAGTTCCTTTTGACTCACCTTAGGAAGCCACCGTACCTGTGCTAAACTGCTGTTGCCTTGCTAGCTCACTTCATCTACAAAGAGTAACGTTATTGTCTCTTGAAATCGCAGTCCTCTAGTTTTCCGGCCGTAGCCTGCCTAGGCTATATGCCTATGATGAAAATCAACACAGCTAAGCTGCAATTGTTTTCAAATATCTAGCCTATTTGATTGATAAACCTTAGCTTTACAGGTCGATACATTTTTAAACTACATTTAGTCTACTTAGCATAGGGAAGATCATTGACCCTGCTGGTCATCTATGAACATTTTAAAATCTTGGCCAATCTCCACCCGGCACAGCCAGAAGAGGACTGGCCACCCCTCATAGCCTGGTTCCTCTCTAGGTTTCTTCCTAGGTTCTGACCTTTCTAGGGAGTTTTTCCTAACCACTGTGCTTCTACACCTGCATTGCTTGCTGTTTGGGGTTTTAGGCTGGGTTTCTCTACAGCACTCTGTGACATCAGCTGATGTAAATTTGATTGAATTCATTTTCTAAATCGAACCACACAATTGATCTGCAATGTGCTTATTTTAAAAGCACGTGTCAAACTCATTCCACGGAGAGGCCGGATGTCTGCGGGTTTTCACTCCTCACTTGTACTTGATTGATACATGGAGGTCACTAATTAGTAACCCTTCACCTGGTTGTCTAGGTCTTAATTGAAAGGGACCAACAACAAAAAATAATCTGCAACCACTCGGCCCTCCGTGGAATGCATTTGATACCCCTGTTTTAAAAGCAGTGCTCCTCGTAGACGTTTAAAATATAGACTAGCTTTCGAATTTAAAGCGTTATGACTCCGTAGACTCCATTGACGGTCGCGGCCCGTCTGTTCTCTCATTTGCATTCTATTTCCAGCGTGAGCATGTTCGTTCAAGTGCAAAAAAAAAAAAAAAACAGTTTCATTTGAATTCGGCGTTACATCCCTACACACAACCAAACACCCTTTAGTTCAGTAACCAGCCAACCAAACAACTTCTTCCTCTTTTATAACAGTTTCAGGAAGTTAAACAACACTTCTCCTTTCACACTGAGCTGTGTGCTACAGGACATCATGTTCTCACTAAAACTATCCTCTAACATATCACTGCCAGTTTGAGTGAGGACCGTTAGTGCTGGTTGAGTAAATATGTTGAGCAGGTGTGTATCTATGCATATCTATTTCTATATACCTATATATAGTATCCGTCAAAAGTATGGACACACCTACTCATTCCAGGTTTTTTTTTTTTTTTACTATTTTCTAAATTGTAAAATAATAGTGAAGACATCAAAACTATGAAATAACACATATATGGAATCATGTAGTAACCAAAAAAGTGTTAAACAAATCAAATATATTTTATATTTGAGATTCTTCAAATAGCCACCCTTTGTCTTGATGACAGCTTTGCACACTCTTGGAATTCTCTCAACCAGCTTCATGAGGTAGTCACGTGGAACGCATTTCAAAATCACAAGTGTGCCTTGTTAAAAGTTAATTTGTGGAATTTCTTTCCTTAATGCGTTTGAGCCAATCAGTTGTGTTGTGACAAGGTAGAGGTGGTATGCAGAAGATAGCCATATTTGGTAAAAGACAAAGTCCATATTATGGCAAGAACAGCTTAAATAAGGAAAGAGAAATGACAGTTCATCTTTACTTTAAGACATGAAGGTCAGTCAATACGGAACATTTCAAGAACTTTGAAAGTTTCTTCAAGTGCAGTCACAAAAACCATCAAGCGCTATGATGAAACTGGCTCTCATGAGGACAGCCACAGGAAAGGAAGACCCAGAGTTACCTCTGCTGCAGAGGATAGGTTCATTAGAGTTACCAAGCTCAGAAATTGCAGCCCAAATAAATGCGTCACAGAGTTAAAGTAAAAGGCACATCTCAACATCAACTGCTCAGAGTAGACTGTGTGAATCAGGCCTTCATGGTGGAATTGCTGCAAAGAAACCAGTACTAAAAAGGACACAGATAAGAAGAAGAGACTTGCTTGGGCCAAGAAACACAAGCAATGGACATTAGACCAGTGGAAATCTGTCTTTTGGTCTGGAGTCCAAATTGGTTCCAACTGCTGTGTCTTTGTGAGACCTTGAGTAGGTGAACGGAGGATCTCCGTATGTGTGGTTCCCACCGTGAAGCATGGAGGAGGAGGTGTGATGGTGCTTGGCTGGTGATACTGTCAGTGATTTATTTAGAATTCAAGGCACACTTAACCAGCATGGCTACCACAGCATTCTGCAGTGATACACCATCCCATCTGGTTTTGGCTTAGTGGGACAATCATTTGTTTTTCAACAGAAGATTGACCCAACACACCTCCAGGCTGTGTAAGGGCTATTTGACCAAGAAGGAGAGTGATGGAGTGCTGCATCAGATGACCTCAAATATAAAATACATTTTGATTTGTTTATCACTTTTTTGGTTACTACATGATTCTGTGTCATTTCATAGTTTTGATGTCTTCACTATTATTCTACAATGTGGAAAATAGTAAAAAATAAAGAAAAACCCTTGAATGAGTGCATACATTTCACATATGGGTGGACCCGGGAATCGAACCCACAACCCTGGCGTTGCAAGCGCCATGCTCTACCAACTGAGTCATACAGGACCCGTGTGTGTTTGTACATGCCTGACTGTGTGCTCTTAACTTCAGCGTTTCCTCGGTGTGTGTGTTTTCGTCTGCTGCGTGTCATCTGTGTGTGTGCGCGTTGCGCCCGGGGTTCCTGGCTGTGCGAGCGCTGGTGCCTCCGCAGGTTCCCCAGGGAACTACAGGCATAGCTGCAGACGTTGCAGTGGTAGGGCTTCTCCCCGGTGTGTGTGCGTGTGTGTCTCTGCAGGTTGACCCTCTGTGTAGAGGCGTAGGGGCAGTGGGGACAGCGGTAGGGCTTCTCTCCATCATGGGTTCTCATGTGACGTTTTAGATGGTTGGAGTAGCGAGAGGAGAAACTACACAGAGAACACGTGTACACCTTCATACAGGCTTCTTCGTCACCCGCCTTACTCCTCTTCCTCTTCCTGTCTTGCACCCCATGGGATTGGACGGCTGGGGTTGACTCCTCCCCTTGTGAGGTGTCCTCCAAGGCTGTGTGCGATTCTGATTGGACGTCCTCCTCACAGGTCGTGCAGTAGAGTCCCGCCCCCAAGTGTAGTCCCGCTCCTAGGTCAAGGTCGGCCCCAATCAGTTGACCACACCCCTTACAGGAGAGGAATGCTGGGAAGGTGGAGTCATCCTGAGCTGGAAGGCTGGAGCTTTCATCACTCAGAGAGAACACCGTCATAGCTGGCAGAGGGAGAGGGGATACAACAACATTTAGTCAAGGACTCGGAAATCCGTGTGTGTTGTGTGTGTTTATGTGTGTGTCTGACCTGTGTCTCTGTCCAGCCCCATGATCTCCGTGTCTCCAAACTCACAGAGCTCTCCACTAAGCAGGAAGTCACTGTCCAAAACCAGGCATCCTGGATCACACTCCACACCGTCTACTGCAACACATACACATTGTCATCATTACACTACACACACACAGCATCATTACACTACCCACACACACACACAGCATCAGTACACTACACACACACACACACACAGCATCATTACACTACCCACACACACACACAGCATCAGTACACTACACACACAGCATCATTACACTACACACACACACACAGCATCATTACACTACACACACACACACACACACACACACACAGCATCATTACACTACACACACACACAGCATCATTACACTACACACACACACAGCATCATTACACTACACACACACACAGCATCATTACACTACACACACACACAGCATCAGTACACTACACACACACACAGCATCATTATACTACACACACACACACAGCATCATTACACTACACACACACACACACACACACACACAGCATCATTACACTACACACACACAGCATCATTACACTACACACACAGCATCATTACACTACACACACACACAGCATCATTACACTTACACTGTCTACTATAATACACATCATCCTCGTTACACTTAGTGGTGCAACGAATCACAAAACTCACGGTTCAGATCAGGGTTTTGAGTCACGGATCGGACCACGGGTGTTGAGTCACGGATCGGATCATGGGTGTTGAGTCACGGATCGGATCACGGGTGTTGAGTCACGGATCGGATCACGGGTGTTGAGTCACGGATCGGATCGCGGGTGTTGAGTCACGGATCGGATCGCGGGTGTTGAGTCACGGATCGGACCACGGGTGTTGAGTCATGGATCGGACCACGGGTGTTGAGTCACGGATCGGATCATGGGTGTTGAGTCACGGATCGGATCGCGGGTGTTGAGTCACGGATCGGATCGCGGGTGTTGAGTCACGGATCGGATCGCGGGTGTTGAGTCACGGATCGGATCGCGGGTGTTGAGTCACGGATCGGATCACGGGTTTGAGTCACGGTTCGGATCAGCAACAAAACAGAAAAAAGAGAGACAAATATACATTTTCTTTCCATTTATTACTTAAAGAACACTTAAAGCAAGGAATTTTTCAATGTTTAAAGAAAATCTTAAAATATTCAATACTCTATTGTTAAATTGCAATATGAGGCATGATACCTTCTTCCTTTGAACAATTAGTGAATGAAAACAATAGCCTGTGTCCACATCATCAAACAAAAGTAAAGAAAGAAGGCAAAACAGCCCTGAGCTGATAACTTCACATGTCTGGGAGGAGAGGGGAGACCTGATGTCTGGGAGGAGAGGGGAGACCTGATGTCTGGGAGGAGAGGGGAGACCTGATGTCTGGGAGGAGAGGGGAGACCTGCAGTCACTATGTTCCCTGCCGTGGAGAACACCCTCTCGCTAGGAACTGAAGACTAAGATAAATAATAAATATACTGCAGTCTTAAGTAATTCACTCCTATTTATTTTTTTACCTCTTCAGTGGCCACAATCTCAGTGGTGAGATCACTGTATGTCCTCCGGCGTAGGGCAGGGTCTAGGTGAGACAGGAACTTGAACCTTGGATCCAGTGCAGTAGATCTATGAAGGTAGTCCTGTACATTAGGGGGGTATCTGGGGTTCAGGTCCTCTCTAATGGCAGCCTTGACATCTCTAGTGATGGTGCTGTCTTCCTCACTTGGGGCCATGGATTGTAGAATCCTTGTTTTCAGAGGTAGGATCATGGACACAGACGGTGCAGTTTCAGTGCTCAATAGGGTTAGAACCGTTTTGAGGGGTTTGAGCCACCTGAAGGACCTCCTCTGCCACTTTCACGTCATCATCAGACAAGGTGACGATGTCTTTATTTTTGTTCAGGGTCTTGTCTGTCAGTGCAGAGTATCCAGCTGCCTGCTGCTCAGGATAGCGCTCCAACATGTCGTAAGGTGAGTTCCATCTCGTTGTGACATCGTGTATGAGCTTGTGGGTCGGTAGCTGTAGCATTTCTTGCTTGGTCTTAAGCACATGAGTGGCTGTTGTGCTTCGGTGGAATAAGGAAATCACCTTCCTGATCCTCCCAAGGAGGCGGTCCATCTGGTTCACTGAGATTCTCCTTTGAGATGCTAAATTCATCATGTGCAAAGCAAGCTATCTGTGGCCCCAGTCCAGCTTCTATCACTGCATTTACTTGGTTCTTGGCATTGTCTGTGGTGGTTGGGTTGTTGCTATTGGGCCTCTCTACCTTCCACTCTGCCAGATTTGTGCCTGTGTGACTCTCATAGAGGAGGAGTGTCTGTAGCACCGGACTTTGCATCTCCCACTCCTCTGTGGTGTAGTGAGCAGTCACAGTCACGTAGCTTTCCGTTGCCCTGGAGGTCCACTCCTCTGTGGTGTAGTGAGCAGTCACAGTCACATAGCTTTCCGTTGCCCTGGAGGTCCACTCCTCTGTGGTGTAGTGAGCAGTCACAGTCCCGTAGCTTTCCGTTGCCCTGGAGGTCCACTCCTCTGTGGTGTAGTGAGCAGTCACAGTCCCGTAGCTTTCCTTCCCCTGGAGGTCCACTCCTCTGTGGTGTAGTGAGCAGTCACGTAGCTTTCCGTTGCCCTGGAGGTCCACTCCTCTGTGGTGTAGTGAGCAGTCACAGTCCCGTAGCTTTCCGTTGCCCTGGAGGTCCACTCCTCTGTGGGGAGGGCAACAGAGGATGCCTTGGATAATTTGTCGACAATTTTGATATTTTCCTAGCGTGGCTCAAGCACTTTCACCATATTTTTTAACCCTTTGTTTTCCACAACAGAGTATGGCCTCATGTCCGCAGCGATAAACATCCCAATAGATTTGGTGATGGCTTCAGCCCGGTCTGATTCTGCAGGAAAGGGCTGCTTAAATGCTGCGGTGAGAAGTTGTTGTCTCTTGGCTGAGTTGACTCCCGTCACTGACACACCAGGGTGATGACGCTTTAAATGTGTGGCCATGCTCGATGTATTTCCATGATCATACGGCTTTCTTGTGGCACAATGCCTACACACCGTAACGGTGTTGTCCACCACCCTTCTTCCGTCATCATATTTGACAGGGAAGCCAAAATGCTCCCGTACATGAGACTTAAATGAAGCGGGAGGCTTTTCCAGTTCTTCGGCTCCTCCGCTGGCCATGGCTGACACTGCTCTTTTTTCTTCTTTGCAACGCGAGCATCCAGGATTGATTTGTTGGGATTCAACATACCACGCTCACGTGAACAGTACACACAACAGCTTTAAAAAAAAATTATCAAATCAACCTTCAGGCTTCAGAGTAACACACAGAACACATCTGTCTTGTCTTAATCTTTTCACTGCAACTCTGCAATTATTACTTTAAACAGTAACAGAGGCAGTAAAACTGTATTTCACACTATGATGGTTAAACTTTGCAATTGATCCGCGGTTCACATGCGTGCTGAACCGTTGGGGGTGATCAGTACGGATCACGGATCAAATACAGTCCGTTACACCACTAGTTACACTACACCGTCCACTGCACTACACACACACACAGGAGAGGGAGGGGGATAGAGGAGGGAGGAAAGGGGGAGGGAGGAAAAGGGGTGGGGGAAGAGATTGAGAGTGGAGGGGGAGGGAGAGCGGGACAGAGAGGGGGGAGAGCGGGACAGAGAGGGGGGAGAGCGGGAGAGAGAGAGAGGAGGTCAGGTAGGGGTGAGCCTGTAGAGGAAGTGGAGACAAGAAGTAGAGAAGAGGAAGAGAGGAAGTCCAGGATGAGATGAAACACACACAGAAAGACAGGATGAGAAACACACATCCGTGAGAGGAAAGAGGATGATGACCCCGGGTGACCTAACATATAAATCATGTGCACACACACACACACAGGAGAGCAAAATAAACATGTTCAGTTGTGTAAACTGGTGAGGGTTTAGGAACTGTGTACACCTCAACTCGCTCACTAAATGTCCTAATCCTGTATCATAGTTAGATATAAATAAAGATTGTTTACTATCCAAACCCCAACACTTCGAAAGACGGATTTGATTTATTAAGGTTACAGTTGACCTAGTTACCATCCATGAGCCAGGGATCACTCCTGTAGTAGGTACACATAGCAACAGATCTCTGACATTGAAAGATGTAACCAAGACTCAAAGGACATCGCAGCTAGTTAGCTTTGTGAGAAAGCTACCCAGTCGATAGCATGACTAGTAGCTAGCCAGGCTATTACACGGTTTACTTACATTTCACGGGCTGTGGGTTCGACTGTTTTCTCCTCGGCATTCTTCCTCGTCTTCGTCTGCGTCGTTGTCCTGTCCCGGTCCTGTCGCAGTTCCCGCTGTGGTCTGGTCTGGTTCCCCTTACTGTGTCATCTTCCTCTTCCTCCAACGGACAAAAGCAGAAAAGTATCAGTGGCATCGATCAAACACACTAGTTAGCTAGCTACATGTGCGAGGACTGGCTGGCTGCCTCAGGTGTGCCATTCTAACATCATTAGCTAGGTCACTCTATTAAAACACATCGAGCTGGAGAGGGAAATCGGGCAGATGGAAGCGATTCGTCTAACGTTACCAAGCTAGCCAGACAGCTAACGTTACATATAGCTCAACTATCTAGCGGTCAGTATTTAGGGAGGAGAGAAAAAAACAATAGTAAATTACGTCAATACGTTTGATGAAATGCAAAGGCTACAGAACAAGCAACATTTATATCAACTTAAGTTGTCGTTTAAAAAAAAAAAAAAAAAAATACAACTCTTACTAACTTCCTCGATGGTCCATTGTGTACATTCAGCAATTTCCTGGAGCGTGACGTCAGAGTAATTCTAAACTACTTCCGGATCTTGGGGCTTGTAGTCTTTCAAATGTAGTCAGGTTAACTTTGTACTGTTGCAATTATCACGTCCACACACTACAGAGCCAACAAACGAAATTTTTGCATTAGCCTCTTTGTATAATATATATTTTTTAAGTATAAGCGAATTGTTGATTTGTGCACGAACATAAGTTATAATACAGCACATATCCTATCCTCTGCCGGTTACAGGGATCATTTCAGTGGCATCATTTGTAAAAACATATCTGTATTTACCTGATACTAGGTTTGACCACCAGGGGCCATCACGGGTCGGGATTTTTTTTTTGTGCTCCTGATAGATTAGAGCAACCTGGACTGGAAGTTTAGATAAGGTATTTTTTCCTAATATAATATTATAGGTTATTGATAAAGGAGCAGCATGGAAACAGCCTTTTAAGAGTCACAGGAGATGAATTTGTTTTCCCTTGACTGCCTATGGAACATATGGGCTGCTCTTCCTAATCCAATTATGTGTTTATACAAAGCAAATCAAATTCTATTTGTCACACATGCCGAATACAACAGGTGTAGACCTTACCGTGAACTGCTTACTTACAAGCTCTTAATAACCAACAATGCATTTCAAGAAATAGAGTTAGAAAACATTGACTAAATAAACGAAAGTAAAAAATTAAATTAAAAGTAACAATAACGAGGCTATATACATGGGGGTACCGGTACCGAGTCAATGTGTGGGGGTACAGGTTAGTCGAGGTAATTTGTACATGTCGGTAGGCATAAAGTGACTATGCATAGATAATAAACAGCGAGTAGCAGCAGTGTAAAAAACAATGCAAATAGTCCAGGTAGCCGTTTGACTAGATGTTCAGCAGTCTTATGGCTCGGGGGTAGAAGCTGTTAAGGAGCCTTTTGGACCTAGACTTGGTGCTCCGGTACTGCTTCCCGTGTGGTAGCAGAGAGAACAGTCTATGACTTGGGTGACTGGAGTCTTTGACATTTTTTGGGGGCCTTTCTCTGACACCGCCTAGAATATGCTGGAGTGTTTTACGGACATATTCAATCTCTCCCAATCCCATTCTGCTGTCCCCACATGCTTCAAGATGTCCACTATTGTTCATGTACCCCAAAAAACAAAGGTAACTGAACTAAATGTCTATTGCCCCGTAGCACTCACTTCTGTCATTATGAAGTGCTTTGAGAGACTAGTCAAGGATCATATCATCTCTACCTTACCTGACACCCTAGACCCACTTCAATTTGCTTACCGCCCCAATAGATCAACCGACAATGCAATCGCCATCGCACTGCACACTGCCCTATCCCATCTGAACAAGAGGAATACCTACGTAAGAATGCTGTTCATTGACTAAAGCTCAGCATTCAACACCATAGTACCCTCCAAGCTCATCATCAAGCTCGGGGTGCTGGGTCTGAACCCTGCCCTGTGCAAATGGGTCCTGGACTTCCTGACGGGCCGGGCCGGACTTCCTGACGGGCCGCCCCCAGGTGGTGAAGGTAGGAAACAACACCTCCACTTCGCTCATCCTCAACACAGGGGCCCCACAAGGGCGAGTGCTCAGCCCCTCCTGTACTTCCTGTTCACCCATGACTGCGTGGCCATGCACGGTTCCAACTCAATCATCAAGTTTGCAGATGACGCAACAGTCGTAGGCCTGATTACCAACAATGACGAGACAACCTACAGTGAGGAGGTGAGGGCCATGTGAGTGCGGTGCCAGGAAAATAACCTCTCACTCAACGTCAACTAAACAAAACAGCTGATCGTGGACTTCAGGAAACAGCAGAGGGAGTAACCCTTATCCAAATCGACTTCAGCTTCCTTGGTGCACACATCACTGACAAACTGAAATGGTCCACCCACACAGACAGTGTGATGAAGAAAGCGCAACAGCGCCTCTTCAACCTCAGGAGACTGAAGAAATTTGTCGTGGCACCTAAAACCCTCACAAACTTTTAAAGATGCACAATTGAGAGCATCTTGTCGGGCTGCATCATCGCCTGGTAGGCAACTGCACAGCCCGCAACCGCAGGGCTCTCCAGAGGGTGGTGCAGTCTGCACAACGCATCACTGGGGCAAACTACCTGCCCTCTAAGACACCTACAGCACCCAATGTCACAGGAAGGACAAAAAGATAATCAAGGACAACAACCATCTGAGCCACTGCCTGTTCACCCCGCTATTATCCAGAAGGATAGGTCAGTACAGGTGCATCAAAGATGGGACAGAGAGACTGAAAAACAGCTTGTGTCTCAAGGCCATCAGACTGTTAAATAGCCATCACTAGCACATTAGAGGCGGCTGCCTATATACATAGACTTGAAATCACTGGCCACTTTAATAATGGAACACCAGTCACTTTAATAATGTTTACATATTTTGCATTACTCATCTTATATGTATATACTGTATTCTATTCTATTCTACTGTATTTTGGTCTATCCCGCTCCGACTTTGCTTGTCCAAATATTTATTTCTGCTTAATTCCATTCCTTTACTTATATTTGTGTGTACCCGTTGGATCGGGTTCAAGTCCGAGCTCTGGCTGAGCCACTCAAGGACATTCAGAGACTTGTCATGAAGCCACTCCTGTGTTATCTTGGCTGTGTGCTTATGGTCATTGTCCTGTTGGAAGGTGAACCTTGTCCCCAGTCTGAGGTCCTGAGAGCTCTGGAGCAGGTTTTCATCAAGGATCTCTCTGTACTTTGCTCTGTTCATCTTTCCCTCAATCCTGACAAGTCTCCCAGTCCCTGCCACTGAAAAACCTCCCCACTGCATGGTGCTGCACCACCATGCTTCACCGTAGTGACGCTTGGCATTTTGGCCAAAGATCTCAATCTTGGTTTCATCAGACCAGATAATCTTTTTCCTCATGGTCTGAGAGTCTTTAGGTGCATTTTGGCAAACTCCAAGCAGGCTGTCATGTGCCTTTTACTGAGGAGTGGCTTCTGTCTGGCAACTCCACTATAAAGGCCTGATTGGTGGAGTGCTGCAGAGAGGGTTGTCCTTCTGGTAGGTTCTCCCATCTCCACAGAGGAACTCTAGAGCTCTGTCAGAGTGACCATCAAGTTCTTGGTCACCTCCCTGACCAAGGTCATTCTCCCCCAATTGCTCAGTTTGGCCGGGCTGCCAGCTCTAGGAAGATTCTTGGTGATTCCAAACTTCTTCCATTTAAGAATGATGGAAGCCACTGTGTTCTTGGTGACCTTCAATACTGCAGAAATGTTTTGGTACCCTTCCCCAGATCTGTGCCTCGACACAATCCTGTCTTGGAGCTCTACCGACAATTCCTTTGAACACATGGCTTGGTCTTTGCTCTGACATGCACTGTCACTGTGGGACCTTACATAGACAGGTGTGTGCCTTTCCAAATCACGTCAAATCAATTGAATTTACCACAGGTGACTCCAATCAAGTTGTAGAAACATCTCAAGGATGAGATGCACCTGACCTCAATTTCAAGTCTCACAGCAAAGGGTCTGAATACTAACATAATTATTTCTGTTTTTTATTTTTATTACATTTGCAAACGTTTCCAAAAACCTTTTTTCGCTTTGCCGTTCTGGGGTACTGTGTTTAGATTGCTGAGGATTTGTTGTACTTAATCCATTTTAGAATAAGGCTTTAACCTAACAAAATGTGGGAAAAAGTCAAGGGGACTGAATACCTTCCGAATGCACTGTAGGTGTTCCTTTTGTCCAGGTGGGAATGGGCAGTGTGGAGTGCGATTGAGATTGCGTCATCTGTGGATCTGTTGGGGCGGTATGCGAATTGGAGTGGGTCTAGGGTTTCCGGGATGATGGTGTTAATGTTAGCCATAACCAGCCTTTCAAAGCATTTCATGGCTACCGAGGTGAGTGCTACGGGGCGGTAGTCATTTAGGCAGGTTACCTTCGCATTCTTGGGCACAGGGACTATGGTGGTCTGTTTGAAACATGTAGGTATTACAGACTCGGTCAGGGAGAGGTTGAAAATGTCAGTGAAGAGACTTGCCAGTTGGTCTGCCCATGCTCTGAGTACACACCCTGGTAATCTGTCTGGCACAGCAGCCTTGTGAATGTTGACCTGTTTTAAGGTCTTGCTCACATCGGCTACGGAGAGCATGATCACACAGTTGTCCAGAACAGCTGGTGCTCTCATGCATGCTTCAGTGTTGCTTGCCTCAAAGCGAGGATGAAAGGCATTTAGCTCATCTGGTAGGCTCGCGTCACTGGGCAGCTCGCGGCTGGGTTTCCCTTTGTATTCCATAATAGTTTGCAAGCCCTGACACATACGATGAGCATCAGAGCTGGTGTAGTAGGATTCAATCTTAGTCCTGTATTGACACTTTGCCAGTTTGATGGTTTGTCTGAGGGCATAGCAGGACGTCCCGCTCATTGAAAGAGGCAGCTCTAGCCTTTAGCTCGGTGCTAATGTTGCCTGTAATCCGTGGCTTCTGGTTGGGATATGTACGTACGGTCTCTGTGGGGATGACGTAATCCCTGCACTTATTGATGAAGCCGGTGACTGAGATGGTATACTCCACAACGCCTTTGGATGAATCACAGAACATATTCTAGTCTGTGCTAGCAAAACAGTCCTTATCAGTAGACGTCCCTCAGGTGACTTCTGCCTGTAATGAAGCACCCTGAGAGTGAGGATCCATTTGCAGCTTTATTACAATCTTGGTCGTACAAACAGGGTCAATCGCCAGCAAACACAACAGCAGGGATAAGGCTAATCGTAATCCAGGTACAGGCATGAGGTCAGGGCAGGCAGCAAGCTTACAAAAATCAGTCCAATAAAGAATATAGTCCAGGGCAGGCAGCAAGAATCAAAAGGGAAAAACAGTCCAGAGTAATACCACGAAATGACAGACACGGAAAACGCTCAGAAATGATCACCAGGAAACAAGACCGCAAGGAGAGAAAGGGAGAGAGAGCCTAAATAGTCTATTAATGGGAGACAGGTGCAACGGTGATTGGAACCAGGTATGTGGGAGTTGTAGTCCAGGGCTTAATATTCAGGAGAGGGTTCCCTCTGGTGGTGAGCAGGAGGAACCGCGGAGTCTCGCTTGTTACAGAGCCCCTGTGAGCGGCTCCTGACGAAGAGGCGAACGACGCCGGGTCTTCCTCGAGGTCGGGGGCCGGTTTCTCCGGGTGCGCCCTATGGAACTCAGTCATGAGTGCGGGGTCGAGTATGTCCTCTGCATTAACCCAGGATCGCTCCTCCGGTCCGCACTTCCCTCCCAATCTACCAGATATTGGAGGAGCCTGCCCGGCGTCTGGAATCGAGTAGATCTCAAGCCGATATACCTCCTCGCCGTCCACCAAGATGGGTGGGGGCCCTGCTCACTGGTCTGCTCCTCCTCCTCCGCTCTCGGACCACCAGCGGGTTTGAGAAGAGATACATGGAAAGTAGGAGAGATACGGTAATTAGCGGGTAATGCCAAACGGAAGGAAACTGGTGTGATTTGTTTGACTATCTGGAAAGGACCCACATACCTGGGACTGAGTTTCTTGCAGGGAGTTTGAGGCGAGGGTCTCGAGTGGATAGCCAAACCCATTGACCTGGAGTATATTCGGGGTTGGGGCGGCGGTGGCGATTGGCCTGCACCCTCTGTCTCCTGACTGCATGTAGTAAGTGGGTATGGGCCTGACTCCAGATGTCCTCGCTTCTCTGGAGCCAGTCATTGACAGAGGGTACCTCGGTGGGTTCCCCTGACCAGGAAACAGGGAGGTTGGAAGCCCATTACACACTGGAATGGGGTTAAACCGGTGGAGGGTTTCTGGAGTGAGTTCTGTGCATACTCCGCCCACATGAGGAATCGACTCCAGTCTGCTTGGTTCTGATGACAGTAGGATCTGAGAAACCGGGTGATTTCTTGATTGAGGCGTTCTGTTTGACCGTTAGATTGTGGGTGATACCCAGAAGTGAGGCTAATGTTGATGTTGAGTTGTTGGAAGAATGCTGACCATACTCTGGATGTGAATTGGGGCCCTCGGTCCGACACGATGTCCTCTGGCAGACCATAGAAGCGGAACACCAGGTTGCACATGAGTTCGGCAGTTTCCAATGCTGTAGGCAGTTTGGGGAGTGGAATCAACCGGCAAGCCTTGGAGAAGCGATCTATGACAGTGAGTATTGTGGTATTCCCATTGGACTTGGGAGATCGGTAATGAAGTCTATGGCGAGATGGGACCATGGTCGGTGGGGAACTGGTAGTGGTTGCAGTAGGCCCGATGGTAGTTGTCTGAGATGTTTATTTGTGTTACAGATGGTGCAGTCGTTAATGAACTTTATTGCGTCTGCCCGCAAGGTTGGCCACCAGAAGCTGTTCTGAAGCAGGTGAACCGTGGCCGCGATTCCCGGATGACCGGAGCTGAGTGCGGAGTGAACTTGCTTTAGCACTTTCTGACAGAGGTCCTGAGGTACAAACGTTTTGTTAGGAGGGCATTCGGGCGGAGGGGTCCTTTGTGAGTTGGCTTGGGTGAGCTCTGTCATGATGTCCCACTGAATCGGGGCCACGATTAACGATTCAGGAAGCAGGGTTTCCTTGGGTTCAGTGGGTGCTACACCGTCGTGTTGGCGTGATAATGCGTCTGCCTTGGTGTTCTTGGAACCGGGACGATAGGTAACAGTGAAGTCAAATCGTGTGAAGAAGAGTGCCCACCTCGCTTGTCTGGGGTTCAGTCTCTTGGCAGACCTCAAGTATTCCAGGTTCTTGTGGTCCGTTAGAATCACGAAGGGATGTTTAGCTCCCTCCAGCCAATGACGCCACTCCTCCATAGCTGCTTTCATGGCCAACAGTTCCCGGTTTCCGACGTCGTAGTTCTGCTCGGCTGGACTAAGTTTATGCGGAATAATAGGCGCACGGATAGAGCTTGAGTGGGGATCCGTGCCGCTGTGAAAGAATGGCTCCAATGCCCGTATTAGATGCGTCTACCTCAACTGTAAACGGGAGTTCAGGATTAGGTGGTGGAGGATGGGAGCCGATGTGAAACGTGCCTTCAGTTCTCTGCGAAAGCCTCCTGTGCTGTAGTTGACCAGGTGAGGTGTGATGAGTTTCTTTTAGTCATAGAGGTTAAGGAGCGGCTACCGAGCTGAAATTCCTGATGAAGCGTCGGTAAAAGTTAGCAAATCCCAAGAAGCGCTGTAACTCCTTTAAGGTTACTGGCAGGGGCCAGTCTAGAACGGCCTTGACCTTCTTCTCGTCCATGGCGACTCCCTCCTGGCTGATGATGTAGCCCAAAAAGGATGTGGAAGTCTGGTGAAATTCGCACTTCTCTGCTTTGGCGTATAGCTGGTGATCTATGAGTCGTTGCAATACTGTTCTCACATGTTGCACATGTTCTTCATAGGTGTGGGAATAGATGAGAATGTCATCAATGTACACAATTACCCAGCGATTCAGCATGTCCCGAAAGACGTCATTGATAAATGATTGAAACACGGAGGGACTATTAGACAGCCCGAAAGGCATAACCAGATACTCATAGTGCCCAGTGCTGGTAGAAAAGGCTGTCATCCATTCATCACCGTCCCGGATGCGAATGAGGTTGTAGGCGCTGCGGAGGTCCAGTTTGGAGAAGTACTTGGCTTGGCGGAGTTGTTCTAGGGCAGCTGGAACCAGCGGTAACGGATATCGAAACTTGACAGTGATGTCGTTGAGACCCCGGTAGTCAATACAGGGGCGTAAACCACCGTCTTTCTTTTTAACAAAGAAGAAGCCCGCGGCTGCAGGTGATGTCGATGCTCTAATGAACCCCTTCGATAGTTCTTCCTCGATGTAGTTCTTCATGGCTTCTGATTCGGGTTGAGATAGGGGAAAGATTCGGCCCTTGGGTGGCTTTGTACCTGGTAGCAGCTCGATGGCACAGTCGCTGATCGGTGAGGGGTAGTTCCATCGCCTTGGTCTTGCTGAAAGCTTGATGAGGTCAGAGTATTCAATGGGTAGAGTGGAGAAAAGAGCTGGCTCGTCCTTTACCGTAACGGCCTGAATGGAGAGTGAAGAGCTGCCAGTTAAGCAGTTGGAGTGGCATGACGGGTCCCATCTGATGATACGACCCTCCCTCCATGAGATGAGCGGGTTATGTTGCCGTAGCCAGGAAGCCCAAGGATTACCGGGTTATGGGGTGATGTGATGACGAGAAGCGAATTACCTCCGTGTGGCGGGTCCCGGTCTGGAGTCGGAGGTCCACGGTGGTGTGCAGGACCCTCCCATCGCCGAGAGGTCGTCCATCTAGCGCCTCCACTGCCAATTGAGAGTCACAGGTGATTAATGGAATTTGTTGTTGTTGGGCAAACTCATGAGACATAAAGTTGCCGGCTGCTCCGGAGTCTAATAGTGCTGATGTGGTTATATGATTGTCCTCTAGAGATAATACAATCGGCACTTTGATACAAGAACTGGAGTGGTGTGCTTGGACACACGGACTCACCGAAGAGGGATTACGAGGAGGTGGTCTTGTGGGGCAGAACGCCCTTAGATGGCCAGGTTGACCACAATAGAGGCAGAGATGTTGACGTATGCGGCGTTCACGTTCCTCCGGAGTCAGGTGAGTATATCCGAGCTGCATGGGTTCGGTTGGAGGAAGAGTCACGGGACATTGTGTGCTGGTGGGTCCCGTTCTGAGTGGGCGCCGTGATCGAATCAGATTGTCAATCTGTATGGTGAGTTCGATGAACTGATTCAGCGATCTCCCTTCATCTCGGCAGGCCAGTTCAGACTGTAATTCCAAACTGAGTCCCTTGCGAAAGAGCAGTTTAAGCGTGCTCTCAACCCAGTCGGTTTGAGCTGCCAGAGTGCGAAATGTCAAGGCATATTCTGCTGCAGTATTCCTGCCCTGGTTCAACGCGAGTAGTCGGTCACCGGCTCTCATGCCTCCCTCCGGGTGTTCAAATACTTCCCGGAAGCGTTGAAGAAAGGCACCGAACGATGGAAAAGCCGTGCCATCCTCTCTCCAAACCGCCGTTACCCACTCTAACGCTCTGCCAGTGAGGAGAGAACATACCAGGGAAATCTTGCTGGCGCCAGTGACATACATCGCTGGTTGTTGATCAATAAATAATGAACATTGCAGTAGAAATCCCTTACTCTTAGTGGGGTTACCGTCAAACTTCTCAGGGAGAGCCAGACGTGGGTTAACTGTGGGTGCCGGTGGTGGAGAGGTGCCCATACTTGCGTTCGGCTGAGGAGGGGCTGAGTTCGGGAGCGACATCTGCAACCTCTGTAGCGTCGGACGAGTTCCTCCGTTACCGTAGTTAGATGGGTTAGCTGCTGTTGATGAACGGCGAGCTGGTTTGCTTGAGTGGAGATCTCCGTGGACATTTGGACCAGAGCTGCTGGATCGCGAAGTGGCGAAGTCTTCTGTAATGAAGCACCCTGAGAGTGAGGATCCATTTGCAGCTTTATTACAATCTTGGTCGTACAAACAGGGTCAATCGCCAGCAAACACAACAGCAGGGATAAGGCTAATCGTAGTCCAGGTACAGGCATGAGGTCAGGGCAGGCAGCAAGCTTACAAAAATCAGTCCAATAAAGAATATAGTCCAGGGCAGGCAGCAAGAATCAAAAAGGGAAAAACAGTCCAGAGTAATACCACGAAATGACAGACACGGAAAACGCTCAGAAATGATCACCAGGGAAACAAGACTGCAAGGAGAGAAAGGGAGAGAGAGCCTAAATAGTCTATTAATGGGAGACAGGTGCAACGGTGATTGGAACCAGGTATGTGGGAGTTGTAGTCCAGGGCTTAATATTCAGGAGAGGGTTCCCTCTGGTGGTGAGCAGGAGGAACCGCGGGAGTCTCGTTTGTTACACTGCCTAACTATATGTTTATTCATTTATTAAGAAGGAAAGAAAGACAAATTAACTTTTAACAAGGCACACCTGTTAATTGTAATGTATTCCAGGTGACTACCTCATGAAGCTGTTTGAGAGAATGCCAAGAGTGTGCAAAGCTGTCATCAAGGCAAAGGGTGGCTACTTTGAAGAATCTCAAATATAAAATATATTTTGATTTGTTTAACCCTTTTGGGGTTTCTACATGATTCCATATGTGTTATTTCATAGTGTTGATGTCTTCACTATTATTCTACAATGTAGAAAATAGTTAAAATAAAGAAAAACCCTTGAATGAGTAGGTGTGTCCAAACCTTTGACTGGTACAGTACAGTAGATCTAAAACAATTGTTGTTTATATTTACAATCCCCTTATCCATTTACCTAGGTCTTATCAATAGCTCTTATCAATAGCTCTTATCAATAGATCTTATCAATAGCTCTTATCAATAGCTCTTATCAATAGCTCTAACCAATAGCTCTAATCAATAGCTCTAATCAATAGCTCTTATCAATAGCTCTAATCAATAGCTCTAATCAATAGCTCTTATCAATAGCTCTTATCAATAGCTCTAATCAATAGCTCTAATCAATAGCTCTTATCAATAGTTCTAATCAATAGCTCTTATCAATAGCTCTTATCAATAGCTCTTATCAAGTTGTAAATGACAGTGCATAGAGAATGCTGTTATTTCTATCTGAAAAAGAAAGTAGATGCTTGCTTTTTCCACTTGGAAACCGGTAGGTTCGCTCGACCTTCATGGTTTCCTCTCATGTAAAGCTGGTGGAATTATGAGGGAATTAGGTCAAGGAATACCGTGTTTCTACAGATACTTAATTTCCTAGATCTCCCCTGAACAAATAGCAGGTGAATAACTACGCTATTCTCATGCTTTAATTCAAGGTCAGAATACACATAGAAAGAAAGGGAATAACAAGGGAATAACGTTATATTTACACAAACTTAAATTGGGTCGGAATTGGGGCCCGTGTATTTGTATTTATTATGGATCCACATTATTTGCTGCCAAGGCAGATTAAGGCATTGACGTGGCCACCAATATGCTCACATGCCCAGTTATTTAGGCAATCTTACCACACTCTGCCTCCTCTCCGAGCAGCCTTGGACACCTAGAACCTAGAATGCTTCAAATGAAACCGTTTTTGATTGGTTGTGAATGTTTTATTGTGGGAGGGAAATTGCAAAAAATTACTCTGTACGTTATCCAAACGATAGCTATCGTTATCGTTCTCGACTGATTTTTGTAGTTAACGTTGTATGGACACTGTTCACTTGTTATCGTCCTTGGTGTGGATGTCCTTTGACCATCTGGATGTCATCGTGATACAGTCTACTGCTCAGTGGGGAGGGTATGCTCTGCAGAAACCGGGGCAACTGAACAACGGGGCAACATAACACCAGGGCACCTCAACACCAGGGCACCTCAACACCAGGGCACCACAACACCAGGGCACCTCAACACCAGGGCACCTCAACACCAGGGCACCACAACACCAGGGCACCACAACACCAGGGCACCTCAACACCAGGGCACCTCAACACCAGGGCACCACAACACCAGGGCACCACAACACCAGGGCACCACAACACCAGGGCAACACAACACCAGGGCACCACAACACCAGGGCAACACAACACCAGTGTGTTGCATTATGGGTGTACAATTTTTTGACAGCATGATCTTTATAACAACCATGCGATCAAAGGTCATGAACTTTATGCAACTGCTCCTCCCCAACTGCAACTTGAAGTGGGAACCAAAGCATTGTGGGAGTTCACCTGTTTTCTTGGATGCAAAAGGCATTACAAGCTCATAGACGGCAGGTAGCCTAGTGGTTAGAGCATTGGACTAGTAACTGAGAGGTTGGAAGATCAAATCCCTAAGCTGACAAGGTAAAAACCTGTTGTTCTGCCCCTGAACAAGGCAGTTAACCCACTGTTCCTAGGCTGTCATTGAAAATAAGAATTTGTTCTTAACTGACTTGCCTAGTTAGATAAAGGTTAAATAAATCGATGTTGCCACCAATCGTTGGTTATTATCAATGCATGTTTACTGTTTTGAGTGGATGAATAAATACATCTGTTAGAGACTATTTGACTTGAGCCCATCTTCATCTGTTTCTAATTGTATAAGTAGCCTAGCAGTAGTAAGTAGCATGTTTACTGGTTAGTTGGAATGATCTATGTGCATTGTATTTGGGCAGAGGGAAAGTACAAATGCTGAGTGCAAGAATGATTCCATGAGGGATGTTTAATATCATTACATACCCGGCTCTTAGTATGAATATATAGTTCTTATGTACTATTGAATTATAAAACATTCATCAATATACAAGTGTTGCATACTCTTCAAATGCTTAGACTCTTGGCAATATCACAGCGTTGTCAGATTTCAAAAAGGCTTTACGGCGAAAGCACAACCTTTGATTGTTTGAGGATAGCAGCTCACATATTTTCTGAATTAGCATAAAATCATAACCAGCGCAGGTCTCACAAAACACATAAAAGAGCTAAAATAAATCGCTTACCTTTTGATGATCTTCTGCTGAGGGCAATCCGAAGTGTCCAAGCAAGACAATCCATGTTTCTTTTGTTAGAAAAAGTCATTGTTTATATCCATAAATCTCAGTTTGGTTGGCGCGTTACGTTCAGACAATCCACTTGCCCATTGAACAGTGAAGAGAAAGCGTTCAAATTATACCTATCAACTTTGCCCAAACAAATCAATTATTTTAGGGGATTTCTACACTGGCAATTTTAGAGGCTTAATCTGTGTCCGGGAAACTGGCCCTTAATTAATGAGCAACCCAGACACGAGTTGTGGGGTCAATACAAAGTGCATTTGACTGCTTGGCATATTGCTTGGCGTATGGTTTACCCAGTAATTTATGTGAACTAGTGTAGTCTAATCCTATTCATATGGTTTACCCAGTAATTTATGTGAACTAGTGTAGTCTAATCCTATTCATATGGTTTACCCAGTAATTTATGTGAACTAGTGTAGTCTAATCCTATTCATATGGTTTACCCAGTAATTTATGTGAACTAGTGTAGTCTAGTCCTATTCATATTGTTTACCCAGTAATTTATGTGAACTAGTATAGTCTAATCCTATTCATATGGTTTACCCAGTAATTTATGTGAACTGGTGTAGTCTAATCCTATTCATATGGTTTACCCAGTAATTTATGTGAACTAGTGTAGTCTAATCCTATTCATATGGTTTACCCAGTAATTTATGTGAACTGGTGTAGTCTAATCCTATTCATATGGTTTACCCAGTAATTTATGTGAACTAGTATAGTCTAATCCTATTCATATGGTTTACCCAGTAATTTATGTAAACTGGTGTAGTCTAATCCTATTCATATGGTTTACCCAGTAATTGATGTGAACTGGTGTAGTCTAATCCTGTTCATATGGTTTACCCAGTAATTGATGTGAACTGGTGTAGTCTAATCCTGTTCATATGGTTGACCCAGTAACTGATGTGAACTGATGTACATGTAGTCTCACCCTTTTCCGTCTCTGTTTTGTCCTTCATGTGATTGAATAAAATGATGTTCTTTACAAGCTTACTGACAAAAGCAACGTAGAGGTTGAGAACGAACAAAATGCACTGCAGGCTGCAGTGATGCTGACATGCAACCAATGACCATCCAGTAAGAATCTTAGCTGACTCCATCTATTCACATCGGTTAGACTTACATGTTGCACAATCACAAATAATAAGAAGGAAGGTACAAGGGCATGAAGTAATGATCAACAACTAGGCCCCCAGTGTCCGGACCTGGAGCGTGAAGTCACACGCTCTGCTGGTCGGCTGCTGCAGAGGAACCTAGTGGTGCCAAAAGCCCTGGTCTGCCCAAGAAAGACTCTATGTAAATACGATCGGCAGAATGGCCAAACCCCAAAAATGTTGACATTTGTTTTTGGCTCTTAAATAAGTTTATTATGATCAAGTTTGATTCCCACACTGTATACTTTTAAAGTTCTGACTACTGTATTTGTCGTCACACAGCGAGAGAGAGAGAGAGAGAGAGAGAGAGAGAGAGAGAGAAATATTGGTCTGGTATCTGATTTCCTTATCATCAGGATATTCATTCCTTGGACCATGTTCGGGTTTGTGTAGAAGTGGAATTTCGAAATCATCCACTTCATCGACAATAACAAAGGCGTTTCCTAGAAACAACTGAGGTTTCTGACTTGCTGTCGGTGCGTATGTACCACCCCTGACTTCACTTGTCGACTTCCGTCTACAGTCAGCTGCTTTCAGCTTAACACACAAACACACCCAGTGACTAAGGTCTGGTTTAAGGCATAGAGGAATTAAATCACTGCCTACCTCATTACTTTATTCTATTGAATAAAATACAAGATAGTATCTAGCAAGATGGAAACCACAGAGGTTATTTTTATTGAGTGTATTTCACAAGTGGCTAGTTTGCATCAACTACCTTAAAGGGCAATTTTGCAAATTTTCAACTTCATATTCATTATCTCCAGCACCGTATCAGTGTCTACATATTAACTATCTCCAGCACCGTACCAGTGTCTACATATTAACTATCTCCAGCACCGTACCAGTGTCTACATATTAACTATCTCCAGCACCGTACCAGGGCCTACATATTAACTATCTCCAGCACCGTACCAGTGTCTACATATTAACCATCTCCAGCACCGTACCAGTGTCTACATATTAACTATCTCCAGCACCGTACCAGTGTCTACATATTAACTATCTCCAGCACCGTACCAGTGTCTACATATTAACTCTTCCAGCACCGTACCAGTGTCTACATATTAACTATCTCCAGCACCGTACCAGTGTCTACATATTAACCATCTCCAGCACCGTACCAGTGTCTACATATTAACTATCTCCAGCACCGTACCAGTGTCTACATATTAACTATCTCCAGCACCGTACCAGTGCCTACATATTAACTATCTCCAGCACCGTACCAGTGTCTACATATTAACTATCTCCAGCACTGTACCAGTGTCTACATATTAACTATCTCCAGCACTGTACCAGTGTCTACATATTAACTATCTCCAGCACTGTACCAGTGTCTACATATTCATTATCTCCAGCACCGTACCAGTGTCTACATATTAACTATCTCCAACACCGTACCAGTGTCTACATATTAACTATCTCCAGCACCGTACCAGTGTCTACATATTAACTATCTGAAACACCGTACCAGTGTCTACATATTAACTATCTCCAGCATTGAACCAGTGTCTACATATTAACTATCTCCATCACCGTACCAGTTTCTACATAATGTGAAAACGGCTTGTTTCTATGATCTGTTGTTAAAAAGAGAAGATGAAAGGTACTCAGAAATACGTCTCTGTGACATCACAGGGTTGGATTGAAAGTCAGAAAAACTGTGATTTTCAAAACCTGCAATGACTTTCTATCCAGAGGAAAAGTTTTAAAAGGTTTCAACTTTTGATGATGTCATAGAGTAGAACTTCATATTCTTTTTCTACAAAATGTACAAATGAGTCATTTTCAGATATGTAGACACTGGTATTGTGAAAGAGATAATAAAACTACGTTTGAGAAGTGGTGGAATTGCCCTTTAACTAAAACCCCTGCAAAGTTTTTTCCTGCAAACGTTGGTTTTGAATCACAATGTTCTGGCATGTCCGCCTCATGATCTCATCATGTAGGGTATACCAGCACTGTTTCTGCAAGCTGTTGGTTATTGTAATTAATTATATGTAACATTTATTAGAAATCTGGACAGTTACTTTAACTAAAACAACTCCACAGCATCGTTGGGAAAGTGCTGGCTCAGCTGTCTGCTGCGTCTTCATGATGAAATGATGTTACGGACATCACGTTGCATAGCAAGTACCACTTCCCCCTATACGGCTAATTTCAGTCTCGAACTCGGGACCTCTGCTTTGCTAACACACAAGTCACCGCCCTCTGTAGTCTCCTCTGAACAGTTGGTTTCGATATTTGTCTGTTACTTGAACTCTGTGAAGCATTGGGCAGAAATTTCTTAGGCTGGTAACTCTGATCAACTTATCCTCTGCAAGAGAGGCAACTCTGGGTCTTTCTTTCCTGTGGCGGTCCTCATGAGAGCCAGTTTCATCACAGAACTTGATGGTTTTTTCGACTGCAATTGAAGAAACTTTTCAAAGTTCTTGAAATGTTCTGCATTGGCTGACCTTTATGTCTTAAAGTAATGATGGACTGTCATTTCTCTTTGCTTTTTGAGCTGTTCTTGCCATAATATGGACTTAGCCCTATTTGGTAAAATACTGTCTTCTGTATACCATCACTACCTTGTCACAGCACAACTGATTGGCTCAAACACATTAAGAAGGAAATCAATTCCACAAATTAACTTTTAACAAGGCACACCTGTTAATTTAAATGCATTCCAGGTGACTACCTCATGAAGCTTGTTGAGAGAATGCCAAGAGTGTGCAAAGTTGTCATCAAGGCAAAGGGTGGCTACTTTGAAGAATCTCAAATCACTTTATTGGTTACTACATGTGTTTTTTCATAGTTTAATTATTTTTCTACATTGCAGAAAAAAATTTAAATAAAGAAAAACCCTGTAATGAGTATACAGAAACTTGACAAACACCCTTGTGTTCTATACAGAACCCTGACAAACGGCCTTGTGTTCTATACAGAACCCTGACAAACGGCCTTGTGTTCTGTACAGAAACTTGACAAACGGCCTTGTGTTCTGTACAGAACCCTGACAAACGGCCTTGTGTTCTGTACAGAACCCTGACAAACGGCCTTGTGTTCTGTACAGAACCCTGACAAACGGCCTTGTGTTCTGTACAGAACCCTGACAAACGGCCTTGTGTTCTGTACAGAACCCTGACAAACGGCCTTGTGTTCTATACAGAACCCTGACAAACGGCCTTGTGTTCTGTACAGAACCCTGACAAACGGCCTTGTGTTCTATACAGAACCCTGACAAACGGCCTTGTGTTCTGTACAGAACCCTGACAAACGGCCTTGTGTTCTGTACAGAACCCTGACAAATGGCCTCATCTCAACGATGAAATTTGAAATGAAACAAAAGGAAGAGGGTCTTTGAGGACTCACGCCTGCAGCATCATTATAGATACAGTTGAGATAAATGCCAGTTAGATGCTTCTACATGCCATTTGAATACCTTTTCTAGCTAATATTTGTTTCTCCCCTTTTACAGCAGGTGTGAGTCTTGGTGAATCAAATACTACAGGCAGAAATACTACAGGAAATGTCAACCTGGCTGAAATGTGCAACAGACTGCAAGGGTGCAGCGGGAGGTTCACTGAGCCAGGGAATGAGGGGATGAAAGAGGTCTGAAATAGTTAAAAGCATCAAAGCCTTTTATTGGTTCATTGTATATCTATGTCTTTACTGAAGCCTGTGCTAGAAATGCATGTTTTTATCTTGTACATCTATTTTGTGGTGCAATAAAGGTGTTCATTTAATTGCATATCAGCTTTTACACAGACAGAGGTTTACACAATGCTGTTCCACGATACAGCTCTAATTGTGTTACACATCATGACAGTAGCCAACAGTACTATAGACCCTTGGTCTGGAAGATACATGTTGCACCATGGGTAGAATGGTATTATACATATCGGGTTTCTTTTCCGGTGTGTGCAACATTAAAGGTCCTGGTTGATACTTTTGGTCATGTAGTGTGTGTGGACACTTGCTCATCAAACATCTCATTCCAAAATCATGGAATTAATATGGAGTTGGTCCCCCCTTTGCTGCTATAACAGCCTCCACTCTTCTGGGAAGGCTTTCCACTAGATGTTGGAATATTGCTTCAGGGACTTGCTTCCATTCAGCGACAAGAGCATAAGTGAGGTTTGGCACTGATGTTCCATTGGGTTGAGGTCAGGTTCTTCCACACCGATCTCAACAAACCATTTCTGTATGGACCTCGCTTTGTGCATGATGGCATTGTCATGCTAAAAAAAGGAAAGGGCTTTGCCCAAACTGTTGCCTCAGAGTTGGAAGAGCAGAATCGTCTAGAATGTCATTGTATGCTGTAGCATTAAGATTTCTCTTCGGAATGCCAGATGGTGAAGCGTGATTCATCACTCCAGACAATGCATTTCCACTGCTCCAGAGTCCAATGGCGGCGAGCTTTACACCAGCCGACGCTTGGCATTGGGCATGGTGATCTTAGGCTTGTGTGCGGCTGCTCGGCCATGGAAACCCATTTCATGAAGCTCCCAACAAACCGTTTTTGTGTTGACGTTGCTTCCAGAGGCAGTTTGGAAATTGATAGTGAGTGTTGCAACTGAGGACAGACAATTTTTACGCGCTACAGCACTCTGCGGTCCCGTTCTGTGAGCTTGTGTGGCCTACCACTGCGCGGCTGAGCCGTTTTTGCTCCTAGACATTTCCATTTTAGAATAACAGCAGCTCTAGCACGGCAGAAATTTGATGAACTGACTTGTTGGAGTGGTGGCATCTTATGACGGTTTCACATTGTAAGTCACTGAGCTCTTCAGTAAGGCCATTATACTGCAGATGTTTGTCTATGGAGATTGCATGGCGGTGTGCTCGATTTTATACACCTGTCAGCAACAGGTGTGTCTGAAATAGCTGAAGCCACTCATTTTAAGGCATACTTTTGTATATATTCAGTGGCAAGAAAAAGCATGTGAACCCCTTGGAATTACCTGGATTTCTGCATAAATTGGTCATTAAATTTGATCTGATCTTCATCTAAGTCAGAACAATAGACAAACATAGTGTGCTTAAAATAATAACACACAAATAATTGTGTTTGTATTGTCTATATTGAATACATAATTTAAACATTCACAGTGTAGGTTGGAAAAAGTATGTGAACCCCTAGGCTAAGTACTTCTCCAAAAGCTAATTGGTGTCAGGAGTCAGCTAACCCAGAGTCCAATCAATGAGACGAGATTTGAGATGTTGGTTAGAGCTGCCCTGCCACATCATTTTTTTGAGTTTGCTATTCACAGGAAGGATTGCCTGATGTGAACCATGCCTCGAACAAAAGAGATCTCAGAATACCTAAGACTAAGAATTGTTGACATGCATAAAGCTGGAAAGAGTTACACAAGCATCTCTAAAAGCCTTGATGTCCATTAGTACACGGTAAGACAAATTGTCTATAAATGGAAAGTTCAGCACTGTTGCTACTCTCCCTAGGAGTGGCCGTCCTGCAAAGATGACTGCAAGAGCACAGCGCAGAATGCTCAATGAGGTTAAGAAGAATCCCAGAGTGTCAGCTAAAGACTTACAGAAATCTCTGGAACATGCTAACATCTCTGTTGATGAGTCTACGATACGTAAAACACTAAACAAGAATGGTGTTCATAATGGTGTTCATGGGAGGACACCACGGAAGAAGCCACTGCTGTCCAAAAAAAACATTGCTGCACGTCTGAAGTTTGCAAAAGTGCACCTGGATGTTCCACAGCGATGTGGGCAAAATATTCTGTGGACAGATGAAACCACAGTTGAGTTGTTTGGAAGGAACACACAACACTGTGTAGAAAAAAAATGCACAGCACACCAACATCAAAACCTCATCCCAACTGTATGGTGGAGGGAGCATCATGGTTTGGGGCTGCTTTGATGCCACATGGCCTGGACAGCTTTCTATCATCGGCGGAAAAATGAATTCTCAAGTTTATCAAGACATTTTGCAGGATAATGTTAGACTATCTGTCCGCCAATTGAAGCTCAACAGAAGTTGGGTGATGCAACAGGACAATCACACAAAACACAGAAGTAAATCAACAACAGAATGGCTTCAACAGAAGAAAATACACCTTCTGGAGTCCTGACCTCAACCCGCTTGAGATGCTGTGGCATGACCTCAATATGTCACTCCCTAATCTGTTTCACCTGTCCTTGTGATTGTCTCCACCCCCTCCAGGCGTCTCTTATGCTCCCTGGGGTATATATCCTTGTGTTTCCTGTCCCTTTGTCTTGTATGTTTTTCAAGTCAACCAGTGTGTTTTCCCGTACTCCTGCTATTCTCTTTTTGCTAGTCCTCCCGGCTCTGTACCTGACCATTCTGCCTGTCCTGACCTCGAGCCTGCCTGCCACTCCGTACCTCTTGGACTCTGAACTGGTTTTGACCTTTTGCCTGTACACAACCATTCTCCTTCCTACCCCTTTTGGATTTTTTTTATAAATATCAAAGACTCAAACCATTACCAATACTAAACTGGCCGTCTTGAGTCGGTTAAGGTTAATCTCTTTGATCAACTTCTCAACCAAATATTACCCACATTTCCACAGTGAGTTTGACGTGGTGTTCCCAGTGGTTATCTAATAACATTAGGTTTAGTTACTAATATGTCAAAGTTTAAGTTGAATGTTGGCTGTCTGGTTCAGACATTAAATTAAATATTGATAATTTCTCTTACAATACCTTACTATCAAATGAAACTAAACAACAACAAAACACAGTTTTAGGCGAACAATGTTTTTGCTCATGGATTTGGGGAGGTGTGCAGTTTGTATTACTATGGCGTGGCAGTGCCCTCTACTGGCACAACAGGAGTCCGCAGAGACACTGAGCCCAATCCAAATCATCCCTCATGCCTAAATTGGTATACAGTAAGCAATATGGTGAAACTTCAACCTAGCCTATCAGAGGGCAAGGTGGAGCCATTACCAGATTGTTTACACCAATCAAATCCTCTCATAGTGTATAGGGCACAGCCCCCCTGCCCATCCCTTTATCAGATATTTATTTATTTAATTTTGAAGAAATTAGCAAACATTTCTAAAACCAGGTTTTCACCTTGTCATTATGGGGTATTGTGTGTAGATGGGTGAAAAAATAAATATTTAATACATTTAGAATTCAAGCTGTAACACAACAGAATGTAAATAAATCAAGGGGTGTGACTACTTCCTGAAGGGCCTGTAAGACTGGTTGAGTGGGAGTCGGTGCAAAACGTCTCTTGAGAAGCAAGTGTGAAGAGTCAGTGAACATAGTCTCTAAGGTGCAGGTGATTGTCTGTGGTCTATTGCACAGATGTTCTGGGTAGGGCTGCGGTGGACATGGACGGTTGCTCCAGGTTTTCTTCCCATAATCACACTTGCCCCTTCTTCCCCCGGTCTGCTGACACAATCAGGTCCTCAAAAATTAGGGGAGCGCCAGGGTTGGGAGGTTATTTAAAAATAATTATCTGGCTCTGTCTCCACATCAGAAGAGTTATTTTGACCAACTGGCCAAAGCCTGTGAAATTACAGGAGACTGTTATTCTGCCCAATAAACAAACGGTTTTGAACACTGGAATCCTACACACTAAAATCTCACTTTTCTCAACTCAGTCTCAACTTTTCAAAACTCAGTACTGTATTTAAAATGTATGGATTGGTTTACATTTATAAACAAACCTGTCTCAGGCGACGCAGCCTTCGCTTTATTATGTCCCGCTCCTTTGCTCTGTCAGGGGTGTCCAATGACTTATGCCTCTGTCTTTCAGTCCAATACCGATGTGCAGCTGCATCTGAGGAGTCAGTGTGGTGTATTAGCAATGGTAATATGTTACAGTCAGTGGTGGCGACCCGTCACTCAGGTCCCCACCTGTTTAGCATGTTATTTTGGCATTAATACAGGTCACATATCAGTTTGCAAACAATGTAAAAAATATATAATTATAATTTAGTTAATAAAGCCTCCATGCAAACATTGTCTCTATTTTGCTTTCTTGAGTAAGGCAGCTCCAACATGTTTCAGCCTAGCTCAGTGCTTTCTGTGGTGGTGGGGCAGCCAGCGGAAAATACGGAGCGTAGGGGTTGGTAATGTTCTCTAGTTTGGCTCAGTGTTCTGTCTCTCATGGGGACACTTCGTCACTGCCAAATCTAAGGGTAGAGCTTGACAATTCAAGCCCCTTGCATGCTGCCATAGAGTTACTTTAGAAGTTCCCATTCAAGATGGCTCAAGGTCATTGGCCAATGATAAAAGGACGTCAAATCACATTAAATCTACAGTAGCTTTGATTGGACTGATATTAGCTAGCAGTCATCATCCTGAATCAAGTCTACAATCTCCTGGCAAATCCTTTTTTATCCTTGTCATATGAAGAGAAATAATGAAGAGAAATTACAGATAAAATGTATCGGTGCTCATCGGCCACTGGACACAACAAGTTTGGAAGGAATCAGAGGCTAACTACAAGCATTTCAAAGCAAACAGTGGAGTGGGTGTGTGGTCCCAATACTGGTTTTAAGGGTATTTTTTCCAAGCTTAAAACAAACATTGGCCATGCTTTCAATCCAGCATGATTTCTGCCACGCTCTGTTAACTCATACTAGTTGTATGTTGTGTAGTAAGCTGTCAGTATCCCATGTGCCTCACCCTAATACAGTTCCTTGCAAAAGTATTCACCCCCCCATGGTGTTTTTCATTTTTGTTGCATTACAACCTGCAATTACATTTTTATTTAGATTTCATGTAATGGACATACACAAAATAGTCCAAATTGGTGAAGTGAAATGAAAAAAAACACATGTTTAAAAAAATAAATAAAATAAAACATGTAAATGGAAAAGTGGTGTGTGCATATGTATTCAACCCCTTTGCTATGAAGCCCCTAAATGAGATCGGGTGCAGCCAATTACCTTCAGAAGTCACATATTTAGTTAAATATAGTCCACCAGTGTGCAATCTAAGTGTCACATGATCTGTCACATGATCTCAGTATATATACATCTGTTCTGAAAGGCCCCAGAGTCTACAACACCACTAAGCAAGCGGCACCATGAAGACCAAGGAGCTCTCCAAACAGGTCAGGGACAAAGTTGTGGGGAAGTACAGATCAGGGTTGGGTTATAAAAAAATATCTGAAACTTTGAACATCCCACAGAGCACCATTAAATCCATTATTCAAAAATTGAAAGAATTTGGCACCACAACAAACCTGCCAAGAGAGGGCCGCCCACCAAAACTCAGGGACCAGTCAAGGAGGGCATTAATCAGAGAGGCAAGAAAGAGACCAAAGATAACGCTGAAGAAGCTGCAAAGCTCCACAGCGGAGATTGACCATAGAACCACTTTAAGCCGTACACTCCACAGAGCTGGGCTTTATGGAAGAGTGGGCAGAAGAAAAGCCATCGCTTAAATAAACAAATAAGCAAACACGTTTGGTTTTCGCCAAAAGGCAGGCTCCTGTAGGTGTTCACTCCAACCCTGTTCCTGGAGAGCTACCCTCCTGTAGGTTTTCATTCCAACCCTGTTCCTGGAGAGCTACCCTCCTGTAGGTGTTCACTCCAACCCTGTTCCTGGAGAGCTACCCTCCTGTAGGTTTTCATTCCAACCCTGTTCCTGGAGAGCTACACTCCTGTAGGTGTTCACTCCAACCCTGTTCCTGGAGAGCTACCCTCCTGTAGGTGTTCATTCCAACCCTGTTCCTGGAGAGCTACCCTCCTGTAGGTGTTCATTCCAACCCTCATCTAGCTCACCTGATTCTAATAATTAGCTGGTTTATAAAATGAATGGGCTAAGTTTCAACTGGAGTTGGAGTGAAATCCTACAGGACTTAATACATTTTGATTGAGGAAATTATGCAATTTTCATTCATTTATTTGGCTCTCCCTCAATTAAAAGACCCCAACTGCAAATTTAGATCTGAAGTAGGTCTGTAACCGGTGACGTCTGTATCCTGCATGTGTTACCCGCTGGCTTCATCCATCTGAGCAGAAGCCAAAATGCAACCTTCCTGTGCTCATTAGGAACAGGGTAACCAAAGGAGCTTGACTGACTCCTCCATTCACCTGGAGACTTTGTGCCACATTTTATCCTTCTTCTCCATTTATAATGTGTCACAGCCTACACTGTAATACATTATACTGGACGGGATAATTTGACCGCACCAGCGTTGCAATCCAACGCAAGTCTGTTAATACAGGACTAGTAAAGGCCCAACACAGCTCTACTAGACCTGGCCCATCACAACACAGCTCTACTAGACCCATCACAACACAGCTCTACTAGACCAGACCCATCACAACACAGCTCTACAAGACCAGACCCATCACAACACAGCTCTACTAGACCCATCACAACACAGCTCTACTAGACCTGGCCCATCACAACACAGCTCTACTAGACCCATCACAACACAGCTCTACAAGACCAGGCCCATCACAACACAGCTCTACTAGACCAGGCCCATCACAACACAGCTCTAGAGAGATGGACAGAGGGAGAAGGATAGATATAGAGAGAGATGGACAGAGAGAGAGGGATGGATATAGAGAGAGATGGACAGAGAGAGAGGGATGGATATAGAGAGAGATGGACAGAGAGAGAGGGATGGATATAGAGAGAGATGGACAGAGAGAGAGGGATGGATATAGAGAGAGATGGACAGAGAGAGAGGGATGGATATAGAGAGAGATGGACAGAGAGAGAGGGATTGATATAGAGAGAGATGGACGGAGAGAGAGGGAGATGGACAAAGAGAGAGAGAGATGGACAGAGAGAGAGGGAGAAACAGAGAGCGAGATGGACGGAGAGAGAGGGAGAAACACAGAGAGAGTAAAAAAAATAAAAATAAAGAAAAAGGTACTAATCACATTTGGTTAAAACTTAACAATGGTACAATCTATTGTGACAATGTTGTATACATATGTGCAGCTTATGCTCCCCCTTCAGATTCATCATATTATGATGATCAGTTTTTTGACAATCTCCATACAGAAATCATTACATTTCAGGCAGAGGGTAAAGTGCTTCTTTGTGGAGATTTCAATGCAAGAACAGGTTCTGAGCCTGACTAGACTGATGCGGGAGGTAACCACCACATATTTGGCTACCCCTCCTTGTACAGCAGCCCTATTATAAATAATAGAAACATACCTGACCAAATACTGAAAAACAATGATAAGGAGATAGTGCATCTCTGTCGAGCCTTAGGCCTGTACATGCTTAATGGTAGAATCAGAGGGGACTCTTTAGGTCAGTTTACTTACTGCTCAGCTCTTGGGACAAGTGTAGTCGATTATGCCATCACTGACATTGACCCCTCCTCCATTAGCGCATTCACTGTCAGACCACAGACACCATTGTCAGATCACAGTCAGATCAACATGTTTCTCAAGAAATTAACCGTCAATATTCATAAAAAAAAAACAGCCCAATAAACATAAACCAATCGTACAGATGGGCTCCAAACAGTAAGAGAGATTCATTGAAACATTGAACTCAAATGAAATGATTAACTCTATACAGTTCTTCAATAACGCACAATACCAAAACAATAAAGAAGGTGTCAATTGGGCTACTCAAAACATCAACTGCATATTCCAAAAAGCAGCATCGAAAGCAAATGTGCGAAAACCAAAGAAATGCAACATCAGAAACAAAAACAAAAAATGTTTCTGAAAAATGGTTTGATAACGAATGTAAAACAATTAGAAAACACCTGAGACAAATGTCAAATGAGAAACATAAGCAGCAAAACAACCCAGATCTACGCTGTGAATACTTTGAAACTCTGAAACAGTATAAACACTGAAACGCAAGAAATTAAATTATACCAACAAGACACTTGATGAAATTGAAAACGCAATTGACCAAAATCAGTTCTGGGACATGTGGAGTAATTTAAGCATGACAAAGCCACAAGAATTAGCCATACAAGATGAAGGAATTTGGAAAACTTATTTTGACAATCTATACAAAAACATTCCACAAAAAGACTTACAACAGAATCAATTAGAAATTCAAGAAAAATGGAACATCCTTGAATCAGTCATTAAAAACAATCAAAATCCATTAGATTACCCAATAACCCAACAAGAACTAAATGAAAAGCTCAAATCTATAAAATCAAAGAAGGCTTGTGGTCTAGATAACATCAGAAATGAAATGCTGAAAAACAGCACACCTGAGTTGCAAAATGCTGTGCTTAAATTGTTCAACTTGGTTTTAACTTCTGGCTGCTTCCCTGATGTCTGGAACCAGGGGCTCATCTCCCCTATCCACAAAAGGGGAGACAAATCAGACCCCAATAATTATAGGGGAATTTGCGTAAACAGCAACTTAGGAAAGGTTTTCTACAAGAAAAAAATGTAATAAGTAAATGTCAAATTGGCTTTCTCCCCAACCATCGCACTACTGACAATATATACACCTTACACACACTAATTAATAAACACGTCCACCAAAAAAAAAGAGGGCTAAAATCTTTGCTTGCTTTATTGACTTTAAAAAAGCATTTGATTCTATTTGGCACGAAGGGCTATTCTACAAAATTCTCCAAAGTGGGCTTGGTGGTAAGGTGTATGACTTAATAAAATGTATGTACACAGAAAACAAGTATACAATAAAAATCAAAAACCAAAGAACAGAATTATTTTCACAACTTCGAGGTGTGAGACAAGGCTGCAGTTTGAGTCCAAATCTTTTCAACATTTATATCAATAAATTAGCAGACATGTTGGACCATTCTCCAGCCCCAGGACTCACATTATTTGACACAGAGGTAAAATACCTGCTATATGCTGATGACTTGGTACTTCTATCACCAACAGAACCTTAACATTCTAGAGCAATATTGCCATAATTGGGCCCTGGCAGTAAATGTCAAAAAAACTAAAATCATGATTTTCCAAAAAAAGCCCAGATGTCAGAAACACAAATATAAATTCACCCTGAACAACACCATAATTGAACACAATAAAATTACACATACCTTGGTCTGACCATATCTGCATCGGGAAACTTTAATATGGCAGTGAATGCACTCAAAGAAAAAGCCTGCAGAGCATTGTATGCAATAAAAATGAAATTATTCAAAATCAACATCCCAATTCGAATTTGGACCAAAATATTTGACAGTGTAATCCTAACAATAGCTCTTTACGGAAGTGAGGTTTGGGGGCCACTCAATAAACTGGACAATTGAAGCCCTACATGCAGAATTCTGTCGGAAAATTCTACAAGTCTAGAGAAATACACCAACTAATGCATGTAGGGCAGAATTGGGCCATTTCCAGTAGTAATGAAAATTCAGAAAAGAGTATTACAATTTTGGCGACATCTAAATTCAAGTCCAAATTCAAGTCTGCAATTTAAAGCACTTCAAACCCAAGAGCTGAGCCCAGAAACGAGCCCTCTCAGTCAGCTGGTGTTGGACCTAACCAACCAAGCTGACACCAGCACTGCTTCAAAAGAAAGAATTCTAATAAACAAAATCATGAACCAATCAAAAGACTCATATTTACAACATTGGAAAAACGAAACAAAATCCCAAAGCCGACTCAATTGCTATCTGACCCTAAACAGAGAATATGAATTGGCTGATTATCTCTACTCTGTCAGAGATACGAAGCAGAGACAGATCCTTACCAAGTACAGGCTGAGTGACCACCAATTGGCAATAGAAACCAGCAGACATAAAAAGACATGGCTACCCAAAGAGGAGTGTGTATGTGGTCACTGCACAACAGGGGAGGTAGAAACAGAGATGCACTTTCTCCTTTACTGTGATAAATATTCCTCACCAGGAGATTCATTATTCACAGAAATGACTACATTTTTTCAAATTTTAACTTAATAAAACCAGAAGAAAAACTAAAAATACTCATGGGTGAAGGAGCAATGGCTCCTCTTGCAGCCAAATATGTATTTGCCTGCCATAGCCTGAGGGACACTGAAAAATAACATCTGCATAGTAAACAGTAACTTACTTATTATTACTATAATTGTTGTTACTATTATTAATTTTACCATTATTACTATTATTATTATTCTTATTGTTGTTTATCATTCAGTATAGTAGTGGTAGGGGTGGTAATGGTAATGATAGCAGTTTAATGATGATGGTGATAGCAGTAGTAGTGATGATGATGGTAGTAGTGGTATGGGTGGTAATGGTAATGATAGCAGTTTAATGATGATGGTGATGGCAGTAGTAGTGATGATGATGGTAGTAGTGGTATGGGTGGAAATGGTAATGATAGCAGTTTAATGATGATGGTGATGGCAGTAGTAGTGATGATGATGGTAGTAGTGGTATGGGTGGTAATGGTAATGATAGCAGTTTAGTGATGATGGTGATGGCAGTAGTAGTGATGATGATGGTAGTTGTAGTACAGATGTACATGACCGTTATTTAGTTATAAGTTAGTTATAGTTTAATTTTCCATATTTATATTTTTATATTTATTACATTTCTACTATTGACTGTCACCTTTTTATTGTTATTATTTTTGTATTTAATTTTGTATTATTATTTACTACCATTTTATATTATTATTTGTTATTGTTTATAATTTTATTACAATGTATATTGTATACATTGTTGCTTTGGCAATATTGACACAATGTTTTTCATGCCAATAAAGCAGCTTGAATTTGAATTTGAGAGAGACGGACGGAGAGAGAGAGACAGACGGAGAGAGAGAGAGAGACGGAGAGAGAGAGACGGGCGGAGAGAGAGAGAGACGGGCGGAGAGAGAGAGAGACGGACGGAGAGAGAGAAAGACAGACGGAGAGAGAGAGAGACGGACGGAGAGAAAGAGAGACGGACGGAGAGAGAGACGGATGGAGAGAGAGGGACGGAGAGAGAGAGGGACGGACGGAGAGAGAGAGAGAGAGAGAGAGAGAGAGAGAGAGACGGACGGAGAGAGAGAGAGACGGACGGAGAGAGAGAGGGACGGACGGAGAGATGGACAGAGAGAGAGGCATGGACAGAGAGAGAGAGATGGACAGACAGATGGACAGAGAGAGAGGGAAGGAAATAGAGAGAGAGAGACGGACAGAGAGAGAGAGATGGACAGAGAGAGAGAGACGGATAGACAGAGTGGGATGGACAGAGAGAGACAGACAGAGAGATGGACGGACAGAGAGATGGACAGAGAGAGAGGGATGGACAGAGAAATAGAGATGGACTGACAGATGGACAGAGAGAGGGATGGAAATAGAGAGAGACGGACCAGAGAGAGGGGGATGGACGGAGAAAGTTAGATGGAAAGAGAGAGCTGGCTGATCTAACAAAGGAGGCGAGAGAGCTCCAAAAAGACAGGCAGAGCAGTAATAACGATCTGACCGCACTGAGAGAGGAGCTGCAGGAGGGAAAGAGAACAGAGGACAGGTTGCAGGAGCAGCTTGATCACCACTCTATGACCTGGAGCTGCTTGGTAAGGCCCAGCTCGGGTCGCCAAGCCACATAATCATACACACCGGAAGCAACGACCTGCGTGCTCAGCAGGAGAGGGTGGCCACTTCACTACGGGGAGTGATTGAGAAGGCCTCCGCAATCTTCCCCAACTCAAGAATCGTGGTGTCAACCCTTCTACAGAGGAAGGACTTCCACCCTGCCACAATCCAAAGAATAAACGCCAGCTTCTCCCGGGACTGTGCCCTGCGACCCAATGTACACCTGGCCCACCATCCCACCCTCCATCTGGACTGTCTCTATGACCATGTTCACCTGTACAGGGAGACAGTCCCCATCCCAGCCTCCATCTGGACTGTCTCTATGACCATGTTCACCTGTACAGGGAGACAGTCCCCATTCTTGCCAAGACTCTCAAGGACGTGGCTTTAAACCGCATCCCAACATCTCCTCCTCTCTGAGATCACCGAGACAACACCCCGGACCAGCACCCTGGACCCCCCAGCTTCAGACCCACCCAGACGAGACTTACCACCCCCTGCCCCCCACCGCAGACCCACACTTGGAGGAGCCACAGCCCAGCAGGCAGAGCTACGCACAGGCTGTGAGAGGAGCATCTGGCCCAGCCCCCACCAACGAAATAAGTGACATTAAACAAATGCTGAGTCTACTATGCTCACATGTGATAGGCCGAGGGTCATGGTAAGAGGAGCACAAGAATTCCACCATCCTCACACGACATCCACCCAAGTAGCAGGACACAAATGCTATCTTAAATGATAAACAAATCACATTTGCATAGTAAGAGTTTACATTAACTGAAGAATCCTATTTTAATAGTTCTTGTTGGATTGTGAGTGTTTGGCTCATTTTGAAGGTAAAGAGAAAAGAAAAGTAATGACATCTTTTTACGTTGCATGTTGGAATGTACAAGGATTGAAGTCCTCTGCTTTGGGGCTAAAGAGCAGAAACCCAGACTTCCTGAAAGAAATTGACAATGTTGATATTGTAGTACTACAGGAAACATGGTGCAGAGGTGATGTTTCCACTGGCTGTCCACTAGGTTATAGGGAGATAATCATACCATCCACTAAATTAAAAGGAGTCACACAGGGCAGAGACTCAGGGGGAATGCTAATATGGTATAAATCTGAACTAATTAATTCAATTGAATTGATCAAAACAGGAGAATTCTTTATCTGGTTAAAAATCAACAAGGAGGCTATCTTTACAGATAAAAACATCTTCCTCTGTGCCACATACATTCCCCCGTCAGAGTCACCCTACTTCAATGAAGAGAGTTTCTCCATTCTAGAGGGGGAGATTAGTCACTTTCAGGCCCAAGGCAACGTGCCGGTCTGTGGAGACCTGAATGCTAGAACAGCAGAAGAACAAGACACTATTAACAGTCATGGGGACAAACACCTACCAGGAAGCACCAACCTTTCCCTCCCCACATACCCCCACAGAAACAACTATGACAAAGTGAAAAACACAACTGGAGTACAGCTTGTGAAGCTCTGTGGAACACTGGGTCTGTACATAGTCAATGGGTACAGAGCCTACACAGTCAGCCCACTGACACCTCTCTAAGACCACAGTAAAATCACAGTGCCTTCACAGTCAGCCCACTGACACCTCTCTAAGACCACAGTAAAATCACAGTGCCTTCACAGTCAGCCCACTGACACCTCTCTAAGACCACAGTAAAATCACAGTGCCTTCACAGTCAGCCCACTGACACCTCTCTCAGACCACAGTAAAATCACAGTGGATCTGAGAAGAGCGGAACCCAACCATGAAGCATCACGGCCCAATAAATGACATGGTACTGAACAGGCCTATAGATGGAGTGCAAACAGTACAGACATCTACCAAAAAGCAATTAGTAGCCCAAAAATACAATCTCTCCTGGACAACTTTTTAGCCTTAACATTCTCCTACAGCAATGAAGGTGTAAATTTGGCCGTTTGGAACATAAACTTTATATTTGACATATTAGTCTCCTTGGCTAATCTAAAGAAGCATAAGAGCAAACCAAAAATAACAGATAATGAAACATTGTTTGATACTGATTGCAAAAATCTAAGAAAGTAATTGAGAAATATATCCAATCAAAAACACAGAGAACCAGACAACAAAAATATACGCCTTCAATATGGGGAAACACTGAAGCAATACAAACACACCCTAAGAACAAAAAAGGAACAGCACATTAGAAATCAGCTTGATGGAATTGAGGAATCCATAGAATCAAACCACTTCTGGGAGAATTGGAATAAATTAAACAAACCTCATCATGAGGAATTGGCTATCCAAAATGGGGATATGTGGAGAAATCACTTTGCAAACCTCTACAGCAATATAACAAAGAGCCCAGGACAAAAGGATATAGAAGAAAAATTACAAATCCTTGAATCAGCAGTCAAAGACTATCAGAATCCTGTGGACACACCAATTACAGAAGAAGAATTATTGGAAAAACTATGCACTCTCCAACCCAAAAAGGCCTGTGGTGCTGATGGTATTTTAAATGAAATGATCAAATATACAGACCACAAATTCAAATTGGCTATACTCAAACTCTTCAACATTATCCTCACTGCAGGTATTTTCCTCGATATTTGGAACCAGGCATTGATCACACCAATCTATAAAAATGGAGACAAATTTGACCCAAATAATTACAGAGGAATTTGCGTTAACAGCAACTTGGGGGAAATTCTCTGCAGTATTATAAATAGCAGACTACATCATTTCCTTGACGAACACAACGTCCTGAGCAGAAGCCAGATTGGATTTCAATTTTTTTTTCGTACAACAGACCACATTTACACCCTTCACACCCATAATTGACAAACAAGTAAACCAAAACAAAGGCAAAATCTACTTGTGTTTTGTAGATTTCAAGAAAACATTTGATCAATTTGGCATGAAGGTCTTATAAACTAATAGAACGTTGTATTGGAGGGAAATGTACACTGAAAACAAATGTGCGGTTAGAATTGGCAATAAGCAAACAGACTTCTTCTCTCAGGGACGTGGAGTGAAACAGGTTCTGTCAGACCTGGGCTCTGTCTCCTACTAAAGAGCGGTTACAGCAGCACCTAGATCGTCTCCACAGGTTCTGTCAGACCTGGGCTCTGACCGTTAACCTAAAAAAATAAAAATATAATGATATTCCAAAAAAGGTCAGGAAATCAGGATGACAAATATAAATTGTATTTGGACACAGTTCTATTAGAACACACCAAAAACGACACATATCTAGGACGAAATATCAGCAACACAGGTAGCTTTCACAGGGCTGTGAATGAGTTGAGAGACAAAGCAAGAAGAGCATTCTATGCCATTAAAAGGAACATTAGAAATTCCAATTAGAATCTGGCTCAACATTTTCCAATCAGTTATAGAACCAATTGCTCTATATGGCAGCGAAGTATGGGGTCCAATCTCTAACAATGAATTTACCAAATGGGACAAACATCCAATCGAAATACTGCATGCAGAGTTTTGTAAGACTGTATTGCAAGTGCAAAGAAAAACTCCAAAATAACGCATGTAGAGCAGAATTGGGCCAATACCCCATCCTCATTCGAATAGAAAAAAGAGCCATCAAATTCTACAACCATCTAAAAACAAGTGACCTCAAAACATTCCATCACACAGCTCTACAATGTCAAGAGATGAACAAGAGAAGAGTCCCCTCAGCCAGCTGGTTCTGAGGCTCAGTTCACTGACCCAAACCAACCCCATAGAGCCTCAGGACACCACACAGCTCTACAATGTCAAGAGATGAACAAGAGAAGAGTCCCCTCAGTCAGCTGGTTCTGAGGCTCAGTTCACTGACCCAAACCAACCCCATAGAGCCTCAGGACAGCACTCAGAAAATCTGGCCCAACCAAATCATCACAAAACAAAAAGAAAAATATATCACCTATTGGAAAGACACCACAAAAAATCAAAGTAAATTTTAATGCTATTTGGCTCTAAACAGACAGTACATGGTGGCAGACTATCTGACCACTGTGACTGATAGAAAACTGAGGAAACCACTGACTAGGTACAGACTCAGTGAGCACAGTCTGGCTATAGAGACCAGTCGTCACAGACAAACCTGGCTGCCCAGAGAGGACAGGCTGTGCTGACTCTGCTCCAGGGGAGAGGTAGAGACAGAGCTGCATTTTCTAGTACACTGTCAAATAAATATTTCCCTCATTAAAATGCAAATCAATTTATAACATTTTTCACATGCGTTTTTCTGGATTTTGTTGTTGTTATTCTGTCTCTCACTGTTCAAATAAACCATTAAAATGATAGACTGTTCATTTCTTTGTCAGTGGGCAAATGTACAAAATCAGCAGGGGATCAAATACTTTTTTCCCTCACTGTGTATATATATATATATATATATATTTTTTATATGTATACTTTGACAATGTAAGTAATAATGAACTTGCCATGTCAATTGAATTGAATTGAGAGATGGACAGAGAGAGATGGACAGAGAGACGGACAGAAAGTGATAGATGGACACACAGAGAGAGAGATAGACAGAGAGACAGGGAATGACAGAGAGAGAGACGGACAGAGAGATGGACAGACAGAGAGAGATGGACAGAGAGAGGGGGATGGACAGAGACGGACAGAGAGAGAGACAGACAGAGAGAGAGAGACGTACAGAGAGAGAGACGGACAGATAGACGGACAGAGAGAGAGAGACGGACAGAAAAAGAGAGATGGACAAAGAGCGAGGGATGGACAGAGAGAGAGAGAAGGACAGACAGAGAGATGGACAGAGAGAGGGGGATGGACACAAGAGAGAAAGATGGACAGAGAGGGAAAGATGGACAGAGAGGGAAAGATGGACAGAGGGAAAGATGGACAGAGAGGGAAAGATGGAAAGAGAGAAAGAGATGGACAGAGAGAGAGAGGGATGGACGGAGAGAGAGGGATGGAAGGAGAGAGAGAGGGATGGACAGTGAGAGAGATGGACAGAGAGAGAGACAGACAGAGAGAGAGAGACGGACAGAGAGACGGACAGAGAGAGGGATAGACAGAGAGAGAGAGATTGACAAACAGATGGACAGAGAGAGATGGACAGAGAGAGAGACGGACAGAGAGAGAGAGACGGACAGAGAGAGAGAGACGGACAGAGAGACGGACAGAGAGATGGACAGAGAGAGAGGGATGGACAGAAAGAGAGAGATGGACAGAGAGAGAGACGGACAGAGAGAGAGAGACGGACAGAGAAAATGTTATGGAAATGTTATACTCAATGTTCATAAACTGAACTTCAATTAAACAACTCCGTCTGTAACCCAGAATTTATTAGATACTGGTTGAAATGAGACAGACAGAGGCCCAGTCTACAATAGTCAAATGTCAAAATGTTTATTCACGAGAGCTCTGGACTCCAAATGTGAACACAGTCTTTTTATATTGTACAAGCTTTAAGCTAAACACAAATGATACAAATGCCCCACCCTCTTAAGGAAATATACCTTCATTGGCTTATCACAATATTGCAACATAAGTCAATCTTGGACAGCTCCTAGCCGTTCCTCCCCTCCCGAGGACAGGGAGGCCTTTCTTATCTAGTTGTTCTCACAAGAGGTTCCTGTTCTTAGTTTCACAGTGGTCACAAGTTGTCTGTCACAAGTTGTTCCTGTTATCAGACAGAATGGATCACTGTTTCATTAAATATCTAGTAGACAGAATGGGTCACTATTTCATGAAATATCTAGTAGACAGAATGGGTCACTATTTCATTAAATATCTAGTAGTCAGAATGGATCACTATTTCATTAAATATCTAGTAGACAGAATGGATCACTGTTTCATTAAATATCTATTAGACAGAATGGGTCACTATTTCATTAAATATCTAGTAGACAGAATAGGTCACTATTTAATTAAATATCTAGTAGACAGAATGGGTCACTATTTCATTATATCTTGATTTGTAGCGAAGTTTTAAATAATTCACGGTGGGGATCGAACTTGATCATAATAAACTCATTTAAGAGCCCAAAACAAACTTCTACATTTTTTTTGCTTGGTCGTTTGGGAATCGTAATTTACGTAGAAGCTTTCTAAGGTAGACCAGGATTTTGGCACCACTAGGTTCCTCTGCAGCAGCCGACCAGCAGAGCTTGTGACTTCACGCTCCAGTTCCGGACACTGGGGGCCTAGTTGTTGGTCATTACTTCATGCCCTTGTACCTTCCTTCTTATTATTTGTGATTGTGCAACATGTAAGTCTAACCGATGTGAATAGATGGAGTCAGCTAAGATTCTTACTGGATGGTCATTGGTTGCATGTCAGCATCACTGCAGCCTGCAGTGCATTTCGTTCGTTCTCAACCTCTACGTTGCTTTTGTCAGTAAGCTTGTAAAGAACATCATTTTATTCAATCACATGAAGGACAAAACAGAGACGGAAAAGGGTGAGACTACATGTACATCAGTTAACATAAGTTAGTCTCCTCCTGCTGGTCTCTCAGAGCTCTGTTAAAACAGTCTCCTCCTGCTGGTCTCTCAGAGCTCTGTTAAAACAGTCTCCTCCTGCTGGTCTCTCAGAGCTCTGTGAAAACATGTCTGGAAACACATCACAGCTGATATAGAGACCATATACTGTGTAACATCTAGTCAAATGGTAAAAGATGTATATTATAATAATAAATACGTTTCATTAAAGCCATGAGGAAACCCACAACCACTCAAACACACACCATCAAACCCACGCACCCACACAGCATCAAGAAACACCTTTGGAATAGAATCCCCCCAGTATGTGGTGAGCCCTCTCATCAACCACCTCTGAAGGTTATGTTTGTGTTATGCTACTGAGGAGAGAGAGTTTTACCCTGAGAAATTGCTCCACCCTAAAGGCCACCTCTTGCATGGTCAGCACCACACTGTTATTTGCATGACAAGGGCTTTCCCAGGACACACGGAAGAACGTGTCATCAGTAGGATTCCCCGGATCATCTCACGCTGTGTAGGCTGAAAGGTAAACAGCCAAACCTTGGAGACAGAAGACAAGACATCTCATCCTGTCCTCATTCTCTTCTCTGTCCCTTTCTTCCCCTCCTCTCTGTGAATGGTGCTGGTGAATGTGTATGGATATTGAGTATGATCTCTTATACACTATGTTAGGACCAGCTGTTGGAACTTTCCTGGATATAGCCACTATATTGTGATCGCTGCATCCAATGGGTACGGATACAGCTTTAGAACAAAGTTCTACAGTATTAGTAGAAATGTGATCGATACATGTGGATGATCTTGTTCCTGTAGTGTTTGTGAACACCCTGGTAGGTTGATTAATAACCTGAACCAGATTACAGGCACTGGTTACAGTGAGAAGCTTCATCTTGAGCAGACAGCTTGATGAAAACCAGTCAATATTCAAGACCCCAAGACAGTAGACCTCTCTGTTTACATCATATACACTATCAAGCATTTCACACACATTATTTAGATACTGACTGTTAGCACTTGGTGGCCTACAGCAACACCCCAAAACAATAGGCTTTAGATGTGCCAAATGAACCTACAGCCACAACACTTCAATAACACTTGACATAATAGTTGTATTTTTTATTTAACCTTTATTTTACTAGGCAAGTCAGTTAAGAACAAACTCTTATTTACAATGACGGCCTACAGGGAAACAGTGGGTTAACTGCCTTGTTCAGGGGCAGAACAACAGACTTTTTCCCTTGTCAGCTCAGGGATTTGATCCAGCAATAACATAAGATATTCTCTAAGAATTAAATGGATATGGCTCTGAATATATATAGCAACACCTCCCCTATAAGCATGTCTGTCTCCTCTATACATGTTATATCCTTGTATTGCTACTGATGTATCATCAAATGAATGTTATCTGAGTCTCAGACATGGATAATATATGAATGATCTGAGTGAGTCTCAGACATGGATAATATATGAATGATCTAAGTGAGTCTCAGACATGGATAATATATGAATGATCTGAGTCTCAGACATGGATAATATATGAATGATCTGAGTCTCAGACATGGATAATATATGAATGATCTGAGTCTCAGACATGGATAATATATGAATGATCTGAGTCTCAGACATGGCTAATATATGAATGATCTAAGTGAGTCTCAGACATGGATAATATATGAATGATCTAAGTAAGTCTCAGACATGGATAATATATGAATGATCTAAGTGAGTCTCAGACATGGATAATATGTGAATGATCTGAGTCTCAGACATGGATAATATATGAATGATCTGAGTCTCAGACATGGATAATATATGAAAAAGGTTTTATATGTAAGATGGCTAAATAAAGAGAATAATTACAGATTATTATTATATTATTATTTGTTCTTATGTTTAGTAAATGTATCGTATAGTGTGTGTGTGGAAGGCTTACAATGATGGCAAAGAACAGCATTTGAGAGGGCGCTGACCCGGTGCTAGAGGGGGAACGCAGCTGGAGGTTGAATGTTTGAAGGGGTACGGGACTATAAAAACTCGGGACCTCTGCTTTGCTAACACACAAGTCACCGCCCTCCTTGACAACGTTCCAACGGTTTGAGTCACCCAGAAGGTACCAATCGGATTGCAACGTTTCAAGCTAGTTGTGGAGGGAGTTTATGGTACATTCTTAACTCCGTTACAATGGCATCACTACTAAAACATCAGCTGTCAAGTTCCAGGGAAAGCTTTCCCAACACTCACTGTTAGGCTTACTACACCCAGCCACCAAACAGATCGTGGCCAGTAAAAGATTAAATGGTCATTTGAATAACTGACCCAGTCTTAAGAGAACAGTCTCCTACTACAGGCAGCCACCAAAACAGATTGTGGCCAGTAAAAGATTAAACGGTCATTTGAATAACCGGCTGGGTTAATGGTTAGTGGGTTAATGGATAGTGACTGTAACATTTTGGTAGCAGCACAGGGTTAACAGTTAGTGACTGTAACATGCTGTGTATCCTGTCTTGTGATCTTTAAATGTTGCATGATGTTTCTTGGTAAACGGTCTTTAGAATTATTGTGAATTTCTTATTGAATTATGACGTTTTAATTCTCTAGAAGGCGGATGAAGGCGGGTCTCAAGTAAAAAGAGCACAGTGCATTTGGAAAGTATTCAGACCCCTTCAGTTTTTCCACATGTTGTTTTGTTACAGCCTTATTCTAAAATTAAAGTAATTATTTTATATATATATACATTTGCTGACATTTTCTAAAAACCTGCTTTGTCATTACAGTTTATTGTGTGTAGATTGACCAAAACAACAACAATTTAATTCATTTTAGAATAAGTCTGTAATGTAACAAAATGTGGAAAATGTCAAGGGGTCTGAAGACTTTCTAAATGTATTGTACATGTCCCGTTGGCTAGTGCAGTGATCCTTTAGAGAACATGTCATGAACCTCTCACACTGCACTATATATTTCACTGCCATCTTTAATGTTTCTAGTACTGTTTCCCCCCTTGTTGGTGCTGTTGGAATGATGTATTTGTATTCATGTATGTGTGTACAGAGGACCATAATGGAAAATAAGTTGTAAAACATTCTTGTGTTATCCTCAATTACTTAGATGCAGTGTATCACTTGTCCACCAACTCGGTGGCCTTATGGTTAGTGTCCGCCCTGAGATTGGAAGGTTGGGAGTTTGAATCCCGGCCGAGTCATACCAAAAAAGGTCAAAATGGGACCCAATGCGTCTCTGCTTGGCATGCCGCATTAAGAAGATCAGTGGAGGCTGCTGTGGGGAGGACGGCTCATAATAATGTCTGGAACGGAGCAAATGGAATGGCATCAAACACATGGATAACGTATTTGATTCCATTCCAGTCATTCAGCTCCAGCCATTACCTCCACAATTAAGGTGCCACCATACTCCTGTGAAGGAGATGGGTTGGGGGTAAGGCTCTGAGATAGACTGCTGTCCTGTCTGGTTGTGCATTAGTACATCAAGCAGAAACAAGGCTACTTACTTAACAACTTGTTTTTCTTAATTGTGTTTTTAAAAGGTCAAATAAATCAAATCCCCAAATCCCCGGTTGGTGGTTGCCAATGGAATGTTTCGAAATCTATCTAAACCACAGCATGCCCGGCAATAGTGCCATTCAAATATTTACACACACTGTTAAAAACCCCAGCTGGTGGCATGCTGACAGATTAAAAGGGGAATGAACGAGTACAGAAAATGTGTACAAAGCATGTGGCATTTGCTCTCTTTAATTTCAGAAGATTATGTATGTATACAGTGCCTTCGGAAAGTATTCCGACCCCTTGACTTTTTCCACATTTTGTTACTTTATTCCTTATTCTAAAACTGACTAAATAAAATAATATCCACAGCAATCAACACACAATACCCCATACCCCCAGAAGTATTTGATCCCCTGCTGATTTTGTACGTTTGCCCACTGACAAAGAAATGATCAGTCTATAATTTTAATGGTAGGTTTACTTGAACAAAATAAAAATATCTACTGGGATTGACAGAGACAACAGGCTTTACACACAACATATTTTGCAGATGTATGAAAGAGAAAATGAACCAGCTCAATAATAACAGTATATTTCCAGTAAAGCTACTGCATGACCTTTCCCTCCCTCTGTCCTCCCTTCCCCTGGATGAATATGGTAATGACGCCATCAGCCGCTGTCCCTCCCTCTGCCCTCCCTGGATATGGTAATCAGGCAGCTATATATGATATAGAGGACATCAGGCAGCCTTCTTCAATCTAGAGGACATTAGCCAGCCTTCTACAATATAGAGGACATCAGCCAGCCTTCTACAATCTAGTGGACATCAGCCAGCCTTCTACAATGTATATGTATATATAGTGTGTTCCTGTGTGTTTCAGATGTGTGTATATATACGGTGTGTTCCTGTGTGTTTCAGATGTATATATATATATAGTGTGTTTCTGTGTGTTTCAGATGTGTATATATATGGTGTGTTCCTGTGTGTTTTAGATGTGTGTATATATGGTGTGTTCCTGTGTGTTTCAGATGTGTATATATATATATAGTATGTTCCTGTGTGTTTCAGATGTGTATATATGGTGTGTTCCTGTGTGTTTCAGATGTGTATATATAGTGTGTTCCTGTGTGTTTCAGATGTGTATATATATATATATAGTATGTTCCTGTGTGTTTCAGATGTGTATATATATATATGGTGTTTTCCTGTGTGTTTCAGATGTATATATATATATATATATATAGTGTGTTCCTGTGTGTTTCAGATGTGTGTATATATATAATGTGTTCCTGTGTGTTTCAGATGTATATATATATATATATATATATATATATATAGTGTGTTCCTGTGTGTTTCAGATGTGTGTATATATATAGTGTGTTCCTGTGTGTTTCAGATGTATATATATATATATATATATATATACATCTGTGCAGACTCTATATATATATATATAGTGTATTCCTGTGTGTTTCAGCTATGTGTATATATAGTGTGTTTCTGTGTGTTTCAGATGTGTACAGCTATGAGGGGAGTTGTCCTTCTCTTTCTGCTCTCTCTCTGGCCTGGAGGCAACGTGGATGCTATCAATGCAGATGTCTTGGCTAAAGTGGTACAACAGATGAGAGGGTGGGTGTTTCTCTGTTCATTCAGACTCTAAGTACTCCTAAATGACTTTTAGACAGAATCATTAGGCATTATTTGAAACATTTCATTTTTGGGGGACACATGTTTAAATAATGATAGGTAACTTTCCCACTCATCATTATTCACGATTCATTCAGGATTATCAGTAATCATGGTAGCATCCACATTAATAATTGTTTTAGAAAACATATTCTATTCTTATTTACAATAAAAGTGACTCCAAAATGATACAATACATTATTTACCATTCATTTCTATTGGGCACTAAAACACAACCAAAACAAACAGGAAATGCATCCAACAAGTCTGAAAAGTCACAAGCTTGATGTAGTCATTATCATATATACAATACCAGTCAGAATATGGGATGATATACTTAACTTTTGACTACTTTAATACACATAAGTGAATTTGTCCAAATTATTTTGGTCCAAAATGGGGGGACTATGTACAAAAAGTGCTGTAATTTCTAAATGGTTAACCCGATATGCATAAAAAATACCCTCAAATTGAAGCTGAGAGTCTGCACTTTAACCTCATAGTCAGTCATTGTATAATTTCAAATCCAAACTGCTTGTATCAGAACCAAGGTAAGACAGATGAAGCCTGTCGAAATACAATGTTTATTGTAACCACAGGGACAGGCAAATGACAGGTCAAGGCAGGCAGGAGTCGATGATCCAGAGCAGAGGCCAGGGTACAGGATGGCAGGCAGGCTCAGGGTCAGGCAGAGTAGTCAGGCGGGAGGGTACAGAGTCAGGACAGACAGAGGTTGGTAATCCAGAGGTGGAGCAAAGGTACAGGACGGCAGGCAGGCTCAGGGTCAGGCCGTGGTCAGGTGGGAGGGTACAGGACGGCATGCTGGCTCAGGGTCAGGCCGTGGTCAGGTGGGTGGGAACAGAGTCAGGACAGACAGAGGTCAAAAACCAGGAGGACGCAAAAAGAGAGACTGGGGAAAAACAGGAGCTGAGACAAACCGCTAGTAGGCTTGAACAAACAAGACAAACTGGCAACATACAGACAAACAGAGAACACAGGTATAAATACACAGGGGATAATGGGGAAGATGGGCGACACCTGGAGGGGGGTGGAGACAAGCACAAGGACAGGTGAAACAGATTAGGGCGTGACAGCTTGAGTACAGAGCCAAAACAACAACGTGTCACTGTCCCAATAATTACACAGGGCACTATCTCAGACCTCTCCTAACTGTGTCCATGATAATTTATGCATAAATAACAGTGCACATATTCATATATTCAAACTTTTGTTTTGGTCCAATAGTTGGGAGAGTCCTCCTCCTGTCTGTTTCTAATGTTTCAGAAAGAACCAGAGTTTCTGATCCTCTGTTTCTGTGTTCTCTTCTGTCTCCTGCTGCTGTTCAGGTTCGGCCTGGAGGGACGCGAGTATGTGTTTAGTATCAACATGAATCAGTATGCCATGGCTGTCATACTCACCAAAGATCAGTGCAACGGAGATGAAGTAAACTTTGACCTAATTCGTGAGGATGTAGTGAACACAGTTAATCGTGGTGATGTCTACATAGGAAACTGTCTCATCGCAGCCACACCTCTTCAAATACTCAATGATGGCAAACGTACTAAAACAGACCATGCTGAGTACCGTCTCTTGAGTGGTGGTAACATCAACCCCAGCCCAATGCAGACTCTGATAAAAAAGGCTGTTCATAATGCTGGTGAATGCATCGTCTTCTTCTCCACCTACTCTCCTTGCCTGGAGAAATGCAACAAACCTAAAGGACAAAACAATATTCTCCCATTCATGACCGTCTTTAACGGCTTTGACAACGACCGCAAGGCCTTTGTCTTCTCCTCGGTTTGGGACCCTGCAAGGAACCATCTAGGAGTGACCAATCCCTCCAAGCAGGATGTGTTGGAGTCCTTCAGGAGAATAGATGAATACCTCTCCTTATATCGTTGTGGCAACAGATGTCGCCACTGTAAAACTGAGGACTGTCTGGAAGGATACTAATAGTGTCCACTGTCTGGATGGATACTAATAGTATACACTGTCTGGATGGATACTAATAGTATACACTGTCTGGATGGATACTAATAGTATACACTGTCTGGATGGATACTAATAGTATACACTGTCTGTATGGATACTAATAGTATACACTGTCTGGATGGATACTAATAGTATACACTGTCTGGATGGATACTAATAGTATACACTGTCTGTATGGATACTAATAGTATACACTGTCTGTATGGATACTAATAGTATACACTGTCTGGATGGATACTAATAGTATACACTGTCTGGATGGATACTAATAGTATACACTGTCTGGATGGATACTAATAGTATACACTGTCTGTATGGATACTAATAGTATACACTGTCTGGATGGATACTAATAGTATACACTGTCTGGATGGATACTAATAGTATACACTGTCTGGATGGATACTAATAGTATACACTGTCTGGATGGATACTAATAGTATACACTGTCTGGATGGATACTAATAGTGTACACTGTCTGGATGGATACTAATAGTATACACTGTCTGGATGGATACTAATAGTATACACTGTCTGGATGGATACTAATAGTATACACTGTCTGGATGGATACTAATAGTATACACTGTCTGGATGGATACTAATAGTATACACTGTCTGGATGGATACTAATAGTATACACTGTCTGTATGGATACTAATAGTATACACTGTCTGGATGGATACTAATAGTATACACTGTCTGGATGGATACTAATAGTATACACTGTCTGGATGGATACTAATAGTATACACTGTCTGGATGGATACTAATAGTATACACTGTCTGGATGGATACTAATAGTATACACTGTCTGGATGGATACTAATAGTATACACTGTCTGGATGGATACTAATAGTATACACTGTCTGGATGGATACTAATAGTATACACTGTCTGGATGGATACTAATAGTATACACTGTCTGGATGGATACTAATAGTGTACACTGTCTGGATGGATACTAATAGTATACACTGTCTGGATGGATACTAATAGTATACACTGTCTGGATGGATACTAATAGTAAACACTGTCTGGATGGATACTAATAGTATACACTGTCTGGATGGATACTAATAGTATACACTGTCTGGATGGATACTAATAGTATACACTGTCTGTATGGATACTAATAGTATACACTGTCTGTATGGATACTAATAGTATACACTGTCTGGATGGATACTAATAGTATACACTGTCTGTATGGATACTAATAGTGTACGCTGTCTGTATGGATACTAATAGTATACACTGTCTGGATGGATACTAATAGTGTACACTCTCTGTCCATCCCCCTCTCTCTGTCCATCTCTCTCTCTCTGTCCATCCCCCTCTCTGTCCATCCCTCTCTCTGTCCATCTCTCTCTCTGCCCATCCCTCCTCTCTCTGTCCCTTCCCCTCTCTCTACACAGTTCATTAAAGTTCACCATAGCAGCAACACTACTGTCTCCATCATTACTGTTGTTGGTATTTCTGTCTTCATTAGGTTTTATTCCACTGACATAAACACTGCATTACAGAAAGACCATGGCCTTCCTGTTTCCCTGCATCTTCTGAGAACAAAAAGGTTGAACGTAGAGGACTATAAACAGTCTTGTAAATGTTGTTGAAAACACTTCAAACATGGTGAGACTGATAGAGTTAAGATTTGGACCCAAGCAAACAAACACACTCCCAAATGAACATGTACTAGGTTTATCCAAGAGAATTCTCCTCAGTCATCGTCTCAGCTGTGTACATTCCCCCTCAAGCAGACACCAAGACGGGCCTTAAAGAACTTCACTGGACTCTAGGTAAACTGGAAACCATATATCCTGAGGCTGCATTTATTGTAGCTGGGGATTTTAACAAAGCAAATTGGAGAACAAGGCTACCTACATTCTATCAGCATATTTATTGCGCTATGGGCAGGGGTAATACACTCGATCACTGCTACTCTAACTTCCTCGATGCGGTATGACATTATGACAATAACCGAAGGAGAAATCAACACATGTAGCTGTGTATTATATAGTCCTTATAACTATTCATATATAGGCCACCAATAATGTGTGTGAAATGCTTGATAGCGTATGTGATGTAAACAGAGAGGTCTACTGTCTTGGGGTCTTGAATATTGACTGGTTTTCATCAAGCTGTCTGCTCAAGATGAAGCTTCTCACTGTAACCAGTGCCTGTAATCTGGTTCAGGTTATTAATCAACCTACCAGGGTGTTTACAAACACTACAGGAACAAGATCATCCACATGTATCGATCACATTTCTACTAATACTGTAGAACTTTGTTCTAAAGCTGTATCCGTACCCATTGGATGCAGCGATCACAATATAGTGGCTATATCCAGGAAAGCCAAAGTTCCAACAGCTGGTCCTAACATGGTGTTTAAGAGATCATACTCAATATCCATACACATTCACCAGCACCATTCACAGAGAGGAGGGGAAGAAAGGGACAGAGAAGAGAAGGAGGACAGGATGAGATGTCTTGTCTTCTGTCTCCAAGGTTTGGCTGTTTACCTTTCAGCCTACACAGCGTGAGATGATCCGGGGAATCCTACTGACGACACGTTCTTCCGTGTGTCCTAGGAAAGCCACTGGCATGCAAATATCTCTTTCATCTAGCACTTGTTTTGTAATAGAGGGGAGAAAGGGAGACAGAGAGAGAGGAGAGGAGAGGAGAGGAGAGTCTGGTATCTAATTTTCTTATCATCAGGATATTCATTATTTGGACCACGTTGATCATGTTCTGGTTGGTCTAGGAGAACTGTAATTTCCATATCATCCATTTAATCTGCAATAACAAAGGTGTTTCCTAGAAACAACTGAGGTGTCTGACTTGCTGTCGGTGCATATGTACCACCCCTGACTTCACTTATCGACTTCCGTCTACAGTCAGCTGCTTTCAGCTTAACACACAAACACACCCAGTGACTAAGGTCTGGTTTAAGGCATAGAGGAATTAAATCACTGCCTAGCTCATTACTTTATCCTATTGAATAAAATACGAAATAGAATCTAGCAAGATGGAAACCACAGAGGTTATTTTCCATTTCGCAAGTGGTTAGTTTGCATCAACTACCTTAAAGGGCAATTTTGCCACTCTCCAGCACCGTATCAGTGTCTACATATTAACTATCTCCAGCACCGTACCAGTGTCTACATATTAACTATCTCCAGCACCGTACCAGTGTCTACATATTAACTATCTCCAGCATTGTACCAGTGTCTACATATTAACTATCTCCAGCATTGTACCAGTGTCTACATATTAACTATCTCCAGCACCGTACCAGTGTCTACATATTAACTATCTCCAGCATTGTACCAGTGTCTACATATTAACTATCTCCAGCACCGTACCAGTGTCTACATATTAACTATCTTCATATTTTTTTCTATAAAATGTACAAATTAGTATTTTCAGATATGTAGACACTGGTATTGTGAAAGAGATAATGAAACTAAGTTTGAGAGTGGTGGAATTGCCCTTTAACTAAAACCCCTGCAAAGATTTTGCCTGCAAACACTGGTTTAGAATGGCCACGTTCTGGCATGTCCGCCTCGTGATCTCATCATGTAGGGTATACCCGCACTGTTTCTGCAAGCTGTTGGTTATTGTATTTATTTATAGGTAATATTTCTTAGAAATCTGGACAGTTACTTTAACCAAAACAACTCCACAGCATCGTTGGGAAAGTGCTGGCTCAGCTGTCTGCTGCGTCTTCATGATGATATGATGCTACGGACATCACGTTGCATAGCAAGTACCACTTCCCCTGATACGGCTAATTTCAGTCTCGAACTCGGGACCTCTGCTTTGCTAACACACAAGTCACCGCCCTCTGTAGTCTCCTCTGAACAGTTGGTTTCGATATTTGTCTGTTACTTGAACTCGGCCTTGTGTTCTGTACAGAACCCTGACAAACGGCCTTGTGTTCTGTACAGAACCCTGACAAATGGCCTCATCTCAACGATGAAATTTGAAATGAAACAAAAGGAAGAGGGTCTTTGAGGACTCACGCCTGCAGCATCATTATAGATACAGTTGAGATAAATGCCAGTTAGATGCTTCTACATGTCATTTGAATACCTTCTCTAGCTAATATTTGTTTCTCCCCTTTTACAGCAGGTGTGAGTCTTGGCGAATCAAATACTACAGGTAGAAATTCTACCACTTGCCTGAAATGTGCAACAGACTGCAAGGGTGCAGCGGGAGGTTCACTGAGCCAGGGAATGAGGGGATGAAAGAGGTCTGAAATAGTTAAAAGCATCAAAGCCTTTTATTGGTTCATTGTATATCTATGTCTTTACTGAAGCCTGTGCTAGAAATGCATGTTTTTATCTTGTACATCTATTTTGTGGTGCAATAAAGGTGTTCATTTAATTGTATGTGGACACCTGCTCGTCGAACATCTCATTCCAAAATCATGGCATTAATATGGAGTTGGTCCCCCCTTTGCTGCTATAACAGCCTCCACTCTTCTGGGAAGGCTTTTCACAAGATGTTGGAATATTGCTTCAGGGACTTGCTTCAATTCAGCAACAAGAGCATAAGTGAGGTTTGGCACTGATGTTCCATTGGGTTGAGGTCAGGTTCTTCCACACCGATCTCAACAAACCATTTCTGTATGGACCTCGCTTTGTGCATGATGGCATTGTCATGCTAAAAAAGGAAAGGGCTTTTCCCAAACTGTTGCCTCAGAGTTGGAAGAGCAGAATCGTCTAGAATGTCATTGTATGCTGTAGCATTAAGATTTCTCTTCGGAATGCCAGATGGTGAAGTGTGATTCATCACTCCAGACAATGCATTTCCACTACTCCAGAGTCCAATGGCGTCGAGCTTTACACCAGCCGACGCTTGGCATTGGGCATGGTGATCTTAGGCTTGTGTGCGGCTGCTCGGCCATGGAAACCCATTTCATGAAGCTCCCAACAAACAGTTTTTGTGTTGACGTTGCTTCCAGAGGCAGTTTGGAAATTGATAGTGAGTGTTGCAACTGAGGACAGACAATTTTTACGCGCTACAGCACTCTGCGGTCCCCTTCTGTGAGCTTGTGTGGCCTACCACTTCGCGGCTGAGCCGTTTTTGCTCCTAGACATTTCCATTTTAGAATAACAGCATATACAGTTGACTGAGGCAGCTCTAGCACGGCAGAAATTTGATGAACTGACTTGTTGGAGTGGTGGCATCCTATGACGGTTTCACATTGTAAGTCACTGAGCTCTTCAGTAAGGCCATTATACTGCATATGTTTGTCTATGGAGATTGCATGGCGGTGTGCTCGATTTTATACACCTGTCAGCAACAGGTGTGTCTGAAATAGCCGAAGCCACTAATTTTAAGGCATACTTTTGTATATATACAGTGGCAAGAAAAAGTATGTGAACCCCTTGGAATTACCTGGACTTCTGCATAAATTGGTCATTAAATTTGATCTGATCTTCATCTAAGTCAGAACAATAGACAAACATAGTGTGCTTAAAATAATAACACACAAATAATTGTGTTTGTATTGTCTATATTGAATACATAATTTAAACATTCACAGTGTAGGTTGGAAAAAGTATGTGAACCCCTAGGCTAAGTACTTCTCCAAAAGCTAATTGATGTCAGGAGTCAGCTAACCCAGAGTCCAATCAATGAGACGAGATTTGACATGTTGGTTAGAGCTGCCCTGACATATAATTTTTTTGAGTTTGCTATTCACAAGAAGGATTGCCTGATGTGAACCATGCCTCGAACAAAAGAGATCTCAGAAGACCTAAGACTAAGAATTGTTGACATGCATAAAGCTGGAAAGAGTTACACAAGCATTTCTAAAAGCCTTGATGTCCATTAGTACACGGTAAGACAAATTGTCTATAAATGGAGAAAGTTCAGCACTGTTGCTACTCTCCCTAGGAGTGGCCGTCCTGCAAAGATGACTGCAAGAGCACAGCGCAGAATGCTCAATGAGGTTAAAAAGAATCCTGGAGTGTCAGCTAAAGACTTCCAGAAATCTCTGGAACATGCTAACATCTCTGTTGACGAGTCTACGATACGTAAAACACTAAACAAGAATGGTGTTCATAATGGTGTTCATGGGAGGACACCACGGAAGAAGCCACTGCTGTCCAAAAAAAACATTGCTGCACGTCTGAAGTTTCCAAAAGTGCACCTGGATGTTCCACAGCGATGTGGGCAAAATAGTCTGTGGACAGATGAAACCACAGTTGAGTTGTTTGGAAGGAACACACAACACTGTGTAGAAAAAAAATGCACAGCACACCAACATCAAAACCTCATCCCAACTGTATGGTGGAGAGAGCATCATGGTTTGGGGCTGCTTTGATGCCACATGGCCTGGAGAGCTTTCTATCAGACGGAAAAATGAATTCTCAAGTTTATCAATATATTGTGCAGGATTATGTTAGGCTATCTGTCCACCAATTGAAGCTCAACAGAAGTTGGGTGATGCAACAGGACAATCACACAAAACACAGAAGTAAATCAACAACAGAATGGCTTCAACAGAAGAAAAACACCTTCTGGAGTCCTGACCTCAACCCGCTTGAGATGCTGTGGCATGACCTCAATATGTCACTCCCTAATCTGTTTCACCTGTCCTTGGGATTGTCTCCACACCCTCCAGGCGTCTCTCATTCTGCCTGTCCTGACCTCGAGCCTGCCTGCCACTCTGTACCTCCTGGACTCTGAACTGGTTTTGACCTTTTGCCTGTACACAACCATTCTCCTTCCTACCCCTTTTGGATTTTTTTAAAATATCAAAGACTCAAACCATGCCCAGCCCTGATATTCTTCAAAATGTTGAATTAAGGTACAAACTTGACATTACCAAAACTAAACTGGCCGTCTTGAGTCGGTTAAGGTTAATCTCTTTGATCAACTTCTCAACCAAATATTACCCACATTTCCACAGTGAATTGACGTGGTGTGCCCAGTGGGTATCTAATAACATTAGGTTTAGTTACTAATATGTCAAAGTTTGAGTTGAATGTTGGCTGTCTGGTTCAGACATTACATTATATATTCATCTTTTCTCTTACAATATCTTACTATCAAATGAAACTACACGACAACAAAACACAGTTTTAGGCGAACAATGTTTTTGCTCATGGATTTAGGGAGGTGTGCACATTTTGTGGTACCAGAATTTCTCCCTCCTATGCCCAGCCCTGATAGAGAGCTCTTGGCCAAGGTAACAGTATTAATATGGCGTGGCAGTGCCCTCTACTGGCACAACAGGAGTCCGCAGAGACACAGAGCCCAATCCCAAATCATCCCTCATGACTAAATTGGTATACAGTAAGCAATATGGTGAAACTTCAACCTAGCCTATCAGAGGACAAGGTGGAGCCATTACCAGATTGTTTACACCAATCAAATTCTCTCATAGTGTATAGGGCACAGCCCCCTGCCCATCCCTTTATCAGATATTTATGTATTTAATTTTGAAGAAATTAGCAAACATTTCTAAAACCAGGTTTTCTCCCCATAATCACACTTGCCCCTTCTTCCCCCCGGTCTGCTGACACAATCAGGTCCTCAAAAATTAGGGGAGCGCCAGGGTTGGGAGGTTATTTAAAAATAATTATCTGACTCTGTCTCCACATCAGAAGAGTTATTTTGACCAACTGGCCAAAGCCTGTGAAATTACAGGAGACTGTTATTCTGCCCAATACAAACGGTTTTGAACACTTGAATCCTACACACTAAAATCTCACTTTTCTCAACTTAGTCTCAACTTTTCAAAACTCAGTACTGTATTTAAAATGTATGGATTGGTTTACATTTATAAACAAACCTGTCTCAGGCGACGCAGCCTTCGCTTTATTATGCCCCGTTCCTTTGCTCTGTCAGGGGTGTCCAATGACTTATGCCTCTGTCTTTCAGTCCAATACCGATGTGCAGCTGCATCTGAGGAGTCAGTGTGGTGTATCAGCAATGGTAATATGTTACAGTCAGTGGTGGTGACCCGTCATTCAGGTCCCCACCTGTTTAGCATGTTATTTTGGCATTAATACGGGTCACATATCAGTTTGCAAACAATGTAAAAAATATATAATTATAATTTAGTTAATAAAGCCTCCATACAAACATTGTCTATTTTTTTTGCTTTCTTGAGTAAGGCAGCTCCAACATGTTTCAGCCTAGCTCAGTGCTTTCTGTGGTGGTGGGGCAGCCAGTGGAAAATATGGAGCGTAAGGGTTGGTAATGTTCTCTAGTTTGGCTCAGTGTGGCTCAAGGTCATTGGCCAATGATAAAATGACATCAAATCACATTAAATCTACAGTAGCTTTGATTGGACTGATATTAGCTAGCAGTCATCATCCTGAATCAAGTCTACAATCTCCTGGCAAATCCTTTTTTATCCTTGTCATATGAAGAGAAATAATGAAGAGAAATTACAGATAAAATGTATCGGTGCTCATCGGCCACTGGACACAACAAGTTTGGAAGGAATCAGAGGCTAACTACAAGCATTTCAAAGCCAACAGTAGAGTGGGTGTGTGGTCCCAATCCTGTTTTTAAGGGTCTTTTTTCCAAGCTTAAAATGAACATTTAACATTGGCCATGCTTTCAATCCAGCATGATTTCTGCCACGCTCTGTTAACTCGGAACTGGAAAATCTGTCTTCAGTGAGTTCAAGACAACTGGGAACTCTGGAAAGATCGAGCTCTGACTGGCAAAATACGTTTTGAGCGGTCATCAAACTCAGAATCGTAAGTCGGGAACTCGGGCCTCTTTCTAGAGCTACGACCTGAAGATCACTGTCATCATGATTTTACCTTGTTTTTTTCAGAGTTCCCAGTTGCCTTGAAAGCACCATAAATCCAGAGAATGACAGATTTTGATGAGAAAGGTTGATGACAAAAATTTCCCGCGAAGCACCGCAGCACCACCTTCCTGTTCAAGTGAGCACAACACAACAAGGTGAGTCCAAAAATGTATTGTATGGTACTGCATAAATGCTGTAATATTCCAGGGAGATATGTATACTGTAGCTAAGAAAGTAATACTAAGTGTATGTTGTATAGTAAGCATGTGCCTCACACATTTTTTTTTATTTAACTAGGCAAGTCAGTTAAGAACAAACTCTTATTTTCCAATGACGGCCTAGGAACAGCGTGTTAACTGCTTTGTTCAGGGGCAGAATGACAGATGTTTTACCTTGTCAGCTCGGGGATTTGATCTTGCAACCTTTCGGTTAGTAGTCCAACGCTCTTGCAACCTTCCAGTTACTAGTTCTAACCATCGGGCTTCCAGCTGCCCTAATACAATACAAGTTTTCATCCCCCTTAGAGATTTTCCTATTTTGTTGTGTTACCACCTGTAATTTAAATAGATTTTTACTTGGATTTCATGTAATGGACATACACTAAATAGTCCTAACTGGTGAAGTGAAATGAAAAAAAAATGTTTTTTTTCAAAAAATTCTAAAAATAAATAAATGGAAAAGCAGTACATGCATGTGTATTCACACTCTTTGCTATGAAGCCCCTAAATAAGATCTGGTGCAACCAATTACCTTCAGAAGTCACATAATTAGTTAAATAAAGTCCACCTCTGTACAATCTAAGTCTCACATGATCTGTGAACTGATCTCAATATATAACTACACCTGTTCTGAAAGGGCCCAGAGTCTACAACACCACTAAGCAACCGACACCATGAAGACCAAGGAGCTCTCAAACAGGTCAGGGACAAAGTTGTGGGGAAGTACAGATCAGGGTTGGGTTATAAAAAAATATCTGAAACTTTGAACATCCCACAGAGCACCATTAAATCCATTATTAAAAAATGGAAAGAATTTGGCACCACAACAAACCTGCCAAGAGAGGGCCACCCTCCAAAACTCATGGACCAGGCAAGGAGGGCATTAATCAGAGAGGCAACAAAGAGACCAAAGATAACCCTGAAGAAGCTGCAAAGCTCCACAGCGGAGATTGGAATATCTGTCCATAGGACCACTTTAAGCCCTACACTCCACAGAGTTGTTTTTCATCAGTAGGGACTGGGAAACTGGTCAGAATTGAAGGAATGATGGATGGCGCTAAATACAGGGAAATTCTTGAGGGAAACCTGTTTCAGTCTTCCAGAGATTTGAGACTGGGACGGAGTTTCACCTTCCAGAAGGACAATGACCCTAAGCATACTGCTAAAGCACCACTTGTGGTTTAAGGGGAAACATTACATTGTCTTGGAATGGCCAAGTCAAAGCCCAGACCTCAATCCAATTGAGAATCTGTGGTATGACTTAAAGATTGCTGTACACCAGCGGAACCCATCTAACTTGAAGGAGTCGGAGCAGTTTTGCCTTGGAGAATGGGCAGAAATCCCAGTGACTAGATGTGCCAAGCTTATAGAGACATTCCCCAAGAGACTTGCAGCTGCAATTGTTGCAAAAGATGGCTCTACAAAGTATAGATTTTTGGGGGGGGTGAAAAGTTATGCAAGTACATGTTTTCAGTTTTTTTGTCTTAGTTCTTGTCTGTTCCACAATCCCAAAAAATATTTTGCATCTTCAAAGTGGTAGGCATGTTGTGTAAATCAAATGATACAAACCCCCCCAAAATCTATTTTAGGCAACAAAAATGTAATTTGGTCTATTTTTCCATCTTAATTTTGCCTACTCTTCTGACTTGGTGATGCACATGTAGCATATAACCTTTTTTTTAGAGAAATGTAATCATCAAATATTGTAAGAGCTTTCTTTGTCTGGTTATATGCCCCCTTTATTTATCCTATGGTTCTGAGTTGGTGTACAGGGGGGAACACTGTAAGAAAGGTCCATGCTCTGAATTCTGTCGCTGTACATTTCAAAAGTGCTGAACAAATAGTTACTTGGTAACTAACACTGTTCCGTACACATTTTGCGTAACCGCGGCATTCAAACGAGGATATCGGAAAAAACTAATGGGACTGTAGCGACTGTGTTGGCATCAACATCCGGGGTGTAAACTATGTTTCTCTCGCAGATTAAATACAAGAAATGATCAATGGTGAGTATAATGGCGAGTGTAAAGTTAATTACTCGTGAGTTCATCAACAATTAATTCAATCAATAGTACATTTTTCGAGTCATCACTGCGAGCCATCATGACTCTCAATCTGTGACAGCCGCAGTTTACTGGTGAAGATAAAATTAGCTCCGCCCTAAAAACCCTATTCAAATGCAACACAAACCTTCAAATACGTACATATGTAATGAGACATTATATACATTCTTTATAGTTTTTTATTTACATTTTAGAGGTGATAAGTTGGACAAATTGTGTGAGAAACCCCCGGCAGAGACTAGCAGCATGAAGGTCTTGTCATATTACAGTTGACCTGGCAGTATTTCATGTTTTGGGCATTAAAAATGGGTCAAGTGTATTGTGATGTACTTCCTAGCTCACTCATTAATGTCTTAATCGAAATGACGGATTGCCTCTTATCCGCTGGTCGTTCCCTTATGCCATAGTCTGTACATCTCAATTGTCAGTAGAAACCACATTTGTTTTAAGCAAGTCAGCCATATCAGTTATGTTTTTTTAAAAGGAAGTAAATGAGGCTGAATGAACTGTTTCGCTGCCAGACAAGGCTCCGCTGATAGCCAGATGTAGCTCCTCTTTTCAGTTCGCTGCAGCTAGCGACTGGAACTAGCTGCAGCGAACACTCAAACTGGACAATTTTATCTCAATCTCTTAATTCAAAGACTCAATCATGGACACTCTTACTGACAGTTGTGGCTGCTTTGTGTGATGTATTGCTGTCTCTCCCTTCTTGCCCTTTGTGCTGTTGTCTGTACCCAATAATGTTTGTAAAAAATGTTTGTGTTGCTACCATGTTGTTGTTATGTTGTGTTGCTACCATGCTGTGTTGTCATGTGTTGCTGCCATGCTATGTTGTTGTCTTAGGTCTCTCTTTATGTAGTGTTGTGTTGTCTCTCTTGTCATGATGTGTTTTGTCCTATATTTATATATAGGAGGCCTTTTGCCTTTTGTTAGGCCATCATTGTAAATACAAATTTGTTCTTAACTGACTTGCCTATACATAAAAACAAGGTGTTGGGACTGTTGTTGGTACAGCTTTATGTAGGCCCTAACAGTTTGTGGGCACCGTTTGTCACTGGAATAGTGCAATTAATGTAATGTTATATGTTGTGTTGTGTAGTGGCTTTGCTATTTTCCCTACCAGGATTTACATGCTAAAATCGCCACTTCAAACATGTCATTTTAACACAAAGATCCTGATGAAACGTGGGAGGATGCAGTTGTCCTTCAGTGGGGGTCTGACTTTTTTGGTTTAAAAACTTTTCTGTGGAAGCAACCAAGAAGTTTTTGAAATGTCTAAATATATTTGAACAGAAAGGAAAATGAATCACTGAAAGGTAAATTTGAAGCATTGTAGCACTGCTTTTAAAGATCTGCCATTTCCGTGTTTGAGGCAAAATCTTGCAGGTTACATCTTAATATGTAAACTGCTGTTTTTAAGAATTTAAACGTTTTCTAATTGCATGTTTTTTATGTAGTCTGGGCTGATTAAAATTACTTCATTTTTTAAATATGATTACGTAATCTCTGTTAAATTAAATCTGTTACTTCCCAACCCTAGTGTGAGACCACATTGTGAGAGACACCAGTGTTTCCTCATTCCTCAATATTAATATCCCTCACACTGAAGGGGGTATATCAGGAAATCAATAACACCTTTAACACTTATTCTAATTAAAATATATATTTCTTTACCTAAACCCTCTTACACGCTATTAATGTAACCCCTGTGCTGGGAGCAGGTTAGTGACTGTAACATGTTGGTAGCAGCACAAGGTTAACGGTTAGTGACTGTAACATGTCGGTAGCAGCACAAAGTTAACGGTTAGTGACTGTAACATGTTGGTAGCAACACAGGGTTAACAGTTAGTGACTGTAACATGTTGGTAGCAACACAGGGTTAACTGTTAGTGACGGTAACATATTAGTAGCAGCACAGGGTTAACAGTTAGTGACTGTAACATGTTGGTAGAAGCACAGGGTTAACAGTTAGTGACTGTAACATGTTGGTAACAACACAGGGTTAACAGATAGTGACTGTAACATGTTGGTAGCAACACAGGGTTAACAGTTAGTGACTGTAACATGCTGGTAGCAACAGAGGGTTAACAGTTAGTGACTGTAACATGTTGGTAGCAGCACAGGGTTAACAGTTAGTGACTGTAACATATTAGTAGCAGCACAGGGTTAACAGTTAGTGACTGTAACATGTTGGTAGCAGCACAGGGTTAACAGTTAGTGACTGTAACATGCTGGTAGCAGCACAGGGTTAACAGTTAGTGACTGTAACATGCTGGTAGCAACACAGGGTTAACAGTTAGTCACTGTAACATGTTGGTAGCAACACAGGGTTAACAGTCAGTGACTGTAACATATTAGTAGCAGCACAGGGTTAACAGTTAGTGACTGTAACATGCTGGTAGCAACACAGGGTTAACAGTTAGTGACTGTAACATGTTGGTAGCAACACAGGGTTAACAGTTAGTGACTGTAACATGTTGGTAGCAACACAGGGTTAACAGTTAGTGACTGTAACATGTTGGTAGCAACACAGGGTTAACAGTTAGTGACTGTAACATGTTGGTAGAAGCACAGGGTTAACAGTTAGTGACTGTAACATGTTGGTAGCAACACAGGGTTAACAGTTAGTGACTGTAACATGTTGGTAGCAGCACAGGGTTAACAGTTAGTGACTGTAACATATTAGTAGCAGCACAGGGTTAACAGTTAGTGACTGTAACATGTTGGTAGCAGCACAGGGTTAACAGTTAGTGACTGTAACATGCTGGTAGTAACACAGGGTTAACAGTTAGTGATTGTAACATATTAGTAGCAGCACAGGGTTAACAGTTAGTGACTGTAACATGCTGGTAGCAACACAGGGTTAACAGTTAGTGACTGTAACATGCTGGTAGCAACACAGGGTTAACAGTTAGTGACTGTAACATGCTGGTAGCAACACAGGGTTAACAGTTAGTGACTGTAACATGCTGGTAGTAACACAGGGTTAACAGTTAGTGACTGTAACATGTTGGTAGCAGCACAGGGTTAACCGTTAGTGACTGTAACATGTTGGTAGCAGCACAGGGTTAACCGTTAGTGACTGTAACATGTTGGTAGCAACACAGGGTTAACAGTTAGTGACTGTAACATGTTGGTAGCAGCACAGGGTTAACAGTTAGTGACTGTAACATGTTGGTAACAACACAGGGTTAACAGTTAGTGATTGTAACATGTTGGTAGCAACACAGGGTTAACAGTTAGTGACTGTAACATGTTGGTAGCAGCACAGGGTTAACAGTTAGTGACTGTAACATGTTGGTAGCAGCACAGGGTTAACAGTAAGTGACTGTAACATGTTGGTAGCAACACAGGGTTAACAGTTAGTGACTGTAACATGTTGGTAGCAGCACAGGGTTAACAGTTAGTGACTGTAACATGTTGGTAGCAACACAGGGTTAACAGTTAGTGACTGTAACATGTTGGTAACAACACAGGGTTAACAGTTAGTGATTGTAACATGTTGGTAGCAACACAGGGTTAACAGTTAGTGACTGTAACATGTTGGTAGCAGCACAGGGTTAACAGTTAGTGACTGTAACATGTTGGTAGCAGCACAGGGTTAACAGTAAGTGACTGTAACATGTTGGTAGCAACACAGGGTTAACAGTTAGTGACTGTAACATGTTGGTAGCAGCACAGGGTTAACAGTTAGTGACTGTAACATGTTGGTAGCAACACAGGGTTAACAGTTAGTGACTGTAACATGTTGGTAGCAACACAGGGTTAACAGTTAGTGACTGTAACATGTTGGTAGCAACACAGGGTTAACAGTTAGTGACTGTAACATGTTGGTAGCAGCACAGGGTTAACAGTTAGTGACTGTAACATGTTGGTAGCAGCACAGGGTTAACAGTAAGTGACTGTAACATGTTGGTAGCACCACAGGGTTAACAGTTAGTGACTGTAACATGTTGGTAGCAACACAGGGTTAACAGTTAGTGACTGTAACATGTTGGTAGCAGCACAGGGTTAACAGTTAGTGACTGTAACATGTTGGTAGCAACACAGGGTTAACAGTTAGTGACTGTAACATGTTGGTAGCAACACAGGGTTAACAGTTAGTGACTGTAACATGCTGGTAGCAGCACAGGGTTAACAGTTAGTGAATGTGTGCATTGAGTGCTGTGTATCCTGTCTTGTGATCTTTAAATGTGGCTTGATTTTACTTGGCAAACATCATTGAAACTATTGTGAATTTCTTATTGAATGATGTCATGTTAATTCCGTAGAAGACGGATGAAGGCGGGTATCAAGTAAACAGAGTACATGTCCCGTTGGCTAGTGCAGTGATCCTTAAGAGAACATGTCATGAACCTCTCACACTGCGCTATATATTTCACTCCCATCTTTAATGTTTCTAGTACTGTTTCCTCCTGTTGGTGCTGTTGGAATTATGTATTTGTATTCATGTATGTGTGTACAGAGAACCATAATGGAAAATAAGTTGTAAAACATTCTTGTGTTATCCTCAATTACTTAGATGCAGTGTATCACTTGTCCACCAACTCGGTGGCCTTATGGTTAGTGTCCGCCCTGAGATTGGAAGGTTGGGACTTTGAATCCCGGCCGAGTCATACCAAAAAAGGTCAAAATGGGACCCAATGCGTCTCTGCTTGGCACGCCGCATTAAGAAGATCAGTGGAGACTGCTGTGGGGAGGATGGCTCATAGTAATGTCTGGAACGGAGCAAATGGAATGACATCAAACACATAACATGTATTTGATTCCATTCCAGTCATTCAGCTCCAGCCATTACCACGAGCCCGTCCTCCCCAATTAAAGTGCCACCAACCTCCTGTGAAGGAGATTGGTTGGGGGTAAGGCTCTGAGATAGACTGCTGTCCTGTCTGGTGGTGCATTAGTACATCAAGCAGAAACAAGGCTACTTATTTAACAACTTGTTTTTCTTAATTGTGTTTTTAAAAGGTCAAATAAATCAAATCCCCAAAAGGTCTGTTGGTGGTTGCCAATGGAATGTTTCGAAATCTATCTAAACCACAGCATGCCCGGCAATAGTGCCATTCAAATATTTACACACACTGTTAAAAACAAATGTTGTGAAACCCCAAAGCTGGTGGCATGCTGACAGATTAAAAGGGGAATGAATGAGTACAAATAATATGTGCACAAAACGTGTGGCATTTGCTCTCTTTAATTTCAGAAGATTATGTATGTATACAGTGCCTTCGGAAAGTATTTCGACCCCTTGACTTTTTCCACATTTTGTTACTTTATTCCTTATTCTAAAACTGACTAAATAAAATAATATCCACAGCAATCAACACACAATAACCCATAATGGCAAAGCGAAAACACCAAGACTCTTCCTAGAAATAGCCTGAACATTCATGGGAGAAGGGCCTCGGTCAGGAAGGTTACCCGATAGTCACTCTGACAGAGCTCTAGTTCCTCTGTGGAGATGGGAGAACCATCCAGAAGGACAACCATCTCTGCATCACTCCACCGATCAGGCCTTTATGGTAGAGTGACCAGACAGAAGTCACTCCTCAGTAAAAGGCACATGACACCCTGCTTGGAGTTTGCCAAAAGGCACCTAAAGACTCTCAGACCATGAGAAACAAGATTCTCTGGTCTGATGAAACCAAGATTCAACACTTTGGCCTGAATGCCAAGCATTTTACATCTGGAGGAAACCTGGCACCATCCCTACAGTGAAGCATTGGGGTGGCAGCATCATGCTGTGGGGATGTTTTTCAACTGCAGGGACTGGGAGACTAGTCAGGATTGAGGGAAAGATAAACAGAGAAAAGTATAGAGAGATTCTGCTCCAGAGCGTGCAGGACCTCAGACTGGGGCGAACGTTCACCTTCCAACAGGACAATGACCCTAAGCACACAGCCAAGACACAACGCTAGAGTGGCTTTTGGACAAGTTTCAGAATGTCCTTGAGTGGCCCAGCCAGAGCCCAGACCTGAACCCGATCAACCCGTGCAGCAATGGTCCCCATCCAACCTGATTAGACCATGAGAGGATCTGCAGAGAACAATGGGAGAAACTCCCCAAATACCCATACCCAAGAAGACTCAAGGCTGTAGTCACTGCCAAAAGGTTCTTTAACGAAGTACTGAGTAAAAGGTCTGAATGTCTTTATTTTTTAATACATTTGCAAACATTTCTAAAAATCTGTTTTTGCTTTGTCATTACGGGTTATTGTGTCTAGATTGATGAGGGGAAAAAACAAGTTCATCAATTTTAGATGTGAAATGCTTTCGGAAGGCACAGTATACATAAGATACGTTTTCTCTAAATGGCAGACATGGCATTTTACTTGGAGGAGGAACATAAGGCAGTCATGTCTTTTATTAACAATTTCATATTAAACATAAAAATAACTACTGGGATTGACAGAGACAATAGGCTTTACATATTTTGCAGATGTATGAAAGAGATAAAATACGAATACACAAAACATATATCAAAAGAAATGACCAAGATATTAACAGCAACGCTGTGTCCAGGTCAATTTATTTATTTTATTTATTTACCCTTTACTTAACTAGGCAAGTCAGTTAAGAACAAATTCTTATTTACAATGACGGCCTACACCTGCCAAACCTGGACGAAGCTGGGCCAATTGTGCGCCGCCCTATGGGACTCCCAATCACGGCCGGTTGTGATACAGCTTGGATTCGAACCAGGGTCTATATTAACTTTATTAAAGGGTATTAAAGGGTCTATTTCCAGTAAAGCTATTGCATCAGCTGTCTCTCCCTCTGCCCTCCCTGTGTAAATATGGTAATGATGCCAGCAACCTCTGTCCCTCCCTCTGCCCCTCCCTCTGCCCTCCCTTCCCCTGGATAAATATTGACACATAAAACCACTATAAAGCGCTGCTCACATGGACACAGCAACAACCCCTCAACAGGTACCTGGGTGAATTTGTATCTTCTCTCCGAACTAAATGTGATAACTGTTGTTCTGCTGTTTGTAATAAAGAAAATGTCTAAGTGTGTTTTCAATGTTTTCCAAAACTTGAGTAAACCTTTATCTGTTTTGTCTTGTATAGAGGACATCAAGCAGCCTTCTACAATCTAGAGGATATAAACCAGCCATCTACAATCTCTGTAAGTGTATTCTACTTGGCTTATATCCAATGTTAGCTTTACTGATCATCAACATAGATGATTTTATATAATTAGGACCTTTGTAGCCCACCATAGGCTGGTATTTCCAAGAGTCCTTAAAAATAATATGTATACACTGAGCATACAAAACATTAAGAACACCTTCCTACTCCTACACCCCCTTTCGCCCTCAGAACTGCCTCAATTCATCGGGGCATGGGCTCTACAAGTTGTTGAAAGCGTTCCACAGGGATGCTGGTCCTTGTTGACTCCAATGCTTCCCACAGTGTCAAGTTAGCTGGATAGAATTGGGTGGTGGACCATTCTTGATACACACGGGAAACTGTTGAGCGTGAAAAACCCAGCAGAGTTGCTGTTCTTGACACAAACCGTGTGCCTGGCATACCCTGTTCAAAGGCACTTAAATATTTTGTCTTGCCCATTCAGCCTCTGAATGGCACACGTACACAATCCATGTCTCAATTGTATCAAGGCTTCAAAATCTTCAACCTGTCTCCTCCTCTTCATCTACTCTTATTGGGGATCCAACATCAACAAGGGATCATAGCTTTCACCTGGATTCACCTGGTCAGTCAATATCCTTGAAAGAGCATGACAGGCTATTATGAAATTGTTCATACTTTTTGGTCCACTCCATGAATATATGTGTGTAATATATATATATATATATATATATATATATATATATATATATATATATATAGTGTATTCCCGTGTGTTTCAGATGTGTGTGCATATATAGTGTGTTCCTGTGTGTTTCAGATGTCTGTATATAGTGTATTCCTGTGTGTTTCAGCAATGTGTGTATAGTTGATTCCTGTGTGTTTCAGATGTGTGTTCCCGTGTGTTTCAGATGTGTGTATATATATAGTGTGTTCCTGTGTGTTTCAGCTATATGTATTTATAGTGTGTTCATGTGTGTTTCAGATTTGTGTGTGTATATATAGTGTATTCCTGTGTGTTTCAGATGTGTGTATATGTAGTGTATTCCTGTGTGTTTCAGCTATGTGTATATAATTTATTCTTGTGTGTTTCAGATGTGTGTTCCCGTGTGTTTCAGATGTGTGTATATATACAGTGTATTCCTTTATGTTTCAGCTGTGTGTGTAGCTATGAGGGGAGCTGTCCTTCTCTTTCTGCTGTCTCTCTGGCCTGGAGGCAACGTGGATGCTATCGATGCAGAGGTCTTGGCTAATGTGGTACAAGAGATGAGAAGGTGGGTGTTTCTCTGGTCATTCATAATCTAAGTACTCCTAAATGACTTGTAGACAGAATCATTAGCCATTATTTGAAATGTAAATTTTGGGGGGACATTTGAAGTTTATATTCCTCTTAACAATCATATGATAAATATGTTCTGTCCTGACTGTTTGATCGAACGTTAAAAAAACTGGTTCGAACCGTGTACCCGGTACAAACGCTTAGCCAAGTAAATGAAGCCCCTGGACAGCAGACAAGACAAGATGCTAGTATAGACTGTGTTGCTAGTATGGACTGTGTTGCTAGTATGGACTGTATTGCTAGTATAGACTGTATTGCTAGTGTAGACTGTATTGCTAGTATAGACTGTATTGTTAGTATAGACTGTATTTCTAGTATAGACTGTATTGCTAGTGTAGACTGTATTGCTAGTATAGACTGTATTGCTAGTATAGACTGTACTGCTAGTACAGACTGTATTTCTAGTATAGACTGTATTTCTAGTATAGACTGTATTGTTAGTATAGACTGTATTGCTAGTATAGACTGTACTGCTAGTACAGACTGTATTTCTAGTATAGACTGTATTTCTAGTATAGACTGTATTGTTAGTATAGACTGTATTGCTGTATCAAACCTATGTACCCGGGACAAACGCTTAGCCAAGTAAATGAAGCCCCTGGACAGCAGACAAGACAAGATGCTAGTATAGACTGTGTTGCTAGTATGGACTGTGTTGCTAGTATGGACTGTATTGCTAGTATAGACTGTATTGCTAGTGTAGACTGTATTGCTAGTATAGACTGTATTGTTAGTATAGACTGTATTTCTAGTATAGACTGTATTGCTAGTATAGACTGTACTGCTAGTACAGACTGTATTTCTAGTATAGACTGTATTTCTAGTATAGACTGTATTGTTAGTATAGACTGTATTGCTGTATCAAACCTATGTACCCGGGACAAACGCTTAGCCAAGTAAATGAAGCCCCTGGACAGCAGACAAGACAAGATGCTAGTATAGACTGTGTTGCTAGAATGGACTGTGTTGCTAGTATGGACTGTATTGCTAGTATAGACTGTATTGCTAGTATAGACTGTATTTCTAGTATAGACTGTATTGTTAGTATAGACTGTATTTCTAGTATAGACTGTATTGCTAGTGTAGACTGTATTGCTAGTATAGACTGTTTCACCAGTATAGACTGTATTGCTAGTTTAGACTGTATTGCTAGTATAGACTGTATTGTTAGTATAGACTGTACTGCTAGTACAGACTGTATTTCTAGTATAGACTGTATTTCTAGTATAGACTGTATTGTTAGTATAGACTGTATTGCTAGTACAGACTGTGTTGCTAGTATAGACTGTATTTCTAGTATAGACTGTATTGTTAGTATAGACTGTATTGCTAGTATAGACTGTATTGCTGGTATAGACTGTATTGCTGGTATAGACTGTATTGCTAATATAGACTGTATTTCTAGTATAGACTGTATTGCTAGTATAGACTGTATTGCTAGTATAGACTGTATTTCTAGTATAGACTGTATTGTTAATATAGACTGTATTGCTAGTATAGACTGTATTGCTAGTATAGACTGTTTTTCTAGTATAGACTGTATTGTTAATATAGACTGTATTGCTGGTATAGACTGTATTGCTAATATAGACTGTATTGCTAGTATAGACTGTATTGCTAGTATAGACTGTATTTCTAGTATAGACTGTATTGTTAATATAGACTGTATTGCTGGTATAGACTGTATTGCTAGTATAGACTGTTTTTCTAGTATAGACTGTATTGTTAATATAGACTGTATTTCTAGTATAGACTGTATTGTTAATATAGACTGTATTTCTAGTATAGACTGTATTGTTAGTATAGACTGTATTGTTAGTATAGACTGTATTGCTAGTATAGACTGTATTGCTAATATAGACTGTATTTCTAGTATAGACTGTAGCATTTTGAATATAATGATCACTTAATCCGTTCTCTTTGTATGGTGGATATACAGTGCTCTCTGTTATTATTTTGTAGTCACTTTAATTGAAGATATGAATCGTACATATCTCTAAACTCTTCTACATTAATGTTGATGCTACCATGATTATGGATAACCCTGAATGAATCCTGAATAATGATGAGTGAGAATATTACAGACACAAATATATGACCAAAACATGCTAATCTCTCACCATTAAAATAAATACTTAACTTTTTACTACTTTAATACACATAAGTGAATTTGTCCCAATCATTTGCTACCATGATTACAGGATGTTGTAAAATTGTTAGATATTACGTGTTAGATATTACTGGAGCTACAGTAGGAACACAAGCATTTTGCTACACCTACAATAACATATGCTAAACACGTGTATGTGATCAATGAAATTTGATTTGATTTGGGGATAGTCTTGAATGAATCGTGAATAATGATGAGTGAGAAAGTTACAGACTAACAAATCATACCCCCCCTAAAAATGCTAACCTCCCCTGTTATTGTAATGGTGAGAGGTTAGCATGTCTTGGGGATATGATATAAAATGCTAACCTCCCCTGCTATTGTAATGGTGAGAGGTTAGCATGTCTTGGGGGTATGATATAAAATGCTAACATCCCCTGTTATTGTAATGGTGAGAGGTTAGCATGACTTGGGGGTATGATATCAAATGCTAACCTCTGTTATTGTATTGGTGAGAGGCTAGCATATCTTGAGGGTATGATATAAAATGCTAACATCCCCTGTTATTGTAATGGTGAGAGGTTAGCATGACTTGGGGGTATGATATCAAATGCTAACCTCTGTTATTGTATTGGTGAGAGGCTAGCATATCTTGGGGGTATGATATAAAATGCTAACATCCCCTGTTATTGTAATGGTGAGAGGTTAGCATGTCTTGGGGGTATGATATAAAATCCTAACCTCCGCTGTTATTGTAATGGTGAGAGGTTAGCATGGGTGTGGGGGGGTATGAATAAGGATGAGTAACTTTCCCACTCATCATTATTTATTCAGGATTCATTCAGAATAATCTATAATCTTGGTAGCATCCACAGTAATGTAGAAGTGTTTAGAAACACATTTTATACTTTTTTACAATTAAAGTGACTCCAAAATGATACAAAACATTATTTACCATTCATTTCTGTTGGGAACAAAATAATCTGAAACACAATGGAACCAAATACTAAAGATTTGAATACTTTAAGAGAGGTCTGAGATAGTGCCATCCGTAATTATTGTGACATTGACACATTGTTTGTTGTTTTGGCTCTGTACTCCAGAATTTTGGATTTGAAATGATACGACTGACTATGAGGTTAACTTTGTGATAATTTGATAATTTATGCATAAGAAACAGTGCACATATTGACACCATTCACGGAAGTTGTTGCGATCCAAACTTTAGTTTTGGTCAAATAGACGGGAGTGCCTTCCTCCTCTGTTTCTAATGTTTCTGATCCTGTGTTCTGTCTCTTCTGTCTCCTTTTGTTGTTCAGGTTCGGCCTGGAGAACCACCAGTATGCCATGGCTGTCTTACTCACCCAACAGCAGTGCACCCAAAATGGAGCAATCTTTGACGTAGGCGTGCAACCTCAGGTTGTCCAGAACAGACTTCAGGATTATAGAGTGTACATAGGAAACCGGCTCATCGCAGCCATACCTGACACCTTCCATGCTGAGTACCTTCTCTTGGGGCATGATAAAACCAACCCCAGCAAAATGCAGACTCTGCTAAAAGCAGCAAAGCCTAATGACTGCATTGTCTTCTTCTCCACCTACTCTCCGTGCCTGGAGAGATGCAACTTCCCTAATGGAGAAACCAGCATTCTCCCATTCATGAACGTCTTCAACGGCTGGAACGCCAACCGGAAGGCCTTTGTCTTCTCCTCGGTTTGGGACCCTACAAAGCACCATACAGGAGTGACCAAACCCACTAAGCAGCAGGTGTTTGACTCCTTCAGGAGAATAGATGGATACCTCTCCTTATATCGTTGTGTCAGATTTCAGGGACGAAACACATGTTACCGTTGTATCACTGCCAATACAAATCCTGAGACCAATGACTGTCTGTATGGATACTAATAGTATACACTGTCTGGATGGATACTAATAGTATACACTGTCTGGATGGATACTAATAGTATACACTGTCTGGATGGATACTAATGGTATACACTGTCTGGATGGATACTAATAGTATACACTGACTGTATGGATACTAATAGTATACACTGTCTGGATGGATACTAATAGTATACACTGTCTGGATGGATACTAATAGTATACACTGACTGTATGGATACTAATAGTATACACTGTCTGGATGGATACTAATAGTATACACTGTCTCAATGGTGGAAAAATAGAACTGTATATTTTCTTTCTTTCTTTCCCTCTCTGTCCATCCCTCTCTCTCTGTCCATCTCTCTCTCTGTCCATCCCTCTCTCTGTCCATCTCCCTCTCTCTGTCCATCCCTCTCTCTGTCCATCCCTCTCTCTCTGTCCATCTCTCTCTCTGTCCATCCCCCTCTCTCTGTCCATCCCCCTCTCTCTGTCCATCTCCCTCTCTCTGTCCATCCCTCTCTCTGTCCATCCCTCTCTCTCTGTCCATCTCTCTCTCTCTGTCCATCCCCCTCTCTGTCCATCCCCCTCTCTCTGTCCATCTCTCTCTCTGTCCCTCTCTCTCTCTCTGTCCCTTCCCCTCTCTCTACACAGTTCATTAAAGTTCACCATAGCAGCAACACTACTGTCTCCATCATTACTGTTGTTGGTATTTCTGTCTTCATTAGGTTTTATTCCACTGACATAAACACTGCATTACAGAAAGACCATGGCCTTCCTGTTTCCCTGCATCTTCTGAGAACAAAAAGGTTGAACGTAGAGGACTATAAACAGTCTTGTAAATGTTGTTGAAAACACCGCAAATATGGTGAGACAGATAAGAGTTAAGATTTGTACCCACGGAAACAACCACACACCCAAATGAACATGTACTAGGTTTTCCCAAGAAAATTCTGGTCAGTCATCGTCTCAGCTGTGTACATTCCCCCTCAAGCAGACACCAAGACGGCCCTTAAAGAACTTCACTGGACTCTAGGTTAACTGGAAACCATATATCCTGAAGCTGCATTTATTGTAGCTGGGGATTTTAACAAAGCAAATTTGAGAACAAGGCTACCTAAATTCTATCAGCATAATTATTGCGCTATGCGCAGGGGTAATACACTCGATCACTGCTACTCTAACTTCCGCGATGCGGTATGACGTTATGACAATAACCGAAGGAGATATCAACACACGTAGCTGTGTATTATATAGTCCTTATAACTATTCATATTTTCCTAACTATATTTATATGTTTGATTCTGTATCTACAGACTGTCTACAGGCTCTAAATCATTATATAAGAACACATTCTGTCAGTTCAGGGACTTTTAACCCTTGTCCTGGGGTGAATAGGTATTGCAAGGTTTAGTTCCAACCAAGCACCACACCTGACTTCACTAATCATCTAACACATTGTTATATAGAGAAACTGGTAAAAATTTCAAATCTGGTTCAGGTTATTAATCAACCTACCAGGGTGTTTACAAACACTACAGGAACAAGATCATCCACATGTATCGATCACATTTCTACTAATACTGTAAAACTTTGTTCTAAAGCAGTATCCGTACCCATTGGATGCAGCGATCACAATATAGTGGCTATAGCCAGGAAAGCCAAAGTTCCAACAGCTGGTCCTAACATAGTGTTTAAGAGATCATACAAAAGATCCATGTACGTTCACCAGCACCATTCACAGAGAGGAGGGGAAGAAAGGGGCAGAGAAGAGAATGAGGACAGGATGAGATGTCTTGTCTTCTGTCTCCAAGGTTTGGCTGTTTACCTTTCAGCCTACACAGCATGAGATTATCTGGGGAATCCTACTGACGACACGTTCTTCAGTGTGTCCTGGGAAAGCCACTGGCATGCAAATACAGTGAGGGAAAAAAGTATTTGATCCCCTGCTGATTTTGTACGTTTGCCCACTGACAGAAAAATGATGAGTCTTTAATTTTAATGGAGGGTTTATTTGAACAGTGAGAGACAGAATAACAACAAAAACATCCTGAAAAACGCATGTGAAAAATGTTATAAATTGATTTGCATTTTAAGGAGGGAAATAAGTTCACACAAAGGTGAATCTCTCCCTCTTTCTCACACACACACACACACACACACACACACACACACACACACACACACACACACACACACACACACACACACACACACACACACACACACACACACACACACACACACACACACACACACACACACACAGAGGCAGTTCAGTGGCAGTGTGGCCTTTAGGGTAGAGCAATTTCTCAGGGTAAAACTCTCTCTCCTCAGTAGCATAACACAAACATAACCTTCAGAGGTGGTTGGTGAGAGGGCTCATCACATACTGGGGGGATTCTATTCCAAAGGTGTTTCTTGATGCTGTGTGGGTGCTCGTGTTTAATCTTGTTTGAGTGGTTGTGGAACCTCTGGTCACCTGGCTTTCCTCATGGCTTTAATGAAATGTATTTATTATTATAATATACATCTTTTACCATTTGACCAGATATTACACAGTAAATGGTATCTATATCAGCTGTGATGTGTTTCCAGACATGTTTTAACAGAGCTCTGACAGACCAGCAGGAGGAGACTGTTTTAACAGAGCTCTGAGAGACCAGCAGGAGACTGTTTTAACAGAGCTCTGAGAGACCAGCAAGAGGAGACTATTTTAACAGAGCTCTGAGAGACCAGCAAGAGGAGACTGTTTTAACAGAGCCCTGAGAGACCAGCAGGAGGAAACTGTTTTAACAGAGCTCTGAGAGACCAGCAAGAGGAGACTGTTTTAACAGAGCCCTGAGAGACCAGCAAGAGGAGACTGTTTTAACAGAGCTCTGAGAGACCAGCAGGAGGAGACTGGTTTAACAGAGCTCTGAGAGACCAGCAAGAGAAGATTGTTTTAACAGAGCTCTGAGAGACCAGCAGGAGGAGACTGTTTTAACAGAGCTCTGAGAGACCAGCAAGAGGAGACTGTTTTAACAGAGCTCTGAAAGACCAGCAGGAGGAGACTGTTTTAACAGAGCTCTGAGAGACCAGCAAGAGGAGACTAATTTAAAAAGCCTATTGTTTTGGGGTCACTGGAGCCACCTTTATCTACATACCTTAGGAAGTAAAGAACAATTCACTGACCCCATCCAAGTTACTCCAACATTATTAGATACCCACTGGGCACACCACGTCAATTGACTATGGAAATCAAGACAGCCAGTTTAATTTTGGTATTGTCCCGTTTAAAAACTATACCTGACTAATAATCAACAACATTTAAATATTAGAGTGAGATTGAGGACACATTGTGATCTGATTTGACCAGAACACACCATGAATTCAACAGGGATTATCACCAATCCATGAATTCAACAGAGACTATCACCAATCTATGAACTCAACAGGGATTATCACCAATCCATGAACTCAACAGGGATTATCACCAATCTATGAACTCAACAGGGATTATCACCAATCCATGAACTCAACAGGGATTATCACCAATCCATGAACTCAACAGGGATAATCACCAATCCATGAACTCAACAGGGACTATCACCAATCCATGAACTCAACAGGGACTATCACCAATCCATGAACTCAACAGGGATTATCACCAATCCATGAACTCAACAGGGATAATCACCAATCCATGAACTCAACAGAGATTATCACCAATCCATGAACTCAACAGGGATAATCACCAATCCATGAACTCAACAGGGACTATCACCAATCCATGAACTCAACAGGGACTATCACCAATCCATGAACTCAACAGGGATTATCACCAATCCATGAACTCAACAGGGATAATCACCAATCCATGAACTCAACAGGGATTATCACCAATCCATGAACTCAACAGGGATTATCACCAATCCATGAACTCAACAGGGATTATTCGCTACAACACAGTGTTATGATTAGTTATAACACAGGATTATGATTAGCTACAACAGAGCATTATGATTAGCTACAACACAGCATTAAAATTAGCTACAACACAGCATTATGATTAAACTACAACACAGCATTATGATTAGCTACAACACAGCATTAAAATGAGCTACAACACAGGATTATGATTAAACTACAACACAGGATTATGATTAGCTACAACACAGCATTATGATACAACACAGCATTATGATTAGCTACAACACAGCATTATGATTAAACTACAACACAGCATTATGATTAGCTACAACACAGGATTATGATTAGCTACAACACAGCATTATGATTAGCTACAACACAGGATTATGATTAAACTACAACACAGGATTATGATTAGCTACAACACAGCATTATGATACAACACAGCATTATGATTAGCTACAACACAGCATTATGATTAGCTACAACACAGCATTATGATACAACACAGCATTATGATTAGCTACAACACAGCATTATGATACAACACAGCATTATGATTAGCTACAACACAGCATTATGATTAGCTACAACACAGCATTATGATACAACACAGCATTATGATTAGCTACAACACAGCATTATGATACAACACAGCATTATGATTAGCTACAACACAGCATTATGATTAGCTACAACACAGCATTATGATACAACACAGCATTATGATTAGCTACAACACAGCATTATGATACAACACAGCATTATGATTAGCTACAACACAGCATTATGATTAGCTACAACACAGCATTATGATACAACACAGCATTATGATTAGCTACAACACAGCATTATGATACAACACAGCATTATGATTAAACTACAACACAGGATTATGATTAGCTACAACACAGCATTATGATTAGCTACAACACAGCATTATGATACAACACAGCATTATGATTAGCTACAACACAGCATTATGATTAAACTACAACACAGGATTATGATTAGCTACAACACAGCATTATGATTAGCTACAACACAGGATTATGATTAAACTACAACACAGGATTATGATTAGCTACAACACAGCATTATGATACAACACAGCATTATGATTAGCTACAACACAGCATTATGATTAGCTACAACACAGCATTATGATACAACACAGCATTATGATTAGCTACAACACAGCATTATGATACAACACAGCATTATGATTAGCTACAACACAGCATTATGATTAGCTACAACACAGCATTATGATACAACACAGCATTATAATTAGCTACAACACAGCATTATGATACAACACAGCATTATGATTAGCTACAACACAGCATTATGATTAGCTACAACACAGCATTATGATACAACACAGCATTATGATTAGCTACAACACAGCATTATGATACAACACAGCATTATGATTAGCTACAACACAGCATTATGATTAGCTACAACACAGCATTATGATACAACACAGCATTATGATTAGCTACAACACAGCATTATGATACAACACAGCATTATGATTAAACTACAACACAGGATTATGATTAGCTACAACACAGCATTATGATTAGCTACAACACAGCATTATGATACAACACAGCATTATGATTAGCTACAACACAGCATTATGATTAAACTACAACACAGGATTATGATTAGCTACAACACAGCATTATGATACAACACAGCATTATGATTAGCTACAACACAGCATTATGATACAACACAGCATTATGATTAGCTACAACACAGGATTATGATTAGCTACAACACAGCATTATGATACATCACTGCATTGTGATTAGCTACAACACAGTATTAGGATTAGCTACAACACAGCGTTATGATACAACACAGCATTATGATTAACTACAACACAGGATTATGATTAGCTACAACACAGCATTATGATACAACACAGCATTATGATTAGCTACAACACAGCATTATGATACAACACAGCATTATGATTAAACTACAACACAGGATTATGATTAGCTACAACACAGCATTATGATTAGCTACAACACAGCATTATGATACAACACAGCATTATGATTAGCTACAACACAGCATTATGATTAAACTACAACACAGCATTATGATTAGCTACAACACAGCATTATGATTAGCTACAACACAGCATTATGATTAGCTACAACACAGCATTATGATTAGCTACAACACAGGATTATGATTAGCTACAACACAGCATTATGATTAGCTACAACACAGTATTATGATTAGCTACAACACAGTATTAGGATTAGCTACAACACAGCGTTATGATACAACATAAGGTCAGATAAGGGTCAGGTAGGGTCAGGGCTCAGCAACCGTCATGCACCCTTAACCTAACATTGCAACAAGCTCTCACAGTCTCATGTCAGAATTACACATTCATCCATGTTTCTCAAATGGCAAATTTCTCTCTTACTCCAAACGTCAAATTTCAAAGTGCTTTAGGTTAAGGTTAAGCATTAACTCTGAATAGATCCTTTTTAGCGATTGGATCCCGTTAACGGATCGATTTGACAACATCCGGTGAAATTCCAGAGCGCCAAATTCAAATTACAAAAATAGTAATATTAAACATTCCTGAAAATTCAAGTGTTGTACACCATTCTTTAGCTTAGAATCTTGGAAATCGAACCGCGTTGTCCGATTTACAATAGGCTTTACGGCGAAAGAATGGTTGTTTTGTTCGATAAAGTCCCTCTTTATATCGCAAAAACTCAGTTTGGCTGGCGTGTTTTGTTCAGTAATCCACCCGTTCCACTCGTTCAATATACAGACATAGAAAACTTACCGATAAAAAAGTTACCGATAAACTTTGTCCAACAAGTCAAACAACGTTTCTAATCAATCATCAGGTACCCGAATATGTAAATAAACAACAATATTTCAGACGGACAATAGCCTGTTCAATAGAAGAAGAAAAAATAACGAAGAGTGCACACACAGTCAAGCAGGCAAAAGAGTAGAGTCCTTTTCAAGAGCCACCAGGAAGAACTTTCTTGTTTGTTTTTCAAAAAACAAGCCTGAAACCATGTCTAAAGACTGTTGACATCTAGTGGAAGCTATAGGAACTGCATTCTGGGAGCTAAATCCCTCTATAGTGAATAGCAAGTCAATGGAAAAACTGTGACATCAAAAGATCCCATTTTCCAGATAGCTTTTCCTCAGATTTTTGCCTGCCATATCAGTTCTGTTATACTCACAGGCATTATTTTAACAGTTTTAGAAACTTCAGAGGGTTTTCTACCCAATACCACCATTATAGCTTCTGGGCCTGAGTACCAGGCAGTTTACCTTGGGCACGTCAGACTCTCCGTACTTTCGAACACTGCCCCCTAGCCCAAAGAGGTAAGGATTAAGGTTTGGGATAGGCTTTAAACAAAATTATACTAAAAAAACATATTGCTGGATTTGAACTTCAACATTTTGGAATCAGAGGCAGATGTTTACTTCCATCCACAAAACCCTAGCAAAACCGAAACTTACTTGAATATAACAGCTCTCACTGTTGGTTACTCCTAGTGGTCGGTTTCTACATCATCTCCCGTCGTCCTCAGTCATGGATGGACGTCGAATACTGACTTGTATCACGGGTGACCTGGCTGACAATATCGCCATCTATATCCGGTGGTCCCCAACATGTCAAAGCTGTGATCCACCTCTAGATATTTGGAGTTCTTTGCGAACAAAGCCAATGTTCTGACACAGTCCTGAGGTCTTATTGGTACAGTTCCGGTTATAGAATGGCTGTTTCACCCCGGTGTCTATACAAAGCCACTTTACCTACACGGTCAAGGGGCGTACAACATACTTCATAATATTGTAATACAACTTTCTGCCATGCCTCAATGTTTTCTGTCATTAATCAACATTTTAAATGTAAATCTCTCTAGGGATCCGTCTAACCGGCGATATAATAATAATCACAAATTGTCCAAATGTGTCCCACAGCAAATATGTCGTTATACTGATGTAACCGGTAGTGTAGTTTATATTGACAGTCTGTTTCTGCCTTGTGTCTGTGAGGCTACGGCTCAGATTGGGCTGTGATGTAAAGTAACCTCAATCCCTCTGTGGCTAATTACAGACACACGTGCACACACACACACAAACACAAACAAACACAGGTAGATGATTAGAGTGACGTAGTGCTGCTCTCTTCAGAGTGACTGAGCTGTTTTAGATCCCAGTGAGGCACTCCTGGTCCTCTGTAAACACACTACACACACTACACACACCACACCCAATATGTACTACACACTATACACACACTACACACACCACACCCAATATGTAGTACACACTATACACACACTACACACACTACACACACCACACCCAATATGTAGTACACACTATACACACACTACACACACTACACACACCACACCCAATATGTAGTACACACTATACACACACTACACAATACACACACTACACACACCACACCCAATATGTACTACACTATACACACACTACACACACCACACCCAATATGTACTACACACTATACACACACTACACACACAACACACACACCACACCCAATATGTAGTACACACTATACACACACTACACACACTACACACACCACACCCAATATGTAGTACACACTATACACACACTACACAATACACACACTACACACACCACACCCAATATGTACTACACTATACACACACTACACACACCACACCCAATATGTACTACACACTATACACACACTACACACACTACACACACCACACCCAATATGTAGTACACACTATACACACACTACACACACTACACACACCACACCCAATATGTAGTACACACTATACACACACTACACACACTACACCCACCACACCCAATATGTACTACACTATACACACACTACACACACCACACCCAATATGTACTACACACTATACACACACTACACACACTACACACTAGACACTCTTCACAAAACACACACTATACACTACACACACTATACACACTACACACTAGACACTCTTCACAAAACACACACTATACACTACACACACTATACACACTAGACACTCTTCACAAAACACACACTATACACTACACACACTATACACACTACACACTAGACACTCTTCACAAAACACACACTATACACACTACACACACTAGACACTACACACACTAGACACTATTCACACTAGACACTACACACATTACATGCACTATCCATACTATACACACTACACACACTTCACACACTATACATATTCTTTATGGACCACAGAATCTAAATGGACCACAATGGAAATACATATGACTTTATTGTGATATCACTGTCACATGTTTTAAATGTATGCACTGTGTGTAAATGTATTTCTTTAAACTGGCAAATACAATGTATCAATCAATCATCCAACACTCCCCAAACACTGCTCCAACACTGCATCTTGATAGGTCCCCGAAGACAAAGCACTGCATCGTGATAGGTCCCCGAAGACAAAGCACTGCATCTTGATAGGTCCCCGAAGACAAAGCACTGCATCTTGATAGGTCCCCGAAGACAAAGCACTGCATCGTGATAGGTCCCCGAAGACAACCTATCAATGTTATTTGTCAGTCCCACTCTAAACAAAGAACAACTCATAAATAATTGCTGTATAGGGCATTATCTGAACTAGTCTTTCCAAAATAGTTCAAGTATTTATCTGGACTAGACGCTTTACAAAACAGTTGAAATGGTGTAGTCAGTGTAAATGTTATGCACGGCACCTTTAAGCAGCAACATATTTCAACTAAACAGAATTTAGTTTAAAAACATTTAATTTCATAAATGATTACACATTAAAATACTTTAAAAAAAATGTTTGAGACTTTACATGGTGTAACCTAGGTTATGTCACAGAAGAAGATCGACAGCCGAACGGACCAATAGCAGCATAGACATATGCCACAGCACCTACCAATAGGACTTTATGATTGACGCCTACAACTATAAAACCATTTTGGAGAGAATCCTGATGCATGATGTTTCTTGAAATATACAAATATACATTTCACATGATATCTCATGGTTTGTATAATACTATGATTGTTTCAGTTAAACCCTTCGATTAAAGTAACGAGTATATGCTACTCTGACCTGGCAGAATCCAACTTCACCTGTGCAATACCTCCTGTATAGATATTCCTAACCCAGAGAGGAGATTATAAAGTGCTTTCTGTGAGGGTTACAGATCTAAGACATCCAGTTATATGTCCTGTGAGGTTTACAGATCCAGGACTTCCAGTTCTATGTCCTGTGAGGGTTACAGATCTAGGACGTCCAATTCTATGTCCTGTGAGGTTTACAGATCTAGGAAGTCCAGTTCTATGTCCTGTGAGGGTTACAGATCTAGGACGTCCAGTTCTATGTCTTGTGAGGGTTACAGATCTAGGACGTCCAGTTCTATGCCGCTTTCTTTTGGTTTCCTGCGTTTGGTTCTGGCTGGAGATCGGCTCCTCCTCTGGCCTTTCCCCCCTGACCCTTCCCCCGCAGAAGCCATCTTGTGTCCATCAGAGACAGTTTCATCGGGCTCTATCAGGGTTAAGGAGCACATTTGTGAAACTGGGTCTGATGCCCTGGGCTCGGAGTCTGTGTTCTCCATTGATCCTGGCTGGGACTCCACAGAGGTTCTGGTCATCTGGTGGATCAGAGGTTTTTCTCTATTTCCCTCCGTCTCCTCACCCTCCTCTTCTTCAGGATTAAACTCTGCAACAGCATTCTCCTGCAACTCCTCCTCTCCTCCCTCTTCCTCATCCTCAGCCTCTGCTGACACCCCCACATTATCCTCTGTTTCTTCCTCAGGAGTCTCCTCCTCTCCTCCCTCTGTCTCCTCATCTCCTCCTTCTGTCTCCTCCTCTCCTCCTGTTTCTCCCTCTCCTCCTGTCTCTCCCTCTTCCTTTCCACTCTCTTTCTCCGTTGTTTCTCCTGTTGTGTTTTCATTATCTAACTCTCCCTTCTCTTCCACCTTCAATTCAGACACCACATTGTTCTCTGTCTTCTCTCCTCCATCCTCTTCTCCTGTTCCATCCTCCTCTGTCCCCTCTCTGTCAGTCATTTCTCCACCCCCCCTTCTCAGCTGCTCCCTCTCCAGTGTCTACTCCTTCCTCATCTTCTCCGTCCTCCTCTCCCTCCACCTCACCCTCACCCGTCTCCTCCCCCTCTTCTGTCTCTTCCCCCACATCCTCCCCCTCTGCTGTTTCAAGACCAGGATTTTCATTTCCTCCAGCTTCCTCCTGATCTCCTGCTTCATCTTCTCTAGCTTCTCCCTCCTCCCCTTCTTCTAACTCCTCCCCCTCTCTAGTCTCCGCCCCATCCACACCATCTTCTCCTGCACTTTCACACCCCATCTCTCCTTCCCCTGCCTTCTCCTCCTCCTCAGTTCCCTCCACCACTCCATCCTCCTCCTGTTCTTCAACCCCTATCTCCTCAGCTATTTCCTCCTCTACTTCCCCCCATCAGAGACTCAGCTCTGTGACTCTCCTGTCCCTCCTCCTCTCCCTCCTCTCCACCAGTAACTCCTTCTTCTTCCTCCTCCTTCTCAGGGATATCTTCCTCTATAACAGTTGGAATAATATCCTCCTTTGTCTCCTCCTCTTCCTCGTCTTTGTGTACCACCTCTAGATTCCCAACCTGTTCCTCCTCCTCCTTCTTCTCCTCCTCTTCCAGGTTGTCATTGTTCTTCCCCTCCGTGGGGCTAGGGGGCGCCGGAGGCTCTGGGTTTTTCTTCATCTGCAGGATCTTACGCAGATCAAACGCCATCGTCACTGGCGCCTTGGCAACCACAGCCTCCATTTTGATTGCCTTGTCCTCCGCCTTTTTCCGTATGCAGGCGTCGCAGGGACAGTACTCGTCCTCGCTGCGCTGGTCGCTAACATCGCCTGAACCCTGCTCTCCATCGCTCTCGTTTACCGACTGGACCTTCATGACCTTCAAAGCGAAGTCAAACTTTATTAGGAGTGCATTTAAAATAAAGCAATAGGTCCAACAGTTGACAATAAAGTAGGAATTAAACACTATGTTTTAAATGGATAGTGCAAGATTTTTCTACTTACCCAGAATAAGATTAAAGGAAGTTGCTAACTAGCGTTAATGAAATTGCTAACTAGCGTTAGCGAAATTGCTAACTAGCATTAGCGAAATTGCTAACTAGCGTTAGCGAAATTGCTAACTAGCATTAGCGAAATGAATGGAAGTCTTGGGGATCAGCATGCCAGCATTCACTGCCAAAATATCTTTAAAATCTTACTAAAAGTTTGTTTTAAAGCTGTTCAACTAAAATATCACTAACTGATTTAGAAACCTCAGGTGTTGGCCCCTCTCACCTTCAACCTCCGCCTCCTCTGGTCTGTTACGGTTGACTCCCGGGACAAGCTAGGGGTCGCGGCCCCCGGCCCGCCCGGCCCCGAATCTTCCTCAGTTCACAATCAATGCTCATCTGGATCCTCTTCTTCACCTCGTCTCTCAGCTCAGTGATCATAGTGTCCAACATCGCATTGTTGTCTAGGTCCCAACGCACCTTCACAAACACAACAGTATTATCAAGATGATGTATAAAAAAACATATTTATGATGATGGTTATTATTAATGCTGCTGTGTTTGTTTTTTACTGCTGTATCAGTACCTTGATCTCAGCCATGGCGTCTACGTAGTGGGTCATGAACTGTTTCTCCAGCTTCTTCAGCAGTTTGAGAACCCAGACCGGGTCAGGGTCCTGGGAGACACGCTTGGTGAGTAGCGCTCGTTGGACTGACGGGGGTGTCCCTGAGCTGGGGGTGTCCTCCGGGGTGTCTCTCTCTGTGTCAGTGGGGGACTTGTAGGCTGTTCTGTCTGAAGAGGATGGGCTCGCTGGGGTTTTGAGTCTCTCTAGGGTCTGCAGCATCTCCCCTGTCTCTGGGGGCGACTCTGGGGAAGACTCATCCTCCCCTAGGCTGCTCCGCATTTGGCTGGCGATGTCTGGGGTCGCTGCGTCTGAAAGCAGCTCTGCTGATGTTGCTCCCTCTCCTCCTCCATCTGCCTCCCCCTCTCCTCCTCCATCTGCCTCCCCCTCTCCTCCTCCATCTGTCTCTCCCTCTCCTCCTCCATCTGTCTCTCCCTCTCCTCCTCCATCTGTCTCTCCCTCTCTTCCTCCATCTGCCTCCCCCTCTCCTCCTCCATCTGTCTCTCCCACTCCTCCTCCATCTGCCTCCCCCTCTCCTCCTCCATCTTCCTCCCCCTCTCCTCCTCCTTCCCCTCCCTCTCCCTCCGCTATGAGAGTGATGTCACCCGCTGTTTCATCTGGTCTGGTCTTCCCAGACCCTACCGAGCCTCTGCTCAGGTCCACACCAGAGTCTTTTAGCCTCTCCTCCTCTGCCTCTCCCTCCTTCCTCTTCTCGGGGTCGGGCTTAGACAGCCACAGTGACTCTAGTATATCCATGACCTCTTGGTACCGCTGGTCCCTGTCAGGGCCTGGGGCTGCAGCTGGAGAAGGGGGTGGGTCGATGAGCTGCAGCTGAGCCAGACAGTCCAGCAGACCTTTAGCAGAGGAGCTCAGTCTGCGTCCGTACACTGGACTTATCTGGAGTAAAGAGACAGGTGGGAGAAATAAGGATTAGGAATACTGTAAATCATATCAAAAAGTGTTTTATTCTTCCCCAGTCACACAAACCATGTGAATATGACAAGTAAAGTTTTCAAATAATAAGTTATTAGTATGCAATATATAAGTAAAACTATACCGTAACGTATATAACCCTATGAGTAAAAGACATGTAAGTTAAAAGACCTTTAGAATATGTATTTTTAACGTTTTGTGCTCACTGGGAAGTAAAATTTTGTACAGTGAGGGAAAAAAGTATTTGCTCCCCTGCTGATTTTGTACGTTTGCCCACTGACAAAGAAATGATAAGTCTATAATTTTAATGGTATGGTTATTTGAACAGTGAGAGACAGAATAACAACAAAACAATCCATAAAAACGCATGTGAAAAATGTTATATATTGATTTGAATTTTAATGAGGGAAATAAGTATTTGACCCCTCTGCAAAACATGACTCATGGCCACTAGGTTTGCACACATCTCAGGAGGGATTTTGTCCCACTCCTCTTTGCAGATCTTCTCCAAGTCATTAAGGTTTCGAGGCTGACATTTGGCAACTCGAACCTTCAGCTCCCTCCACAGATTTTCTATGGGATTAAGGTCTGGAGACTGGCTAGGCCACTCCAGGACCTTAATGTGCTTCTTCTTGAACCACTCCTTTGTTGCCTTGGCCGTGTGTTTTGGGTCATTGTCATGCTGGAATATCCATCCACGACCCATTTTCAATGCCCTGGCTGAGGGAAGGAGGTTCTCACCCAAGATTTGACGGTACTTGGCCCCGTCCATCGTCCCTTTGATGCGGTGAAGTTGTCCTGTCCCCTTAGCAGAAAAACACCCCCAAAGCATAATGTTTCCACCTCCATGTTTGACGGTGGGGATGGTGTTCTTGGGGTCATAGGCAGCATTCCTCCTCCTCCAAACACGGCGAGTTGAGTTGATGCCAAAGAGCTCCATTTTGGTCTCATCTGACCACAACACTTTCACCCAGTTGTCCTCTGAATCATTCAGATGTTCATTGGCAAACTTCAGACGGGAATGTATATGTGCTTTCTTGAGCAGGGGGACCTTGCGGGCGCTGCAGGATTTCAGTCCTTCACGGCGAAGTGTGTTACCAATTATTTTCTTGGTGACTATGGTCCCAGCTGCCTTGAGATCATTGACAAGATCCTCCCGTGTAGTTCTGGGCTGATTCCTCACCGTTCTCATGATCATTGCAACTCCACGAGGTGAGATCTTTCATGGAGCCCCAGGCCGAGGGAGATTAACAGTTATTTTGTGTTTCTTCCATTTGCGAATAATCGCACCAACTGTTGTCAACTTCTCACCAAGCTGCTTGGCGATGGTCTTGTAGCCCATTCCAGCCTTTTGTAGGTCTACAATCTTGTCCCTGACATCCTTGGAGAGCTCTTTGGTCTTGGCCATGGTGGAGAGTTTGGAATCTGATTGATTGATTGCTTCTGTGGACAGGTGTCTTTTATACAGGTAACAAGCTGAGATTAGAAGCACTCCCTTGAAGAGTGTGCTCGTAATCTCAGCTTGTTACCTGTATAAAAGACACCTGGGAGCCAGAAATCTTTCTGATTGAGAGGGGGTCAAATACTTATTTCCCTCATTAAAATGCAAATCATTTTATAAAATTTTTCACATGCGTTTTTCAGGACTTTTTTGTTGTCTCTCACTGTTAAAATAAACCTACCATTAAAATTATAGACTGATAATTTCTTTGTCAGTGGGCAAACGTACAAAATCAGCAGGGGATCAAATACTTTTTTCCCCTCACTGTATGTAGAAGTCTAGAAACAGGAAATACCTCGGGTAGGGAGCTGCATCGGCCCAGTGTAGGGTTCAGTAAAACCTTCATTACTGCCACAGATGATTGGCATCTCCAAGGCAGCTCTGACTCTCTACTGAAGAACAGGTCGTGATGACAAGGAGAACTGATGTCATTGTTGGGCGGGGCTGGGTCAGGGTAGCAGTCAGCACACTCAGAGCACTCTCCCTCCTCTTCTGCTCCCACCTCTCCCTCCTCTTCTTCGTTATATTTCTTCTCCTTCTCCACCACTGCTGCTTCCTTCTCCTCTCCCCTCTCTTCCTCCTCCTCTTTCACCTCTCCCTCTTCCTCTGGTTGCCGGGCAGCCGTCTTTACTTCCTCTTCCTCTTCCTGTCGTCCTGTTTCAGCCGTGTTCTCCATCTCTGTAGTTTCAAGCGGTTCTTGTTTCTCCTCAGTCTCCTCTCCTCCCTGTCCCTCTGTTTCCCCTCCTTTCTCATCTCCTTCCTCTCTTTTTACTTCTGTCTCTTCAATTCCCTCGTTCATCTCATCTTCAGGGTTATCCATGCCGCTGTCAGCAGGGATGCCTCTCAGCCATTCACTGACAACGTCATTGGGCGAGGTTTTGGGCAGACAGAGGGGACCCAGCTCCTCTAGCTCCGCCTCTTCCTGTTTGGGCTTCCTCCCCCTCTGGCTACTCCCACTCTTCCCACTCTTCCCACTATCAGTGATGCTAACCTTTGACCCTGCAGGGCTGGAGGGGCGCGAGGCGGCCATGTTCCCCCTGAGCAGGTCAGCTGCAGACAGGGACTTGGAGAAGAGGCTATTGCTGACGCTGGCTGTCCCCAGATGAATGGCGGGTCTGGAGCCCTCGGCGGGATTGAAGGACTGGGAGGTACAGTCTCCCGCTTGGGCTGACTTTGGTTTGGAATTTCCTTTGATCACAATCTGATCTGTTTTGGAGGTTTTCACAGAGCGAACGCTGCCCGTGTCACTCTGAGCTCTGACCCTGTGACCTTTTACTTGCAGGAAGGAGGCCCTTGTCTCTGGCCTCTCATTGTCCTGGGCCTCGCTGGCCATCTGAACTTTCACCTTTAACCTGGTGGAACGGGCAGAAGACGCCGCTCTGGAGTCTCCTTCTGCTTTAGCAGGGCTCTTAGAATGTACGCTGGGAGCTTTCTTCTCTGTGACATGATCTCTGACATCATCATCTCTGTGTGCAGCCTTGCTGGCAGGTCGGCTTGTGGCTTGACTTTGAGACTCCTCTTTGGTCTCGGTGGTGGCAGGCGGTGTCTGATTGGTGGATTTAGCACTGGCCTGTGATGCTCTGTAGAGGGGTCTGGTGGTGGAGGAATCTGCTTTTCTTTTGGGTTTTGTGCCCATTGCAGATTTCACACTGCCTGTCTCAAGGTCATTTCCTGTAGTGCTGGGGGCAGGTCTAAAACCTTTCTCACCTCTCTCTTCTTTCAGGTGCAGAAACGTACTTCTGTTACTACCGTTAGACTTATGAGATGTACTGGATTTAGCTGAGATGTAAGATTTAGCCGACATGGCGCTAGCTGGTCTCTCCTCGGTTTTCTCTCCCTCCCCGTCAACCTCTGTTGTTTCAATGGCAGGGACGTCTGCTGTTTTAGGTGCTGGAGAGACCGCTCGAGTACTTCCATTACAGGTGGACATGTGAGATCTTCTGGACTTTGCTGAAGCATTAGATTTAGTCGACATGGCACTCGCTGCTCTGTCTGTCCCCTTTCTCTTCCCTTCTCCTCTGGTGGTCTCAATAACATCAGCTTGTTCTGCAGCCGTCCAACTACTGGAAGAATTCTGAGACCTGGTAGACTTGACAGAGGTGGTGGATTTGTCTCTCTGTTCTTTTCCACCTGTCGTCTCGATAGGAGGAACATCTTGAGCCACTGGAGAGACCGCTCTACTACTTCCATTACAGGTGGGCCTGTTAGACCTGCGGGACTTTGCTGAAGCGTTTGATTTAGCTGACATGACACTGGCTGGTCTCTCTTTCTCCTCTCCTACCTCTTCTCCTCCCGTCGTTTCAATTACAGGGACATCGGCTGGTTGAGAGCTTGGAGTCTCCGCCCTCCTGCTGCAGGTAGATTTATGAAGCCTGTTGGACTTGACTGAAGCAATGGTTTTAGCTGAGATGGCGCTCGCCGGTCTCTCCTCTGGGTCTCCAGCAGTTGTATCGTCAACCGTCTCCTCTCCCCCTGTTGTCATAATAACAGGGATGTCTTTTGTCCCTGGAGTCTCAGCCCTGACACTCCTACTGCAGGTAGACTTGAGGGACCTGCTGGACTTTGACGTGGCACTTGCTGCTCTCTCCTCTCCTTCAGCATCTACAGTAGGCTCAGTCGCTGGTACCTCTGGTGAGTTGGAGGAAGGGGCCTGTTCTGCTTTGCTGCAGGTAGACTTGTGAGATCTGCTAGATTTCCCTGAGGCATTATTGTTATCCAACATGGCGCTCGCTGGTCTCTCCTCTGTGTCTCCGGCAGCAGCAGCAGACCCATTCTCATGTCCTTCTGTTGTATCAACAGCAGGGATTTCTTTAGCAACAGGTGTCTCAGCCCTAACACTCCTACTGCAGGTAGACTTGTGGGACCTGCTAGATCTGACAGAAGCACTGGTCTTAGCTGACAATGCACTCGCTGTCTTCTCTTCCTCTGTTTTCTCCACTGGATCGTTGACAGGAGTTTCACATGCGCCTGGCTTTGGAGAAGTAGCTTTACAGGCAGACTTGTGGGATCTGCTGAACTTGATAGAATCCCTAGTTTTAGCTGACATGGCTATTGCGTCACTCTCTTCTCCCTCATCGTCTCCTGTAGACTTGCAGGACCTACGGGACTTTGCTGAAGCGTTGGTTTTAGCTGACAATGCACTCGCTGCTCTCTCCTTTGCGTCTGCTGGATCGTTGACTAGAGTTTCACTCGCTGCTGGCTTTGGAGAAACAACTCTAATACTCCTACTGCAGGTCGACTTATGAGACCTGCTGGACTTGGCTGAGAGATTAGATTTAGCTGACGTAATGCTTGCTGCTCTCTGCTCTCCTCCATCTTCTACCTCTCCCTCTTTCACTTCTCCCTCTCCCTCCATCTGTTCCTCCATCTCGTCCTCCATCTCTTCCTCCATGTCTGCAAGGGATTCTGAGGCCTTAGACTTATGGGAGGTTCTGGAGGTCCTGCCCTTGACTGAAGAGAAGGATTTGGCTGAGAGGACACTGGCTGCTCTCTCCTCTTTCTCCCCCTCCTCTCTTTTCTCTCCAACCTCCACCTCTCCCTCCTTCCCTGTATCCTCTCCCTCCTTCCCTGTATCTTCTCCCTCCTCGGGCAGAGACATGTGTGACATCTTGCTGGCTGCTCGGCCCTCTTGGTAGTAGTGGGTACAGTTGGACCTGTTGGTCTGAGAAAATACGCACTCGTCTGAGCCACCTGAGAGTCCGCTCCCTGACCTCTCCTCCTCCTCTTCTTCTTGAGATCGCTTTAACCTATGTGACTTCTGTGAGGGGCAGGATACAGGGCCGTACCCTTGGTCACACCCCCCACAGTGAGAACATACACTGGACCCCATAGACCCCACTGACCCAATGGACCCCCTCGAGCCACCGGAGAGGCCGGTGTGAGTGGACATAACGCTGACTGCCTTCTCCCCCCCTTGCTCAGCTTCATCAACTCCCTCCTCTGGAGCCACAGGGGTCCTGATTCTGTTGGAGGGAGATCTAGATCCGTGGGAGGATCTGGATCCGTGGGAAGCTTGGCTGGCCTTCGACCACAAGCTGTCCACTCTCTCCTTGTCGGCCTTAGGGGTGACTTCTCCACCGCAGCAGGAGCACCGGTTACTAGAACGCCTGGAGGAGGTTCTGCTCCCCATCTGTGGGGTCAAGGGGAGGGCTTGTGGGGGGTCGTTGCTATGGCAGCAGCGTGAGACGCTGGGAGGGAGGTCATCCACATCGTCCTGAAGTGCTTGGAGCACATGGGAGGAGCTAGACAGAGGACGCTCCTCCCCCTGGTTGTCTGTGGCACTCAGGTTAAGCTCGCTGCGGCTGCAGCTGCTGCTGACTGTACACACCTCTACCATTCCTCCATCCCTCTCCACCTCCACCCGTTTCTGTACCTCCTCTCTGATGCAGCACTCTTGGACAACCCTTCCAGGCTCTGAGCACTCCCTGTGGGTCGCCCGCCTCCTCACCAACTTGCTGGAACGGCAGGAGGAGGAGGAGCTTGAGGAGTGGGTGTGTCTAACCCTGGAGTGGGAGTGCTTAGAGGTCTGGATGTGGGCGGGGTTCTCCCAAAGGTCATACTCCGGGTCCTGTCTCTGGAAGCAGCAAGCATAGTGTGGCTGTGGCTCCTTCAGGCAGCGCTGTGGAGGCTTGGGGGTGTAGTCGGGAGCTTCAACAACACAGGAGGCAGAGTCAGGGTCTGAGCAGCTTTCTGATTGGCCTTGCTGCAGGAAACAACGATAACAACAGATTTTATTTGTAAAGCACATTTCATACACACAGCAGCTTACTGAACAAATAAAAATATATATCACAAAACTAGAGTAATATAAAACAACAAAACCCAAAAAGGCATATCAAAGTGTACCTGTAGGTAGCAGGGCTGGGCTTCCCTGAGCGGACAGCAGTCATTGGTCAGAGAGTCAGAGGGAGACTTTTTAATCTCCGTGGACCACTGGAGTGTCTTGTCGTTATGGAGACGAAACCGCACCCTCATCTCCACAGACAGGCTGCCATCTTTGTTCACCAGTACCCGCCTCTCTATGTCATCGTTAAGCACCGCCTCCTTGCCACCGTGGGAGTGGGGACAGCTGCTGAGGCCATTAGGGTAGGACTTGTCAGAGGAGAGAGAGAAACGGGTGGAGCGGTTGGAAGAGTCTGAGAGAGGATGCATGGTGATCTTCTTAGTCTCCAGAACAAAGTTCACTACCGAGAGAGAGAGAGAGAGAGAGAGAGAGAGAGAGAGAGAGAGAGAGAGAGAGAGAGAGAGAGAGAGAGATGGACAGAGAGAGAGAGAGAGAGAGAGAGAGAGAGAGAGAGAGAGAGAGAGAGATTGGAAAGATTAGTCACAATGTTCACTGGATATTCAATAGTAACACGCACTACCACTCACAGACACACACTACCACTCACAGACGCACACTACCACTCACAGACGCACACTACCACTCACAGACATACACTACCACTCACAAACACACACATCATGACCTACCGTTCTTCTTGCTCTCGTGTCCCTCGCTGCAGACACTAGACCGTGACCGAGCTCCCTGACCGTTACCAGGTGACCGGGCTCCGGTACCGGGAGACCGGGCCCCACTGCCAGGTGACCTGTGTCAATCAATCAATAAACCAATCAAAATACCACAATGGAATACAATGTAATAGATCATAGATCCGTATACTAACCGCGTCCCCAGTCCAGGTAGTTTCCCCTCAGAGCGCTTGGTTACATAGTCCAGCAGTAGAGGTCTGAAGGGCTCCCGGCCCACACACACCAACACACCTGGACACATCATCAGGCTCTGTGCACTGTCAATCTACACACACACACACGTTAGCGCACATATATCAACAAACCTGGACACATCATCAGGCTCTGGACACTGTTAATCTACTCAACACTTTACTCCCCCCCTCCCCCTCCCCAACACACCACACACTACCAGCCCTACCTCCCCTTCCCCCTCCCCCTCCCCAACACACCACACACTACCAGCCCTACCTCCCCCTCCCCCTCCCCAACACACCACACACTACCAGCCCTACCTCCCCTCCCCTCCCCTCCCCAACACACCACACACTACCAGCCCCACCTCCCCTCTCCAACACACCACACACTCCCAGCCCTACCTCCCCTCCCCTCCCCAACATACCACACACTACCAGCCCCACCTCCCCTCCCCCAACACACCACACACTACCAGCCCTACCTCCCCTCCCCTCCCCAACACACCACACACTACCAGCCCTACCTCCCTACCCAACACACCACACACTACCAGCCCTACCTCCCCTCCCCTCCCCAACACACCACACACTACCAGCCCTACCTCCCCTCCCCTCCCCAACACACCACACACTACCAGCCCCACCTCCCCTCCTCCCCCTCTCCAACACACCACACACTCCCAGCCCTACCTCCCCTCCCCTCCCCAACATACCACACACTACCAGCCCCACCTCCCCTCCCCCTCTCCAACACACCACACACTACCAGCCCTACGTCCCCCTCCCTTCCCCAACACACCACACACTCCCAGCCCCACCTCCCCTCCCCTCCCCAACACACCACACACCCCCAGCCCCACCTCCCCTCCCTCCCCAACACACCACACACCCCCAGCCCCACCTCCCCTCCCTCCTCCGAGATGTACCTTGCGTCCCTCTAGTGTGTATAACTTCCTGACGTGACACTGCATCATTTCCGAGATGTCTTCCAGAAACACTCGGAGGCTCCGGGCTGAGCGGCGACTCAGAATCACACTCCTCCTCACTGCAGGGTCGCTGTTCCTGACCAATAGGATGCGTCGCTGCCGCGTTGGCGTGTGGCTTGGAGCACTGGGAGGAGGGGGGTCTTCTGCTGGTCGCTGTGGCACTCTGCGACTGTACACACACCATGAACACACACACACACACTATACATATACTGTACCATACACATGGTAAGCATCATACACAGACACCATAGACATACACACATCATATTTACACCATTATATACACACACATAAACACACATAAACACTCACCTGTTGTGGTGCCAGAGGGCGGGACGTTTGCCAGCCAGCTTCATGTTGATTGGTTTAGCCTGCCGTCTGTCAGAACAGAGGTAGCACCCCCCGTCCTCCAGCTGCTCTAGATGTTTAATACTGTGGATTCCTCTGGGGGTGGTGACCGTGCGCACTCCAAACGGCAGGGGCACCTACACACACAGACACACACACACACACACACACACACACACACACAGATACAAAAAGGAAAAAAATCAGATATACAGAGATACACGTTCACATTTATGACCACATGAAGGGTTGAATGTGTGTGTGTATGTGTGTGTGTCAAATCAATGAAATCAAATCAAATGTTATTTGTCACATGCTTGGAAACAACAGGTGTAACATGGCTATATATGATAACATGGCTATATATGATAACATGGCGATATATACGATAACATGGCTATATGCGATAACATGGCTATATCTGATAACATGGCGATATATACGATAACATGGCTATATGCGATAACATGGCTATATACGATAACATGGCTATATCTGATAACATGGCTATATACGATAACATGGCTATATCTGATAACATGGCTATATCTGATAGCATGGCTATATACGATAACATGGCTATATACGATAACATGGCTATATCTGATAACATGGCTATATACGATAACATGGCTATATCTGATAGCATGGCTATATACGATAACATGGCTATATACGATAACATGGCTATATACGATAACATGGCTATATGCGATAACATGGCTATATACGATAACATGGCTATATCTGATAACATGGCGATATACGATAACATGGCTATATACGATAACATGGCTATATCTGATAACATGGCTATATCTGATAACATGGCTATATACGATAACATGGCTTTATAGACGTGGTACCAGTACTGAGTGGATGTGCAGGGGTACGGGGTAGTGTCTGTTCTGACCTTCTGCGACAGGTCGTCCAGTAGTGCGTCGAAGCATTTGAAGCTGCGCTTGTGGACGGCCATCCTCACTCCCGCAAACTTAGCGTCTCCGCTCTTGTAGAAGGTGATTCTCTTAGCCGGGGGTGCAGTGATCACATGGGAGAGGTGAGAGGCGGAGGGTGTATGTACGGGGAGAGAGGAGACATCTTTAGATTGGGGTCCATGGGGGTCCCTCGAACCTGCTGGAGACGGCTGCATGCTGCTCTCTCACATACACCTAGAGAAAACACACACACACACTGTTAACATGTAACACACACACTTAACACACGCACGTTGTTAACACACACACGCACTGTTAACACATTCAACACACTGTTGACACATAACACACGCTGTTGACACATAACACACACTGTTAACACGTAACACACTGTTAACACCTAACACACACACACACACACACTATTAACATGTAACACACACACTTAACACATACAACACACTGTTAACACATAACACACACTGTTAACACACACACTGTTGACACATAACACACGCTGTTAACGTATAACACACTGTTAACACACAAACACACACACACTGTTAACACACACACACACTGTTAACACATTCAACACATTGTTAACACATATCACACACTGTTAACACATTCAACACATTGTTAACACATATCACACACTGTTAACACCTAACACACTGTTAATACACACACACACACACACACACACACACACACACACACACACACACACACACACACACTGGTAACACATAACACACACTGTTAACGCACACACACTGGTAACACATAACACACACTGTTAACACACACACACACTGGTAACACATAACACACACTGTTAACACACACACACACTGGTAACACATAACACACACTGTTAACGCACACACACTGTTAACACACACACACACTGGTAACACACACACACACTGGTAACACACACACATACTGTTAACACATACAGTGGGGAAAAAAAGTATTTAGTCAGCCACCAATTGTGCAAGTTCTCTCACTTAAAAAGATGAGAGAGGCCTGTAATTTTCATCATAGGTACACTTCAACTATGACAGACAAAATGAGGAAAAAAAATCCAGAAAATCACATTGTATGATTTTTAATGAATTTATTTGCAAATTATGGTGGAAAATAAGTATTTGGTCACATACAAACAAGCAAGATTTCTGGCTCTCACAGACCTGTAACTTCTTCTTTAAGAGGCTCCTCTGTCCTCCACTCATTACCTGTATTAATGGCACCTGTTTGAACTTGTTATCAGTATAAAAGACACCTGTCCACAACCTCAAACAGTCACACTCCAAACTCCACTATGGCCAAGACCAAAGAGCTGTCAAAGGACACCAGAAACAAAATTGTAGACCTACACCAGGTTGGGAAGACTGAATCTGCAAAAGGTAGCTTGGTTTGAAGAAATCAACTGTGGGAGCAATTATTAGGAAATGGAAGACATACAAGACCACTGATAATCTTCCTCGATCTGGGGCTCCACGCAAGATCTCACCCCGTGGGGTCAAAATGATCACAAGAACGGTGAGCAAAAATCCCAGAACCACACGGGGGGACCTAGTGAATGACCTGCAGAGAGCTGGGACCAAAGTAACAAAGCCTACCATCAGTAACACACTACGCCGCCAGGGACTCAAATCCTGCAGTGCCAGACGTGTCCCCCTGCTTAAGCCAGTACATGTTCAGGCCCGTCTAAAGTTTGCTAGAGAGCATTTGGATGATCCAGATGAGGATTGGGAGAATGTCAGATGAAACCAAAATATAACTTTTGGTAAAAACTCAACTCGTCGTGTTTGGAGGACAGAGAATGCTGAGTTGCATCCAAAGAACACCATACCTACTGTGAAGCATGGGGGTGGAAACATCATGCTTTGGGGCTGTTTTTCTGCAAAGGGACCAGGACTGACTGATCCGTGTAAAGGAAAGCATGAATGGGGCCATGTATCGTGAGATTTTGAGTGAAAACCTCCTTCCATCAGCAAGGGCATTGAAGATGAAACGTGGCTGGGTCTTTCAGCATGACAATGATCCCAAACACACCGCCGGGCAAAGAAGGAGTGGCTTCGTGAAGAAGCATTTCAAGGTCCTGGAGTGGCCTAGTCAGTCTCCAGATCTCAACCCCATAGAAAATCTTTGAAAGTCCGTGTTGCCCAGCGACAGCCCCAAAACATCACTGCTCTAGAGGAGATCTGCATGGAGGAATGGGCCAAAATACCAGCAACAGTGTGTGAAAACCTTGTGAAGACTTACAGAAAACGTTTGACCTCTGTCATTGCCAACAAAGGGTATATAACAAAGTATTGAGATAAACTTTTGTTATTGACCAAATACTTATTTTCCACCATAATTTGCAAATAAATTCATAAAAAATCCTACAATGTGATTTTCTGGATTTTTTTCCCTCATTTTGTCTGTCATAGTTGAAGTGTACCTATGCTGAGAATTACAGGCCTCTCTCATCTTTTTAAGTGAGAGAACTTGCACAATTGGTGGCTGACTAAATACTTTTTTTCCCCACTGTAACACACACAGACCACCATTGTCCCCTGTGCCCAAGAACTCTAAGGTAACCTGTCTAAATGACTATCGCTCTATAGCACTCACATCTGTAGCCATGAAGGTCTTTGAAAGGCTGGTCATGGCTCACATCAACACCCTCAGAAACACTGGACCAACTTCAATTTGCATACCGCCTCAATAGATCCACGGACGACACAATATCTATTATACGCCACACTGCCCTTTCCCACCTGGACAAGAGGAACACCTATGTGAGAATGCTTTTCATTGACGATAACAGCTCAGCGTTCAACACCATAGTGCTCTCCAAGCTCATCACTAAGCTAAGGACCCTGGGACTAAACTCCCTCTGCAACTGGATCCTGGACTTCCTGACGTGCCGCCCCCAGGTGGGGAGGGTAGGTAACAACACGTCCGCCACGCTGACCCTCAACTCGGGGGCCCCTCAGACGTGCGTGCTCAGTCCCCTCCTGTTCTCCCTGTCCACTTCCTGTCCCACGACTGCGTGGCCGCGCAAGACTCCCAACGCAATCATTAAGTTTGCTGACAACACGGCGGTTGTAGGCCTGATCACCGAGGACGATGTTCAGCAGTCTTGCTGACGTTGAGGAAGAGGTTGTTGTCCTGGCACCATAATGCCAGGTCTCTGACCTCCTCCCTATAGACTGTCTCATCGTCGTCGGAAATTAAATACCGGAATGACCATATACTCCAATTAGATTAGCTGGACCCAGCTGGCACAGAGCAGGACCCCACGTTCCCAGCTGGCACAGAGCAGGACCCAGCTGGGCCCAGCTGGCACAGAGTAGGACCCAGCTGGACCCAGCTGGCACCGAGAAGGATCCAGCTGGACCCAGCTGGCACAGAGCATGACCCAGCTGGACCCAGCTGGCACAGAGCAGGACCCAGCAGGACCCAGCTGGCACAGAGCAGGACCCAGCAGGACCCAGCTGGCACAGAGCAGGACCCAGCTGGACCCAGCTGGCACAGAGCAGGACCCAGCAGGACCCAGCAGGACCCAGCTGGCACAGAGCAGGACCAAGCTGGACCCAGCTGGCACAGAGAAGGACCTAGCTGGACCCAGCTGGCACAGAGCAGGACCCAGCTGGACCCAGCTGACACAGAGCAGGACCCAGCAGGACTCAGCTGGCACAGAGCAGGACCCAGCAGGACCCAGCTGGCACAGAGCAGGACCCAGCAGGACTCAGCTGGCACAGAGCAGGACCCAGCAGGACCCAGCTGGCACAGAGCAGGACCCAGCAGGACCCAGCTGGCACAGAGCAGGACCCAGCAGGACCCAGCAGGACTCAGCTGGCACAGAGCAGGACCCAGCAGGACCCAGCTGGCACAGAACAGGACCCAGCAGGGCCCAGCAGGACCCAGCGGGCACAGAGCAGGATCTTGTCAGCTGCTTGGCTTTTCTTTTTGGCAGATTTTCAACCTACAGTCAGCTTATCACCTATCCTATACTCATGACTGTGACTGCGTTGTTCAGGCACCAGATGATTGTTAATGTGTTGATGTACTATGTTATGATATTATGAGCATATGTACAGTATTGTGGAACATTAGAACTATCGAGACTGGCCAATAGTGGAATTCTTTCTAACTTATTGATGCGTCATGATAGTACCAAGCTGTCTTTTTGACGGTCACAGAATCCTAGAATCAGATAACACACGAACGGACCACAGAAACACACACTGAGTGTATAAACATTATGAACACCTGCTGTTTCCTTGACACAGACTGACCGGGTGAATCGAGATGGAAGTTATGATCCCTAATTGATGACACTTAAATCCACTTCAATCAGTGTAGATGAAGGGGAGGAGACAGGTTAAAGAAGATTTTTTAAGCCTTGAGACAATTGAGACATGGATTGTGTATGTGTGCCATTCAGAGGGTGAATGAGCGAGACAAAATATTGAAGTGCCTTTGAACAGGGTATGGTAGTAGGTAACAGGCGCACCGGTTTGTGTCAAGAACGACCATGCTTCTGGGTTTTTCACGCGCAACAATTTCCAGTGTGTAAAAAGAATGGTCCACCACCCAAGGACATCCAGCCAACTTGACACAACTGTGAGAAGCATTGGAGTCAACATGGACCAGCATCCCTCTGGAATGCTTTCAATACCTTGTGGAGTCCATGCCACGACAAATTAAAGCTGTTCTGAGGGCAAAAGGGGGTGCAACTCGAATATTAGGAAGGTGTTCATAATGTTTTGTACACTATTGTATAACGCACAGACCGACACAGACACACGTATCCTAAGGTAACAAGGTAAAGAGGTAGGACAGTGCAGACTATGTTTAGAGTAGTGTCTCTGTTGGTCTGACAATCCTATTTGGGACTTTAAACGGGTCGCACATGTTGAGATCATCCCTGCAGCTGGACACACTGACCAAAGGACATTACATAAGCCTGTGTCAAACACACACATGTACACATAACTTTCTATCAATTCATTCTAGTAGGTTTCCATAGATTTCCGAAATTACTAAATTCGTAAAAATCCAAAACAACTTCACAGATCTTCATTGTAAAGGGTTTAAACACGGTTTCCCTTGCATGTTCAACGAACCTTAAACAATTAATGAACATGCACCTGTGCAACGGTCATTAAGACACTAACAGCTTGCAGACTGTAGGAAATTATGGTCACAGTTATGAAAACTTAGGACACTAAAGAGGCCTTTCTACTGACTCTGAAAAACACCAAAAGAAAGATGCCCAGGGTCCCTGCTCATCTGCGTGAACGTGCCTTAGGCATGATGCAAGGAGGCATGAGGACTGCAGATGTGGCCAGGGGAAAAAATATGTACAGGGGAAATATCCGTACTGTGAGACGCCTAAGACAGCGCTACAGGGAGACAGGACGGACAGCTGATCATCCTCGCAGTGGCAGACCACGTGTAACAACACCTGCACAGGATCGGTACATCCGAACATCACACCTGCGGGACAGGTACAGGATGGCAATAACAACTGCCCGAGTTACACCAGGAATGCACAATCCCTCCATCAGTGCTCAGACTGTCCGCAATAGGCTGAGAGAGGCTGGACTGAGGGCTTGTAGGCCTGTTGTAAGGCAGGTCTTCACCAGACATCACCGGCAACAACGTCGCCTATGGGCACAAACCCACCGTCGCTGGACCAGACAGAACTGGCAAAAAGTGCTCTTCACTGACGAGTCGCGGTTTTGTCTCACCAGGGGTGATGGTCGGATTCGCGTTTATTGTCGAAGGAATGAGCATTACACCGAGGCCTGTACTCTGGAGCGTGATCGATTTGGAGGTGGAGGGTCCGTCATGGTCTGGGGCGGTGTGTCACAGCATCATCGGACTGAGTTTGTTGTCATTGCAGGCAATCTCAACGGTGTGTGTTACAGGGAAGACATCCTCCTCCCTCATGTGGTACACTTCCTGCAGGCTCATCCTGACATGACCCTCCAGCATGACAATGCCACCAGCCATACTGCTCGTTCTGTGCGTGATTTCCTGCAAGAAAGGAATGTCAGGGTTCTGCCATTGCCAGCGAAGGGCCCGGATCTCAATCCATTGAGCACGTCTGGGACCTGTTGGATCGGAGTGTGAGGGCTAGGGCCATTCCCCCCAGAAATGTCTGGGAACTTGCAGGTGCCTTGGTGGAAGAGTGGGGTAACATCTCACAGCAAGAACTGGCAAATCTGGTGCAGTCCATGAGGAGGAGATGCACTGCAGTACTTAATGCAGCTGGTGGCCACACCAGATACTAACTGTTACTTTTGATTTTAATTGGAAAGGGGGCAAATATATTCAATGAATTCTTAACAAATGGAAAAATATAAGCAAATGTTTTTCCATTTTTTTTTGTTTTCATCCTGAATTGACTGTCTTTAATTCAAATCGACCCCAACCCTGCATTGAGATTAAACTAGCTACAGGCTGGGCAGAAACAATGCAAGACGGTCTGGTAGACTAGATGGTTGAGTGGGTTGGAGCACGGTGCTGGCACCAGCAGGCGGTTGAGTGGGTTGGAGCACGGTGCTGGCACCAGCAGGCGGTTGAGTGGGCTGGAGCACGGGGCTGGCACCACCAGATGGTTGAGTGGGTTAGAGCACGGTGCTGGCACCACCAGATGGTTGAGTGGGTTGGAGCACGGTGCTAGCACCACCAGATGGTTGAGTGGGTTGGAGCACGGTGCTGTCACCACCAGATGGTTGAGTGGGTTGGAGCATGGTGCTAGCACCACCAGATGGTTGAGTGGGTTGGAGCACGGTGCTAGCACCACCAGATGGTTGAGTGGGTTGGAGCATGGTGCTAGCACCACCAGATGGTTGAGTGGGTTGGAGCATGGTGCTAGCACCACCAGGGTTGTACGTCAGAATGTACTTGACATATCTGTTAACTGTAGCCACTTTGGAAAATAAAGACCATTCTATTGAAATACACCTAAAGTGAAATAATCAGCTGTTTTATACTAACCCTAACCCTTACCCTAGCTCTAACTTTAATTGTAACCCTAATCCTAATTGTAAACCTAAATCTAATCCCTAAACCTAATTGTAACCCTAATCCTAATTGTAAATTTAACCCTAACCCCTTAGCCCAAAATAGCCTTTGTCCTGTGGGGACCTGGGATGACCCCACAAAGGACAACTATCCTTGATTTAGTTAGTTCACACGCACACACACACACACACACACACACACACACACACACACACACACACACACACACACACACACACACACACACACACACACACACTCTCCACCATCACAGACTCCACATTATATGCAAATATGATATTCTAGTCAGTTGATCCCTTGTGCCTACATTGAGTTGCATAGACACCCTTCCTAAATAAGTACAGCATATAGCCAGAGGCATTCAGGCAGGAACTGTGACTCTACGAAGAAACGTGTTCTAACAGGTGTCCCGCTGCTCCACGTTCAGTAACCTGACAGAACGTGACAACTACACTACATGGCCAGCATTTTGCATGCTTAGCACAACACTAATCAAGACAACACGTGGTCATTCCTTGTGTCTCTGATCTGGAGGACTCACTAAACACAAATGCATCTGTTGTAAATTATGTCTGAGTGTTGGATGGTGCCCCTGGCTATCCGTACATTTTGAAAACAAGAAAATGGTGCAGTCTGCTTTGCTTAAAATAAGGAATTTGAAATAATTTATACTTCTACTTTTACTTTTCAGTATATTTGAGCAATTACATTGACTTTTGATACTTTGATACCCTGACCACCACACACCCTGACCACCACACACCCTAACCACACACACCCTAACCACCACACACCCTGACCACCACACACCCTAATCACCACACACCCTGACCACCAAATACCCTAACCACCACACACCCTGACCACCACACACCCTAACCACCACACACACCCTGACCACCACACACCCTAATCACCACACACCCTGACCACCACACACCCTAATCACCACACACCCTGACCTCCACACACCCTAACCACCACACACCCTGACCACCACACACCCTGACCACCACACACCCTAACCACCACACACCCTAACCACCACACACACCCTAATCACCACACACACCCTGACCACACACCCTAATCACCACACACACCCTGACCACACACACCCTAACCACCACACACCCTAACCACCACATACACCCTGACCACACACACCCTAACCACCACACACCCTGACCACCACACACCCTAACCACCACACACCCTAACCACCACACACCCTAATCACCACACACACCCTGACCACACACACCCTAATCACCACACACATCCTAACCACCACACACCCTAACCACCACACACTCCTCCACACCTAACCACCACACCTGACCACCACACACACCCTAACCACCACACACCCTGACCACCACACACCCTAACCACCACACACCCTAACCACCACACACCCTGACCACCACACATCCTAACCACCACACACCCTGACCACCACACATCCTAACCACCAGACACCCTAACGACCACACACCCTAACGACCACACACACCCTGACCACCACACACCCTAACGACCACACACACCCTAACCACCACACACCCTAACAACCACACACCTTAACCACCACACACACCTTAACACACCAGAGCCCTTAACTTCCAGACATTCTACTCACATAGTCAGGAAACATGATCCAATCAGATAGAAGCAGTCTGAGGGTAATTCCTTCAACTTGCTCCACGTCTGGCTCACACACTGCACCAGTGTCTGTCTACCTGTACCAGTGTCTGTGTCTACCTGTACCAGTGTCTGCGTCTACCTGTACCAGTGTCTGTGTCTACCTGTACCAGTGTCTGTGTCTACCTGTACCAGTGTCTGTGTCTACCTGTACCAGTGTCTGTGTCTACCTGTACCAGTGTCTGTCTACCTGTACCAGTCTCTGTCTACCTGTACCAGTCTCTGTGTCTACCTGTACCGGCGTCTGTGTCTACCTGTACTGGTGTCTGTGTCTACCTGTACCAGTGTCTGTGTCTACCTGTACCAGTCTCTGTGTCTACCTGTACCAGTGTCTGTCTACCTGTACCAGTCTCTGTGTCTACCTGTACCAGTGTCTGTCTACCTGTACCAGTCTCTGTGTCTACCTGTACCGGCGTCTGTGTCTACCTGTACCAGTCTCTGTGTCTACCTGTACCAGTGTCTGTGTCTACCTGTACCAGTCTCTGTGTCTACCTGTACCAGTGTCTGTCTACCTGTACCAGTCTCTGTGTCTACCTGTACCGGTGTCTGTGCGTGAGAGTGTTTGAGCTAGCCGTGTCTACCATTAGCCACTAGTCCACTAACTGACACTGTGGTTAGCGTTAGCTGGAAACAGGTTCTAATCAACTCCTGTAAGATGGCTGCTAGCTAATCAGACGTGGAGGGGAGGAGGGGAGAGGGGGAGGAGAGTGGGAGGAGAGGAGGAGTGAGGAAGAGGAGGAGGGGAAGAGGGGAAGAAGGGAGAGGGGGAGGAGAGTGGGAGGAGAGGAGGGTGTGAGGGGGAAGAGGAAGGGAGAGGTGGAAGAGGAATAGGGAGGCTAAGGATAGAAAGCAAAGCCTCCTTAATCAGCTGAGATCTGACAGGGTGGGAGGCGACCACACAGACACACATGCACACGCAGTATCATACAGAACAGGTTAGTTAGAGTGGGGAGGACTGACTAGCTCAGGGGGGTGCATCAGACAGAGGAAATAGACCACAGAGCCAGAGCATATGGTCAGGCCTTAGATCTCTAGGTCCTTCCCCTCTGACCTTCTCCTCCAATGGGTTTTGAGAAGGCAGCAATAAGAGAGGACACGAGGAACTAAGATTCTCCCATGGAGAGCTGCCGTTTTGTTCCCATCCTAATCTAACGCACCTGAATCAGGACCTTGATTAGTTGAATCGGGCATGTTAGAACTGGGCTGGAAAAAAATCATGCACACCCAGTAGCGCTTCAAGAGGAAGCTTGGCTACCCCTGTGTCAGAGCAGAGGGTAGGACTCACAGTTCACAGTGACTGCCAGCTGAAAGGCTCCCTGGTTAGGGATTAGCTAATCCCCCAACCCCCGTCCTCCCCTTCACACACAAAGAGCACCATTAGAGAATTACATTTTACCTACATTTTACCAAACAGAGCTTTTGAGTCAGAACATAAGGTACTTTATGAGCTTAGAGATAAAATTGTCAGACATCAGAAGCCCAGGAGGTGAGACTGTCTGTTGGATACCAGAGGAAGTCTCTCTCTCCTCTCCTTCTCTCCTTCTCTCCTTCTCTCTCTCTCTGTATCATGTCTGTATACTCTCTCCTGTCTGTTTGTCTGTCTGTCTGTCTGTCGGTCTGTCTGTCGGTCTCTCTCTCTCTCCTTTCTGCCTCTCTCTTTCATGCCCCTCTGGTTATTACTGAAGGAGAGGCAACCAGAGAGCCCTCTGCTGGTAAGAGAGGTCGATGCTTTCTCTCAGAGCCAGAGAGCCCTCTGCTGGTAAGAGAGGTTGATGCTTTCTCTCAGAGCCAGAGAGAAAGCGACTCCTGTGTGTTTTTTTTCTCCAGATCCCCCTTGGCAATTTCGAGACACCAGCTCCACTATCTGTGAAACTGGAGCGTGTGTGTGTGTGTGTGTGTGCGTGCGTGTGTGGTGTGTGTGCGTGTGTGTGTTTGTTTGCGAGTGTGTGCGTGTGTGTGTGGGCGTGGGCCCTTGAGTATGACAGCCTGTCAACTTCCTGTGATGACAAGACCTAGACAGGAAGTGTTTCTCCTGGGAGTTCAAATGCACAACTCTGGCTGCACCTCAACCATAATTCACCCCCTTCCTGTCTCCTCCCTCCTCCTTTCCTCTCCTCCCTCCTCCTCTCCTCTCCTCCCTCCTCCTCCTCTCTGACCCTCATTCCTTCCTAAGCAGCTGTGACTCATCAGAACAAACATCCTAATCCACCTCACCACTGGAGCTATAGGCCTAATACACACACGCACGCACACGCACACACACACACACACGCACACGCACACGCACACACACACACACACACACACACACACACACACACACACACACACACACACACACACACACACACACACACACACACACACACACACACATAGTTTTTCTCCTGTGCTTACCCTAGAGAACCCCTCCTCAGTCACACCAGCAGCTCCTCAGGTCAGTTACCAGAAACAGATGATTCAGCCAGTCAACTCCTCAGGTCAGTTACCAGAAACAGATGATTCAGCCAGTCAACTCCTCAGGTCAGTTACCAGAAACAGATGATTCAGCCAGTCAACTCCCCAGGTCAGTTACCAGTAACAGATGATTCAGCCAGTCAACTCCTAAGGTCAGTTACCAGAAACAGATGATTCAGCCAGTCAACTCCCCAGGTCAGTTATCAGAAACAGATGATTCAGCCAGTCAACTCCTCAGGTCAGTTACCAGAAACAGATGATTCAGCCAGTCAACTCCTCAGGTCAGTTACCAGAAACAGATGATTCAGCCAGTCAACAGAAACAGATGATTCAGCCAGTCAACTCCTCAGGTCAGTTACCAGAAACAGATGATTCAGCCAGTCAACTCCTCAGGTCACTTACCAGAAACAGATGATTCAGCCAGTCAACTCCTCAGGTCAGTTACCAGTAACAGATGATTCAGCCAGTCAACTCCTCAGGTCAGTTACCAGTAACAGATGATTCAGCCAGTCAACTCCTCAGGTCAGTTACCAGAAACAGATGATTCAGCCAGTCAACTCCTCAGGTCAGTTACCAGAAACAGATGATTCAGCCAGTCAACTCCTCAGGTCAGTTACCAGAAACAGATGATTCAGCCAGTCAACTCCTCACTGCCGGATGTAGAGCTTTTATCAACCAAGTGTACAGTCTTCTACAGGTATATGTGTCTTACATTCTCCTCTAGTCTGTTGATTCCCACCACACCCCTCTGCCTCACAGGAAGAAGCATAGTCTCAGACGTAATCCATAGATATGGAACGGTAAACTCCAGTTCAGATACGGAACGGTAAACTCCAGTTCAGATACGGGACGGTAAACTCCAGTTCAGATACGGAACGGTAAACTCCAGCAGATACGGGACGGTAAACTCCAGTTCAGATACAGAACGGTAAACTCCAGTTCAGATACGGAACGGTAAACTCCAGTTCAGATACGGAACGGTAAACTCCAGTTCAGATACGCAACACTAAACTCCAGGTTTGCCACTTCTATCTGTGCACGAGGGAGTAGTAGTCCCATGTCCCAGTCTGTACAGCATGCATCCGTTCTCTTCCTCCGTTACTGACCCCCGGAAAATAACGGCAGGTGCATTGTTGTCCTCCTCACTCTGTTGCTCACTCTATTTAACTAATTATGATCCCCAGGACACGACGGTGCAGGAGAGAAGGAGGGGTGGGATTCATAAGAGGATTAGAACGCCTGAGCCATCTGTGTTCAGGGGGAATTAACCCCTACTGTACCGTACACACACTCAGGCAGACAGACAGACAGACAGAGAGAGAGAGAGACAGGCACACACACAAGCACCGATACACGCAGAGACACACACAAACAAAGACAGAAAGACAAAAGTACAGACATACAGACACACACAAACATACAGGCATAGAAAACACCAAAAGGTGTAATGACATTGGGCATTTGTCATTGGGTCTACACTCTTCTAGCCTGAATTAATGTATGTGTCTGTCTGATAAAAGAAAGAAACAGTTGGGAAAGATGAAAAGACATGGGACTGTTCTGAGATGACAGCTGAAAAGATACGGGACTGTCCTGAGATGACAGCTGAAAAGATACGGGACTGTCCTGAGATGACAGCTGAAAAGATACAGGACTGTCCTGAGATGACAGCTGAAAAGATACGGGACTGTCCTGAGGTGACAGCTGAAAAGATACGAGACTGTCCTGAGATGACAGCTGAAAAGATACAGGACTGTCCTGAGATGACAGCTGAAAAGATACGAGACTGTCCTGAGATGACACCTGAAAAGGGTCTGAGATACGGGACTGTCCTGAGATGACACCTGAAAAGGGACTGAGATACGGGACTGTCCTGAGATGACACCTGAAAAGGGACTGAGATACGGGACTGTCCTGAGATGACAACTGAAAAGGGACTGAGATACGGGACTGTCCTGAGATGACACCTGAAAAGGGACTGAGATACGGGACTGTCCTGAGATGACACCTGAAAAGGGACTGAGATACAGGACTGTCCTGAGATGACACCTGAAAAGGGACTGAGATACAGGACTGTCCTGAGATGACACCTGAAAAGGGTCTGAGATACGGGACTGTCCTGAGATGACACCTGAAAAGGGAATGACTGAGATACAGACCTAAAATATTTGATAAAATATTGAATTTGGCCTTTACTACTATAGCCCATAGAAATACATTGAATAACACATTCATAAATGGCAAGAAAGACAGTCCAAAAATAAATCCTAAGGAATAAGGTTTTGAATTGTCTATCCTACATATAAGATATAAGACAGCAGGAAATATCTTAGCTTTTTTTGGACACATATTTAACCCCTTATTTTTGTTGGTACAAACTGCAGTTCCTTGCAAAAGTATTCATCCCCCTTGGCGTTTTCCTATTTTGTTGCATTACAACCTGTAATTTAAATAGATTTTTCTTTGGATGTCATGTAATGGACATACACAAAATAGTCAAAATTGGTGAAGTGAAATGAAATTTAAAAAATGACTTGTTTCAAATTATTAACAAAATAAAAAATAACGGAAAAGTTGTGCGTGCATATGTATTCATCCCCTTTGATATGAAGCCCCTAAATAAGATCTGGTGCAACCAAATACCTTCAGAAGTCACATAATTCATTAAATAAAGTCCACCTGTGTGCAATATAAGTGTCACATGATCTGTCACATGATCTCAGTAGATACACACCTGTTCTGAAAGGGCCCCAGAGTCTGCAACACCACTAAGCAAGGGGCACCACCAAGCAAGCGGCACCATGAAGACCAAGGAGCTCTCCAAACAGGTCAGGGACAAAGTTATGGAGAAGTACAGATCAGGGTTGGGTCATAAAAAAATATCAGAAACTTTGAACATCCCACGGGGCACCATTAAATCCATTATTAAAAAAATTGATAGAATTTGGTACCACAACAAACAACAAAAGGCAAGGAGGGCATTAATCAGAGAGGCAACAAAGACACTCAAAGATAACCCTGAATGAGCTGAAAAGCTCCACACTGGAGATTGGAGTATCTGTCCATAGAACCAATTTAAGCCGTACACTCAACAGAGCTGGGCTTTACGGAAGAGTGGCCAGAAAAAAAGCCAATTGCTTAAAGAAAAAAATAAGCAAACACGTCAAGCAGCCAAAAGGCATGTGGGAGACTCCCCAAACATATGGAAGAAGGTACTCTGGTCAGATGAGACTAAAATTGAGCTTTTTGGCCATCAAGGAAAGTGCTATGTCTGGCGCAAACCCAACATCTCTCATCACCCTGAGAACACCATCCCCCCCACCATCATGTTTTTCCATCGGCAGGGACTGGGAAACTGGTCAGAATTGAAGGAATGATGGATGGCGCTAAATACAGGGATATTCTTGAGAGAAACCTGTTTCAGTCTTCCAGAGATTTGAGACTGGGAAGAAGTTTCTCCTTCTAGCAGGACAATGACCCCAAGCATAATGGTAAAGCAACACTCGCGTGGTTTAAGGGGACACATTACATTGTCTTGGAATGGCCAAGTCAAAGCCCAGACCTCAATCCAATTGAGAATCTGTGGTATGACTTAAAGATTGCTGTGGTATGACTTAAAGATCTACTTTTATGTAGCTTGTACTTAAAAAAAAATGTGGGTCTTGAGCTTACGGTATAGCAAATGCTGCCCTGCCATACCCAACTGATACCCCTGCCCTGGGCCCCCCGAAATTTACACTCTATACACACACCGGACACACACACCAGACACACACAGACAGACAATACAGACAGACAGACAGACAGACAGACAGACACACACAGGGTGTCAACTCCAAATGGAACATCAGAATAGACAAACAGTGGGGTTGAAGGTTAGGTAGCCTCAGTTACCGGAGGAAACTGCTAGAAATAGACATCGGCAGAGACTCTGAGAAATAGACATTAGAATAGTGAAATGGGGGGAGATTCCAGTCAGCTGACGTCACCAGCCCAGGTCAACACCTGCGCAATGATTCCCGTAGCAACCAAAACGCCCCCCTGACAACACTGCAACCACCCCAGAAACCCTGTTGAATCAACAAGTTCTCTATGGAGACGATTAGCTCACATATTTTATGGTGGCTGGTGGGGTGGTTCTGAAAACACCACACACACCCACTCACACACACATCGTAGCTAAGAAATTCTGCCACAAATTAGCCTACCAGGATAAATATCTGCTGTCCATGTAATGTATCTGTCTATCTTACCTTCAGTAGATGCACACGCCCGGCCCACACAACAACGAATGACAGATGTGCTCGAACAGCAGGGGCTAGAGATTCTGCGCGCAGCCTATGGAGACTTCAACCATGATATCATATTATTATTATTATCATTAATACAAATAATTATTTTTTTGTCCAGTGCCTTATGAGTGCTTATTTTCTTGGGAAGGCTCCACCTTTAAAGAGGGTGTACAGAACTTTTGTCTCTGGAGGTGCTCTCGAGCCAAAAAAAGGTCCCTAATTGGACACAAATATTGTCCAGAAATAACTTAATTGGCCAGTCAGGGAACAACTTCCCACACCCATGGGCAGAAACATATAGATTGCCTAAAAAAAGGATTTGTGTGGTTTCCTGAGATAATATTCTATTACAGTGCATTCCTAAAGTATTCTGACCCTTTCACTTTTTCTACATTTTGTTACGTTGTAAAATGTATTACATTTATTATTTTCTTCATCAATCTGCACACAATACCCCATAATGACAAGGCAAAAACAGGTTTTTAGAAATGTTTGCAAATGTATTAATATATGAAAACAGAAATATTACATATACAGTAGTATATTCAGACCCTTTACTCAGTACTTTGTTAAAGCACCTTTGGCAGTGATTACAGCATTGAGTCTTCTTGGGTATTACACAACAAGCTTGGCACACCTGGATTTGGGAAGTTACTCCAATTCTTCTCTTTTCCATTCAAGCTCTGTCAGGTTGGATGGGGAGCATCGCTGTACAGCCAGGTCTCTCCAGAGATGTTTGACTGGGTTCAAGTCCAGGCTTTGGCTGGGCCACTCTTGGAAGGTGAACCTTCGCCCCAGTCTGAGGTCCTGAGCGCACAGGAACAGGTTTTCATCAAGTATCTCTCTGTACTTTTATCTGTTCATCATTCCCTCTATCCTGACTAGTCTCCCAGTCCCTGCCACTGAATAACATCCCCACAGCATGATGCTGCCACCACCATGCTTCACCGTAGGGATGGTATTGGCCAGGTGATGAGCGGTGCCTGGTTTCCTCCAGACGTGATGCTTGGCATTCAGGCCAAAGAATTCAATCAAGAGTTTCATCAGACCAGCTAATCTTGTTTCTCATGGTCTGAGAGTCCTTTAGGTGCCTTTTGGCAAACTCCAAGTGGGCTGTCATGTGCCTTTTACTGAGGAGTAGCTTCTGTCTGGCCACTCTACCATAAAGGCCTGATTGGTGGAGTGCTGCAGAGATGGTTGTCCTTCTGGAAGGTTCTCCTATCTCCAAAGAGGAACTCTGGAGGTCTGTCAGAGTGACCATCGGGTTGTTGGTCACCTCCCTGACCAAGGCCCTTCTCCCTCAATTGCTCAGTTTGGCCGAGCGGCCAGCTCTAGGAAGAGTCTTGGTGGTTTCCAACTGCTTCCACTTAAGAATGATGGAGGCCATTGTTTTCTTGGGGACCTTCAACGCCTTGGCACTATCTTGTCTCGGAGCTCTACAGACAATTCATTCGACCTCATGGCTTGGTTTTTGCTCTGACATGCACTGTCAACTGTGGGACCTTACGTAGACAAGTGTGTGTCATTCCAAATCATGTCCAATCAATTGCATTTACCACAGGTAGACTCCAATGAAGTTGTAGAAACATCTCAAGGATGATCAATGGAAAAAGGATGAACCTGAGCTCAATTTCGAGTCTCATAGCAAATGGCCTGAATACTTATTTCAACACTGTATTTCTGTTGTTTATTTAAAATAAATATGCAAACATTTTTAAAAACCTGTTTTCGCTTTGTTGTTATGGGGTATTGTGTGTAGATTGATGAGGAAAAACAATGATTGAATCCATTTTAGAGTAAGGCTGTAAAAAGTGGAGGGATCTGAATACTCTCTGAATGCACAGTACATGTTTATGAATCATACAGCCAAATTCAAGACAAAATGGGACGTAAATAATAATCAACTAGTCCAGTGCCTTCAGAATGTGTTCACACCTCTTGACTTTTTCCACATTTTGTTGCGTTACAGCCTGAATTTAAAATAGCTTATATTGATATTTTGTGTCACTGGCTTACTCACAACACCCCATAATGTCAAGGTAGAATTATGTTTTTTGAAAGTTTAACATATGAATTGAACATGAAAAGCTGAAATGTCTTGAGTCAATAAGTATTCAGACCCTTTGTTTTGACAAACCTAAATAAGTTCAGGAGTAAACATGTGTTTAACAAGTCACATAGTAAGTTGCATGTGTGCAATAATAGTGTTTAACATGATTATTTATTGCTACCTCATCTATGTAACCCACACATACAATTATCTGTAAGGTTCCTCAGTCAAGCAGTGAATTTCAAACACAGATTCAACCACAAAGACCAGGGAGGTTTTCCAATGGTTTGCAAAGAAGGGCACCTATTGGTAGATGGGTAAAAAACAAAAAAAGCAGACATTGAATATCCCTTTGAGCATGGTGAAGTTATTTATTACACTTTGGATGGTGTATCAATACACCCAGTCACTATTAAGATACAGGTGTCCTTCCTAACTCAGTTGCCAAAGAGGAAGGAAACTGCTCAGGGATTTCACCAAGAGGCCAATGGTGACTTTAAAATAGTTTCAGAGTTTAATGGCTGTGATATGAGGAAACTGAGGATGGATCAAAAGAATTGTAGTTACTCCACAATGCTAACCTAATTGACAGAGTGAAAAGAAGGAAGCCTGTACAGAATAAAAAATATTAGAAAAACATGCATCCTGTTTGCAGCAAGGCGCTAAAGTAATACTCCAAAGAATGTGGCAAAGCAATACACTTTTTATCCTGAATACAAAGGGTTATGTTTGGGTCAAATACAATACAACACATTACTGCATACCACTCTCCATATTTTCAAACCTAGTGGTAGCTGCATCATGTTATGGGTATGCTTGTAATCGTTAAGGACTGGGGAGTTTTTCAGGATAAAAAAGAAACGGAATGGAGCTAAGCACAGGCAGAATCCTAAAGGAAAACCTGGTTCAACCTGCTTTCCAACAGTCCACCAGTACTTTCTGAAGGCACTATATACACTGTATCTTTTTGTGAAAGACAGACTTCATATGGATAAATGTGTTTCCAGAACTCTGTTAACTCTACTGTGTTAAAGAGTGGAGGGTGTGCTGATGTTGAGCGATCACTTCTCGTGGCTGGAGTTCTTGGGGGAGATATATGGCAGAGCCATCAGCAGTTTGTTTGCAGCTGTGCCAAGTTCGCCTCGGACCGTGGCCTGCCCTGAAGCGCTGTCAGATCAATAGCCGGGATGACCAGAGACCTGTTCCCTCAGCTAGCTGGTCAGTCAGATCTTTTACCTTTAGTCAGGGATTCTAAAACATTTTCAGCTCGTGAAATTGACCATCCTCCAGTGACCCAATTCGTCCACCAACGACCAAAATTAATAAGAAACGAGTTTGTGATTCTAGATGTATTTCCATAACTTGTGACACAGATGTCAGTCAGGAAGTGGAAGAGTGCGATGTGGTGAGCAGGAGGGAGGCGTGGCAAACACTGTCAGCCAATCAGAGATTTAAGGAAAGCATTTTGGGCAAGCCCCATCTAGGGGAAATGAACATGTAATATATCAATATCAGAAAGGTCAGTGTTACTTCAACTATGGTATGGGACCCAAAGTGGGGCCTGGCCATGTGAGAGGTGGGTCACAAGTTATGGAAATACATCTAGAATCACAAACTCGTTTCTTCTTAATTTTGGTCGTGTGTCTGTGCTGATGTGATGGTATATATACACAAAGTTCTGTTGCCATCATCTAGGCAACTGCTGCTACAAGCTGTGGTGGGCAGAACCAGTCACATGCCAATCAGACAGAAACACCTGGAGGTGGAGGTACCGTAGTGGTTCCCAAACTTTTTATAGTCCCGTACCCCCTTCAAACATCCAACCTCCAGCTGCGTACCCCCTTTAGCACCAGGGTCAGCACACTCTCAAATGTTGTTTTTTTGCCATCATTGTAAGCCTGCCACACACACACTATACAATACATTTATTAAACATAAGAATGTGTGTGAGTTTTTGTCACAACCCGGCTTGTGGGAAGTGACAAAGAGCTCTTATAGGACCAGGGCACAAATAATAATATAATAATAATCAATACTTTTTCTCTTTATTTAACCATCTTACATATAAAACCTTATTTGTTCATCAAAAATCGTGAATAACTCACCACAGATTAAAGAGAAGTGTGGCCTTGAAAGGATGCACATAACTCTGCAATGTTGGGTCCACTCTCACATAGATACGTGGTTGCAAAGGGTATCAGTGTCTTAACAGCGTGATTTGCCAAGGCAAGAAACTCTGAGCACAGCGCAATCCAGAAATCTGGCAGTGGCTTCTGATTAAATAACATTTCCACAGAACCGCTTGTTGCAATTTCGATGAGGCTCTCTTGTTCAGATATCGGTAAGAGGACTGGAGGCAGGGCCTTGAAAGGGATATCGAATCCAGTTGTTTGTGTCGTCCGTTTGGTGAAAGTACCTGCGTAAATGCACACCCATCTCACTCAGGTGCTTCGCTATATTACATTTGACATTGTCCGTAATATTTGAGTTCATTTGCACACAAAAAAATCATGCAATGATGGAAAGACCTGTGTGTTGTCCTTGTTAATGCAGACAGAAAGGAGCTCCAACTTCTTAATCACAGGCTAAATTTTGTCCCGCACATTGAATATAGTCGCGGAGAGTCCCTGTAATCCTAGATTCAGATCATTCAGGCGAGAAAAAGCATCACCCAGATAGGCCAGTCGTGTGAGAAACTTGTCATCATGCAAGCGGTCAGACAAGTGAAAATTATGGTCTGTAAAGAAAAGTTTAAGCTCGTCTCTCAATAACAGAAAATGTGTCAATACTTTGCCCCTTGATAACCAGTGCACTTCTGTATGTTGTAAAAGCATTACATGGTCGCTGCATAATGCAGAAAATACACGAGAGTTCAGGGGCTTTGCTTTAACAAAGTTAACCATTTTCACTGTAGTGTCCAAAACGTCTTTTAAGCTGTCAGGCATTCCCTTGGCAGCAAGAGCCTCTCGTGGATACTGCAGTGCACCCAAGTGGCGTAGGGAGCAACTGCTTGCACGCGCGTTACCACTTCACTATGTCTCCCTGTCATGGCTTTTGCGCCATCAGTACAGATACAAACACATCTTGACCACCAAAGACCATTTGATGTTACAAAGCTGTCCAGTACTTTAAAAATATCCTCTCCTGTTGTCTTGGTTTCCAATGGTTTGCAGAAGAGGATGTTTTCCTTAATTGACCCCCCACAAACGTAACAAACATATACCAGGAGCTGTGCCAGGCCCGCCACGTCCGTTGACTCATCGGGCTGTAACCCAGTGTAACCCAGTAACCCAGACAGTGTGTTCTGTCTCTCAGGGTGATGATGAGTGTGTTCTGTCTCTCAGGGCGATGATGAGTGTGTTCTGTCTCTCAGGGCGATGATGAGTGTGTTCTGTCTCTCAGGGCCATGATGAGTGTGTTCTGTCTCTCAGGGCCATGATGAGTGTGTTCTGTCTCTCAGGGCGATGATGAGTGTGTTCTGTCTCTCAGGGCCATTATGAGTGTGTTCTGTCTCTCAGGGCGATGATGAGTGTGTTCTGTCTCTCAGGGCCATGATGAGTGTGTTCTGTCTCTCAGAGCGATGATGAGTGTGTGTGGGAGCGCCAGCCTGTGTGTGCCCGGCTCCAGATTGCCAAGCAACAGAAGAGGGAGGAGCTCCGGAGGCTCAGAGAGGAGGAGAGGTCACAGGGGTCAGAGGTCAGACTGAACATACCACAGGACCACAGTCTAGACAGACAGGTAGACACACACACAAACACACACACCACTGTGCAGTGGAGTACTGTAACTATGTAGTTGTACTGTTTCTCCAGGAGGGGGCAGACCTTGTCCGGTCTACTGTCAAATCCAGAGGAGGGCTGCTGCTGGGGAGACTGCTGAAGGAGAGCTGCTGCTGGGGAGACTGCTGAAGGAGAGCTGCTGCTGGGGAGACTGCCGAAGGAGAGCTGCTGCTGGGGAGACTGCTGAAGGAGAGCTGCTGCTGTGGAGACTGCTGAAGGAGAGCAGCCTGCTGACCTACTGGAGCTCAGTCTGCAACATAACCCTCACCACCGGGGAAACCCTACAGACACACACACACAGACACACCCTGAACTCACACACACACACACACACACACACACACACACACACACACACACACACACACACACACACACACACACACACACACACACACACACACACACACACACACACACACACACACACACAGACCCTTAACTCACACACACCAACAATCTCAGCAGGGCCACACACACAGCCAAACCCAAGAGGAGGTGAGGGGGTCTGGGCAAGACACTGGGGTTACAGACACGTTTTGTTTAAAAAAAAACGGTAATAAAGTGTATATGAACAATATTTAAACTACAGTGGTTCCTCCTTTAAAAGTTGCGAGCTTACGCCGTGGGACTTAGATGTACCCAGCGTCACGGCTTCATTGCTCCAGACCACCACAAGGGGGAGTTAGAGCACTCATTATGCATTTAGGTCCCATGGTTTTTATATGACCAATCACATCGAGTTCCAATGAGGAATTTGACGCGGAGCCACCACTCCCTGGTGACTTTCTTCAGCAAAGATGTTTGACAAAACATTACGGTGGAAGGAAATGTAAGTAGTTATAACGTCATAATAAACAATTGACAGGAATATGTTAGTTAATGTACAGACAAACGATTGTGCGTATTTTTTGTCATAAAGTCAATTTTACGAAAATCTATTTTGTTTTTCAGTCATATCCAATACCAGGTGTATAAAACTCCATTCTGTGACTGATGCTGTGTCTGCATGTATGTATTACAATTATACACTTCAACAGAGTTTACCACTCCTGCTCCTGGGACATCAATGATTACACATTGTAACTATGAAATAGACTAGAAACATGATTTAAATAAAGGCTGATTTGTAATTCATATTTATAGAAAATAAAAAACTTTACTTCCTGCCAGCACGCCCACAAGCGAGCCACTCAGGTGGAGAATGACGTGGGGAAGTGGGGGAGGAACGAGATGGGAGTAACAATCCAGGCTATTTGCTCTGAGACCTGCATAATAATGTAATGAAAGAAGCAAGTAGCAAGTTTCGAACCCTCAACATTCTAGCCCGAAGTCCAGCATGCTATCGACTGTGCCCAAATATATTAATTGGGGTTGGGGCCGATTGTGGCTAAAAACACTTTATATATTGGAATCTTTAACATGTGGAAAGGGGGAAAATTATTATTATTCGTTTTTCACAAGCGTAGCAGTTTGGGCTATTAGCTGAACAAAAGACTATTCAACCTTTACTAAAGAATTGTCTAATAGCCAAGCTAGGTGTTAACCCCCAACTTGAGCTATGTGTGAAACCCCCACCCCACATCCCTCCTCAACTTGCAACAAATATTTTGTATCTATCTTTCCACATCTACCTACACACATATCTACCTACACACATATCTACCTACACACATATCTACCTACACACATATCTACCTACACACATATCTACCTACACACATATCTACCTACACACACATCTACCTACACACATATCTACCTACACACATATCTACCTACACACATATCTACCTACACACACATCTACCTACACACACATCTACCTACACACACATCTACCTACACACACATCTACCTACACACATATCTACCTACACACATATCTACCTACACACATATCTACCTACACACATATCTACCTACACACACATCTACCTACACACACATCTACCTACACACACATCTACCTACACACATATCTACCTACACACATATCTACCTACACACATATCTACCTACACACATATCTACCTACACACACGTCTACCTACACACATGTCTACCTACACACACGTCTACCTACACACATATCTACCTACACACATATCTACCTACACACACATCTACCTACACACATATCTACCTACACACATATCTACCTACACACACATCTACCTACACACATATCTACCTACACACATATCTACCTACACACATATCTACCTACACACACATCTACCTACACACACATCTACCTACACACATATCTACCTACACACACATCTACCTACACACACATCTACCTACACACATATCTACCTACACACACATCTACCTACACACATATCTACCTACACACATATCTACCTACACACATATCTACCTACACACATATCTACCTACACACATATCTACCTACACACGGTTAATGTTCTGAAAATATATCTATTGGTCATGGCTCCCGAGTGGCGCAGCGGTCTAAGGCACTGCATCTTGGTGCAAGAGGCTTTACTACTGTCCCTGGTTCGAATTCAGGCTGGGAGTGCCATAGGACGATGCACAATTGGCCCAGTGTTATCCGGGTTTGGCCGGGGTAGGCTGTCATTGCCTATATTACCTGACTTGCCTATTTAAATAAAGGTTACATTTAAAAACAACTGGCGGCAACCGCAGTGCAATCAATAGGAGGTGAACAGTGGCTGGTGCTGAAAATATAGATAACTTGTTATGCAAGTGTTGCACACCAACAGATGGGAGAAAACCTACACCAGTCGAGCAATTCATTTCAACAATAATTTTTATTTGACTTTACAAACAACACGAGGGCTTAATTGGAGTCTATTTCTTCAGAGCCTAGGCCAAAATAAAATAACTTAACTGGCTGAGGTAAGCTATGAAGCTTAACAGCCTAATAGAAGTAGGATTTTTTATTAGGCATACTCACAATTGCAACTGGTCAAAAAGTAGCATCCTACATAAAACAATCATTTAAAAGAAAAAAGTCTGCACATTCAAACTAAAACAATGTAACTAATAATGAAAAGCGCACATTTGTAAATCCCAAACTCTAAAAGTAATTGGAAAGGTAGATACAAATTATGTGTGACATTGTGGTTACAATAAAGAATGTAAAAAAATATATAAACAATATGCTGTGTTTTTATTTACAGTAGTGATGGACAACTGGAGGGATTTTGAAAACCGGTTTTCAAACACTTGTTTTTCACAACTGTTGCCCATCATGCAAATGGGTCCTATTAGCAGGACAATATGCTTTTTATAGCCCGGCTACTCTTGTGACAATTCCTCAACTTGCAATGTATTCGATGCTTAAGTAAGTCTTACATTTCTAACTCAAAACAGCAGTCCAGTATTTCTTCATCAACATCTTTATGCTTTCGTTAATAAAATAAGGAGAAAAAAGACATTCAAATGCGGATGTTTATATAAACTACATTTTAGTCGCACTTCCACCCAGCTCCACAACCACAGGTAAAACCTTGCTGAGATTATCAATGTTTTTCGTTTATCTCTGAATAGAAACACCATAATATTAATCAAATGAATTAAGCCAAATTTCTTCAAATCAATCCAATATACTATGTTATTACAAAAAAGGTTTTAAATTCTCGGGTAATGCCAGTATGGAAAACTATCAAATGCTTCTCAAAGATGCCCCCTGGTGGTCAAACTAGCATTAACTTGCATTAACAGAAAACTGGCTGACAATTAGATAACGTGCCACAGAATGCTGCAGCAGCCCACAAGGTGTGCTTCAGTACAACGCAACTTTTAAAGGAGGAGCCACTGTACTGCTTAAATTATGACAAGGGCTTTGATATGTTATTCATCAGGACAGATATATTTCCATTCAGTCTGCTTACTAGTCATTGAACAGTATCAACATCTTAATAACACTGGGAGAAAGCTTACTAATGTTAATATGGTCAGATAATGGAAAATGTCACATTGCTAACAATGCATTTGATGACAACTGCGAATGGGATGTACAGTATGAATGATGCACTCAACTAATTATCAAGTCATGTTTTTTAGACAAATCACCTAACCAGTTACAAAAATGCTCATTCAAAAATAGTTTTTCAGCAAAGAGCCCGGAATGCAAATCAATCAAATCAAATCAAATTGTATTTGTCACATGCTTGTAGACTAACAGTGAAATGCTTACTTACGTGCCCTTCCCGACAATGCAGAGAGAAAAAAAGAAAAGTATTAGAAAAATAATAACATGAAGACAGGGTTTTATGGGAGTAGAAGCTGTGCAGGGTCCTGTTGGTACTAGACTTGGTGCATCGGTACCGCTTGCCAGAGAGAACAGTCTACGACTTAGGTGGCTGGAGTCTTTGACAATTTTTAGGGCCTTCCTCTGACACCGCCTGGTATAGAGGTCCTGGATGGCAGGGACCTCAGCCCCAGCTCAGCCCTAGTGACTACGATCTGTAGCGCCTTGTGGTCGGATACCAGGCAGTTTCCATACCAAGCAGTGATGCAGCCAGTCAAAATGCTCTCAATGGTGAGGCTGTCAAACTTTCTGAGGATCTGAGGGCCCATACCAAATCTTTTGAGCCTCCTGAGGGGGAAGAAACATTGTCGTGCCTTCTTCACAACTGTCTTGGTTTGTGTGGACCATGATAGAACCTTAGTGATGTGGACACCGAGGAACTTGAAGCTCTCGACCCGCTCCGTGTGCTTGCCCCCCCCTCCCCATTTCCTGTAGTCCATGATCAACTCCTTTGTCTTGCTGACTTTGAGGGAGAGGTTGTTGTCCTGGCAAAACACTGCCAGGTCACTGACCTTCACCCTATAGGCTGTCTCATCGTCATCGGTGATCAGGCCTACCACTGTTGTGTCGTCAGCAAACTTAATGATGGTGTTTCGGTGTCATGCGCGGCCACGCAGTTGTTGATGAACAGGGAATATAGGAGGATCATTGGATCAGTGAAGCAATTTGTCTTCTTTTGGCTCAATACTCCAAAAGTTTGGATTGAAATAAACCAATGACTATGAATGTGAGCTTTATTTGAGGGTATTTTTTATGCAATATCAGGTGAACCGTTTAGAAATTACAGCCTTTTTGTACACTGTCCCCCCATTTTGGGACAAATGCACTTGTATGTGTATTAATTAAAGTAGTCAAAAGTTGAGTAGGTCCCATATTCCTAGCACATAATGAATACACCAAGCTTGAACTTTCTCAATGGTTCACCCGATATGGATGAAAATACCCTTAAATTAAAGCTGACCTCATATGTATTGTATCATTTCAAATCCAATAATTATGAAGGGCACTGTATGTGAGAATTAATCGAGCGGATAGGAAGCAGGCTCTCCTGGTTTAGCAGGCTGGTGTTTAGTTTGAGTTTTGGGTTAGAAGGGTTTTATGTTCTAGGTGTGATATTTCTATGTTGGGTTGATGGTTCCCAATTAGAGGCAGCTGATTTTCGTTACCTCTAATTGGGAACCATATATATGTTTTTGGTTTTCACTGGGGTTTTGTGGGTCATTGATTATATTTAGTATGTTGTCTTTGTATTATGTGTGTGCCTGTATTGAGCCACACCGAAGTTACGATCTTTGTTTGTTTATTGTTTTGCCAGTTACGTTACGTAATAAAAGTATGTACACTGGAAACCTCGCTGCATCTTGGTCCGTCCCTAAAGAAGATCGTGACACCTTCCGCGAGAATTCTCAGGGATTATCGCCATGGATGTTACATCCCGCCCCAAGCCAACACCAACAATGCTCTCAAAGATCTTAGTTGGACCCTGAACAAACTGGAGAGAGTGTATCCGGAACCAGCATTTATTGTCGCTGGGGACATTAACAAAAGTAATTTGAGGTCTGTGCTCCAGTATTACTATCAACACATTGACTGTCCAACTCACGGAAATTCCACTCTTGACCACTGCTACATGCCTTTTCGACAATGTTATAAGACCCTCTCCCGTCCTCCTTTTGGCAAATCTGACCACGACTCCATTTTGCTCCACCCTAGCTGCAAACAAAGACTCAAGAGGGAAGTACTGGTGGTCAGGTCTGTACATCGCTGGTCCGACCAATCAGAATCCATGCTCCAAGACAGTTTTGATCACGTGCACTGGAATATGTTCCGGGTCGACTCTGGGGATAACATAAATTAATACGCTGACTCAGTCACCGGACTCATCAAACAATCATAGATGATGTAATACCGATGGTGTCTTTCAAAATGTACCCGAATCCAAGACTGTGGATTGATGGCACTCTTGTCTGGACAATGAAGGAGAGAGATGCTGCTTATAAACACGGCATGGACAATAGTATGGTAAAACTACAAACACGAACCTACGTAGATGGATCAAGATGCCGAGACACAGGTATAGGGACAAAGTGGAGGAGAAATTCAGCAGGTCAGACATGAGGCATATGTGGCAGGGACTTCTGATGATTACTGATTACAAAAATAAAGCCAGTCACGTTGCGGAAACCAATGCCGCCCTACCAGACGAGCTCAACCCCTTTTTCTCACGCTTCGAGCATTACGACTCTGAGTTGCAGAGGAGAGCCCCTGGCGGATTCCATGTAGGACATATGTACGTAAGTCATTCAAGTGTGTTAACCCTTTCAAGGCAGCCGGCCCAGACGTTGCGTTTTCTGACATTTTCTCTCTCTAGCTCAGGCCGTTATCCCCACCTGCTTCAAGATGTCCACTATCATCCTAAGTCCCCAAGAAGGAGGAAAGTAACTGACCTGAATGACTACCGACCCGTAGCACTCACCTGCTTCAAGAGGCTAGTCAAAGATCACATCACCTCCTCTCTCCCCAACACACTTGACCCTAACACTCGACCCTACCGCCCCGACAGATTCACGGAAGATGCAATTGCCATTGCACTGCACACTGCCCTCACCCACCTGGACAAAAGGAATGCATATGTTAGGATGATGTTCATTGACTACAGCTCTGCCTTCAATTCCATAGTGCCCTCAGGTGGTGAAGGTAGGAAACATTATCTCCTCCACACTGATCCTCAACACAGGGGCCCCACAAGGTGGTGCGTCCTCAGTCCCCTCCTGTACTCCCTGTATACCCACGACTGACTGGCCTCACACAGTTCCAACTTCATCATCAAGTACGAGGACGACACGACAGTAGTAGGCCTGATTACCAACAATGACGGCGTGGTGCCAGGTAAACAACGTCTTCCTCAATGTCAGCAAAGCAAAAGGTGCTGATTGTGGACTTCAAGAGGAACCAGGCTGGGCACGCCCCATCCTCATCAATGGGGCCACCGTGGAGACAGTCAAAAACGTAAAGTTCCTCTGCGTAAACATCTCAGAGGAGCTGAAATGGTCAAACCACATTGACACCGTGGTGACAGGCATGACAGCGACTCTTTAACCTTCAACCAGAGGGCTCTCAAAACATTCTACAGGACCACCATCGAGAGCATACTGTCAGGTTGCATCACAGCCTGGTAGGTCAACTCCACCACCACTGGCCACAATGCCCTACAGAGGGTTGTTAGCTCAGCCGAATGCACCATTGGGTGCACACTGCCTGCCCTCCAGGGACCTCAGCCACCCCAACCACGGCCTGTTCTCCCTGCTTCCATCACTCAGACACAGACAGTATGAGAGCATCATGGCAAAAACCGGTCGGATGCCAAGCAGTTGCCATACCAAGCAGTGATGCAGTCAGTCAAGATGCTCTCAATATTGTGCAGCTGTAAAACTCTTTGAGGATCTGAGGGCCCAATGCCACATCCTTTAAGCCTCCTGAGGGGAAAAAAGGCATCAGAGCCAGCATAGTAGGATTCCTCTTCCATAGAACGTTCTTAGTATTTGCAATAATGGAAAGATTTTCAGAGTTGACATGTTAGACTGCAGTGTTTCATTTTCGCTTCAATAATTGAAATGACACCTCAAGTACTTCCTCTCATCAGGTGCATCGATTTATTTTCGTCAAACTGCAACATTTCGCTTGCACCATATAAACAGGCTTCCAGCTGGCAGTGCAAATGAATCCCCCAATTTCAGAATCCCGGGCTGAATCGAACATATAGAATCTGAGACGACATAATTGTCTTGAGTATGAGGAGAGACATGCTAAAAATAGTACCACATTGGTTGCAGTGAGAGTGATCCATATCATGGACAGTTAGGCTGGAGAACAGAGATCTTTTTCCATTTTAGGGTGAGGGAAATGTGGAAAAAGTGAAAAGCCCCTCTGCACAGTCACACATATTCTAACCTCCAGGGTATTCTGAAAACTGTAGACGGCAAAGAATATATTGTAAACTATATCCTCCTGTATTATACTTACTCTAAAAATGATATTCTGTTCTACTGCCACTTACTTTATGTTCATTCTAATCTTTTCTTGTTTCTTATTGTTGTTGCATTGTCCAGAAGGAACCTGCCAGGAGACATTTCGCTGGACGTGTATCCTGTACACAGGACTAATAAAATGTGAAACTATATTTCCCGTACATCTTTTATTGTCTCAGCATTCACATGGTTGTGCTCTCTTCCAAATACATTCTTAACAATGTTTTTCAAAGCAACACTACATCTGGTTTATGGATTGAATGTGTAAGATTCATTTCAAGGTCTGTTGCAGAGAGTTTTGGACGTCTGAAGTCTAGTCCTGCTCCCGTTGCAATATGACAAAATCAACAATAATTTATTCAAAATGTAGATTCTTAATCATGTCCTTTATTACTGAGAGGAATAACTCATAGCCATATGGCTGTAGTTCTGTTGATTAGACACACGAGGCCTACCTAACCATTTTAATCATGGAAATCCATGCTTAATAAAACATTAGTAAACATTGTTTTAAATTTTTTTTTTTTATATAAAATGAATTTCATTTCTTACAATAACAACAGGTGGAGACAACATACAGGCGGTGTTGGGCGCCTCACCAATCACGACACAGAATGCAGCGAGGAGCAGCGGCAGCTGTTTCAACCTCACTTATGGATTCATCTATCTAACACTTTGAGCTGTGCATTTATTTTCAGATAGTTACCATACATTGCGTGACTGTCTACCAGATCTAGAAACACCGTCGCGAAAAGTCACATAGCGACTAGATAGTGCACTGTTGAGGGAAGTAGCCTGCCTGCCTACCTTTGAAGTCTACCCCGTTGCGCACTGGCTATATGCTTGGTCAGTCTGCCCGTCCGTGTGCCTCTCGGTGAATGGGACGTTGTAAAACGGCATTAACCGACTATTGTTGGATAAATGACTCACTCATGAAAGTCTCTTCGAGGTCTGTAAACAGAGCCAGCGGCTGTATGGGAAATGAATGTGGCCGGGAAACAGCTACCGGAACAGATAGAGCGTCCAGCCAACCTCTTGGTTCCAACTTGGGCAAGTACAGGCTCTCTCTATGCCTTTCTTTAACCTACTAAATATTTATTTTGTTTAGTTTGTTTAATCAGATATGCCCCAGTTCTGCTGGAAAGAAAAGGTCAGGGTTTAAAACAAAACGATTGCCCCATGGATGCTTGAGAAGCAAGAAGTAGGATCATTTGAATAAATATTCCATCATGTAGCTTGCACTCAAAGAAAGTTGTTTTTATTTGACCTTGACACAATCTATTCTGCATTCACGCGTTCATTGCATTCCCATATTGTTATGGGATGAATACACCTACATGGCTTGTGGTATCTATTTGTCCTCCTGCAACCTTATAGGTAAATAAGATGATCAAAGTAGGTTGAAGTTGTGATTAAAAAGTACTGGTAGAGCATGTTTTGACAGTGGATTTAAAAGTGGATATGAAAAAATTCTTAACTCGAACTTGATTGGTCAACTCAGCCCTCCTGCATCAATTTAAATCATTTGTATCCTTTTTTGGTTTCTGCAGTTCAGTCATGGCTGTGGCACTCTAATTTAGCCCAGTCAGAGGGCTGCAAGAAAATTCGAAGTTAGTCCCCAAAGATATGGGATAAAAGGCAGGAATTCAGTCGGTGAGGGATTAATGTTCCACTATTTATGCTAGTTCTGTAGAGACCTTGAAGAGGAGGAATATGAAAATAAATAGTTAAAAGGTAAAAAGACTAAAAAGCAATAATTATTATTATTTATTTGCCAACCAGGTGGTTCATATCTCAGTACTGTGGACTAAGACAAGGGTACTATATTATAACAAATACTTATTTTAGTCAAACATATGATTGAATTGTTGACAACACAGTAGATTATGCATCATAATATAGCATCCATTGTCCCCTGAGATCGAGTTTCAATCCACCAGTTTGATATTTCAGTCCCCCCACATGACCTTAATGACCAATATTTCAGTCCCCCCACAACGTGACCTTAATGACCAATATTTCATTCCCCCACAACGTGACCTTAATGACCAATATTTCATTCCCCCACAACGTGACCTTAATGACCAATATTTCATTCCCCCACAACGTGACCTTAATGACCAATATTTCATTCCCCCACAACGTGACCTTAATGACCAATATTTCATTCCCCACAACGTGACCTTAATGACCAATATTTCATTTCCCCACAACGTGACCTTAATGACCAATATTTCAGTCCCCCCACAACGTGACCTTAATGACCGATATTTCAGTCCCCACCTCCAACGGGACCTTAATGACCAATATTTCAGTCCCCCAACAGGACCATAATGACCAATATTTCAGTCCCCCAACGGGACCATGATGACCAATATACAAGTCCCCCCCAACGGGACCATAATGACCAATATTTCAGTCCCCCAGCGGGACCATGATGACCAATATTTCAGTCCCCACCCCCAACGGGACCATAATGACCAATATATAAGTCCCCCCCAATGGGACCATAATGACCAATATTTCAGTCCCCACCCCCAATGGGACCATAATGACCAATGCAATACATGTTTTTAACTTGTTGATAATTCCCCCGATATTCTTCCGTAATTTAAAGTGAATTTCCCCAATGTCTTTTTTTCTATAAAACAGCCCTCCAATATCAGACAGACCTGCAGTGATGAAAGTAGAATCTTTGATATTTGGTATTAGAGAATCCTTAGTTCTTACATCCATTTGGACATGTAAATTAAATATCATTTTGATATCATAGATGGTCAGTCCTTGCACCTATAGCTCTGCCTATACATTTGAGAGCGGTTACATTTCTCCACGTCCATCCCTGATCTTTTTACCAAAACAAAGGCGGGGTTGGAACTTTGTTATTGTTTCTAGCTTTAAAGGTTGATATGACGTAATCATAAGTAGAGTGGTAATTTCAGACACAAACGAAGAGAGTAGCGTATGAAACGTAGACAATAAAACATTCATACGAACACAAGTGAATAACAGAAGCATTGTCTTCTGTTGTGAATCTCAGTAATGATTCAAGGTGTTTAACCATTCATCTTCTTCCCACGGGATCAACAGCCCCTATTTCCACAGATGGTCTGTTTTTTTTGGATAATTACAGAGAGAATTGGATGTTTGTATGCCATTTTGTTGTTTAGATGTTCTAAATTGATTAGATGTTCTATTGCTTTTCAGTGTGAGCCTCTAAACTGCCCTGGTCTGACATATTTTACTTTTTAGAATTACATTTACACTCTTTTTTTTAGATGACTCCATGTCCCACGTATAGCTGTAAATTCAGCTGTAAGGCTCAAGCCCAATGAATGGGAAAGATACTATCCGATCTAGTCATGTAAATTAGTTAAGTTTTAAGTATCATGGGATGGGCCAACCTGGCGCTCATTAAGTCTCATCACTTCAGTTACATTCTCCAAGGAATGATCATCCGTTGTGAGGTGTATTAAATGTTCAACATTCCTGGCTGTAGTGCCAGAGGCCAAGCAGTATCTGTACTATCAAACCATGTTCTAATCTGCCTTCAGGATCTGATCTTTTTGGTTATTATTCTTTAATGAAACACCTCCTTTGATTTATACTGTAATGAAAACTGTGAGGTACATGGGGGGCATGCAACTCCCCCTGGTCAAAGGCCTGGAGGTTCCTCTTAGCATGGAACATAATTACACCCCAGTGGAGTGTGAAAGTCATTGGAGTTGTAGCCAGCAAATCAATCAGGCTTAATATTAAACCATGTGAGTCCTACTGACGTTGCTGTTTGGAAAATGTCATATCCAGAGCCACCTTGGTGACTTTTAACTTGACTCTCTATTATACTGGCTGTAAGCGATGCAATCTCAACCAGATAATGATTCTCCTATATATGATTCCTATAAGATCAGCTAGGCTGATACCGATTTTAAATCCTTTCCTGAGATGTTTACTGATCAAATGAAAAATGCGACTCTTCCACTGCATTGTTATTAGTGACCCACAACATTTTCATTTTGATCTAAGGCAGAGACCTCATGAATTTGAATGATGTCCTATGCATTTCAAAATTAGATGTTTTTTTATCTTCCTTGCCTTCTCTAAAAATGGGATATTTCCGAAATGTTTGCGCACCAGGTTCTACAGATTTGCATAATACCTGTTTAACCTTGCAGTCATACTGCTGATGATGTGTAATTATTATTAATGTTATATTTACTGTGCATCATTATGCTGGATTGTATTCTCCTTGAATTCCTGAATGATCACAGATATATGTGTACTTTTGGTGTAATTTTGACAGCCCCAAATTGTATTACAATTTAGGATATTCCCTTAAAATTGTTAGCAGATTATACTTGGCCCTCAACTGAGCATCGCTTTGCTGACATTATCCCTCGAGGGAAGGTTTGAATGACCTCCAACCAGAGGGAAGGTTTAAATGACCTCCAACCAGAGGGAAGGTTTCAATGAAATCTAACCAGAGGGAATGTTAAAATGACCTCCAACCAGAGAGAAGGTTTAAATGACTTCCAACCAGAGGGAAGGTTTAAATGACCTCCAACCAGAGGGAAGGTTTAAATGACCTCCAACCAGAGGGAAGATTTAAATGACTTCCAACCAGAGGGAACGTTTAAATGACCTCCAAACAGAGGGAAGATTTTAAATAAATTCCACCAGAGGAAAGGTTTAGAAGACTTCCAACCAGAGGAAGGTTAAAATGAAATCCAACCAGAGGGAAGGTTTAAATGAAATCCAACCAGAGGGAAGGTTTAAATGACCTCCAACCAGAGGGAAGATTTAAATGACCTCCAACCAGAGGGATGGTTTAAATGACCTCCAGCCAGAAGGAAGGTTTAAATGACCTCCAACCAGAGGGAAGATTTAAATGACCTCCAACCAGAGGGAAGATTTAAATAATCTCCAACCAGAGGGATGGTTTAAATGACCTCCAGCCAGAAGGAAGGTTTAAATGAAATCCAACCAGAGGGAAGGTTTAAATGACTTCCAACCAGAGGGAAGGTGCCATGAGTACTTAATCTGTGTTGTTTCTCATCCTCTGCCTGTATTCTACTGAGTTCACCTGTATTCTACTGAGTTAATCTGTATTATATTGAGTTCCACTGTATTCTGCTGAGTTCACCTGTATTCTACTGAGTTCACCTGTATTCTTCTTCACCAGTATTCCACTGAGTTCACCTGTATTCCACTGAGTTCACCTGTATTCTACTGAGTTCATTTTGATTCCAGACTGAGATCATAAAGGGAAACAGATGAAAGACCAAGCCTGACAAAAGCACTGATTGTGACACCTACTAAGAACACTGAGTACTTGTCATGTAACCATATCCTTTTGTGAACATATCTATCCATTGCTGCATGTGAAATAGTGTGTATGCTTTAATAACTATTTATGACAAATGTTAAGAAAATGTTGAAGAATGTAATAAAGTAATGCCTTTTCAAATAAGTTACGTTACACGTTATGTTTGCTGACATTTTTGTTAGCTACGCTGTCCTTACGAAACACATAGCATATCATTACAGCATTATGTACCAGAATGTCAGCTAGCTACCTAACGTTAGTTGGCTACAAATACATCAAACTTGCCAGGTAGTATATTAACTGTCTGCTATCTAACTAACTACCCAAAGTTTAATGACATGATTATTTACATAATTCTTAGCTAAGTGTTATAGTCGTGCGATTCAACGGCTATCTACTCCGATTTCAGAGCACTCTCGCGCAGAATAACTCATGAATTTACGAATGCTCGTTGAATATGGCCGGTGTCAGTAAACGTAGGCCCCCAAAAATGCAATTGTTGCCAGCAGCACTCTGGATAACATGAAAACAGCCTAACCAGCTCTGCTAGGGCCAGTAAAATGGTCAGAGTGAGGTGTTCTCTCATTTGTGTCTGGAAGTAGCTAGCCAACGTTAGCCAGTTAGCTTGGGTGCTTGACTGCCGTTGAAAGCTCGGATCAACCCTACTCCTCGGCCAGAGCTTCCTGTGTGTTCTGAACGCTCCCAGAGCGAAACACTCTGAATTTACGAACTGACAATCTGACAACGCTCTGGATTTACATCTGACAACGCTCTGGATTTACAAAGGGTTTATCTAGTTATTTGTTATGCTAACAAGCTAGCAAGAGGTTGCATAGCAACAGCATCAACTTCCGGTAGACAGGCAAAGCCCTAGTACACTCAACTGAAAGGATACTGTTAGTTTACAGTATACTAGAATGAACTAATGGTATATAGTATGTAGTATATACTCATTAAGTATGTAGTATACAGTATGTTAGTATGGATATTCGAACACAGCTTATGTGTTCACTACTATGAACTGTACTCCAGTTCTGTTTTAAGGGGCTCTCCCACTAAACTTGAACCCCGTAATCATTCTGTAATCTGTGATGATGGAATTTGTTAAAATAATTCTCAACGATTGGTCGGCCTCCTTAACTGGAAGCAGATGGAACATGGTGAGGTTTTTGTAAAAGGAAGTGTAGTTACTGTGCAGTTATTAGGTCATTCACATTTTAATAAGTCATTTCTAAGTAACGTTCTAAGCAGTGGTCTGTAAAGTTAAGTGTTACTGTATTTACCCTAATGAGCTGCCCCATAATGCATCAGCATTTAAGACATCTTACGTAAACACTTCATAGAAATAATACATTATTTGAAATATTTATTCAACACTGTAATCATTTGTGACACTGGTGTGGGACTGTTGATCAGAATAAATTTGTTCTATGTCAAGATAAGACCAGTGTTACCATGAATCCTGAAAGTCATGAATATTTAATGTACAGTATATTTTGTTTCACCGCCCAGCTCTGTTTTCTTCCCAGTTCATAATTGTGTTACTGTAGCCTTTGGTGAGAGCGTTGAGCCAGTAAACAAAAGGTTGCTAGTTTGAATTCCCAATCTGCCGATGTGCCCTTGAGCAAGTCAAATAGGGTTTTCACTACATTTGTCCTTGGAGTTGATGTTAACATGCCCGAAACAGCCACACATGAAAAACCACAGTGAAAACCCTATTCAGAATTATAGGGACGCTGGACAATGGTGACCCTGGTCTTGACTGATCTCAGAGGGAGTTGGGATATGCAGAAAACGCATTGCAATTTACACATGCGTATTAATACACACTTCTACACGTGTGAAATAAAACTAATATAAGCACCCACCAAATTATTATTGTATCTTTTTCTATTGGGGTGAGAACTTTATTAATGAATTAATTCATTTATACTTATATATTTCTACAGACTGTGGCGGTGTTTTTATTGTCCATTCAGTAACCCTCACCCATTCACCCACAATGGTGTCATTACGACACTGAACCACGTCACTGTGGTTTTTCATGTGTGACTGTTTCGGGCATGTTAACATCATGTTTTGGTGGTACGTTACTACCATAAAACCTCCAAGGACAAACGTAGTGAAAACCCTATTCGGTAGATATTATTTGCAGTCATTGGCTTATTGCACTAATCAGATGCCAAGATTCAATTTACGCTTTTCTTTTCACCCCATCTGCATCCCCTAGAGAGAGAATGCCAGATATAATTATTGTTGTGTCCCCTCTCATGTATATTGTCCAGATGCGTTTTCCCTTAGTCTCTACATAAAGCTTTGAATAATAGTTATCTCCTTCTGGAAGTCAAGGGAAAATGCATGACCTAAATTCCAAACTGTCTTTGAAAAAGAATGGGACCCTCCTCTACAACTTTAAAAGAGGCATGGATCAAACGTTTGTGCTATCTAGAGATTACATCCCATCTACTTCCTAAAGCCGTATGGTAATCAAACATAGTACCTTATAGAGTCAAGAATTTTATTAAAATGTATTTAACTAGGCAAGTCAGTCAAGAACAAATTCTTAATTACAATGACCTGCCTACCCTGGCCAAACCCAGACGACGCTGGGCCAATTGCACGCCGCCCTATGGAACTCCCAATCACTGCCAGATGTGATGCAGCCTGGATTTGAACCAGATACTGCAGTGATGTCTCTTACATGATGGCCATCTTGTAAAGTTCTTGGGAAGTCTTCACTAGAGAAAAATATGGTGCATTCGGAAAGCATTCAGACCCCTTGAATTTTTACAGCCTTATTCTAAAATGGATTAAATTGTTTTTTTCACAATACCCCATAATGACAAAGCAAAACAGTTTCGCCCCAGTCTGAGGTCCTGAGCGCTCTAGAGCATGTTTTCGTAAAGGATCTCTCCGTACTTTGCTCCGTTCATCTTTTCCTCGATCCTGACTAGTCTCCCCGTCCCTGCCGCTGAAAAACATCCCCACAGCATGATGCTGCCACCACCATGCTTCACCGTAGGGATGGTGCCAGACGTGATGCTTGACATTCAGGCCAAAGAGTTCAATTTTGGTTTCATCAGACCAGAGAATCTTGATTCTCATGGTCTGAGAGTCTTTAGGTGCCTTTTGGCAAACTCTAAGCGGGCTGTCATGTGCCTTTTACTGAGGAGTGGCTTGGGGACTGGCCACTCTACCATAAAGGCCCGATTGGTGGAGTGCTGCAGAGATGGGAGAAGCTTCTAGAAGGACAACCATCAAGCTGTAGAAACATCTCAAGGATGATCATTGGAAAGGATGTATCTGAGCTCAATTATGAGTCTCATTGCAATGGGTCTGAATACTTTTGTAAATAAGGTATTTCTGTTTTTTGTTTTTAATCCATTTGCAAACATTTCTAAAAACCTGTTTTCTCTTTGTCATTATGGGGTATTGTGTGTAGATTGATGAGGGAAACAATTAACTTAATACAATTTTAGAATAAGGCTGTAACGTTTTAAATGTGGAAAAGGTCAAGTGGTTTGACTACTTTCCCGAATGCACTGCATGGTACTTAGTGCTTCAACAAAAATGCTGCTGAGGCAAGCATGATTTGAATTGAAATGTATTGTTTAGTTGTACCTGTGTTACCTTTGGTCAAATCCGATAATACCTGAGTGGAGCTTTATTAAAAAAGCCACCATTCTAGAATTCTCAAAGATTAAAATTATTTGCTGTGAAATGTGCATTCTGTTCGTTTTTCATCATCCTTGCGGCGCTTTTTTCTAGCCCATTAGGGCAAAAAGCAAGAGATGGAACGAAAAACAAAGCGTAGAAATAATCCATGGAGGATATCATGTGAACAGAAATAAAAGCACAACACTTTAGAGGGAAAGAAAAGCTAGTTTGTCAAAAAAATAAATACAAAAGCTTTTTTTTGTGAAGCAGCTCTTTGAGCTCCTGTTGTTAGTGAGAGAACTAGGTCACTATAGCAACACAGTAATTCAGGCAGGTAAAGTGTTATTTTTTATATCTATCTCAACAGACGAAATCTGGAATTGCCCTGCTGTATAACAAGGAGACCAGTAATACTTATGATGTCCGTCTAAAGCTGACAAAAGAGGTGTTGACCATACAGAAGCTGGATGTGGTTTGCACGAGAGGGGGTGACCCACAATTAAATGTAAGTACTGAGGCTTTACCTTGACATTAGGTGGTGGGTTTGCCCATACTTGGGTTAACCAGGCACACATAACTAACACTTTAAACTCAAACTGGTATTTGTGCTCCTGTTACTCATTGTTCATTGACTTGAAAGGACTTCAGTTCCGCTCACAATAATACCTAGCCCTGATGATGACGAGACCACAGCTGACTCAAGCTTTTCCCATCCTGACACTGATGTGTATAGCTTACGATAGATTTAGTTGGATGTAATGGGGACATGAAAGATGTGATTCACATTTAGCCTTAGTAAAATAGCTTTAGTTGATATGCTTTGCGTTGTACCTTTCTAAAGAATCCACGCCCTCTTGTGTACATTAGCTTTAATATGCTATATTGGACGTCTCTAAAATGACAGGGGCGGATTGGCCATCTGACAATTCTGGCAAATGCCAGATGGGCTGCACCATTTTTTTGTTGGGTCTGTTAATATTTACAAATGTAGAAATAACACATTCTACATTGTCACACTTTTTTTTCATGATTCCGGTAATGAAAGTGTCTGCCCTGCCCCTGTGCCTGTGCCTGTGCCCTTGCTTGGGCCTGCTGCTGTGATGAGCGAGCCACTCTCCTCTCCCCCGATGCGCTCAATACAATTTTGGGGTCTGATCAACATTTCAAAATGCAATTGCGGGAAAAACTGTATGTACAGTGCCTTCAGAACACAGGAGGTTGGTGGCACCTTAATTGGGGACGACGGGCTCGTGGCCGGAGCGGAATGGTATCAAATACATCAAACATGATGCCATTCCATCCATTATATAACCTTTATTTAAGCAGGCAAGTCAGCTAAGAACAAATTCTTATTTACAACGACTGCCTACACCAGCCAAAGCCAGACAATGCTGGGCCACCCTATGGGACAATCACAGCCGGTTGTGATATAGCCTGGATTCAAACCAGGGTGTCTGTAGTGAGCTTCTAGCACTGAGATGCAGTGGCTTAGACCACTGCACCACTCAGGATCCCAGTAAGCCCTGTCTAAGCCAGGGAAGGGGCAGAGGGGGGGTTCTTACTAAGCTATATGGAATTGTTTTAAGAAGGTCATACTAAGGATTTAGCTATTTGATTTGGAATATTAAGACCCCTTGAATTATCATAAAAACATATAAAAAAAGTATTTGATGAAACATTCACCGCAAAAAGAACACTTTTTGGTTACTGCATGATTCCATAGGCGCTATTTAATAGTTTTGATGTCTTCACTATTATTCTACAATGTAGAAAATAGTACAAATAAAGAAAAACCCTAGAATGAGTAGGCGTTCTAAAACTTTTGACCGGTAGTGTATATACAGTTGAAGTCGAAAGTTTACATACACTTAGGTTGGAGTCATTAAAACTCATTTTTCAACCACTCCACAAATTTCTTGTTAACAGACTATAGTTTTGGCAAGTCAGTTAGGACATCTACTTTGTGCATGACGCAAGTAATTTTTCCAACAATTGTTTACAGACAGATTATTTCACTTATAATTCACTGTATCACAATTCCAGTGGGTCAGAAGTTTACATACACTAAGTTGACTGTGCCTTTAAACAGCTTGGAAAATTACAGGAAAGGATGTCATGGCTTTAGGAGCTTCTGATAGGCTAATTGACATTATTTGAGTCAATTGGAGGTGTACATGTGGATGTATTTCAAGGCCTACCTTCACACTCAGTGCCTCTTTGCTTGACATCATATGAAAATAAAAAATAAATCAGCCAAGACCTCAGAAAAGAATTCTAGACCTCCACAAGTCTGGTTCATCCTTGGGAGAAATTTCCAAACGCCTGAAGGTACCACGTTCATCTGTACAAACAATAGTACTGTGGCAAAGAATGGGGTCGAGTGATAAATGGCAGATATGTGAGAGCAGAACTAATAAACGGGCTCTGCCCTATCACTAAAATGGCAACCCTGATCAGAACTACAGATCACAAAATGATACAATGATACAATTCCCAGAAGCAAGGGGAACCCTCAGAAGGTGGGGCCGACCTACATATAAGGGGTCAAGCCAAACCAGGAAGAGAGAGAGAGAGTACTGTAAGGATCTGTGAAACAGAGGAAGAAACAATATATTGGCTGGATTTACCGTGTATGAGCTGGACTGTTTTGGACTTACCTGTTGGCGTTTGGACCTGGACCGACCGAGAACCTGATTTGTGTACCGAACCCTGCTATCCTTGACCTTGCCAGTGGCCTGGGTGCACCAGAATGGAGAAACAAGCACACAGGTACTGTCCTGTTCTAAATAACTCTCAATTTGGGGTGTGATTTTGGTGACTGTTTCCCACTTAAATTGTGACAAACGCTCCTAACCTTGAAGAGGTTTGCCACAGTACGCAAGTATAAACACCATGGGACCACGCAGCCGTCATACCGCTCAGGAAGGAGACGTGTTATGTCTTCTAGAGATGAACATACTTTCGTGCGAAAAGTGCAAATCAATCCCAGAACAACAGCAAAGGACCTTGTGAAGATGCTGGAGGAAACAGGTACAAAAGTATCTATATCCACAGTAAAACTGGTCATATATCGACATAACCTGAAAGGCCGCTCAGCAAGGAAGAAGCCACTGCTCCAAAACCACCATAGAAAAGACAGACTACGGTTTGCAACTGCACACAGGGACAAAGATCGTACCTTTTAGAGAAATGCTGCAGGAGGGACTGGTGCACTTCACAAAATAGATGACATCATGAGGAAGGAAAATTATGTGGATATATTGAAGCAACATCTCAAGACATCAGTCAGGAAGTTAAAGCTTGGTCGCAAATGGGTCTTCCAAATGGACAATGACCCCAAGCATACTTCCAAAGTGGTGGCAAAATGGCTTAAGGACAGCAAAGTCAAGGTATTGGAGTGGCCATCACAAAGCCCTGACCTCAATCCCATATTTAAATTGTGGACAGAACTGAAAAAGCGTGTGCGAGCAAGGAGGCCTACAAACCTGACTCAGTTACACCAGCTCTGTCAGGAGGAATGGGCCAAAATTCACCCAACTTATTGTGGGAAGCTTGTGGAAGGCTTTCCGAAATGTTTGAACAAAGTTCAACAATTTGAAGGCAATGCTACCGAATACTAATTGAGTGGATGTAAACTTCTGACCCACTGGGAATGTTATGAAAGAAATAAAAGCTGAAATAAATCATTCTCTCTACTATTATTCTGTCATTTCACATTCTTAAAATAAAGTGGTGATCCTAACTGACCTTAGACAGGGTATTTTTACAAGGATTAAATGTCAAGAATTGTGAAAAACTGAGTTTTTTGTATTTGGCCAAGGTGTATGTAAACTTCCAATTTCAGCTGTATGTTTGTGTGTGTATATATGTATGTATGTATGTATGTATGTGTATATATATATATATATATATATATATATATATATATATATATATATATATATATATATACACACACACATACTATGAGACTCTTACATTGCTTGTCCTAATATTATATGTTTCTTAATTCCATTCCTCTACTCCAGATTTGTGTGAATTGTTAAATATTACTGCATCTGCTATATATGCGACCAATACAATTTGTCAAAGTGGAATTATGTTGTTTTACATGTAGTCTTCATTATGACAAGCCTAAATACGTTCAGGAGTAAACATTTGCTTAACAAGTCACATAATAAGTTGCATGGACTCACTCTTTGTGCAATAATAGTGTTTAACATGATTTGTGAATGACTACATCATCTCTGTACCCCACACATACAATTATCTGTAAGGTCTCTCAGTCGAGCAGTGAATTTCAAACACAGATTCAACCACAAAACCAGGGAGGTTTTCCAATGCCTCGCCAAGAAGGGCACCTATTGATAGATGTTATTAATGGTAAATGTATTAATTACACTTTGGATGGTCTATAAATCAAATCAATCGATCAAATGCATTTATAAAGCCCTTTTTACATCAGCAGTTGTCACAAAGTGCTTATACAGAAACCCAGCCTAAAACCCATAGAGCAAGCAATGCAGATGTAGAAGCACAGTGGCTAGGAAAATCCCCCAAAGGAGGCTGGAATCTAGGAAGAAACCTAGAGGGGAACCAGGCTCTGAGGGATGGCCAGTCCTCTTCTGGCTGTGCCGGGTAATATTATGAGTACATGGCCATTAAGGCTAGATCGTTCTTTGAGATGTTCAAACGTTCATAGATGGCCAGAAAGGTCAAATAATAATCACAGTGGTTATAGAAGTGGCAACAGGTCAGCACCTCAGGAGTAAATGTCAGTTGACTTTTCATATCTGAGCATTCAGAGATTGAGACAGCATGTATGTTAGAGAGATAAAAAGGAAGAGAGAGAGGCAGATCGAGAGAGAGAGCGGGAGAGAGAGCGGGAGAGTGAGGGAGAGAGAGGGTCGAAACAGCTGGTCTGGGACAAAGTAGCGCGACCGACCGGCGAACAGATTAGGATTCCATAGCTGCAGGCAGAACAACAGAAACTGGAACAGCAGCATGACAATGTAGCACGTCCGGTGAACAGGTCAAGGTTCCATAGCTGCAGGCAGAGCAGTAGATCCAGAACACTGGATTAGCAGCACGACCAGGTGGACTGGGGACGGGGACAGCCAGGAGTCGTCAGGCCAGGTAATCTTGAGCCATGGTCCTAGGGCTCAGGTCCTCCGGGAGTGGAGAGAGAGAGAGAGAGAGAGAGAGAGAGTTGGGAGAATTAAAGAGATTATACCTAAAATCACACCGGACACCAGATAACAGACTGACCCTAACCCCCCGGCAAATGGACTATTGCAGCATAAATACTGGAGACTGCGACATGGGGGGTTGGGGACACACACTTTGCCAAAGTATAGCCCCAACACCACCAAAAGGATATCAACAGATCACCAACTTACTACCCTGAAACAAGGCTGAGCATAGTCCACGAAGATCCCCCTCACCGCCCGAGGACATGAAGGAAAATCACATCAGTGACTCAACCCACTCATGTTGAGTATAGTGAGAGAAGCCTGGCACAACCTGATGCACCCCTCCCAGGGATGGCATGGGAGAGCACAAGCAAACCAGTGACTCAGCCCCCATAACAGGGTCTGAGGCAGAGAATCCCAGTGGAGAGAGGGGAGCCGGCCAGGCATAGACAGCAAGGGCGGTTCGTCACTCCGTTCACCTTCACACGCTGGGCCAGACAACACTCAATCATAGGACCTACTGAAAAGATGAGTCTTCAGTAAGGACTTAAAGGTTGAGACCAAGTCTGCCTCTCTCACATAGATTGGCAGATCATTCCATAACAATGTTGCTTTACAGAAAAAAAGCCATGCCTCCAGCTCTTTACTTAGAAATTCTAAGAACATTAAGGAGGCCTGCGTCTTGTGACCGTTGCATACGTGTACTTATGTACGGCAGGACCAAATCGGCGAGATAGGTAGGAGCAAGTCCATGTAATGCTTGGTAGGTTAGCAGTAAAACCTTGAAATCAGCCCTAGGCTTAATAGAAAGCCAGAGGCTAGAACTGGAGAAATATAATTTTTGGTGGTTCTTGTCAAGATTCTAGCAGCCATATTTAGAACTAGCTGAAGTTTATTTAGAGCCTTATCCGGGTAGACAAGGAGTAGAGCATTGCAGTAGTCTAATGTTGATGTGACATTAGCGTGGATTAGATTTTTTGTATTATTTTCTGTAAAAAGTGTCCGATTTTTTGCAATGTTACGAACATGTAGAACACCTAGAACTAGCATCTCTGTTTTGTCCAAGTTTAAAAGTAAAATGTGTCGCCATCCACTTCCTTATATCTGAAACACAGGTTTCCAGGGTAGATGATTTTGGAACTTCACCATGTTTCACAAAAATGTACAGCTGTGTGTTGTGTTTCCAAATACACCCAATCACTACATAGATACGCAGCGTCCTTCCTAAATCAGTTGCCAGAGAGGAAGGAAACCGCTGAGGTATTTCACCATGAGGCCAATGGTGACTTTAATACAATTACAGTGTTTAATGGCAATGGTAGAAGAAAACTGAGGATGGATCAACAACATTGTAGTTACTCCACAATACTACCCTAATTGACAGAGTGACAAGAAAGAAGCCTGTACAGATTAAAAATATTCCAAAACATGCATCCTGTTTGCAACAAGGCACCAATGTAATACTGCTAAATATTTATACTTTGATTTACTGAGTACCGTTCTCCATATTTTCAAGCATAGTGGTGGCTGCATAGTGTTAAGAATATGCTTGTAATCATTAAGGACAGGGGAGGAAACCTGGTTCAATCTGCTTTCCACCAGACACTGGGAGATTAATTCACATTTCAGCAGTACAATAACCTAAAACACAAGGCCAAATCCACTCTGGAGTTGCTTACCAAGAAGACAGTGAATGTTCCTTAGTGGCCAAGTTACAGTTTTGACTTCAATCTGCTTAAAAATATATGACAAGACCTGAAAATGGTTGTCTAGCAATGATCAACAACCAACTTGACAGCGCTTGAAGTTTTGAAAAGAATAAAGGGCAAGTATTGTACAATTCTGTTGTGGAAATCTCTTAGTTATTTATCCAGCAAGACTCACAGGTGTAATCGCTGACAAAGGTGATTCTAACATGTATTGCCCAAGGAGGTTGAATACTTATCTAATCAAGATATATTAGTGTTTTATTTTTCATTAGTTATTTACAAATGTTAGAATTTTTCTTTTAATTAGAAATTACAGAGTATTCTGTGTAGATCGTTGACCAATAACATTACAATTAAATTCATTTTAATCCCAATTTGTAATACAACAAAATGTGGAAAAATTCAAGTGGCGTGACTACTTTCTGAAGGAACTGTATACTTCATACTTCTCAACTCTCAATATTTAGCTCAATAACAACTATTTTAAAACCAAGGTATTTGAAATGGCTTTGAGATATGGAGTGGTGTGCGAGGGCATAGGCGTTTGGCGCGAGGGCATAAACGTTTGGCTCAAGGCACATGGTTTTCTGCAACTACTGACCTCTGGACCAGTGAAAGCGGGGGTGGTCAACCCTACATCAGCTTCACTATTCATTACCTCACCCCAGACTGGCAACTGGAATCAAACTGCCTCGAAACACAGTTCTTCCCAGAAGATCACTCAGCTCACAACATTAGAGAGTTTTTTTGAGAATATGCTGGAAGAGTGGGAGATCAACAAGAAAGACCTGGTCTGCATAACCACAGACGACACAACAAACAAGGCTTTTGAAGACTTCTCAGATCTGTGGCTTGGGTGCTTTGGCCATAATTTGAACCTGACCATTTTAAAGGCTCTGAAAATTCAGAGAGTTGACACAGCAGTCAAGGCCGGCCATCATCTGGTCCAAGGCTTCTCATGGAGCTGGAAGAGAAGGAGAGAACTGAGAGAAAAGCAAGATGCCCTCAACATGCCACAGAAGGCTCTGATCCATGACGTGGTAACCCGATGGGGATCTACATACAAGATGCTTGAGCATTTCCTCAGCCAACAGCAGCCAGTCTGTGCGACCCTGGCTGGAGAAAGAGGAACATGGCATCTGATGCCCAAGGATGCTGACATAAGTGTCATGGAGCAACTGTGCCAGCTCTTTGAACCTCTGAGCACGTTTACAGATGCACTTGGCTCAGCGACACGAGTGACGCTGTCAGCTATCAATCAAGCCTGTCCTGGACCACATCACCCGTTGTGTTCTGGTGGAAAAGGATACGGAGCCATCCCTGACCATGGAGATGAAAAGGTTAATGAGAGAAGACGTTAACAACAGCATTTGGTAGCATTGCCTTTAAATTGTTTAACTTGGCTCAAACACTTCCAGGTGCAAACAATAAGAAAAATCAATAGAAAGAAAAGGGAGGATCGGTGGCAGCTAATAGGCCGGTGACGACGACCGCCAAACGCCGCCCGAACAGGAGCCACCGTCGGTGGAAGTCGTGACAGTACCCCCCCTCCTGACGCGCGGATCCCGCAGCGCGCCGACAGCGGCCTCGAGGACGACCCGTAGGGCGAGGCGCAGGGCGATCCGGGTGAAGGCGGTGAAACTCCACCAGCAGTGACGGATCCAAGATATCCGCCACCGCACCCAGCACCTCTCCTCCGGACCGCACTCTCCCAGTCCACGAGGTACTGCAGGCCCCTCACCCGGCGCCTAGAGTCCAGAATGGAGCGGGACCCCTCACGCCGGGACCCTCGATGTCCAAAGGGAGGGGGCTCCGGCACCTCACCTTCCTGCAGGGACCAGCTACCACCGGCCTGAGGAGAGACACATGAAACGAGGGGTTAATACGGTAGTAAGATGGAAGCTGTAGCCTATAACACACCTCGTTTATCCTCCTCAGGACTTTAAATGGCCCCACACACTGCGGCCCCAGCTTCCGGCAGGGCAAGCGGAGGGGCAGGTTCCGGGTCGAGAGCCAGACCCGGTCCCCCGGTGTGAACACGGGGGCCACACTGCGGTGACGGTCAGCGCTCCTTTTCTGCCGCCCACCAGCCTGATTTAGTGACTCCTGGACAGCTCTCCAGGTCTCCTTTGAGCGCTGCACCCACTCATCCACCTCAGGAGCTTCAGTCTGGCTCTGATGAAATGGTGCCAGGACAGGCTGGTAGCCCAACACGCACTGGAAAGGTGACATGTTTGTGGAGGAGTGACGGAGTGAGTTCTGCGCCACCTCCGCCCATGGGACGTACCTCGCCCACTCACCGGGCCGGTCCTGGCAATACGACCGCAGAAACCTACCCACCTCCTGGTTCACTCTCTCCACCTGCCCATTACTCTCAGGGTGAAAACCTGAGGTCAGGCTGATCGAGACCCCCAGACGCTCCATAAACGCCCTCCACACTCGGGATGTGAACTGGGGGCCCCGATTAGAAACGATGTCCTCAGGCACCCCGTAGTGCCGGAAGACGTGGGTAAACAGGGCCTCCGCAGTCTGTAGGGCCGTAGGGAGACCGGGCAACGGGATAAGACGACAGGACTTAGAGAACCGATCCACAACTACCAGGATCATGGTGTTCCCCTGGGACGGAGGAAGATCCGTGAGGAAATCCACCGACAGGTGAGACCACGGCCGTTGTGGAACGGGGAGGGGCTGTAACTTCCCTCTAGGCGGGTGTCTAGGAGCCTTACTCTGAGCGCACACCGAACAGGAGGAGACATAAAACCTCACGTCCTTAGCCAACGTGGGCCACCAGTATTTCCCCCTAAGACCCCGCACTGTCCTCTCAATTCCCGGATGACCCGAAGAGGGTAGCGTATGAGCCCACTGAATCAATTTGTCACGAACACCAAGCGGCACGTACAGGCAACCTGCAGGACACTGAGGAGGCGCAGGTTCCAACCGCAGTGCCCGCTCGATGTCCGCGTCCACCTCCCATACCACCGGTGCTACCAGACATGACGCAGGAAGGATGGGAGTAGGCTCAATGGACCGCTCCTTGGTGTCATAGAGACGGGACAGCGCGTCGGCCTTAGTATTCTGGGAACCTGGCCTATAGGAGATCTTGAACTGAAAGTGGGTAAAAAACATGGCCCACCTAGCCTGCCGCGGATTCAGTCTCCTCGCTGCTCGGATATACTCCAGATTACGGTGGTCAGTCCAGATGAGAAAAGGGTGCTTTGCCCCCTCAAGCCAATGTCTCCACACCTTCAGAGCTCTGACCACAGCTAACAACTCCCGGTCCCCCACGTCATAGTTACGCTCCGCCGGACCGAGCTTCCTTTTAAAGAAAGCGCAGGGACGGAGTTTCGGTGGCATGCCCGAGCGCTGTGATAGCACGGCTCCAAAACCAGCCTCAGACGCGTCCACCTCCACTATGAATGCCAAAGAGGGGTCCAGATGAGCCAGCAAGGGAGCGTTAGTGAACAGCTCCTTCAAACGACTGAAAGCTCTGTCCGCCTCCGCCCGACCACATAAGCGAGGCGGCCCCCTTCAGCAGTGAGGTAATGGGAGCAGCCACCTGGACAAAACCCCGGATAAACCTCCAGTAGTAATTGGCAAACCCTAAAAATCGCTGTACCTCCTTTACCATGGTCGGAGTCGGCCAATTACGCACGGCTCTAATGCGGTCACACTCCATCACCACCCTAGAGGTGGAAATGCGATACCCCAGGAAGGAAACGGCTTGTTTGGAAAAAACACATTTCTCCGCCTTGACGTACAGGTCATGCTCCAGCAGTCGCCCAAGTACTTTGCGCACCAGAGACACATGCGCGGCGCGTGTGGCGGAATAGATCAATATATCATCTATATACACCACCACACCCTGCCCGTGCAGGTCCCTGGGAATCTCGTCCACGAAAGATTGAAAGACGGCTGGAGCATTCTTCAACCCATACGGCATGATGAGGTACTCATAATAACCAGATGTAGTACTAAACGCTGTCATCCACTCATCTCCCTCCCGGATACGCACCAGATTATATGCGCTCCTGAGGTCCAGTTTTGTGAAGAAACGCGCCCCGTGAAATGATTCAACCGCCGTAGCAATGAGAGGTAGCGGGTAACTAAATCCCACTGTGATGGCATTTAGACCTCTATAACCAATGCACGGCCGCAGACCTCCCTCCTTCTTCTTCACAAAAAAGAAACTCGAGGAGAAGGGTGAGTTGGAGGGCCGAATGTACCCCTGTCACAGAGATTCAGTGATATAGGTCTCCATAGCCACTGTCTCCTCCTGTGACAACGGGTACACGTGACTCCTGGGAAGTGTTGCGTTTACCTGGAGGTTTATTGCGCAATCCCCTCGTCGATGAGGTGGTAATTTGGTCGCCCTCTTTTTACAGAATGCGATAGCCAAATCGGCATATTCAGAGGGAATGCGCACAGTGGAAACCTGGTCTGGACTCTCCACCGTTGTGGCACCGATGGAAACTCCTTCACACCTACCTGAACACTCCTCTGACCACCCCTGGAGAGCCCCCTATTTCCACGAAATCATAGGGTTGTGCTTGGCCAGCCAGGGAATCCCCAGCACCACTGGAAACGCAGGTGCATCAATGAGGTATAGACTAATCCACTCCCCATGACCCCCCCTGCGTTACCATGTCCAGCGGAACCGTGGCCTCCCTGACCAGCCCTGACCCTAACGGTCAGCTATCTAGGGAGTGCACGGGGAAGGGTTGCTCTATCGATACGAGCGGAAACCCTAGTCTCAAGGCGAGTCCGCGATCAATCAAGTTCCCAGCTGCGCCTGAATCGACTAGCGCCTTATGCTGGAGAGAGGGAAAAAACTCAGGGAAAGAGATTAACACAAACATGTGACCAATAGGGAGCTTTGATTGAGTCTGGTGCTGACTCACCTGGGGTGACCGAGCAGTGCTCTGCCTGCCCTCTCGATTCCCAGAGGGGCTCCCCCAGCACCGATTGGCAGTGTCCTCTCCGACCACAACTGGTGCAGGAGGAGCCTCCTCCTCCGGTTCCCCTCGATGCGGCCCCCCCTAACTCCATAGGGATAGGAGCGGAAGGCCCGGGAGGTGGAACGAACAGGGCCCTTCCCGACCGTCCGCGAGCCGCCAGCAGGTTGTCCAGTCGTATGGACATGTCGATCAGCTCATCGAGGGAGAGGGTAGCGTCTCGACAAGCCAACTCCCTGCGGACGTCCTCCCGGAGACTACAACGGTAGTGGTCGATCAGGGCCCTGTCGTTCCACCCCGCTCCAGCAGCCAGGGTCCGAAACTCCAGTGCGAAGTCCTGCGCACTCCTCGTCTCCTGTCTCAGGTGAAACAGCCGTTCACCCGCCGCTCGGCCCTCTGGTGGGTGGTCGAACACGGCCCGGAACCGGCGGGCGAACTCCGGGTAGTGGTCCCTGGCGGAGTCTGGTCTATCCCACACTGCGTTGGCCCATTCCAGGGCTCTACCCGTCAGACAGGAGACGAGGGCGCTCACCCTCTCCAGAGGGAGTCGGGCGGACGGTGGCCAGGTACAACTCCAACTGGAGCAAGAACCCCTTACATCCAGCCGCCGTCCCATCGTACTCCCTAGGGGGGGCGAGACGGAGCGTGCTGGATCCGGACGCCGCCGGAGGAGTCTGTTGAGGCGGGGAAGGTTGGGCGGGCGAGGGAAGAAGACCACTCCTCTCCCATCGGTCCATTCTCTCCATCATCTGGTCCATTGCTGTCCTGATCCGGTGGAGGACACGCTCCTCCATAGATGGGAGAGGGGGAGTCGCTGCTCCTGCTGACTCCATGAAGGGTGCGGGCTTCTGTCACGACAGCTAGGAGTGGTGGGTGTGGAGTCAGGCGCAGAGAGCAGGGTGTAGGGAAAAATACTCCGTCTTTATTGCGGCGCGTAAATACAACGCCCCAAACACAACAGGCGCACACAAAACAAAGGCGGCCCAAACAGGACGAGAGAACATGCCAACATACACGTCAGCCGAACGTCCACCAAACAAACAGAGAAACAAGCCCGCACAAAAGGAGGCGGGCTTGGCTGGCTTAAATAGCCCTAGAAATGCCAAACACAAAAACAGGTGCAAACAATAAGAAAAATCTATAGAAAGAAAAGGGAGGATCGGTGGCAGCTAATAGGCCGGTGACGACGACCGCCGAACGCCGCCCGAACAGGCAGAGGAGCCACCATCGGTGGAAGTCGTGACACTTGCGGAGGTCTCCAATTTTTTTCGGAGGTCTTGGCTGATTTCCTTTGATTTTCCCATGATGTCAAGCAAAGAGGCACTGAGTTTGAAGATAGGCCTTGAAATACATCCACAGGTACACCTCCAATTGACTCAAATTATGTCAATCAGCCTATCAGAAGCTTCTAAAGCCATGACATAATTTTCTTGAATTTTCCAAGCTGTTTAATTAGGGATGGGTGGTGCGCTAGCGCCCCAATCCCGACACTACCAGGTGAAATGCAAGGCAAAATCCCAAAGTTGAATTATTAGAAATGCACCAATATACAAGTGTTTCATGCTCATCAAAAGCTCTGCTTCTTGGCAATATCACAGCGTTGTCGGATTTCAAAAAGGCTTTATGGGGAAAGCACTACATTTGATTGTTTGAGGGTAGCACCTTCAATATTTTCCTTAACTATGAAATCTTTAGCCAGCGCGGTCGATAGAAAATGCATTTCACAGGGAAAACCTGTGCCTTACCTTTTGTAGAACTTCTGCAGAGGGCTTCCTAAGTGTCCAACGAAGACAATCCATGGGTATTTGGTTAGAAAAAGTAATTTATTGTATCCTTAAATCTCCGTTTGGTTGGCACCTTGTGTTCAGAAAATCCAACGTGAAGTGAACGCGTTCATTTAAACCTATAAACCTTCCCTCAACAAAACAAAAACCAAATTAAAATGCAACCTTAGCTTATCTTTTATGAAGAAAAGTGATAATCTTTCACTTGGATGGTCACCTAAACGTTATATAAGTCAGATAAAGTGGACCGCTCAGCCAAACGTGCGCCCAAAAACGTGCAACTGAAAAATAGCTCCCCTGACTAAAACCACTGCCGATTGAACACAATGGTTCCGATTTCCATTAAACTTTACCTATACACTGCTGATATCCAGTGGAAGCAACAGGTACTACAGTGTCCTGGTATAAATACTTTTCAATAGGCAGTCTCTCTAAGTGAGCCATAAACCACCAGAATGAAATTTCCGGATGGAATCTTCTCTGGTTTTTGCCTGCCAAATGAGTTCTGTTACACTCACAGACAAAATGTCAACACTTTTGGAAACCTCAGAGTGTTTCCTATCCAATAGTACTAATTATGTGCATATTTTCTGAACCTGAGTGGAAAGCATTTTACTTTAGGCACGCCAGACTCTCCAAAACCGTCCCCTCAGCTGCTCATCCCCAACAAGTTAAAGGTACAGTCAACTTAGTGTATGTAAACTTCTGACCCACTGGAGTTGTGATACAGTGAATTATAAGTGAAATAATCTGTCTGTAAACAATTGTTGTAAGAATTACTTGTGTCATGCACAAAGTAGATGTCCTAACCGACTTGCCAAAACTATAGTTTGTTAACAAGAAATATTTGGAGTGGTTGAAAAATAGTTTTAATGTCTCCAACCTTTGTAAGTGTATGTAAACTTCTGACTTCAACTGTACATAGGCGTACAGAGGCCCATTATCAGCAACCATCACTCCTGTGTTCCAATGGCACGTTGTGCTAGCTAATCGAAGTTTATCATTTTAAAAGGCTTATTGGTCATTTTGCAATTATGTTAGCACAGCTGAAAACTGTTGTTCTTTAGACTAATTGAGTATCTGAAGCATCAGCGTTTGTGGGTTCGATTACAGGCTCAAAATGGCCAGAAACAAAGTACTTTCTTCGGAAACTTGTCAGTCTATTCTTGTTCTGAGAAATGAAGGCTATTCCATGCGAGAAATTGCCAAGAAACTGAAGATCTCGTACAACGCTTTGTACTACTCCCTTCACAGAACGCCGCAAACTAGTTAAATAAAGGTTAAATAAAAAAATAACTGTCTCTAACCAGAATAGAAAGAGGAGTGGGAGTGCACAACTGAGCAAGAGGACAAGTACATTAGAGTGTCTAGTTTGAGAAACAGACGCCTCACAAGTCCTCGACTGGCGACTCCGGGATGCTGGCCTTCTAGGCAGAGTTCCTCTGTCCAGTGTCTGTGTTCTTTTGCCCATCTTAATCTTTTATTTTTATTGGCCAGTCTGAGATATGTTTTTTTATTTGCAACTTTGCCTAGTAGGCCAGCATCCCGGAGTCGCCTTTTCACTGTTGACGTTGAGACGGGTGTAAACTTATACAATCACTGTATAAGTTTACACATCAAAATATCTTTGATTCATGCATTCCTGCTTGGATGTTAAATGAAACAAATTGTTACTTGAATACCTCAGTAGTCTATTTTTTTACAATTCTTAAAGTTTGATTCTTTATGAATTGGATTCGTAACATATCATACCATTTGTATATTTCTTGCTGGACGTAACATATCATACGAAATTGATGACCGTAGTACACAATTGGATGGAAAAGTTAGTGGAACCAGTGACACCAGGGGAAAATGTTATTCAGGATCCCTGTAATAGTAATTAAAGGGATACTTTGGAATTTTGGCAATGAGGCCCTTTATCTACTTTCCCAGATTCAGATTAACTCATGGATACCATTTTTCTGTCCCTGTGTCCAGAATGAACGTTAGAGGTAGTTTCGCCAGCCAATGCTAACTAGCGTTAGCGCAATGACTGGAAGACTATGGCTATCTACTAGCATTCTAAACTACCTCTAACTTCCTTCATACTGGACACAAAGACATACAAATTGTATCCGGTGGGAGTTGGCAGCATGCGCAGTGATATGCGCTCGTGTGGATTAAGTGCCAGGGCCGAATTCTTGTCCCAGTCCGCCCCTGATAAGAAGCTGTTACTGCGTTCTTTATGTTTTTCTATGGAGGCATGCTGTATCTTTCAATGTTATAGTTTTGATAGTAAAGACTATCAACTGAAAAATGTGCACCACAGTCTTACACTCCAAACTTGTTTCAACATTTCAATATTATTTTACCAAGGTCAATTCACATTTTTTAAAGCACAGAACTGTCGTACTCCGAAGACAGGCAGCTGGAGGTCTGGGTCTAAGCATCAAAGTAAGTGGTACATTTTCATCAATACAAATATTCTGCCTTTATTAGGATATTTGAATGCATACATGGTATAGATGAGGAAGTTCCTGTTACTGTGTCTGCTACATCAACGTGGTATAGATAAGGAGGTTCCTGTTACTGTGTCTGCTACATCAACGTGGTATAGATGAGGAGGTTCCTGTTACTGTGTCTGCTACATCAACGTGGTATAGATGAGGAAGTTCCTGTTACTGTGTCTGCTAGATCAACGTGGTACAGATGAGGAAGTTCCTGTTACTGTGTCTGCTAGACCAACGTGGTATAGATGAGGAAGTTCCTGTTACTGTGTCTGCTAGATCAACGTGGTATAGATGAGGAAGTTCCTGTTACTGTGTCTGCTACATCAACGTGGTATAGATGAGGAGGTTCCTGTTACTGTGTCTGCTACATCAACGTGGTATAGATGAGGATGTTCCTGTTACTGTGTCTGCTAGATCAACGTGGTATAGATGAGGAGGTTCCTGTTACTGTGTCTGCTACATCAACGTGGTATAGATGAGGAAGTTCCTGTTACTGTGTCTGCTAGATCAACGTGGTATAGATGAGGAAGTTCCTGTTACTGTGTCTGCTAGATCAACGTGGTACAGATGAGGAAGTTCCTGTTACTGTGTCTGCTAGATCAACGTACAGTTCTCTGTGGAATAAAACCTTGATCTGCTTGCTTGTTCGGTGCATATTTTCCATGTTACACTTTGTGATTAATAATGACCTTTCTCTTGTGACTCTCAGGGGGGTGCTGAGCATAAAGTGCCTGTGGTCATTTCAAAGATGTTTAAAGATCAAGCAGGTAAGTATTGAATGTTTCCCCCAGTGATGTGGACTGAAACATCTGACATTTACACTACTGTTATGAAGGATATCAATTTACAACATTTTAGGTTAAATTGACTTTATGTCATGTAGTTAGTTTATGACTGCTAAACCAGAATACAGTTGCTCAGCTATAGATGGACATCTGCTGATTAGGTACAAATCAATGGTTTAATTGTAATGAATCGAAACTAGACACATTCTGTTCAACTTAGCTTTTAGAACCCCCCTTCTAGTAGTGAAAACATGAATACATGCCTCTAATAACCCAGAGAGTAAGTTAACATCCTGCCTCTTATAACGCAGGGAGTACGTTTTAACATCCTGCATCTAATAACCCAGAGAGTAAGTTCACATCCTGCATCTAATAACCCAGAGAGTAAGTTAACATCCTCTTATAACCCAGAGAGTAAGTTCACATCCTGCATCTAATAACCCAGAGAGTAAGTTAATATCCTGCCTCTAATAACCCAGAGAGTAAGTTAACATCCTGCCTCTAATAACCCAGAGAGTAAGTTAACATCCTGCCTCTAATAACCCAGAGAGGAAGTTAATATCCTGCCTCTAATAACCCAGAGAGTAAGTTCACATCCTGCCTCTAATAACCCAGAGAGTAAGTTAACATCCTGCCTCTAATAACCCAGAGAGGAACATGTATTTTATAAACCAGAGAAGAACATGTCTTTAATAAACCAGAGAGGAAAGTTAACATCCTTCTTCAGAGAGCCAAGGAAATCTCTTAACCAGTTAAGAAGCTTCTTAGTTTTGTAAATCGCTGCTGCAAATGAGTTATTAGTTCCATATTTCATGGTTTCCTGTGTTCCCGAGAGCTCTATGGTGTCAGTGGAGATTAAGCAGACAGGAACATTGATTGCTATTTCCATCATGAATGGAATGAGTAATTTTTTTCAAATGTTTTTATTAACCTTTGACACTCAACGATTGCCGCCTGCAGCAGATCAAACTGGGAAGCTATTCGTTGGGGACGCTATGTTACAGGTTAGTGCACTGGCTCTGAACTGTGATCTGTCGAAGCTGTCTGAGGTCAGAGGTGGGATACGGAGAGATATGTTCTTAGAATTTTAATTGAGCTGCCCTCTTCCATTGTAGAGTTGTAATTTCATAAGATGCTATTTGACACTGCTACAAAATACTTTGACATATGGACATATTTGAATTTGACCATAGAACCAACGATAAAAAAAAAGTGTATTTATTTTGTGTAACTTTTCTGCTGTATGTATGTACTGTATATTCTCTCATCAGATTCAACACATGGTTGTAAATTACCGAACAATATTTACAATGACACTTTTAAATGAGGAATGTGTTTGCTAACTATTCATACTTTCTCCTTTACTCTGTTTAGATCAATGGCATTAATGTCGAACATTGTAGTCATGAAGAAGTTGTGAGTATAATTTAATTAGCTGCCGCACAGACATTGTCATGTAATCTTTTCCCAGATTTGAAAGCAAAATCATTCCCTGTGATTGCCCAAAGCTGAGGCATGCTTCGTCAAGCGAACGAAGCTCTGTCATGTCATACAGGAGACTAATTTAGTTTGTCTTGTTTTCTCGTCCTGGCTGTGACAAATCGATATGGAGTATATTCATTAGACAAAAGCTGCACAGAACTTGAGTCTCAGAGTTTAAGAGAGCTATCTCTCTCTCTCTCTCTCTCTCTTTTTCTCTTCTCTCTCTACTTAGCTCCAAACAGCTGTTCTCTTCTATTCACCTCCAGAACGTCAGAGACATCATGAGCAATTCACTTCGGGAAATGTAAAGCGTATAAAGCCAAGCTGTCTCTATAGTCACCGCCTATAGCAACAACTGACGTTGTTGGGATGAAGTAGAACATATCAATTGTTGACAGTAAGCTGAGGGTAGTTGGAAAGAAAAGGCTTTCATTTTTATACAAATCTGAAAAATAAGCATGAACATTTGTATAATTGTAGGCCTACTTAACATCCTACCTCTACAAATAACATATTTCTTGACTTGGATCTGTCTGTGCCTTATCAAGTGCAGATACCTTCTAGAAATCAGATAATGGGTTTGTGTGATCTCAGACATTGAGAGGGTAATTACTTTATATTCTTGGCTTGTATTTTGCTAGCTTCTCACCAGGCAAATGAATGGCTATATTTGAAGTTATGGTATTGAATGTGATTACTGAAGTGACATCAATTCAGACAGGGCTTAACTGCTGATTGCATATTCTGTATTTTGCTCCAGTGTTGCGTCGCGTGTGCTTAAGTGCTGTACAGCTACATGTACTTGTGGCCTGCTATTTTATTCATCTGAGATGATAAGCTCTCTCTCCCTCTCTCTCATCCTCCCAATCTCTCTCTCATCCTCCCAATCTCTCTCTCTCTCTCTCTCTCTCTCTCTCTCTCTCTCTCTCCTTTGGCAGGTTCATCTCCTGCGGACTGCCGGGGAGGAAGTCACCATCACTGTTCGGTACCTCAGGGAAGTTCCGTCATTTTTAAAGCTCCCGTTGGGTAAGAGTTTTGAGTGGAATCACCATTACCATTACATGTGCCATGTCATATTATGTACTGTAACTACGCATAAACAAAAATGTAAAGGGTTGCTCAAGTGAAGCCGTCAGTTATTTGACTGTCGTCTGGCCATTCTTGACTCAACCCATTCTCAATGAGGCCTCTCTCTTTTGTCTTACTGGGCTCCCGAGTGACACAACGGTCTAAGCCACTGCATCTCAGTGCTAGAGGCATCACTACAGATACCCTGGGTTGAATCCAGGCTGTATCACAACTGGATGTGATTGGGAGTCCCATAGGGTGGTGCACAATTGGCCCGGTTTGGCTGGTGTAGACCGTCATTGTAAATGAGAATTGTTTCTTAACTGACTTGTATAGTTAAATATAAAGTTATTATACAACTTTTTTTTTTTTTTTATCTAACTGAGGTTTGCCTTATTCTTTAGAAGATTGGCTACAACAGTAGCTGGGTCTTCAGTACCAAGCTAATGTCACATCAAAGACCTGCATTTGTCTCTGTTGGCCTCCCTGCTTGACCTACAGCATGCAAGGAGACACAGTGAAGGGAATGTCATGCTGCTGTCATCTGCTCTTTACATTGAATGTTTTTTGGTCTGTTTTTGACAATTTGATAAATAAAAAGGTCGGAACCCAATATCTTGATGTCCAGAATCCTAGCAACCTTACTGAGTCTGGAAATGGACCTTTGAAGTTGTCGGCTTGGTGAGTCAACAATGAAGAAGTAGAGCTTTATGCTGATTGGTTGGATGAGAGAGTGGAAAAAGAGCTCAATTAGAGCTCTTCTTAGCTATGCTAATGAACCACATGGTCCGGGTCCCAGGCCAGAGACATACTAGCAGAAGGCTCTCTTTAGATTCTCTACTGACTGGCCACAATGTTATGATACCTGAAGTGCCCAGAGAGACAGTCATGGTGTTATGATACCTGAAGTGCCCAGAGAGGCAGTCATGGTGTTATGATACCTGAGGTGCCCAGAGAGACAGTCATGGTGTTATGATACCTGAGGTGCCCAGAGAGACAGTCATGGTGTTATGATACCTGAGGTGCCCAGAGAGACAGTCATGGTGTTATGATACCTGAGGTGCCCAGAGAGACAGTCATGGTGTTATGATACCTGAGGTGCCAAGAGAGACAGTCATGGTGTTATGATACCTGAGGTGCCCAGAGAGGCAGTCATGGTGTTATGATACCTGAGGTGCCCAGAGAGACAGTCATGGTGTTATGATACCTGAGGTGCCCAGAGAGACAGTCATGGTGTTATGATACCTGAGGTGCCCAGAGAGACAGTCATGGTGTTATGATACCTGAGGTGCCAAGAGAGACTGTAAGTCTTTCTGTAAGTCTTCACAAGGTTTTCACACACTGTTGCTGGTATTTTGGCCCATTCCTCCATGCAGATCTCCTCTAGAGCAGTGATGTTTTGGGCTGTCGCTGGGCAACACGGACTTTCAACTCCCTCCAAAGATTTTCTATGGGGTTGAGATCTGGAGACTGGCTAGGCCACTCCAGGACCTTGAAATGCTTCTTACGAAGCCACTCCTTTGTTGCCTGGGCGGTGTGTTTGGGATCATTGTCATGCTGAAAGACCCAGCCACGTTTCATCTTCAATGCCCTTGCTGATGGAAGGAGGTTTTCACTCAAAATCTCACGATACATGGCCCCATTCATTCTTTCCTTTACACGGATCAGTCGTCCTGGTCCCTTTGCAGAAAAACAGCCCCAAAGCATGATGTTTCCACCCCCATGCTTCACAGTAGGTATGGTGTTCTTTGGAAGCAACTCAGCATTCTTTGTCCTCCAAACACGACGAGTTGAGTTTTTACCAAAAAGTTATATTTTGGTTTCATCTGACCATATGACATTCTCCCAATCCTCATCTGGATCATCCAAATGCTCTCTAGCAAACTTCAGACGGGCCTGAACATGTACTGGCTTAAGCAGGGGACACGTCTGGCACTGCAGGATTTGAGTCCCTGGCGGCGTAGTGTGTTACTGATGGTAGGCTTTGTTACTTTGGTCCCAGCTCTCTGCAGGTCATTCACTAGGTCCCCGTGTGGTTCTGGGATTTTTGCTCACCGTTCTTGTGATCATTTTGACCCCACGGGGTGAGATCTTGCGTGGAGCCCCAGATCGAGGAAGATTATCAGTGGTCTTGTATGTCTTCCATTTCCTAATAATTGCTCCCACAGTTGATTTCTTCAAACCAAGCTGCTTACCTATTGCAGATTCAGTCTTCCCAACCTGGTGCAGGTCTACAATTTTGTTTCTGGTGTCCTTTGACAGCTCTTTGGTCTTGGCCATAGTGGAGTTTGGAGTGTGACTGTTTGAGGTTGTGGACAGGTGTCTTTATACTGATAACAAGTTCAAACAGGTGCCATTAATACAGGTAACGAGTGGAGGACAGAGGAGCCTCTTAAAGAAGAAGTTACAGGTCTGTGAGAGCCAGAAATCTTGCTTGTTTGTATGTGACCAAATACTTATTTTCCACCATAATTTGCAAATAAATTCATTAAAAATCCTACAATGTGATTTTCTGGATTTTTTTTCCTCATTTTGTCTGTCATAGTTTAAGTGTACCTATGATGAAAATTACAGGCCTCTCTCATCTTTTTAAGTGAGAGAACTTGCACAATTGGTGGCTGACTAAATACTTTTTTGCCCCACTGTATATATACAGTGAGGGAAAAAAGTATTTGATCCCCTGCTGATTTTGTACGTTTGCCCACTGACAAAGAAATGATCAGTCTATCATTTTAATGGTAGGTTTATTTGAACAGTGAGAGACAGAATAACAACAAAAAAATCCAGAAAAACGCATGTGAAAAATGTTATCAATTAATTTGCATTTTAAGGAGGGAAATAGGTATTTGACCCCTCTGCAAAACATAGACTTAGTACTTGGTGGCAAAACCCTTGTTGGCAATCACAGTGGTCAGACGTTTCTTGTAGTTGGCCACCAGGTTTGCTCACATCTCAGGAGGGATTTTGTCCCACTCCTCTTTGCAGATCTTCTACAAGTCATTAAGGTTTCGAGGCTGACGTTTGGCAACTCGAACCTTCAGCTCCCTCCACAGATTTTCTATGGGATTAAGGTCTGGAGACTGGCTAGGCCACTCCAGGACCTTAATGTGCTTCTTCTTGAGCCACTCCTTTGTTGCCTTGGCCGTGTGTTTTGGGTCATTGTCATGCTGGAATACCCATCCACGACCCATTTTCAATGCCCTGGCTGAGGGAAGGATGTTCTCACCCAAGATTTGATGCTACATGGCCCCGTCCATCGTCCCTTTGATGCGGTGAAGTTGTCATGTCCCCTTAGCAGAAAAACACCCCCAAAGCATAATGTTTCCACCTCCATGTTTGACGGTGGTGATAGTGTTCTTGGGGTCACAGGCAGCATTCCTCCTCCTCCAAACATGGCGAGTTGAGTTGATGCCAAAGAGCTCCATTTTGGTCTCATCTGACCACAACACTTTCACCCAGTTGTCCTCTGAATCATTCAGATGTTCATTGGCAAACTTCAGACGGGCATGTATATGTGCTTTCTTGAGCAGGGGGACCTTGCGGGCGCTGCAGGATTTCAGTCCTTCACGGCGTAGTGTGTTACCAATTGTTTTCTTGGTGACTATGGTCCCAGCTGTCTTGAGATCATTGACAAGATCCTCCCTTGTAGTTCTGGGCTGATTCCTCACCGTTCTCATGATCATTGCAACTCCACGAGGTGAGATCTTGCATGGAGCCCCAGGCCGAGGGAGATTGACAGTTCTTTTGTGTTTCTTCCATTTGCGAATAATCGCACCAACTGTTGTCACCTTCTCACCAAGCTGCTTGGCGATGGTCTTGTAGTCCATTCCAGCCTTGTGTAGGTCTACAATCTTGTCCCTGACATCCTTGGAGAGCTCTTTGGTCGTGGCCATGGTGGAGAGTTTGGAATCTGATTGATTGATTGCTTCTGTGGACAGGTGTCTTTTATACAGGTAACAAGCTGAGATTAGGAGCACTCTGTGTGCTCCTAAAAGACACCTGGGAGCCAGAAATCTTTCTGATTGGGTCAAATACTTATTTCCCTCATTAAAATGCAAATCATTTTATAACATTTTTCACGTGTTTTTCTGGATTTTTTGTTGTTATTCTGTCTCTCACTGTTCAAACAAACCTACCATTAAAATGATAGACTGATCATTTCTTTGTCAGTGGGTAAACGTACAAAATCAGCAGGGGATCAAATACTTTTTCCCTCACTGTATTCTATATATCTATATATTTTGTCTATTTATTCTGTCTATGTATATTCAATATTCTGTCTGTTGATTCTGTTTACTGTGGCAGCATCATATCACTAAATCACATTCTGAGTTAATCTACATGAACCTTGCCAATAAAGGTGATTCTGAGGTGGAGTCTGAGGCTGATTCTGATTCTGAGGCTGATTCTCTGGTTGATTCTGAGACTGAGGCTGATTCTCAAGCTGATTCTCAGGCTGATTCTCAGGCTGAGGCTGAGCACATGAAGTATTTCATGTTTCAACAATATAACATTTGCTCTCATGGTTTTCAGGCTCTCCTGTACCACCTGCTGATCAAAGTAGCAGAGCGTCTTCACCACTATTTGACAGTGGTTTACATTTAAATGGGAATTCTAGCAACACAGTAAGTCAACCTTTAATGAAATGGAATTGTTTTTCTTCCGTTAAATGTGCTTGTGATTCCAGTAGCATGCATTAATACACACAGACAATTAGAGAAAGCTCCCAATACCCGGTTTGAGGATTTGGTGTCTGGTTTAGACTGAGGGAGGAGGCGAGGATGGAAGTTGACAGGTGTAAGTATTCCTACAGTGACCCGATAGCCAGATTAAAGCACAATGCTTGGAATAAACATTGCTACAACCATACTCACTTGGCAGTGAGCCAATGATGTAGATGGCAGCCAATCAGAGTGATCTTTGCATGGCAAAGTGACGTTGCCTTCCTCAGCCCTGAAGTCCTGTCGCCCATGTTCATAACAGCTCCAGATTCTCTAGTATTAGTGGAGATGACAGGGACTAGTTTAGAGTACAGGATACTGTGGTGACCCCTCATATGGAATCCCAGAGTGGATAGGTAGTCTACATGCTGTAGTGATGCCCTTTCATAGTAATATCACTCTCATGAGACCGGTCTCCCTGAACAACATCTTGAACCTCTGTGATCTAATGGCAATAGGGGAAACTGAGCGTACTATTGAAACCGAGACTGTTAGTCAATGCTACACAAATATTTTACTGGCCAATTGTTCCTTGTCTTGCAGCTAGATTGTGAGTGGTTTCCCATTCTACATTCTTCACAGTGATTTGAATGTTCCTGGTGTAAAACACTGAAGAATATTTTGCCAGAAATGCACATTTCTTGTCATGCAAATGGCCCTTGCAAAGGCTATCTATATATTCACACCTGATGGAAACCAAAAGCACACTCCAATTGTGTTCTGTAATCTCTAGTATTGGTACCTGACTGACCATAAGCTTTATAATGAATGAGTGCAGCGTATTCAATTCTCAAAAGACTCAATTCCCTGATAGTCTTTGAACATGAAATATTTAGCATGAGCAGGCAGGATTTCAGAAGGCCCCTTTTCAGAGTAAATCTAGCCTTGTGTCTGTTCAGTCTATTGTTATCTTCCAGAACAGCTAGAGAATGTCAATCCTGGAGCACTGCTCTGTGGACTGCATTATCACTGCATTATCACTGTATTCATTGCAGTATCGCTGCATCATCGCTGCATTATTACTGTATTAACGGTGTTGTCACTGTATTCACAGCATTATCACAGCATAATCACTACGCAATCACTGCATTATCACTGTATTAACAACATTGTCACTGTATTCGCTGCAGTATCACTGCACTATTACTGCATTAACTATATTATCATTTTATTCACTGCACTATCACTGCATTCACGTGTTCTTTTCAACTGTGGGAGAATATACTCTGACACATGTTTACCGATGCGTAAACAAGTCAGGTTTGACTTAACGTGACATAATGGATTAGCTGGCTGAGTTCTGATAATGGATCAGCTGGCTGAGTTCTGATAATGGATCAGCTGGCTGGGGTCTCATAATGGATCAGTTGGCTGGTTTCTGATAATGGATCAGCTGGCTGAGTTCTCATAATGGATCAGCTGGCTGGGTTCTGATAATGGATCAGCTGGCTGAATTCTCATAATGGATCAGCTGGCTGAGTTCTCATAATGGATCAGCTGGCTGGGTTCTCATAATGGATCAGCTGGCTGAGTTCTCAAAATGGATCAGCTGGCTGAGTTCTGATAATGGATCAGATGGCTGAGTTCTGATAATAGATCAGCTGGCTGGGTTCTCATAATGGATCAGTTGGCTGGGTTCTGATAATGGATCAGCTGGCTGAGTTCTCAAAATGGATCAGCTGGCTGAGTTCTCATAATGGATCAGTTGGCTGAGTTCTGATAATGGATCAGCTGGCTGGGTTCTCATAATGGATTAGCTGGCTGGGTTCTCATATTGGATCAGCTGGCTGGGTTCTCATAATGGATCAGTTGGCTGAGTTCTCATAATGGATCAGCTGGCTGAGTTCTGATAATGGATCATCTGGCTGAGTTCTGATAATGGATCAGCTGGCTGAGTTCTCATAATGGATCAGCTGGCTGAGTTCTGATAATGGATCATCTGGCTGAGTTCTGATAATGGATCAGCTGGCTGAGTTCTCATAATGGATCATCTGGCTGAGTTCTGATAATGAGAACTCAGCCAGCTGATCCATTATCAGAACTCAGCCAGCTAATCCATTATGTCACGTTAAGTCAAACCTGACTTGTTTACGCATCGGTAAACATGTGTCAGAGTATATTCTCCCACAGTTGAAAAGAACACGTGAATGCAGTGATATGCTTGACTAAATACTAGATACCATGGTTGACTAAAAACATGGAAACCATTTAGACTAAATACTGGAAACCATGGTTGACTAAATACTGGAAACCATGTATAATAAACACTGGAAACCATGTAGACTAAATACTGGAAACCATGCTTGACTAAATACTGGAAACAATGCTTGACTAAATACTGGAAACAATGCTTGACTAAATACTGGAAGCCATGTAGACTAAATACTGAAAACCATGGATGACTAAATAATGAAAACCATGGCTGACTAAATACTGGAAACCATGGTTGACTAAATACTTGAAACCATGGCTGAATAAATACTGGAAACCATGGTTGACTAAATACTGGAAACGTTGTATACTAAATACTGGAAATCACGGTTGACTAAATACTGAAAACCATGGTTGACTAAATAATGTAAACCATGGTTGACTAAATACTGAAATCAATGGTTGACTAAATACTGGAAACAATGGATGACTAAATACTGGAAACCATGGTTGACTAAATACTGAAAACCATGGTTGAGTAAATACTGGAAACCATCGTTGACTAAATACTGTAGATAATGGTTGACTAAATTTTGGAAACCATGTAGACTAAATACTGGAAACCATGGTTGACTAAGTGCTGAAATCAATGATTGACTAAATACAGGAAACAATGATTGACTAAATACTGGAAACCATCGTTGACTAAATACTGGAAACCATCGTTGACTAAATGCTGGAAACCATCGTTGACTAAATATTGGAAACCATGTAGACTAAATACTGGAAACCATGGTTGACTAAATACTGGAAACCATGGTTGACTAAATACTGGAAACCATGTAGACTAAATACTGGAAACCATGTAGACTAAATACTGGAAACCATGGTTGACTAAATACTGGAAACCATGGTTGACTAAATACTGGAAACCATGTAGACTAAATACTGGAAACCATGTAGACTAAATACTGGAAACCATGGTTGACTAAATACTGGAAACCATGGTTGACTAAATACTGGAAACCATGGTTGACTAAATACTGGAAACCATATAGGCTTGCCTTTTTTCACCTGATTCTCTCTGCAACTAAAGGAGGTATGATCTTGGAAAAAAAATGTGCTTTAACCTAAAATGGTTCTTTGGCTGTCCCCCGATAAGGAGAACCCTTTGAAGATTTTGGTTCCAGGTAGTACTCTTGTGTTCCATGTAGATCCCTTTCCACAGAGAGTTCTACCTGGAACCCAAAAGGGTTCTACCTGGAACCCAAAAGAGTTCTCCTATGGGGACAGCCAAAGAACTGTTTTGGAACCCCTTTTTTCTAAGAAAGTAGATGACACTGCTGTTGGGAAAACATAGTGCTCCGTAATTGCATAGTTAACACATAATGCTTAACCCAGACAATATTTCTCCACTATTTTGCCTTCCTTTAGCATTCTTGTTTGCTTGCCTGCAGGTGATTATAATTCTCTAAGCTTGTCATCTGCTGTATGTGGCGTTGACATTGAAATGATCGACAGTGTTTTCCTTTCATTGCCCCCAGGACAGCTTCCTATGGATTCATTTACATGCCTCCAAATAATTACGCTTCAGTCTATTTGTTGCCTCAGAAATATCACAAGCTATGGAAGAGTGAATGATATGAAGGACAAGAGTGGCAGCTTAGCATCTTGTTTCCCAGGTCCTTGTTGAAAACTGACACCTCGTCACTCTAATCAGTGTTGACGTGCAGATAGTATTTCTTGTCATCTTTACCACTCCCTTGCGCAGCACAACTTGAAAGTCAAGTGTAATTATTAAGCATCGGTCTCTAATTGCTCTCTACATGAACTGACAAAGGGAGAATCGTTTTCTCTGGGAAGTAGACATAATTGGTCATTGACTTTTATTTGCCCAGAGGGGAGGAAAAGCAAAATTATTTACGCAAGAATATGTGCCAGGTGCTGCGATTGACTTGTAGAGAAATTCCACCGTGAAATCCCAGGACACAGTAAGTAAAAGGTGTGCTCGCTAGGTGACCATAATGATCACCAATAATTAATAGCATACAGTATCTAGGAAGTAACAAGGATATCATCCTTTCAAGTGCGAAAGGAATTGAAAGTAGGACATTGTTGTTTTCAAATGCACAGTGATCAAAGTGACCTAGCCTGTGATTGAGAGGAGACCATCACTGTCTTCTTCACTTGTACCATGTAGGCTCCATCCTCGCCTTCCTCACCCTCGGCTAATGAACCAAAGTATGAGAAGCGCTGGCTGGATGCAGTGTCCCTACCCCTGTTGATGGCCCGAGTCTCCAAATACAAAGCCGGAACGGATAAATTAAGGTAAGGTAATCCTGTGTGATGAAATTCACCTCTGAGGCGCACAGTTCAGCAAGCGCTGCTGTTGGTTTTGGAAGCACTTTTCATTTAGGTGAAAGGTTGTAACTCCAATATCTATGCACAGGCATGCAGTGTGTTAAAAGGTCAGCGCTGCTGCAGGGCCTAGACGGTGAAGCCATGATAGGATGGGAAGGTTTAACTTTAATACACTGAATTGGTTCTTTTAGAGATATAAACAATATCAAATGAATGCTGGAAATCCCAGGAAATGTTATTTTCATTCCTTCCTCTGCTAGATAACACGATGTAAGAGATATGGCAGTCCTCTAGATCCCTAATGGAGCTGTTATTTAGAAGAAGAAAAAACAAGTGGTAATCAATGGGTATCTTTCTTACTAAGAACTCAAATAAGTTGTCGCTGTTAGTCACAACCTGAAACCATGTGATGCATTAAGGTGCTCGTTTCTGTCATTTCCAAAGAAAAATTTATACCATGTATGAAAAGAATGAAAGTCTACAGTGGGGCAAAAAAGTATTTAGTCAGCCACCAATTGTGCAAGTTCTCCAACTTAAAAAGATGACAGAGGCCTGTAATTTTCATCATAGGTACACTTCAACTATGACAGACGAAATGAGAAAAAGAAATCCAGAAAATCACATTGTAGGATTTTTAATTTATTTATTTGCAAATTATGGTGGAAAATAAGTATTTGGTCAATAACAAAAGTTTATCTCAATACTTTGTTATATACCCTTTGTTGGCAATGACATAGGTCAAACGTTTTCTGTAAGTCTTCACAAGGTTTTCACACACTGTTGCTGGTATTTTGGCCCATTCCTCCATGCAGATCTCCTCTAGAGCAGTGATGTTTTGGGGCTGTCGCTGGGCAACACGGACTTTCAACTCCCTCCAAAGATTTTCTATGGGGTTGAGATCTGGAGACTGGCTAGGCCACTCCAGGACCTTGAAATGCTTCTTACGAAGCCACTCCTTTGTTGCCCGGGCGGTGTGTTTGGGATCATTGTCATGCTGAAAGACCCAGCCACGTTTCATCTTCAATGCCCTTGCTGATGGAAGGAGGTTTTCACTCAAAATCTCACGATACATGGCCCCATTCATTCTTTCCTTTACACGGATCAGTCGTCCTGGTCCCTTTGCAGAAAAACAGCCCCAAAGCATGATGTTTCCACCCCCATGCTTCACAGTAGGTATGGTGTTCTTTGGATGCAACTCAGCATTCTTTGTCCTCCAAACACGACAAGTTGAGTTTTTACCAAAAGTTATATTTTGGTTTCATCTGACCATATGACATTCTCCAAATCCTCAACTGGATCATCCAAATGCTCTTCAGACGGGCCTGAACATGTACTGGCTTAAGCAGGGGGACACGTCTGGCACTGCAGGATTTGAGTCCCTGGCGTAGTGTGTTACTGATGGTAGGCTTTGTTACTTTGGTCCCAGCTCTCTGCAGGTCATTCACTAGGTCCCCGTGTGGTTCTGGGATTTTGCTCACCGTTCTTGTGATCATTTTGACCCCACGGGGTGAGAACTGCGTGGAGCCCCAGATCGAGGAAGATTATCAGTGGTCTTGTATGTCTTCCATTTCCTAATAATTGCTCCCACAGTTGATTTCTTCAAACCAAGCTGCTTACCTATTGCAGATTCAGTCTTCCCAACCTGGTGCAGGTCTACAATTTTGTTTCTGGTGTCCTTTGACAGCTCTTTGGTCTTGGCCATAGTGGAGTTTGGAGTGTGACTGTTTGAGGTTGTGGACAGGTGTCTTTTATACTGATAACAAGTTCAAACAGGTGCCATTAATACAGGTAACGAGTGGAGGACAGAGGAGCCTCTTAAAGAAGAAGTTACAGGTCTGTGAGAGCCAGAAATCTTGCTTGTTTGTATGTGACCAAATACTTATTTTCCACCATAATTTGCAAATAAATTCATTAAAAATCCTACAATGTGATTTTCTGGATTTCTTTTCCTCATTTTGTCTGTCATAGTTGAAGTGTACCTATGATGAAAATTACAGGCCTCTCTCATCTTTTTAAGTGAGAGAACTTGCACAATTGGTGGCTGACTAAATACTTTTTTGCCCCACTGTATATATATTTTTTTAAATTGGTATTGATACCCATATTCACACTTTTCACGCTTAATTCATGAAGACAAGACTGAGTGGACATATTTTATGAGAAGTAAAGCATTTCTTCAACATATTAATGGGAAGATTTAAGATCCTTCAAATAAACATAAGACAGAGATTGAGTGGACGTATGGCTGATGCAAACAACTTCTTGATTGCTGATATTCCATTTTATGAGTTCAATCTAATTAAGGATGATACCTTATTAGTGTTACTGGTGTTAACAACATGCCACAACTTCATTTGAATAACTGATTGGTTATGATGAACTTTTTACCAGAATGTGTATGTAAACATGAGACATGAATCATCTGTGAACAAGATCTTTCTCTCTCTTGTTATCATTACCCCCACCATCTACATAATTATCCCCACCATCTACATAATTAGCCCACCAGCTACATCATTATCCCCACCAGCGACATCATTATCCCCACCATCTACATAATTATCCCCACCATCTACATCATTAGCCCACCAGCTACATCATTATCCCCACCATCTACATCATTATCCCCACCAGTTACATCATTATCCCCAACTACTACATCGTAATCCCCACCTTCTGCATCATTATCCCCACCATTTACATCATTATCCCCACCTTCTAAATCATTATCCCCACCAGCTACATCATTATCCCCACCATCTACATCATTATCCCCACCATCTGCATTACTATCCCCACGGCAGGTAGCCTAGTGGTTAGAGCATTGAACTTGTAACTGGAATGTTGCAAGGTCAAATCCCCGAGCTGACAAGGTAAAAATCTGTCGTTCTGCCACTGAACAAGGCAGTTAACCTACTGTTCCTAGGCTGTCATTGAAAATAAGAATTTGCTCTTAACTGACTTGCCTAGTTAAATAAATGAAGAAAGAAATCTGTGTCATTATCCCGACCAGCTCCCTATCTCTATTGCTCTTTTAAAGTCGTTATAAATGTTTTTTATTTTTATTAAGGATAACTACGTGTAGTCAGGTCATTTTAAAGTAAATGTGTTTGATACCTTTTGAACGTTGAATCCAAAATGAGCTTCATACTATGAGTTTAGTCTATTGACTGGAATTTAAAGTGAGAACAAATCTCTGACGTTGAGTACAGATCACTCACATTGATTAAACTGAAGTTGAGTGCCCTACGGCGTGGTTCTATTTCTGCTCTTTCTCCATGTACTTCCCCTGACTAGTAAGCAGATATATCCTGCTGTTCCTGGACATATACTCTAAGAAAAAAGGTGCTATCTGGAAGTGTTCTTCGGCTGTCCCCATACGAGAACCCTTTGAAGAACCTTTTTGGTTCCAGGTAGAACCCTTTTGGTTCCATGTAGAACCTTCCCACTGGGCACAGACATTGTAGTGGGCAGTAATATTTTATATGTGTATACAGAGTATACAAGGTAAAAATCTAAAGTTTGGACACACCTACTCATTCCTGGGTTTTCCTTTATTTGCACTATGTTCTACATTGTAGAATAATAGTGAAGACATCAAAACTTTGAAATAACACATACTGTATGGAATCATGTGGTAACCCAAAAAAGTGTTAAAGAAATCAAAATAGATTTTAGATTCTTCAAAGTAGCCAAGCGCCAAGTCTAGGACCAAAAGTCTCCTTAACAGCAACTACCCCCCATTTGAATTTTTATTTAAGTAGGCAAGTCAGTTAAGAACAAATTCTTATTTACAGTGATGCCCTACCCCGGCAAAACCCGGACAACGCTGGGCCAATTGTGCGCTGCCCTATGGGACTCACAATCACGGCCGGATGTGAAACAGATCTATCCACCTCTTGGATTAGTCTCACATCTATCAATTGTTTTCCTCTTGGATTATTATCACAGCTATCCATCTTCTCCCTCTTGGATTAGTCTCACAGCTATCCATCTTCTCCCTCTTGGATTAGTCTCACAGCTATCCATCTTCTCCCTCTTGGATTAGTCTCACAGCTATCCATCTTCTACCTCTTGGATTAGTCTCACAGCTATCCATCTTCTCCCTCTTGGATTATTTTCACAGCTATCCATCTTCTCCCTCTTGGATTATTTTCACAGCTATCCATCTTCTTCCTCTTGGATTATTTTCACAGCTATCCATCTTCTCCCTCTTGGATTAGTCTCACAGCTATCCATCTTCTCCCTCTTAGATTAGTCTCACAGCTATCCATCTTCTCCCTCTTAGATTAGTCTCACAGCTATCCTTCTTCTCCCTCTTATATTAGTCTCACAGCTATCCTTCTTCTCCCTCTTGGATTAGTCTCACAGCTATCCTTCTTCTCCCTCTTAGATTAGTCTCACAGCTATCCATCTTCTCCCTCTTAGATTAGTCTCACAGCTATCCTTCTTCTCCCTCTTGGATTAGTCTCACAGCTATCCATCTTCTCCCTCTTAGATTAGTCTCACAGCTATCCTTCTTCTCCCTCTTGGATTAGTCTCACAGCTATCCATCTTCTCCCTCTTAGATTAGTCTCACAGCTATCCTTCTTCTCCCTCTTGGATTTCACAGTATATTCCTGCCTGCTGTTATCTTGGATGTGCACTAGGTTTTCTGTTTCTATTCATCTCAATATACTCTCTAGGACTAGTCAGCAGAAAAGCCATATGTATTCCACTTCAGGACATGTGGCTATCACTAATCCTACCCCCTCCATCCCCCTTGCTTTTCCTCAATGTACTCCTCAATTCCCAATAACAATGGAACACTGTGGACTAATGGAATTTCTGTTGTGCCTTGTCACTCACACAGACAGTCTAGGTTTTAGAAGACCATGACAGAGACATCTGGGTTTTAGAGGAATGTGACAGAGACAGTCTGGGTTTCTGAGGACCATGACAGAGACAGTCTGTGTTTTAGAGGACCAAGACCGAGACATCTGGGTTTTAGAGGACCATGACAGAGACGGTCTGGGTTTTAGGGGACCATGACAGAGACAGTCTGGGTTTTAGAGGACCATGACAGAGACAGTCTGGGTTTTAGAGGACCATGACAGAGACGGTCTGGGTTTTAGAGGACCATGACAGAGACAGTCTGGGTTTTAGAGGACCATGACAGAGACAGTCTGGGTTTTAGAGGACCATGACAGAGACGGTCTGGGTTTTAGAGGACCATGACAGAGACCGTCTGGGTTTTAGAGGACCATGCTGCAGTGTGCTGTTAGTTGAAGCAGAACATTCCACTATTCAGGCAGTCTCAGAATTATAACAAGCCCATTGTACACATGTATTGCATATTGTTAAGGGCATTTTCAACAGAAGAACCAAGGTTCCCAAAAGGATCTTTGTAACATTGTAACACGATGTCTGAGTTTCAGGGAGAGTGTGTGCAAGCTCTGGTTATTTCAAACATTGATTGCAGTGCTTTCATAGTTCTCTACATTGTCCTCATGTTTCTCAACATCCCCCAACAGAACATTCTCCTCGTGTTTCTCAACATCCTCCTACAGAACATTATCCTCATGTTTCTCAACATCCTCCAACAGAACATTCTCCTCATGTTTCTCAACATTCCCCTACAGAACATTCTCCTCATGTTTCTCAACACCCTCCTACAGAACATTCTCCTCATGTTTCTCAACATCCCCCTACAGAACATTCTCCTCATGTTTCTCAACATCCCCCTACAGAACATTCTCCTCATGTTTCTCAACACCCTCCTACAGAACATTCTCCTCATGTTTGTCAACATTTCTTTACAGAACATTCTCCTCATGTTTCTCAACATTCCCCTACAGAACATTTTCCTCATTTTTCTCAACATCCCCCTACAGAACATTCTCTTCGTGTTTCTCAACATCCTCCTACAGAACATTCTCCTCATGTTTCTCAACATCCTCCTACAGAACATTCTCCTCATGTTTCTCAACATCCCCCTACAGAACATTCTCCTCATGTTTCTCAACACCCTCCTACAGAACATTCTCCTCATGTTTCTCAACATTTCTTTACGGAACATTCTCCTCAAGTTTCTCAACATTCCCCTACAGAACATTCTCCTCATGTTTCTCAACATCCCTCTACAGAACATTCTCCTCATGTTTCTCAACACCCTCCTACAGAACATTCTCCTCATGTTTCTCAACATCCCTCTACAGAACATTCGCCTCATGTTTCTCAACACCCTCCTACAGAACATTCTCCTCGTGTTTCTCAACATCACCCTAAGAACATTCTCCTCATGTTTCTCAACATTCCCTACAGAACATTCTCCTCATGTTTCTCAACATCCCTCTACAGAACATTCTCCTCATGTTTCTCAACACCCTCCTACAGAACATTCTACTCATGTTTCTCAACATTCCCCTACAGAACATTCTCCTCATGTTTCTCAACACCCTCCTACAGAACATTCTCCTCATGTTTCTCAACATTCCCTACAGAACATTCTCCTCATGTTTCTCAACATCCCCTACAGAACATTCTCCTCATGTTTCTCAACACCCTCCTACAGAACATTCTCCTCATGTTTCTCAACATTTCTTTACAGAACATTCTCCTCAAGTTTCTCAACATTCCCCTACAGAACATTCTCCTCATGTTTCTCAACATCCCTCTACAGAACATTCTCCTCATGTTTCTCAACACCCTCCTACAGAACATTCTCCTCATGTTTCTCAACATCCCTCTACAGAACATTCTCCTCATGTTTCTCAACATCCCCCTACAGAACATTCTCCTCATGTTTCTCAACACCCTCCTACAGAACATTCTCCTCATGTTTGTCAACATTTCTTTACAGAACATTCTCCTCATGTTTCTCAACATTCCCCTACAGAACATTTTCCTCATTTTTCTCAACATCCCCCTACAGAACATTCTCTTCGTGTTTCTCAACATCCTCCTACAGAACATTCTCCTCATGTTTCTCAACATCCTCCTACAGAACATTCTCCTCATGTTTCTCAACATCCCCCTACAGAACATTCTCCTCATGTTTCTCAACACCCTCCTACAGAACATTCTCCTCATGTTTCTCAACATTTCTTTACGGAACATTCTCCTCAAGTTTCTCAACATTCCCTACAGAACATTCTCCTCATGTTTCTCAACATCCCTCTACAGAACATTCTCCTCATGTTTCTCAACACCCTCCTACAGAACATTCTCCTCATGTTTCTCAACATCCCTCTACAGAACATTCTCCTCATGTTTCTCAACACCCTCCTACAGAACATTCTCCTCGTGTTTCTCAACATCACCCTAAGAACATTCTCCTCATGTTTCTCAACATTCCCCTACAGAACATTCTCCTCATGTTTCTCAACATCCCTCTACAGAACATTCTCCTCATGTTTCTCAACACCCTCCTACAGAACATTCTACTCATGTTTCTCAACATTCCCCTACAGAACATTCTCCTCATGTTTCTCAACACCCTCCTACAGAACATTCTCCTCATGTTTCTCAACATTCCCCTACAGAACATTCTCCTCATGTTTCTCAACATCCCCCTACAGAACATTCTCCTCATGTTTCTCAACACCCTCCTACAGAACATTCTCCTCATGTTTCTCAACATTTCTTTACAGAACATTCTCCTCAAGTTTCTCAACATTCCCCTACAGAACATTCTCCTCATGTTTCTCAACATCCCTCTACAGAACATTCTCCTCATGTTTCTCAACACCCTCCTACAGAACATTCTCCTCATGTTTCTCAACATCCCTCTACAGAACATTCTCCTCATGTTTCTCAACACCCTCCTACAGAACATTCTCCTCGTGTTTCTCAACATCACCCTACAGAACATTCTCCTCATGTTTCTCAACATCCCCCTACAGAACATTCTCCTCATGTTTCTCAACACCCTCCTACAGAACATTCTCCTCATGTTTGTCAACATTTCTTTACAGAACATTCTCCTCATGTTTCTCAACATTCCCCTACAGAACATTCTCCTCATTTTTCTCAACATCCCCCTACAGAACATTCTCTTCGTGTTTCTCAACATCCTCCTACAGAACATTCTCCTCATGTTTCTCAACATCCTCCTACAGAACATTCTCCTCATGTTTCTCAACATCCCTCTACAGAACATTCTCCTCATGTTTCTCAACACCCTCCTACAGAACATTCTCCTCGTGTTTCTCAACATCACCCTAAGAACATTCTCCTCATGTTTCTCAACATTCCCCTACAGAACATTCTCCTCATGTTTCTCAACACCCTCCTACAGAACATTCTCCTCATGTTTCTCAACATTTCTTTACAGAACATTCTCCTCAAGTTTCTCAACATTCCCCTACAGAACATTCTCCTCATGTTTCTCAACATCCCTCTACAGAACATTCTCCTCATGTTTCTCAACACCCTCCTACAGAACATTCTCCTCATGTTTCTCAACATCCCTCTACAGAACATTCTCCTCATGTTTCTCAACACCCTCCTACAGAACATTCTCCTCGTGTTTCTCAACATCACCCTAAGAACATTCTCCTCATGTTTCTCAACATTCCCCTACAGAACATTCTCCTCATGTTTCTCAACATCCCTCTACAGAACATTCTCCTCATGTTTCTCAACACCCTCCTACAGAACATTCTCCTCATGTTTCTCAACATCCCTCTACAGAACATTCTCCTCATGTTTCTCAACACCCTCCTACAGAACATTCTCCTCGTGTTTCTCAACATCACCCTACAGAACATTCTCCTCATGTTTCTCAACATCCCCCTACAGAACATTCTCCTCATGTTTCTCAACACCCTCCTACAGAACATTCTCCTCATGTTTGTCAACATTTCTTTACAGAACATTCTCCTCATGTTTCTCAACATTCCCCTACAGAACATTCTCCTCATTTTTCTCAACATCCCCCTACAGAACATTCTCTTCGTGTTTCTCAACATCCTCCTACAGAACATTCTCCTCATGTTTCTCAACATCCTCCTACAGAACATTCTCCTCATGTTTCTCAACATCCCTCTACAGAACATTCTCCTCATGTTTCTCAACACCCTCCTACAGAACATTCTCCTCGTGTTTCTCAACATCACCCTAAGAACATTCTCCTCATGTTTCTCAACATTCCCCTACAGAACATTCTCCTCATGTTTCTCAACACCCTCCTACAGAACATTCTCCTCATGTTTCTCAACATTTCTTTACAGAACATTCTCCTCAAGTTTCTCAACATTCCCCTACAGAACATTCTCCTCATGTTTCTCAACATCCCTCTACAGAACATTCTCCTCATGTTTCTCAACACCCTCCTACAGAACATTCTCCTCATGTTTCTCAACATCCCTCTACAGAACATTCTCCTCATGTTTCTCAACACCCTCCTACAGAACATTCTCCTCGTGTTTCTCAACATCACCCTAAGAACATTCTCCTCATGTTTCTCAACATTCCCCTACAGAACATTCTCCTCATGTTTCTCAACACCCTCCTACAGAACATTCTCCTCATGTTTCTCAACATCCCCTACAGAACATTCTCCTCATGTTTCTCAACATCCCCCTACAGAACATTCTCCTCTCATGTTTCTCAACACCCTCCTACAGAACATTCTCCTCATGTTTCTCAACATTTCTTTACAGAACATTCTCCTCATGTTTCTCAACATTCCCCTACAGAACATTCTCCTCATGTTTCTCAACACCCTCCTACAGAACATTCTCCTCATGTTTCTCAACATTTCTTTACAGAACATTCTCCTCATGTTTCTCAACATTCCCCTACAGAACATTCTCCTCATGTTTCTCAACATCCCTCTACAGAACATTCTCCTCATGTTTCTCAACACCCTCCTACAGAACATTCTCCTCATGTTTCTCAACATCCCTCTACAGAACATTCTCCTCATGTTTCTCAACACCCTCCTACAGAACATTCTCCTCGTGTTTCTCAACACCCTCCTACAGAACATTCTCCTCATGTTTCTCAACATTTCTTTACAGAACATTCTCCTCAAGTTTCTCAACATTCCCCTACAGAACATTCTCCTCATGTTTCTCAACATCCCTCTACAGAACATTCTCCTCATGTTTCTCAACATCCCTCTACAGAACATTCTCCTCATGTTTCTCAACACCCTCCTACAGAACATTCTCCTCGTGTTTCTCAACATCACCCTAAGAACATTCTCCTCATGTTTCTCAACATTCCCCTACAGAACATTCTCCTCATGTTTCTCAACACCCTCCTACAGAACATTCTCCTCATGTTTCTCAACATCCCCCTACAGAACATTCTCCTCATGTTTCTCAACATTCCCCTACAGAACATTCTCCTCATGTTTCTCAACACCCTCCTACAGAACATTCTCCTCATGTTTCTCAACATTTCTTTACAGAACATTCTCCTCATGTTTCTCAACATTCCCCTACAGAACATTCTCCTCATGTTTCTCAACACCCTCCTACAGAACATTCTCCTCATGTTTCTCAACATTTCTTTACAGAACATTCTCCTCATGTTTCTCAACATTCCCTACAGAACATTCTCCTCATGTTTCTCAACATCCCTCTACAGAACATTCTCCTCATGTTTCTCAACACCCTCCTACAGAACATTCTCCTCATGTTTCTCAACATCCCTCTACAGAACATTCTCCTCATGTTTCTCAACACCCTCCTACAGAACATTCTCCTCGTGTTTCTCAACACCCTCCTACAGAACATTCTCCTCATGTTTCTCAACATTTCTTTACAGAACATTCTCCTCAAGTTTCTCAACATTCCCCTACAGAACATTCTCCTCATGTTTCTCAACATCCCTCTACAGAACATTCTCCTCATGTTTCTCAACACCCTCCTACAGAACATTCTCCTCGTGTTTCTCAACATCACCCTAAGAACATTCTCCTCATGTTTCTCAACATTCCCCTACAGAACATTCTCCTCATGTTTCTCAACACCCTCCTACAGAACATTCTCCTCATGTTTCTCAACATTTCTTTACAGAACATTCTCCTCAAGTTTCTCAACATTCCCCTACAGAACATTCTCCTCATGTTTCTCAACATCCCTCTACAGAACATTCTCCTCATGTTTCTCAACACCCTCCTACAGAACATTCTCCTCATGTTTCTCAACATCCCTCTACAGAACATTCTCCTCATGTTTCTCAACACCCTCCTACAGAACATTCTCCTCGTGTTTCTCAACATCACCCTACAGAACATTCTCCTCATGTTTCTCAACATCCCCCTACAGAACATTCTCCTCATGTTTCTCAACATCCCCCTACAGAACATTCTCCTCATGTTTCTCAACACCCTCCTACAGAACATTCTCCTCATGTTTCTCAACATTTCTTTACAGAACATTCTCCTCAAGTTTCTCAACATTCCCCTACAGAACATTCTCCTCATGTTTCTCAACATCCCTCTACAGAACATTCTCCTCATGTTTCTCAACACCCTCCTACAGAACATTCTCCTCATGTTTCTCAACATTCCCCTACAGAACATTCTCCTCATGTTTCTCAACACCCTCCTACAGAACATTCTCCTCATGTTTCTCAACATTCCCCTACAGAACATTCTCCTCATGTTTCTCAACATCCCCTACAGAACATTCTCCTCATGTTTCTCAACACCCTCCTACAGAACATTCTCCTCATGTTTCTCAACATTTCTTTACAGAACATTCTCCTCAAGTTTCTCAACATTCCCCTACAGAACATTCTCCTCATGTTTCTCAACATCCCTCTACAGAACATTCTCCTCATGTTTCTCAACACCCTCCTACAGAACATTCTCCTCATGTTTCTCAACATCCCTCTACAGAACATTCTCCTCATGTTTCTCAACACCCTCCTACAGAACATTCTCCTCGTGTTTCTCAACATCACCCTACAGAACATTCTCCTCATGTTTCTCAACATCCCCTACAGAACATTCTCCTCATGTTTCTCAACACCCTCCTACAGAACATTCTCCTCATGTTTGTCAACATTTCTTTACAGAACATTCTCCTCATGTTTCTCAACATTCCCCTACAGAACATTCTCCTCATTTTTCTCAACATCCCCTACAGAACATTCTCTCTGTGTTTCTCAACATCCTCCTACAGAACATTCTCCTCATGTTTCTCAACATCCTCCTACAGAACATTCTCCTCATGTTTCTCAACATCCCTCTACAGAACATTCTCCTCATGTTTCTCAACACCCTCCTACAGAACATTCTCCTCGTGTTTCTCAACATCACCCTAAGAACATTCTCCTCATGTTTCTCAACATTCCCCTACAGAACATTCTCCTCATGTTTCTCAACACCCTCCTACAGAACATTCTCCTCATGTTTCTCAACATTTCTTTACAGAACATTCTCCTCAAGTTTCTCAACATTCCCCTACAGAACATTCTCCTCATGTTTCTCAACATCCCTCTACAGAACATTCTCCTCATGTTTCTCAACACCCTCCTACAGAACATTCTCCTCATGTTTCTCAACATCCCTCTACAGAACATTCTCCTCATGTTTCTCAACACCCTCCTACAGAACATTCTCCTCATGTTTCTCAACATCACCCTAAGAACATTCTCCTCATGTTTCTCAACATTCCCCTACAGAACATTCTCCTCATGTTTCTCAACACCCTCCTACAGAACATTCTCCTCATGTTTCTCAACATCCCCCTACAGAACATTCTCCTCATGTTTCTCAACATCCCCTACAGAACATTCTCCTCATGTTTCTCAACACCCTCCTACAGAACATTCTCCTCATGTTTCTCAACATTTCTTTACAGAACATTCTCCTCATGTTTCTCAACATTCCCCTACAGAACATTCTCCTCATGTTTCTCAACATTCCCCTACAGAACATTCTCCTCATGTTTCTCAACACCCTCCTACAGAACATTCTCCTCATGTTTCTCAACATTTCTTTACAGAACATTCTCCTCATGTTTCTCAACATTCCCCTACAGAACATTCTCCTCATGTTTCTCAACATCCCTCTACAGAACATTCTCCTCATGTTTCTCAACACCCTCCTACAGAACATTCTCCTCATGTTTCTCAACATCCCTCTACAGAACATTCTCCTCATGTTTCTCAACACCCTCCTACAGAACATTCTCCTCGTGTTTCTCAACACCCTCCTACAGAACATTCTCCTCATGTTTCTCAACATTTCTTTACAGAACATTCTCCTCAAGTTTCTCAACATTCCCCTACAGAACATTCTCCTCATGTTTCTCAACATCCCTCTACAGAACATTCTCCTCATGTTTCTCAACATCCCTCTACAGAACATTCTCCTCATGTTTCTCAACACCCTCCTACAGAACATTCTCCTCGTGTTTCTCAACATCACCCTAAGAACATTCTCCTCATGTTTCTCAACATTCCCCTACAGAACATTCTCCTCATGTTTCTCAACACCCTCCTACAGAACATTCTCCTCATGTTTCTCAACATCCCCCTACAGAACATTCTCCTCATGTTTCTCAACATCCCTCTACAGAACATTCTCCTCATGTTTCTCAACACCCTCCTACAGAACATTCTCCTCATGTTTCTCAACATTTCTTTACAGAACATTCTCCTCATGTTTCTCAACATTCCCCTACAGAACATTCTCCTCATGTTTCTCAACACCCTCCTACAGAACATTCTCCTCATGTTTCTCAACATTTCTTTACAGAACATTCTCCTCATGTTTCTCAACATTCCCCTACAGAACATTCTCCTCATGTTTCTCAACATCCCTCTACAGAACATTCTCCTCATGTTTCTCAACACCCTCCTACAGAACATTCTCCTCATGTTTCTCAACATCCCTCTACAGAACATTCTCCTCATGTTTCTCAACACCCTCCTACAGAACATTCTCCTCGTGTTTCTCAACACCCTCCTACAGAACATTCTCCTCATGTTTCTCAACATTTCTTTACAGAACATTCTCCTCAAGTTTCTCAACATTCCCTACAGAACATTCTCCTCATGTTTCTCAACATCCCTCTACAGAACATTCTCCTCATGTTTCTCAACACCCTCCTACAGAACATTCTCCTCGTGTTTCTCAACATCACCCTAAGAACATTCTCCTCATGTTTCTCAACATTCCCCTACAGAACATTCTCCTCATGTTTCTCAACACCCTCCTACAGAACATTCTCCTCATGTTTCTCAACATTTCTTTACAGAACATTCTCCTCAAGTTTCTCAACATTCCCCTACAGAACATTCTCCTCATGTTTCTCAACATCCCTCTACAGAACATTCTCCTCATGTTTCTCAACACCCTCCTACAGAACATTCTCCTCATGTTTCTCAACATCCCTCTACAGAACATTCTCCTCATGTTTCTCAACACCCTCCTACAGAACATTCTCCTCGTGTTTCTCAACATCACCCTACAGAACATTCTCCTCATGTTTCTCAACATCCCCCTACAGAACATTCTCCTCATGTTTCTCAACATCCCCCTACAGAACATTCTCCTCATGTTTCTCAACACCCTCCTACAGAACATTCTCCTCATGTTTGTCAACATTTCTTTACAGAACATTCTCCTCATGTTTCTCAACATTTCTTTACAGAACATTCTCCTCAAGTTTCTCAACATTCCTCTACAGAACATTCTCCTCATGTTTCTCAACACCCTCCTACAGAACATTCTCCTCATGTTTCTCAACATCACTCCTACAGAACATTCTCCTCATGTTTCTCAACATCCCCTACAGAACATTCTCCTCATGTTTCTCAACACCCTCCTACAGAACATTCTCCTCATGTTTCTCAACATCCCCTTTACAGAACATTCTCCTCATGTTTCTCAACATTCCCTACAGAACATTCTCCTCATGTTTCTCAACATCCCTCTACAGAACATTCTCCTCATGTTTCTCAACACCCTCCTACAGAACATTCTCCTCATGTTTCTCAACATCCCTCTACAGAACATTCTCCTCATGTTTCTCAACACCCTCCTACAGAACATTCTCCTCATGTTTCTCAACATCCCTACAGAACATTCTCCTCATGTTTCTCAACACCCTCCTACAGAACATTCTCCTCATGTTTCTCAACATCCCCTACAGAACATTCTCCTCATGTTTCTCAACATCCCCCTACAGAACATTCTCCTCATGTTTCTCAACATCCCCCTACAGAACATTCTCCTCATGTTTCTCAACACCCTCCTACAGAACATTCTCCTCATGTTTCTCAACATCCCTCCTACAGAACATTCTCCTCATGTTTCTCAACATCCCCCTACAGAACATTCTCCTCATGTTTCTCAACATCACCCTACAGAACATTCTCCTCATGTTTCTCAACACCTCCTACAGAACATTCTCCTCATGTTTCTCAACATCCCTCTACAGAACATTCTCCTCATGTTTCTCAACACCCTCCTACAGAACATTCTCCTCATGTTTCTCAACATCCCCTACAGAACATTCTCCTCATGTTTCTCAACATCCCCTACAGAACATTCTCCTCATGTTTCTCAACATCCCTCCTACAGAACATTCTCCTCATGTTTCTCAACATTTCTTTACAGAACATTCTCCTCAAGTTTCAACATTCCCTACAGAACATTCTCCTCAACACCCTCCTACAGAACATTCTCCTCGTGTTTCTCAACATCACCCTACAGAACATTCTCCTCGTGTTTCTCAACATCACCCTACAGAACATTCTCCTCATGCTTCTCAACATCCCCCTACAGAACATTCTCCTCATGTTTCTCAACATCCCTCTACAGAACATTCTCCTCATGTTTCTCAACACCCTCCTACAGAACATTCTCCTCATGTTTCTCAACATCCCTCTACAGAACATTCTCCTCATGTTTCTCAATACCCTCCTACAGAACATATGCACTGCTGGATGTCCTACACTTTATCCCAGCCTATGGAGAATTTGCTTAACATTTTACGCGTTTCAAGATCTGTGTGTTAGATGGGATTGTCTAACCATCAGAGAAAAACTGTTTTGAAGGCATCGTCATGTTCAATGCTATTTTTGTTTAATACTATTGACAGTTGTCTCTAAGTCTAATTGATCTGGACCGTGTTTCAAAATGCACAAAAATGAAATTCAAAAAGCATCACCTTAAATATATGTGATGAAAGGGTTCAATACATGTGTATGCCATTTTACAGTGGCAGTGTCATTATCTGTGAATGCAACAAATGATGATGTTCTTTGAAACCAAGCTGTAATTTGTAACCGTCTGATATTCTGTTTTTGAGCTTGCTCCTGAAGTAATTTGGGTGTGCTGTGGCCATTACATATGCAATCAAATATCTCAGAATTATATAATGAAGTAATTTTTTATTTTATTTCTCTATACTATACTTTTCTTTCTCTAGAAAAGTGTGGAGTACGTTGTTAAGATCAGTCAAAATAAAGGCTAGAATGCTACAGAATGTGGAATCTGTTTAGAAGTGTATAAATACTTGTTCAGGGCACTGCATTTCCCTAATGCTCTGTATTAGTTGCAATGGTTAGTGAATGCAGTAGAACTGTAATGTTAATTTGCACCGTAACACTGCCTGACCTAACTTCAGTGAAAGAACAGCTTGGTAAAAGGTTTTCCACTCTGACCATTCTAGTTCAAAAAGTGCTTTAAACTTACTGTACTGTATATCTCTAACCTGAACGTTCAACCCCCTCCAGGTCGAACAGCTTTGAAGTCTGCGCCTTAGATGGAGCGAGCATCAATATTCTACAATTTTGCACTGCAGCAGAAAGCACTGACTGGCTTCAAGCAATATCAACCAATATCAGTGATTTGACACTGGAGAATGTAAGTCTATAGTATGACCAGGTAAAAATGTATTTTTACGTTTCTTATCCAGATACAGATTGAATGGACAGGATCCAGATTGGGATTTGCCAAGGACCAAATACCAACTTGAGACGCACACAAGTAACTCAACAGAAGATGTGTGCTAACATCCCAGTGGTATTAGAATATTTGAATTCTATTCCCATTGGAATATTATAACTATTATAATGCTCCTCTCTTTCTCAAAATAGGTATTCATTGGTGTAATGAATTACTGCCTTGTAGTAATCCATTGTTAATACTCTCAGATGCTCGCTTGTGTTTAGCGTTCTCATTTCCATTATTCCCTTTTGATTAGTACACTGATGATCTATCAGTATGTGTCGCTAAGGATCCAGACATGCTGCTCTGAGCTACACGACTACACAGCTGCTCTTTAAAAAAAAAGTAGGATTCATTTAGTCGTGCGTCACCGGATTATGGATGAGGAGTCTGATAGCGAAAGGTTCATTCAGCATGTAATTGTGAAAGGAGCTGGTGATGCAGAACTCTTGACTTTTATTGTGGTGACCAACAACCTAGAAAAAGACTGTGGCATCCTCTGGGTCCTGGCATGTTCATCAACAGAGAGTGACTTGATATGATACTGCAGCTGACTTGCAGCTTGCTTATTAGAACGTTAGTTGTTGTTGATTTGACCATGCCACAGTATCAGTAAAGTATTAGAGCTGGTCTGGCCATGCCACAGTATCAGTAAAGTATTAGAGCTGGTCTGGCCATGCCACAGTATAAGTAAAGTATTAGAGCTGGTCTGGCCATGCCACAGTATCAGTAAAGTATTAGAGCTGGTCTGACCATGCCACAGTATCAGTAAAGTATTAGAGCTGGTCTGACCATGCCACAGTATCAGTAAAGTATTAGAGCTGGTCTGACCATGCCACAGTATCAGTAAAGTATTAGAGCTGGTCTGGCCATGCCACAGTATCAGTAAAGTATTAGAGCTGGTCTGACCATGCCACAGTATCAGTAAAGTATTAGAGCTGGCCTGACCATGCCACAGTATCAGTAAAGTATTAGAGCTGGTCTGACCATGCCACAGTATCAGTAAAGTATTAGAGCTGGTCTGACCATGCCACAGTATCAGTAACGTATTAGAGCTGGTCTGACCATGCCACAGTATCAGTACAGCATTAGAGCTGGTCTGACCATGCCACAGTATCAGTACAGCATTAGAGCTGGTCTGACCATGCCACAGTATCAGTACAGAATTAGAGCTGGTCTGACCATGCCACAGTATCAGTAAAGTATTAGAGCTGGTCTGGCCATGCCACAGTATCAGTAAAGTATTAGAGCTGGTCTGACCATGCCACAGTATTGATACAGTATTAGAGCTGGTCTGACCATGCCACAGTATCAGTAAAGTATTAGAGCTGGTCTGACCATGCCACAGTATCAGTAAAGTATTAGAGCTGGTCTGACCATGCCACAGTATCAGTAAAGTATTAGAGCTGGTCTGGCCATGCCACAGTATCAGTAAAGTATTAGAGCTGGTCTGACCATGCCACAGTATCAGTAACCTATTAGAGCTGGTCTGACCATGCCACAGTATCAGTAAAGTATTAGAGTTGGTCTGACCATGCCACAGTATCAGTAAAGTATTAGAGCTGGTCTGGCCATGCCACAGTATCAGTAAAGTATTAGAGCTGGTCTGACCATGCCACAGTATTGATAAAGTATTAGAGCTGGTCTGACCATGCCACAGTATCAGTAAAGTATTAGAGCTGGTCTGACCATGCCACAGTATCAGTAAAGTATTAGAGCTGGTCTGACCATGCCACAGTATCAGTAAAGTATTAGAGCTGGTCTGGCCATGCCACAGTATCAGTAAAGTATTAGAGCTGGTCTGACCATGCCACAGTATCAGTAAAGTATTAGAGCTGGTCTGACCATGCCACACTATCAGTAAAGTATTAGAGTTGGTCTGGCCATGCCACAGTATCAGTAAAGTATTAGAGCTGGTCTGGCCATGCCACAGTATAAGTAAAGTATTAGAGCTGGTCTGGCCATGCCACAGTATCAGTAAAGTATTAGAGCTGGTCTGACCATGCCACAGTATCAGTAAAGTATTAGAGCTGGTCTGACCATGCCACAGTATCAGTAAAGTATTAGAGCTGGTCTGACCATGCCACAGTATCAGTAAAGTATTAGAGCTGGTCTGGCCATGCCACAGTATCAGTAAAGTATTAGAGCTGGTCTGACCATGCCACAGTATCAGTAAAGTATTAGAGCTGGCCTGACCATGCCACAGTATCAGTAAAGTATTAGAGCTGGTCTGACCATGCCACAGTATCAGTAAAGTATTAGAGCTGGTCTGACCATGCCACAGTATCAGTAAAGTAGTAGAGCTGGTCTGGCCATGCCACAGTATCAGTAAAGTATTAGAGCTGGTCTGACCATGCCACAGTATCAGTAACCTATTAGAGCTGGTCTGACCATGCCACAGTATCAGTAAAGTATTAGAGTTGGTCTGACCATGCCACAGTATCAGTAAAGTATTAGAGCTGGTCTGGCCATGCCACAGTATCAGTAAAGTATTAGAGCTGGTCTGACCATGCCACAGTATTGATAAAGTATTAGAGCTGGTCTGACCATGCCACAGTATCAGTAAAGTATTAGAGCTCGTCTGACCATGCCACAGTATCAGTAAAGTATTAGAGCTGGTCTGACCATGCCACAGTATCAGTAAAGTATTAGAGCTGGTCTGACCATGCCACAGTATCAGTAAAGTATTAGAGCTGGTCTGACCATGCCACAGTATCAGTAAAGTATTAGAGCTGGTCTGACCATGCCACAGTATCAGTAAAGTATTAGAGCTGGTCTGACCATGCCACAGTATCAGTAAAGTATTAGAGCTGGTCTGGCCATGCCACAGTATCAGTAAAGTATTAGAGCTGGTCTGACCATGCCACAGTATCAGTAACCTATTAGAGCTGGTCTGACCATGCCACAGTATCAGTAAAGTATTAGAGTTGGTCTGACCATGCCACAGTATCAGTAAAGTATTAGAGCTGGTCTGGCCATGCCACAGTATCAGTAAAGTATTAGAGCTGGTCTGACCATGCCACAGTATCAGTAACCTATTAGAGCTGGTCTGACCATGCCACAGTATCAGTAAAGTATTAGAGTTGGTCTGACCATGCCACAGTATCAGTAAAGTATTAGAGCTGGTCTGGCCATGCCACAGTATCAGTAAAGTATTAGAGCTGGTCTGACCATGCCACAGTATTGATAAAGTATTAGAGCTGGTCTGACCATGCCACAGTATCAGTAAAGTATTAGAGCTGGTCTGACCATGCCACAGTATCAGTAAAGTATTATAGCTGGTCTGACCATGCCACAGTATCAGTAAAGTATTAGAGTTGGTCTGGCCATGCCACAGTATCAGTAAAGTATTAGAGTTGGTCTGGCCATGCCACAGTATCAGTAAAGTATTAGAGTTGGTCTGACCATGCCACAGTATCAGTAAAGTATTAGAGCTGGTCTGGCCATGCCACAGTATCAGCATGGGATTTGTTGTATTATAAAGTTGTGTGTGGTTTCATTGCATTTAATGTCAGTGTCCACAGTAAGGTAACACAAGGAGCCGCCTGTGGATTTGCCTGGTCTAACGCAGTTCCACTTACAATTGCAATCCCTTGTTTTCTCCTCTAACAGATGAAAATGATTAACAGATATTGCTCTCCGGATGATCAGGTATGTCCTCACCCAAGGACCTATAAGTATCTTCATCTATAGCTATCTTCATCTACAGCCAACTTCATCTATAGCTATCTTCATCTATAGCTATCTTCATCTATAGCTTTCGTCATCTATAACTATCTTTAACCATAACTATTTTCATCTATAGCTATTTTCATCTATAGCTATCTTCATCTATAACTATTGTCATCTATAGCTATCGTCATCTATAGCTATCGTCATCTATAACTATAGCTATTTTCATCTATAGCTATCTTCATCTAGCTATTTTCATCTATAGCTTTTTTCATCTATAACTATCTTTAACTATAGCTATCTGCATCTATAGCTATTGTCATCTATAACTATCTTTAACTATAACTATATTCATCTATAGCTATCTTTAACTATAACTATCTTTAACTATAACTATCTTTAACTATAACTATCTTAATCTATAGAAATTGTCATCTATAGCTATTGTCATCTATAGCTATTGTCATCTATAACTATCTTTAACTATAGCTATTGTCATCTATAGCTATTGTCATCTATAACTATCTTTAACTATAGCTATTGTCATCTATAGCTATTGTCATCTATAGCTATTGTCATCTATAACTATCTTAATCTATAGCTATTGTCATCTATAGCTATTGTCATCTATAACTATCTTTAACTATAGCTATTGTCATCTATAGCTATTGTCATCTATAGCTATTGTCATCTATAACTATCTTTAACTATCTTCATCTATAGCTATCTTCATCTATAGCTATTTTCATCTACAGCTATCATCATCTATAGCTATCGTCATCTATAACTATCTTCATCTATAGCAATCTTCATCTATAACTATCTTTAACTAAAGCTATCTTAATCTACAGCTATCTTCATCTATAGCTATATTCATCTATAGATATCGTCATCTATAACTATCTTTAACTATAGCTATCTTCATCTATAGCTATCTTCATCTATAACTATCTTTAACTATAGCTACCTTCATCTATAGCTATCTTCATCTATAACTATTTTCATCTATAGCTATTGTCATCTATAACTATCTTTAACTATAACTATCTTCATCTGTAGCTATTTTCATCTATAGCTGTCTTCATCTATAACTATTTTCATCTATAGCTATTTTCATCTATATCTATCTTCATATATATCTGTCTTCATCTATAGCTATCTTCATCTCTAGCTATCTTCATCTATAACTATCTTCATCTATAGCTTTTTCATCTTTATCTGTCTTCATATATAACTGTTTTCATCTATAGCTATCTTCATCTATAGCTAACTTCATCTATAGCTAACTTCATCTATAGCTAACTTCATCTATAGCTATCTTCATCTATAGCTATCTTCATCTATAGCTATCTTCATCTATAGCTAACTTCATCTATAGCTATCTTCATCTATAGCTATCTTCATCTATAGCAATTTTCATCTATAACTATCTTCGTCTACAGCTATCTTCATCTACAGCCAACTTCATCTACAGCTACCTTCATCTATAGCTATCGTCATCTATAACTATCTTCATCTACAGCTATTTTCATCTATTGCTATCTTCATCTATAGCAATTTTCATCTATAACTATCTTCGTCTACAGCTATCTTCATCTACAGCCAACTTCATCTACAGCTACCTTCATCTATAGCTATCGTCATCTATAACTATCTTCATCTACAGCTATTTTCATCTATTGCTATCTTCATCTATAGCTATCTTCATCTATAACCAACTTCATCTATAGCTATTTTCATCTTTATCTATCTTCATATATAACTGTCTTCATCTATAGCTATCTTCATCTATAGCAATCTTCACCTATAGCAATTTTCATCTATAACTATCTTCGTCTACAGCTATCTTCATCTACAGCCAACTTCATCTACAGCTACCTTCATCTATAGCTATCGTCATCTATAACTATCTTCATCTACAGCTATTTTCATCTATTGCTATCTTCATCTATAGCAATTTTCATCTATAACTATCTTCGTCTATAGCTATCTTCATCTATAGCAATCTTCACCTATAGCAATCTTCATCAATAACTATATTCATCTATAGCTATTTTCATCTATAGCTATTTTCATCTATAACTCTCTTTAACTATAGCTAATTTCATCTATAGCTATCTTCATCTATAGCTACCTTCATCTATAACTATTGTCATCTATAGCTATTTTCATCTATAACTATCTTCATCTATAGCTATCTTCATCTATAGCTATCTTCATCTATAGCTATCGTCATCTATAACTATCTTTAACTATAACTATTTTCATCTATAGCTATTTTCATCTATAGCAATATTCATCTATAACTATCGTCTTCTATAGCTATTGTCATCTATAACTATCTTCATCTATAGCTATTTTCATCTATAGCTATTTTCATCTATAGCTATCTTCATCTATAGCTATCTTCATCTATAACTATCTTCACCTATAGCAATCTTCATCTATAACTATATTCATCTATAGCTATTTTCATCTATAGCTATTTTCATCTATAACTATTTTCATCTATAACTATCTTCATCTATAACTATTTTCATCTATAGCTATTTTCATCTATACCTATCTTTAACTATAACTTTCGTCATCTTTAACTATGTTAATATAAACTCAGCAAAAAAATAAATGTCTTCTCACTGTCCACTGCGTTTATTTTCAGCAAACTTAACATGTGTAAATATTTGTATGAACATAACAAGATTCAACAACTGAGACATAAACTGAACATGTTCCACAGACATGTGACTATCAGAAATTGAATAATGTGTCCCTGAACAAAGGTCAAAATCAAAAGTAACAGTCAGTATCTGGTGTGGCCACCAGCTGCGTTAAGTACTGCAGTGCATCTCCTCCCCATGGACTGCACCAGATTTGCCAGTTCTTGCTGTGAGATGTTACCCCACTCTTCCACCAAGGCACCTGCAAGTTCCCAGACATTCCTGGGGGGAATGGCCCTAGCCCTCACCCTCCGATACAACATGTCCCAGACGTGCTCAATGGGATTGAGATCCGGGTTCTTCGCTGGCCATGGCAGAACACTGACAGTCCCGTCTTGCAGGAAATCATGCACAGAACGAGCAGTATAGCTGGTGGCATTGTCATGCTGGAGGGTCATGTCAGGATGAGCCTGCAGGAAGGGTACCACATGTGGTACCCTTCAGGTGTGATGTTCAGATGTACCGATCCTGTGCAGGTGTTATTACACGTGGTCTGCCACTGCGAGGACGATCAGCTGTCCATCCTGTCTCCCTGTAGGTCTGTCTTAGGCGTCTCACAGTACGGACATTGCAATTTATTGCCCTGGCCACATCTGCAGTCCTCATGCCTCCTTGCAGCATGCCTAAGGCACGTTCACGCATAAGAGCAGGGACCCTGGGCATCTTTCTTTTGGTTTTATAGAGTCAGTAGAAAGGCCTCTTTAGTGTCCTAAGCTTTCATAACTGTGACCTTAATTGCCTACCGTCTGTAAGCTGTTAGTGTCTTAACAACTGTTCCACTGGTGCATGTTCATTAATTGTTTATGGTTAATTGAACAAGCATGGGGAAACAGTGTTTAAACCCTTTTCAATGAAGATCTGTGAAGTTATTTGGATTTTTACGAATTATCTTTGAAAGACAGGGTCCTGTTAAAGGGACATTTCTTTGTTGCTGAGTTTATAACTGTCTTTAACTATAGCTACAGTATCGTTAACTGAGACGTATCCACTCATAGCAAATAGGTTCATTAAAAATAACAAATAAAAATGCAACAGAATGGTTTTTCATTCCTTGAATCTTGCCTCTGCAGATTGTCCACATGGGTTGGGTGTGTGGAAACCCGCAAGCTGATGATGCTGGTCCATCGAGTACCTTCAAGTTCTTAGCATTGAGAGGCCCTTGGCTCTACATCTTCAGGAGTCCTCCTGTATGAACATCTCATTGATTTCCTATTCATTCATTAACTGTTCAGGAGTCCAAGGATTGACAAGTTCAGCTTTTATTCCACCATGATAGTCCATTAGATGTTCCTTTAGCCCGGTGAGCATGTTGACGGGCTACACTCAGTGTGTAGCTACAGTGGTTATTCTGGATCTTTTCATTTATGCTTTACAATTACATCATCTATTTCTGAAATTAGTTTTGAGCTGGACCCCGAACCACCCACTAATCAAATCATGGGTAATGAAACCATGTAATTGTCTTTCCCTAGGTTAGGTTATTTTGTTGAGTAAGATGTGTTAATGGGTTAATGCAGAGCTTCCAAAGGATGTTTGTCAAGCACACTGTATGTTGGTTCATTTACTTTGGTTCAAAGTATCTTAAATCCTGTCTGTAAGACATTACAATGTTGAGAAAATGAAGGCTTATAAAATGCTCTTTTGTCCCCCATCTCAGGTTAGTGCAACTGACTGGGGACAAGCTGAAACCATGTATATCCTTTATGAGGTTCTGTTTAAGGTTCACAAGGTATGTTCAAAGTTCACATGCAGAATAAGATAATAGGATTGACTGTTACCGGAAATTTGAATTATGTGCATGTTACTCAAAAGTTTGTGTGAATTATGCATTGATGTCAGATCTGTACCAACATGAAGGTTACTCGTATAGAAGCCTATTCATCTCAAGTTGAAATATGGTTCCCAGTGAATAGAACTGATGACACTTCATGTTGGATGTGGTGTTGTAGCTGTGGATGGCAGAGGACTGCTGGATCCAGGCCAAGTTCTACCTTGGCCTCCAGCAGGATGAGGATCTGCAGGACGGAGAGCCTTCCTGTTTCAGTATCCTGGTCGGCCACGGCCAGAGTCACACCTTCAGTGTGGAGATGACCTCTGACCTCGCTGTGTGGGAGAAGTCCTTCCAAAGAGCCGTCTTCATGGAGGCGCAGAGAGTAGGGGTAAGTGGAACAGCAAAGTGGTTTGTTTGGAAATTATATGTTTCTCTCCGTAGTCAAATGCTTGGGGGTTTCTTATAAGTAGTGCTGAGATATGACTGACAGTTTGCTAATTTTGAACTGGGCCACGTTCCCCAGAGAGCCTTCATAGTGTTATCACACATTGAAAAATGTTAACTGCAGCAAATACAGTGCCAACCCACTGGGCACACCACATCATTTCAAAGTGGATAACTGGGTCATAATGGGTTGAGTCCTTGATCGATGAGAAATAGTTCAAGTTAAGGAACAGGACTAAATCAAATCAAACATTAAATGAACTTTAACAAAATCTTGATTTGATTTAGTCCTATTCTCTATCTTCAATTTTTGGTTGAGGTGGAGACGTAAATCGAGCATATCAATTATTAATTTAAATGATATGTGAGTGATGTAGTATGGTTACATTTCATTTACTCTGTTAAACCTAACCTTTGGAATGACTTTGATAGCAACAGTGAGTCTATTTTGTTTTGAAGTGTAGATTGCTCAGCAGTCATTGTCACGATAGCACATTGGTAATAGCCAGGGACAAGTATCATAGCTGATTAAAATCCTGAATGGGAGACCAAAGGGTAACTGTAGATACATAAATTCTCCAGTAGGAGATGCTTCCCAGTGTATTGTTTTTTTCTTTCTTCTGATAGTAGATATAACGTTGAAGACTTGACATTGTTTTAAAGGTACAAATTCAACATATTTTATACAAGGTTTGTCTATGTTGAAATTTGGTTACCATGATGACATAATCCTGTGGTTGAAATTTCATTCTCAAAACAATAGTTAACTTTTTTTTTAAAAATCCAATGTATTTTCCATGTAGATTCCATGTCACAATATGTTGACAAATTACGTTGAAACAACGTTGATTCAACCAGTTTGTGCCTGGTGGGAATACATTAATTTAAGCAATGCATTCATTTTGATAATGTGTTCCTTGTAGTGGATTATTCCAGAAAAGTACTCGGAGCTCATGTGACCAAGCAACGACATTACAACTGTTAGGCTATGTGATTGTTATTTATGGAAACCTTAATTTGTCCAAATAAGGTACATTTCCAAGATACAAAGTGGTTTTTAATTACTGATCCAGGGCTGCTTTTAATTTCTCCCCGACAAGGAAATCAATTGCAAAAAGAATTGGAAGACGGGCAGTTTCTTTTCACGGTTTGTTCCTTTTTAAAACATTAGTGTTAGTTTAATAAAATGTAGCTTAAAGGGATCTAAAGAATTAGTCCTCACCTCATTGAACCATTAAATTGCCTGTTACAGTAAGGTCTGCAGCATTATGGTGATGAGCTCTGTTACGGTAAGGTCTGCAGCATTATGGTGATGAGCTCTGTTACAGTAAGGTCTGCAGCATTATGGTGAGGAGCTCTGTTATGGTAAGGTCTGCAGCATTATGGTGATGAGCTCTGTTACGGTAAGGTCTGCAGCATTATGGTGAGGAGCTCTGTTATGGTAAGGTCTGCAGCATTATGGTGATGAGCTCTGTTACGGTAAGGTCTGCAGCATTATGGTGATGAGCTCTGTTACGGTAAGGTCTGCAGCATTATGGTGATGAGCTCTGTTACGGTAAGGTCTGCAGCATTATGGTGAGGAGCTCTGTTATGGTAAGGTCTGCAGCATTATGGTGATGAGCTCTGTTACGGTAAGGTCTGCAGCATTATGGTGAGGAGCTCTGTTATGGTAAGGTCTGCAGCATTATGGTGAGGAGCTCTGTTACGGTAAGGTCTGCAGCATTATGGTGAGGAGCTCTGTTACGGTAAGGTCTGCAGCATTATGGTGAGGAGCTCTGTTACGGTAAGGTCTGCAGCGTTATGGTGAGGAGCTCTGTTACGGTAAGGTCTGCAGCATTATGGTGAGGAGCTCTGTTACGGTAAGGTCTGCAGCATTATGGTGAGGAGCTCTGTTACGGTGAGGTCTGCAGCATTATGGTGAGGAGCTCTGTTACGGTAAGGTCTGCAGCATTATGGTGATGAGCTCTGTTACGGTAAGGTCTGTAGCATTATGGTGATGAGCTCTGTTACGGTAAGGTCTGCAGCATTATGGTGATGAGCTCTGTTACGGTAAGGTCTGCAGAATTATGGTGAGGAGCTCTGTTATGGTAAGGTCTGCAGCATTATGGTGATGAGCTCTGTTACGGTAAGGTCTGCAGCATTATGGTGAGGAGCTCTGTTACGGTAAGGTCTGCAGCATTATGGTGAGGAGCTCTGTTACGGTAAGGTCTGCAGCATTATGGTGATGAGCTCTGTTGCGGTAAGGTCTGCAGCATTATGGTGATGAGCTCTGTTACGGTAAGGTCTGCAGCATTATGGTGAGGAGCTCTGTTACGGTAAGGTCTGCAGCATTATGGTGATGAGCTCTGTTACGGTAAGGTCTGCAGCATTATGGTGATGAGCTCTGTTATGGTAAGGTCTGCAGCATTATGGTGAGGAGCTCTGTTACGGTAAGGTCTGCAGCATTATGGTGAGGAGCTCTGTTATGGTAAGGTCTGCAGCATTATGGTGATGAGCTCTGTTACGGTAAGGTCTGCAGCATTATGGTGAGGAGCTCTGTTATGGTAAGGTCTGCAGCATTATGGTGAGGAGCTCTGTTACGGTAAGGTCTGCAGCATTATGGTGAGGAGCTCTGTTACGGTAAGGTCTGCAGCATTATGGTGAGGAGCTCTGTTATGGTAAGGTCTGCAGCATTATGGTGATGAGCTCTGTTACGGTAAGGTCTGCAGCATTATGGTGAGGAGCTCTGTTACGGTAAGGTCTGCAGCATTATGGTGATGAGCTCTGTTACGGTAAGGTCTGCAGCATTATGGTGAGGAGCTCTGTTATGGTAAGGTCTGCAGCATTATGGTGAGGAGCTCCGTTACGGTAACGTCTGCAGCATTATGGTGATGAGCTCTGTTATGGTAAGGTCTGCAGCATTATGGTGATGAGCTCTGTTACGGTAAGGTCTGCAGCATTATGGTGAGGAGCTCTGTTACGGTAAGGTCTGCAGCATTATGGTGAGGAGCTCTGTTACGGTAAGGTCTGCAGCATTATGGTGAGGAGCTCTGTTACGGTAAGGTCTGCAGCATTATGGTGAGGAGCTCTGTTATGGTAAGGTCTGCAGCATTATGGTGAGGAGCTCTGTTATGGTAAGGTCTGCAGCATTATGGTGAGGAGCTCTGTTACGGTAAGGTCTGCAGCATTATGGTGAGGAGCTCTGTTATGGTAAGGTCTGCAGCATTATGTTGAGGAGCTCTGTTACGGTAAGGTCTGCAGCATTATGGTGAGGAGCTCTGTTACGGTAAGGTCTGCAGCATTATGGTGAGGAGCTCTGTTATGGTAAGGTCTGCAGCATTATGGTGATGAGCTCTGTTATGGTAAGGTCTGCAGCATTATGGTGATGAGCTCTGTTACGGTAAGGTCTGCAGCATTATGGTGAGGAGCTCTGTTATGGTAAGGTCTGCAGCATTATGGTGAGGAGCTCTGTTACGGTAAGGTCTGCAGCATTATGGTGAGGAGCTCTGTTACGGTAAGGTCTGCAGCATTATGGTGAGGAGCTCTGTTATGGTAAGGTCTGCAGCATTATGGTGAGGAGCTCTGTTACGGTAAGGTCTGCAGCATTATGGTGATGAGCTCTGTTATGGTAAGGTCTGCAGCATTATGGTGATCAGCTCTGTTACGGTAAGGTCTGCAGCATTATGGTGAGGAGCTCTGTTATGGTAAGGTCTGCAGCATTATGGTGAGGAGCTCTGTTACGGTAAGGTCTGCAGCATTATGGTGAGGAGCTCTGTTACGGTAAGGTCTGCAGCATTATGGTGATGAGCTCTGTTACGGTAAGGTCTGCAGCATTATGGTGAGGAGCTCTGTTACGGTAAGGTCTGCAGCATTATGGTGAGGAGCTCTGTTACGGTAAGGTCTGCAGCATTATGGTGAGGAGCTCTGTTACGGTAAGGTCTGCAGCATTATGGTGAGGAGCTCTGTTACGGTAAGGTCTGCAGCATTATGGTGAGGAGCTCTGTTACGGTAAGGTCTGCAGCATTATGGTGAGGAGCTCTGTTATGGTAAGGTCTGCAGCATTATGGTGAGGAGCTCTGTTACGGTAAGGTCTGCAGCATTATGGTGAGGAGCTCTGTTACGGTAAGGTCTGCAGCATTATGGTGAGGAGCTCTGTTACGTTAAGGTCTGCAGCATTATGGTGATGAGCTCTGTTACGGTAAGGTCTGCAGCATTATGGTGATGAGCTCTGTTACGGTAAGGTCTGTAGCATTATGGTGATGAGCTCTGTTAGTGAAAGGTCTTTAGCATTATGGTGATGAGCTCTGTTAGTGAAAGGTCTGCAGCATTATGGTGATGCTTCCATATTGTTTAACTGCTACTGGTCTTCCTTTCAGTATTAAATGTATTTTTATTTAACCTTTCATATTATCTTTACCTGTATATGTAAAAGATTTGCTAAAGGTTAGAGTGCATTAAATTATTTAGCTACTCATCATTACTGCCAAAAGGTACAGTCTCTTACACTAGAATGACTCACCTCAGCTAATGATAGTAATAACCTACTCAATCTACACAGTGGGCCTGCTACTGTCAACCGTGTGCATAGAGGTGTTTTTGATTGTTTCAAGACAAAAGTTCCAACAGGGTCATTTCTGATACTCACATACAGCATTTTAAAGGAATGTACCAGGATTCATAACCACCTGAAGTGCCTTCATGAGCGTTGCAGGACACTTCATAACATCTGGCCTAGCACCTGCCTGAAAAACTGGACACTCATCAAAACCTTTACAGATATGTTTCACAATGAGATTGAACTCCTTTCTTTTCATGATCATTCATTTGAACCAAGAGTAAAAAGTATGCTAGATGTCAAGTCGGGACCTCATGGAATGGCCGGCAGGGTTCTGTATAATCCTCCTCTTCAAAAGCAGCCAACCAAAGCAAAAGGCTAAGTAAAAGGCACAGTTAAGCCCGCGGGCAATGATGCTCAGAACCCTTAACTACAGACATGTATAAATAATACAAAGGAAAGAACCTGTCAGAAGAGATGTAAATCACTGCAGTGCTGAAATACATTTCAAGGGCAAAGTGTGAACCGACAAAATTCCACAATTTGGTACTGCATCAACTGTCCTCACCAACCCATGTCAGTTATACTGTTAAGGCCATCAGACTGTTAAATAGCCATCACTAGCACATTAGAGGCCGCTTCCCTATATACATATAGACTTGAAATCACTGGCCACTTTAATAATGGAACACTAGTCACTTTAATAATGTTTACAGTATATACTGTATTATATACTATTTAGTATCTTAGTCTATGCAGCTCTGACATTGCTCGCCCAAATATTTATATTTTCTTAATTCCATTCCTTTGCTTTAGATTTGTGTGTATATGTTGTGAAATTGCTAGATATTACTTGCTAGATATTTCTGCACTGTTGGCGCTAGAAACAAAAGCATTTCGCTACACCCGCAATAACATCTGCTAAACACGTGTATGTGGCAAATACTATTTGATTTGATTTGATATTAAACTAGAAAGTGTAATCACACAGCTTAAATGGTTTACCAGACGCAGGTTCCTAAAATTCATTGGCTGTTGAGAAAATATATCCTCAATCTGACAATCTTTGAAGGCAAACATATCCCTTTATGTTCCATAGAGTGCGTGTGTGTTCATGGATAGTTCAGGATCATGATTCCAAGGGGCTCAATTAAGTTTTCTCTTAATTCTGAGGACATTCATTCCTCAGGCAAGTTCTCAACTGTACCAGAAGAAAATGTCAACATATGAACTGCAGACTCAAACAAAATTAAGCCCAATGAAATGACAGCCTCTTAATCTTTCATAGACTGAACCCTTGAAAGCAGGAACACATGGTAATGTCCTGTGTGCACTGATGTATCCTGTACTTCAGTGGACTGGGACTTTCTGTTTATTAAAAAAAACGTTTTTAAAAATACAACATTAATACAACATACAGTAGTTGGTTGGCCTTGTACACTATGAAGGACATAGTTACCCTTGTACACTACTAAGGACACAGTTACCCTTGTACACTACGAAACAATATAGTTGGCCTTGTACACTATGAAGGACATAGTTGGCCTTGTACACTTTGAAGGACATATTTGACCTTGTACACTACGAAGGACATAGTTGGTCTTGTACACTACGAAGGACATAGTTGGTCTTGTACACTATGAAGGACATAGTTGGCCTTGTACACTATGAATAACATAGTTTGCCTTGTACACTACGAAGGACAGATGGCCTTGTACACTGCGAAGGACATAGTTGACCTTGTAAACTACAAAGGACATAGTTGGCCTTGTACACTATGAAGGACATATTTGGCCTTATACACTATGAAGGACATAGTTACCCTTGAACACTACGAACAATATAGTTATCCTTGTACACTACGAACAATATAGTTGGCCTTGTACACTACGAAGGACATAGTTGGCCTTATAAACTATGAAGAACATAGTTGGCCTTGTACACTACGAAGGACATAGTTTGCCTTGTACACTACGAAGGACATAGTTGGCCTTGTACACTATGAAGGACATATTTGGCCTTGTACACTACTAAGGACATAGTTGGCCTTATAAACTATGAAGAACATAGCTGGCCTTGTACACTACGAAGGACATAGTTGGCCTTGTACACTACGAAGGACATAGTTGGCCTTGTACACTACGAATGCAACATAGTTGGCCTTGTACACTATGAAGGACATATTTGGCCTTGTACACTGTGAAGGACATAGTTGGCCTTGTAAACTATGAAAGATATAGTTGGCCTTGTACACTACAAAGGACATAGTTGGCCTTGTACACTATGAAAGACATAGTTGGCCTTGTACACTACAAAGGACATAGTTGGCCTTGTAAACTGCAAAGGACATAGTTGGCCTTGTACACTACTAAGGACATACAGTGGCATTCGGAAAGTATTCAGAGCCCTTGACGTTTTCCACATGTTGTTAGGTTACAGCCTTTTTCTAAAATTGATTAAATTCATTTTTCCCTCATCAATCTACACACAATACCCCATAATGACATCACAATACCCCATAATGACAAAGCATTTTGTTTTTACATTAATACAAAATTTAAAAGCAGAATTACCTTATTTACCAACGTATTCAGACCCTTTGCTATGAGAATCAAATTGAGCTCAGGTGCATTATGTTTCCATTGATTATCCTTGAGGTGTTTTTACAACTTGATTGGAGTCCACCTGTGGTAAATTCAATTGATTGGACATGAGTTGAAAAGGTACACACCTGTCTATATAAGGTCCCACAGTTGACAGTGCATGTCAGAACAAAAACCAAGCCATGAGGTCAAAGGAATTGTCCATAGAGTTCCGAGACAGGATTGTGTCGAGGCACAGATCTGGGGAATGATACCAAACCATTTCAGCAGCAATGAAGGTCCCCAAGAACACAGTGGCCTCCATCATTCTTAAATAGAAGAAGTTTGGAACCACCAAGACTCTTCCTAGAGCTGGCCGCCTGGCCAAACTGAGCAATCTGGGGAGAAGGGCCTTGGTAAGGGAGGTGACTAAGAACCCGATGGTCACTTTGACAAAGCTCCAGAGTTCCTCTGTAGAGATGGGAGAACCTTCCAGAAGGACAACCATCTCTGCAGCACTCCACCAGTCAGGCCTTTATGGTAAAGTGGCCAGATGGAAGCCACTCCTCAGTAAAATGCACATGACAGCCCGCTTAGAGTTTGCCAAAAGGCACCTAAAGGACTCTCAGACCATGAGAAACAAGACTCTCTGGTCTGATGAAACCAAGATTGAACTCTTTGGCCTGAATGCCAAGCATCACGTCTGGAGGAAACTGGCACCATCCCTATGGTGAAACATGGTGGTGGCAGCATCATGCGGTGGGTATGTTTTACAGCGGCAGGGACTGGGAGACTAGTCAGGATCGAGGGAAAGTTTAACAGAGCAAAGTACAAAGAGATCTTTGATGAAAACCTGCTCTAGAGCTCTCAGTCTGTGGTGAAGGTTCAACCTTCCAACAGGACAACGACCCTATACCCCCAGCCAAGACAACACAGGAGTGGCTTCGGGACAAGTCTTTGAATGTCCTTGAGTGGCCCAGCTAGAGCCCAAATTTGAACCCGATCTAACATCTCTGGAGAGGCCTGAAAATAGCTGTGCTGTGACACTCCCCATCCAACCTGACAGAGCTTGAAAGGATCTGCTGAGAAGAATGGGAGAAATTCCCCAAATACAGATGTGCCAAGCTTGTAGTGTCATATCCAAGAAGACTCAAGACTGTAATTGCTGCCAAGGGGCTTCAGCTAAGTACTTAATAAAGGGTCTGACTACTTATGTAAATGTAATAACAAAATATATATATATAAATGTATACATTTGCAAACATTTCTGAAAACTCGATTTTGCTTTGTCTTTGAGGGGTACTGTGTGTAGATTGATGAGGGGGGAAACAACAATTTAATACATTTTAGAATAAGGTTGTAACGTAACAAAATGTGGAAAAAGTCAAAATACTTTCCGAATGCACTGTATGTCCTTAGTTGTGTACAAGTTATCCTGAGGTGTTGACAGCTGATACAGTGAGCCTAGTCTGAACATTATCCTGAGGTGTTGACAGCTGATACAGTGAGCCTAGTCTGAACATTATTCTGAGGTGTTGACAGCTGATACAGTGAGCCTAGTCTGAACATTATCCTGAGGTGTTAACAGCTGATACAGTGAGCCTAGTCTGAACATTATCCGGAGGTGTTAACAGCTGATACAGTGAGCCTAGTCTGAACATTATCCGGAGGTGTTAACAGCTGATACAGTGAGCCTAGTCTGAACATTATTCGGAGGTGTTAACAGCTGATACAGTGAGCCTAGTCTGAACATTATCCTGAGGTGTTGACAGCTGATACAGTGAGCCTAGTCTGAACATTATTCTGAGGTGTTGACAGCTGATACAGTGAGCCTAGTCTGAACATTATCCTGAGGTGATACAGCGAGCCTAGTCTGAACATTATCCTGAGGTGTTGACAGCTGATACAGTGAGCCTAGTCTGAACGTTATCCTGAGGTGTTAACAGCTGATACAGTGAGCCTGGTCTGAACATTATTCTGAGGTGTTGACAGCTGATACAGTGAGCCTAGTCTGAACATTATCCTGAGGTGTTGACAGCTGATACAGTGAGCCTAGTCTGAACATTATTCTGAGGTGTTAACAGCTGATACAGTGAGCCTAGTCTGAACATTATCCTGAGGTGATACAGTGAGCCTAGTCTGAACATTATCCTGAGGTGTTGACAGCTGATACAGTGAGCCTAGTCTGAACGTTATCCTGAGGTGTTAACAGCTGATACAGTGAGCCTAGTCTGAACATTATCCGGAGGTGTTAACAGCTGATACAGTGAGCCTAGTCTGAACATTATCCGGAGGTGTTGACAGCTGATACAGGGAGTTTACTCTAAACATAATCCTGAGGTGTACAATGTGGGCAGCACAAAAGGCATAATTAAAATATGGTCTTTTACCCCTCTGTCACTCTGTGAAAAAGCTATAAAGATTTGCATTTTCCGCCTTTAATTATGTTAACTTGGGACATTATCCTTGGGAGACCAATGAGATTTGATGAAGTATTTAAATTAGCTGGTGATGCTCACTTCTCCAGCCAATTAGACAAGCCTCCTGTGGTTTCAGACCAGAGTTGAACTTGGGCTAAGCCTGGAACTGAAAACCGATTGGATGGGCATCAGCTTTAAAAAAAAAAAACATTGTTGTCCCTTACAGTTTTACATGGGGCTAGGTGTTTATTTAACCCTTATTTTCCCAGGTAAGTTGACTGAGAACACATTCTCATTCACAGCAACAACCTGGGGAACAGTTACAGGAATGAGCCAATTGTAAGCTGGGGATAATTAGGTGACTGTACAAGGGCCCAATTGGGAATTTAGCCAGGACACCCGTTTACTGTCCCATCTGAAAGACAGCACCCTGCACAGGGCAATGTCCCGAATCACTGCCCTGGGGCATTGGGATATTTTTTTAGACCAGAGGAAAGGGTGCCTCCTATTGGCCTTCCAACACCACTTCCAGCAGCATCTGGTCTCCCATCCAGGGACAGACCAGGACCAACGCTGCTTAGATTCAGAAGCAAGCCAGCAGTGGGATTGCAGGGTGGTGTGCTGCTGGTGTTGGAGTATTCACATGAAACTTAGACAGGGTCATACTCATGAGCCAATTTAATATATGTTTTTTGTTGTATTATGTTGAGTAGAACGACAGCCGTAACCCTTACTGTGGAATAGACATTTCTTAAAACCACTGCATGTTGTATTCTCCCAATCCCTGTTGAGGAAGCTTTCCAATTAGCAACGTCTAGTCTGTATTTAGTATGACACAACAAATTATCACACAAGGCTTTTCTTTTCATGGCAACTCAATTTCGTCCAGGCACCTCTGTGGAGAAGAGGTTATTTTTAAACAGCAAGACACTCAAGAGTCCCACTGCATTCACTGTTCACTGTAGTCAATAATTAAAAACAGCAGGTACCCACCAGCCTTGTGAGAGAGTGTGAAAGAAGCAACACCTGAAATTCACGGCAAAATGTGTCAAACAAAGTGTCCGAAACGGTAAGGAGCAGTAGTAGCATTCTCTTTGAGTGGGCTTCATTTGCTGAAGGACGGAAACATGGGGAAGATAGGGTTTCTACACAGAACCTTATTATCTCCACAAAGATCTACACTTCACTACAGAGACACACTCCTCACACACCACTGCTTTCAATAAGACTGTGAAAAGCATTATGTCACACATTTGTGTTGTTCGTGTCAGGGCAGTAAATGGAAGGCTACAGACTGGAGGTACTCGTAGATATTTGACTTTGTTCTTGCATTTTATTTTGTCAGGTTCTGAACAAACAGAGTAGAAACTCAAACGGACGACTAGGAAAGCTCAAACCAAGTTTATTCACCCACTGGGTCATACAGCTGCAAAGACCAGTTATGATTACACAGCTATTTATAACCTCTTACTAGGCGGGGTCAACCCCTTACACGTCTAGACAGCCAATACACATCAAATCAAATTGTTTAGTCACATGTGCCGAATACAACAGTTGTAGACCTTACAGTGAAATGCTGACTTACAAGCCCTTAACCAACAATGCAGTTTAAAAAATACAAATAAGAATAAGAAATAAAAGGAACAAGTAATTAAAGAGCAGCAGTAAAATAACAATAGCTAGGCTATATACAGGTGGTTCTGGTACAGAGTCAATGTGGAGACTTTAAAAAGGGGGTACCGGTACAGAGTCAATGTGGAGACTATATACAGGGGGTACCGGTACAGAGTCAATATGGAGGCTATATACAGGGGGTACCGGTACAGAGTCAATGTGGAGACTATATACAGGGGGTACCGGTACAGAGTCAATGTGGAGGGGTACCGGTTAGTCAAGATTATTGAGGTAATATGTACATGTGGTTAGAGTTACTAAAGTGACTATGCATAGGTAATAACAGAGAGTAGCAGCAGCATAGAAGAGGGGGGGTAGCCATTTGAATTAGATACATCTCTGTTGCTAGGCAGGAACTTAATTGGTTCCTCTCACTGGTGTAGTCATGGCCCTGCCTTGTGCTAGAACCTTTGTGGGTGTGGAAATGATTTTGTGTGAAAATAGGACTGCAGTAGGAGGATCGTTGTGGTGGGCCCCTATGGCCCCCCTCCTAGAGGTTTTTCTCACGTCGTCTGTTGACTTGACCTTGAGCCGATTTCCTCGCTCCTTCCTAGTTCCGCAGCTGGCCTGCCTTATCAGTGACGACCTGTTGCCCTTCGCCTCCCTCCTTAGAAACATTGATATTAAACAATTACATGTTTGCACAGAATATGAACTTTGTGCACTTCCCCTTGTCTCACTCAGTAACTTTCCATACACCCAGTTCGAATCCACCCTCCATTGACCCCAATCTATACATTCCTAATACATGTAAAGTAATCAATACGTTCTAGTATGGTAACATGAATACGTTTATTTTAACTAGTTTAGAAGAATTCTCAATTGACACGATCTAAATTCCTCTCAAGCATAATGGACTGAACACGCCTGCAGCAATAGCAGGGCTGCATAAATGGATAGCCAGTTTCAGCATTGCACGTTCACATAAATGGATAGCCTGTTTCAGCATTGCACGTTCACATAAATGGATAGCCTGTTTCAGCATTGCACGTTCACATAAATGGATAGCCTGTATTAGTATTGCACGATCACATAAATGGATAGCCTGTTTCAGCATTGCACGATCACATAAATGGATAGCCTGTTTCAGCATTGCACGATCACATAAATCGATAGCCTGTTTCATCATTGCACGTTCACATAAATGGATAGCCTGTTTCAGCATTGCACGATCACATAAATCGATAGCCTGTTTCATCATTGCACGTTCACATAAATGGATAGCCTGTTTCAGCATTGCACGTTCACATAAATGGATAGCCTGTTTCAGCATTGCACGTTCACAATTCTGTTCGTTGATCCTTTAAGGGGGTGGATGTATTCAAAACTCAGAGGAAGTTCAAGCATTGGAAGTCATTCATTTCACAATAATCCAATATGTAGACTGTACTCTGACCCTGACAGCAGTTCCTAAGCTTTCACACAAAAAGCTTAAAACAGGATCCCTTACTGCTTCTCTCGTCAACCACCCAGCTAAGATACCCGTCAACGGAAACACACAATGAGCAATGCACATTATTTCAACCTTTTACATGGGTAGCTGCTTTGTTCTAATTATCCCCTGATTTTTGCAGAGTATCGTTTCAGTTTCAGATGCTTCAATAAACTGACATATTGAATCTTTCCATTACACAATGTATATGTTGAAATGTCTGATTCTTCTCTAAATACAGCTCTTTCTCTCAACAGTCAAAGACCTACATGTGCAGCAGCCAGGGAAAAGTACTGTGTTTGACTATAGACTTTGGATCTGGCTTCACTTGTTCTGAGAGCTCCTCGAAGGTGAGTCATTGTTCATTCACTATTCTAACTGGCAGGTTATACAGTAGGAGGATATTGTCCATGGTAATCTGGTTAATACCTACTGTTTATTGGTTGGCCAAAAATAATGAACCCTTGCTATATTGTCTACTCTTATCCTCTGTAGAAGATATTATGGAGATACAAATTCTCTCAACTGAAAGGCTCCTCTGATGATGGGAAAACAAGGGTGAAACTCCTCTTCAAGAATGCTGAAACCAAACAGATAGAGATGAAGGTGCACTCTATTCTCCTCTGTACACTGGTCATCTCTGTGTACCCGTTGCAAGACCCACTGGTCGATGCTGATTTATAAAACCCTCTTAGCCCCCTCCCTATCTGAGATATCTACTGCAGCCCTCATCCTCCACTTACAACACCCGTTCTGCCTGTCACGTTCTGTTAAAAGGCCCCAAAGCACACACATCCCTGGGTCGCTCCTCTTTCCAGTTCGCTGCAGCTAGCGACTGGAACGAGCTTCAACAAACACTAAAACTGGACAGTTTTAACTCTTCATTCAAAGACTCAATCATGGACAGTTGTGGCTGCTTTGTGAGATGTATTGTTGTTTCTACCTTCTTGCCCTTTGTGCTGTTGTCTGTGCCCAATAATGCGTGTACCATGTTTTGTGCTGCTACCATGTTGTGTTGCTACCATGTTGTTGTTATGTTGTGTTGCTACCATGCTGTGTTGTCATGTGTTGCTGCCTTGCTATGTTGTTGTCTTAGATCTCTCTTCATGTAGTGTTGTGCTGTCTCTGTTGTCGTGATGTGTGTTTTTGTCCTATATTTTTATTTTATTTTTGATCCATGCCCCCATCCCTGCAGGAGACCTCTTTCTTGCCTTTTCGTAGGCCGTTATTGTAAATAAAAATTTGTTGTCAACTGACTTGCCTAGTTAAATAATTAAGGTTAAATTAAATAAATATCTACTCAAGTTCCATTGCATTGCAGTGACCTCTCTGAGGAGAGTATCGATAGACGGCAGAATGTTTGAACACTGTGGTCCCACAGGAGGTTGGTGGCACCTTAAATTGGGGTGGTTTTCATGTGTTTGATGGCATTCCCTTCGTGCCGTTCCAGCCATTATTATGAGCAGTCCTCCCCTCAGCAGCCTCCGCTCCTGTGGACACTTAATAAAACCATACAATCTGCTTTTGCTACCTCATCAATATATAGAATCAAACTATCTCTGATGAATACCATGCGGGGAACCAGTAATATTATTATTATTATTACTAATATTATTGTTGTTTTTTGTTGTTAGTAGTAGTAATAAATACAAGTGTCTATTTGTTTTTATGCATGCAAACATTTTGTAAATGTTTATGCAAACTCTTTAAGAGTAATTCTTATAATTTTGTATTCAGGGTTTTTCCTTTTCATTGCAGGAGCTGGAGTTTTCCAATCTGACGGCAGTCCTACATTGTATACATTCTTTTATCGCTTCCAAAGTGGCCTCTGTGGACCCTGTCTTTGTCAACAGTCAAAGCATCTCTGGAAAGTACATGATTTAGACACTTCTTTGTGTTGTCTTGTACAGTTTAGTCACATGAGCTAATTGACAATTTTATGCACATTAAAATTAAATTGATATGTATATCTTTGTTCCTGTTATTTTTGTAAGGCTCTTGTTAAATAATAATAAGGAAAATATTTTAAAAGACCATGTTTGACTTTGGAAGGAGAGGATATTTATACTTGCATTAATTGGTTGTTATTGACATTACAGTATGAATATGCTCAAAATGATCATTTTTTTTTTCCATGTAGAAAAACATATTCATAGGTTGCATGTTTCGTCACAATATTTTTTTGAATTAATGCCTGACTGAGAATGTTACTCAAAGCATTGTCAATGAGCGCTGATGTAGATTTCATTGTAAATGCATTAGAGTAGCTTGGAAATTCAAAATTCCAAAAGGAGGCAAATAATTAGTAGGAAAACCTTTTGTCATCATTTTGATGTCACCAGATTGGCTTTAGATGCCGTATAATGTTAGCTAGCTAGCTAAGATTGAGGGAAGGCCACCAGATTTTACCTAGCTAACATTACCATTGCTATTTTTTTTTTTTACAAACTTTGCTAGCTAATGACAACATTGCCATTTGTCTACAGTAAATTTGAAGACATGATAATTCTGGCAATGTTGTTTCTTACTAAATATTTGATTACTTTAGCAGTCATCATATTTCCAGGCACTATAGTGTAATTTAGACGAAACAGTAGTTAGCCTCTGTCCAGAATGACTGGGCGTATCACCACTTTACAGCACCACTATGGTGCCGCCGATAGAGGGCGGCTTGAGAACGTTCATGACAATGGCATGATGCGACCCAGTGACGGAGTTGCAACCTATGAATAGGCCTACAGTTTTTTTCATATTTGCAAAGTAAAAGCAGAACAGATTATACTGTACAAATCAATACACATGAAAACATTTTGGAATTAGTATTCCTCTGGGCTATACTCTCTGGTTGATTTAACTTATTCCATGACTTCAGCATGGATTTCAGAGCGTGGCTGCTGCATGATTTTGGAAAAAGAGTGTCTGGAGAGTTTGTGTCGAGGCGCACAAATGCAGTGCTTGGTGGAGGCGTTCATGACACCAGAGGGTGTTTTAGTTTATATAGACAGTCACTGCTAGTCACTGATATTCTCCCATAACAAAGGGTTTTGTGTAAGGACACTGGGGAAGAAGATGCAGGCTTATTGTAGCAATGCTATTTTAGGACACAGGTGACTAAAATGCTAGTTTATGAAATTAAATCAACATGTATGTTTTAAGTTTTGTAATCCTTTACTTTGTATGAAGCCATGCAGTCTGACAGTCATTACAAAGCTTACCAACATACATATCTATATGTATCGTCACTCAGCCTCTTTTGTTTTCTTTTTCTATTACTAAATAAATCCCAAATTATTCCTCCTTATTGTCAGATGGTCTTTTATTGAATTCCAAGCCCTACCTTAAAATGTTCACAGGCTATTGATGGTGGAAATAAACGCCGACTAACAAATCAATATTCTTGATTTGCTGCGGAACAAAGGCCATCTGCTGCTTGAAGAGTCTTGAATAGGGTAAGAAGGAAATTGAGACCAGTGACGGGAAAAACTCTTTATACAGCAATAACATTTTGCAGAAAACTTTGTTGTCACATTCTTAGATTCAAAATGCGTTTACTAGGGCTCTGCTTGGCATTTTGTTTTCCTAATTGGATGATTGGAGGTATCCTGCCTCCTGCCCGCAGCTTGACTTTGATCAAACTTTGATGCTAAGCTTTGTTTTGTTGAGCTCTGTACGGAAGGTCTAAAGGGCAGAATCAAAATGGTAAAAAGAAATGTATTCCATGATTCAATGTAACAAAAAAATGCATGACTGTTGTATGTTCCAATGCTCTCCAATTGTCTTTCAAATCCATCTCATTAGATGGCCAGTCCCTCAGGTTCTGCACAGCAGGGGCAACCTCCGGCACTTCTTCCCAGTGGTTCAGAATGTCACACCACATGCAACTGTCGGTGCACAATCTTTCACTTTTTCTATACACTGTACCTGCTAGGCCAGGGCCTCCCAGCGGGTGCTAAACAGAGACTGGTAGGTGCTGTACAACAGGCTCCTAAATAGTACCTCTCACACCTGTAGACTGAGCCGTTTGCGCCATTCAGGTTTCTTCCGTAGCACCATCATTTATGGTGAAGACAAGTGCAGAAACCCAACCTGAACTGATATCCAGAATGTCTCTGTGAGAGAAATCAGACACCATGAAGAACAACAACAAGATGGAGAGCTTCTACGAACATCCTGAAGACATGGACCATGTCCTTCCGCTGAACTGAAGTCACGGCCTGCTTGGTAATGCTGTGCAGTTTCATCAGCAGTTTGTCAAGTACAGAGCTCAAGTGCCTCACTCAATCTCCCGGGGGGCCATGACACCCACTCTTGACGACAGAGGCAACAGTAAGCTCTGAATGCTAACTGAAGCATTTGTGATTAGGGGCGTCTGAGGGCGTCTCCAGGAGAACTAGTGCCTACTCTCTTGTTACAAGAAATCCTGAAGGCTGTTTTAGAGAATTAGAAAAAGAGGTTACTGTACTGTTAAATTAAGAAAAATGACAAATGACAGCGTGAGAGGACAGAAGTATATTGGAGCAGCAGCGTGAACATTTTTTTTTTTTACAGAATTACTATCTGAAAGACACGCATAACATCTGTGGACACACAGTTAGCCACTGTAGTGGAACGAAAACTGCCTGACCAAAAGATCCAACCTTGCAAGGAGATAAATCACTATCAGTACAGCAGGACTACTGGGAATAAACAGTGTCAAATCACTTTGACGCAAACAATACATTGGGAGCCTTTCGGATGTTATCAAAGGCCTTCTATTAAATTACATGTCATACGATTGTACATTTATGCAAAATCTTCCATTGTAACGGTTACTACATTACAATAACATCTCAGCATTTTACATGTACATGTAATACATAACATGGCCAGTAATACATAACATGGCTAATTGTCATTACTCTATAAATACAGGATGGTACCTTTCTTATTGGTAGAATGGCAGTGATGTTTCTTGCTCAGACATAATAAGGACAAGGTAATCTCACGCTGAGTCAGAAAGGTAATTTCTCTTTCATTTTCCAAGCTCAAATAAGCAAGACTTTGATGCCCAATTCAATGGCAAGACATGCATGGTGAGATACACAGAATAATAAGTTATATCCATTCTTGACATGTCAGTCTGTCTTCTAAATGCGTAGGCAGTGCAGGCAAAGTGTGCAGCTAAAGAAAACAAGGTTTGAAGTGTTTCTGCAACGTAGTCAACCAAGTATAACTGAACCTCTTATAACACCAGACACTATGAAACCAGACCAAAAAGACAGGTTTCTCCTTGCCAACAGACGACGAGAGTCTTCTCTGAGCAAAACGTCAAAAAGGTGGGCAAATACGTTGTTCGATCGCAGCTTTGGTGTAACTTCTTGAAATACTCATCATGGCAGGTTACTAGGAGTTGCTTTAAACATGACAAGCGTTAAATAATCCTATTTTATCACATTCAGCTCATGGTGGATTGTCTAGTGCATAGTTACTCATGAAAAAGTAAATATATATACATATATATATATATATATATATATATTTCTGTGATTGACTTACTGTACATTCAGGTATCACCAAACCATGGCTGGACATTTCAACCGGATTAAATATGCCATTGTATACTGCGCAATTCTCATGAGGTTTTTAAGTGACGAGGCCAGAAACTCCAAACGTAAGTGTCATCTCTTTCTTTTGGTTATTGTTCCTATTGATTATTTTATGATGTGTGCATGATTCAATTAAATGCAGATGTATTGTGCATGCATGTACTCTATATTCTATTCGTGTCAACTTTACCACCCAAGGACATAAAAAACTTATATAATACTATGGATTATATAATTGAGATGTTGGTCTTCAGAGAACAGTCTAATTCCCATATTCAGGCAAGATGGGGGACTTAGACTGTTCTCTAATAACCAACTTCTACATGGCAGTCTCCCTCCCAATAGGTATTTGCTAGTGCGATGTATCTCGGGGAGATTGTCAGCGGGGAAAATGCAGCTATTAAATAGGGCATACGAAACATTCATCTTTTTAAAATATATCTATTTGAAGAAAATGAAAACCCACATGATAGTTGGTATGAGAAGGTTATCAGATCTGTGCAAGTGAAAGCTTTGTGAGAGTGACATGTGACTGCTCATTCTAAAGCCCTATTGGCTGAGGGGGTATTTCACATCAGTCTGTATTGAGTTCAGTATATATTTCCCCCTCCACGGAATGTCATGATATCGATACAAGTCACTTCCGGTAACCGAGAGAGGTTAATAATTGTCTCCTGCTCAGCCCCAGTAAGGTGCCATTCAAAGGGAATATTGAACTTTCCTTCCTGCTTTACAGGAGATAACAGAGCAGAATGTCACTGTCCTGTTCTTCCTTGCCAAATTACAACAGGGATCACAACACTCTAGCTTTATTCTTTAATAATATTGCCTTGCTTTTTGTATACATATTCGAACAAATGGTGTAAATAAATAGAAACGCTCCCTATATTATGCTTCCATATTATATAGCACGGTTGGTTTGCTTACAAGTCCTATGTTTGACTCTTCCAGGAGCATCATTTGACAATGGAAGATTTCTCTTTTCCTCTTTTCAAGAAAGCCTTCAGATGGTGGACACAGCATTATGTCACGCCAGGACAGAGTAATGAACCTAATGACAGTGTGTGCATGGTTCATGTGCGAGTGTTCTTAGATACATTACTTTCAAAAATATATAAGAGCAAAGGGGGTCCACTTCTTTACTACTTATCTGCCAATTCCTCTGAATCACAGGCGAGGCACACTTCAGTCCCCAATGCAGCTGTTTACATTTCTCCGGCAAGCAGAGCCTGAGACCCGAGAGATTTCCAGAGCTGCAGAGGTGTTTGACACAACTTTATTTATTCTAAAGGACAGAGCCAGCCGGAGACAGAAAAGAGCTCTTGTTGCATCAGGTAGGTCTATGGTCATATTTCACTTCAACCGTTATCAAACACTAAATATATATAATAATGGCTATGCTACATGCTTACAATGACAGCACAAAGGTCATGTCTATTCTGTGGTATATGCAAATAACTTCCTGAGATCTGTGTGTGCTATCTTGAGCCAGTTACTGGTATGACAAAGAAGAGATGCACGCAAGATGCACACTTCACTAAGAGTTAGACGTCAAAGATAAGCCTTTCGCGTATACAGTGTCAGCAATGTTATTGAATTGCAAACGGCTGCCCTGACCAGCCTAATTAGACGATCTGTTGCAGACTATTTGCATTAGTTAACTCACTGCTGTCACTTCTCAAGAGCTCCTTTCATTGGAGGACTTGGCGCTGATTGCAGACCTGTCAGGTTGTCCTCCACCCGTTCACCCAGCCTTCTGTCACAACGATTGCCTCGCCAACAAGTACCGTTCCATATCTGGAGTCTGCAATAATAGGTGTCTGGTATATTTCCTATATTGTTTCATTCATTCTGAACATCCACAATAAGGTTTGTTTATACTTACATTTTACATTTCTCAAAATAGGTTAGAAAGTAGATATTTTCTTCATAGATTCAAAAAATTACTGTAGTATTTGATGTTTTTTAAGTAACTAGAAATTGAATTCCCCACAAGCTAGACAAACACACACATAGCTGTTTTCTGCTGATTTCCACACAATTCCTCTAAAAAAACTCCCACCATGCACTATAATTAACTTATTCTCTGTGAGATGTTGCAATCTGAGATGGCATACACACCTGTTTTGTATTGTGGGGTATTTTGACAGATTTAAACATATTTATTTTTCAGGCAAAAGCCTTTCTGGGGCACAGCCAACAGCGCCTTGGCCAGATGGCTTCCGGCAGAATATGAAGACGGTGAAAGACAACCAAAGGGCTGGAACCATGGGCAACTATATAATGGCTTCCAACTTCCCCCGGTAATCTCTCAATTCTGAGACTGCAGGTGCACCATGTTTTCCGAGAAAAAAACGCCATTTGAAAGGATTCTACTTAGTTTTCCAGTGTTATCTGTTTTCTATTAAAACGTGTGCAGAATATCCATTGCATTTTAATAACTACAAAATTAGGTTAGTAAATGATGTGGACAGCACACATGCTGCATGCATTCATTAGGCAGGTATCAGAGATATAAACAATTTCTGCTTCTAGAAAATATATATATTTTTATCTTACTGAGAACGTGTTAATATGTTTTTTTTTGCAAAGAGCAATATAATCCGATTTGCATTCATATTTGCATTTCAGATATTTTCTGCTGTCGTATTTTATGTTATCACCACACACTGACTGGATTTCTAAAATGGAGAAAAACATCATTAAATATACAATACATTATGTAGCTACACAGCCTGCAGTTTGCACAGTTTGACCCACTAAATGGAACCTATAATTTATATATCTGTATTACAACATATTTTTACTGTGATTCTGAAGCTACTGTAAATCCAAAATGTTTCCTCCGAGTTTGTGAAGTTGGTAAAACACCCTTGTAATCCTCAAGCACTCCTTGAAACTAATTGAAATCGTCAGTGAAATGTGACTAAATGTAATCTAAAATGTAATCTACGTAATCCCCAAAAGTAACTATTCATCATGAGAGGGCCATAAACAATAGCTAGTAACCTGGGCCTCCCACTCCTCTTTCTATTCTGGTTAGAGCCAGTTTGCGCTGTTCTGTGAAGGGAGTAGTACACAGCGTTGTACGAGATCTTAATTTTCTTGGAAATTTCCAATAGCCTTAATTTCTCAGAACAATAATAGACTGACGAGTTTCAGAAGAAAGTGCTTTGTTTCAGGCCATTTTTGAGCCTGTAATCGAACCCACAAATGCTGATGCTCCAGATACTCAACTAGTCTAAAGAAGGACAGTTTTACTTCTTCTTTAATCAGAACAACAGTTTTCAGCTGTGCTAACATAATTGCAAAAGTGTTTTCTAATGATCAATTAGCCTTTTAAAGTGATCAACTTGGATTAGCTAACACACCATGCCCTTGGAACACTGATAATGAGCCTCTGTCCACCTCTGATATTCCATAAGAAATCTGCCGTTTCCAGCTACAATAGTCATTTACAACATTAACAATGTTTACACTGCATGTCTGATCAATTTAATGTAATTTTAATGGACACATTTTTTTGCTTTTCTTTCAAAAACAAGGACATTTGTAAGTGACCCCAAACTTTTGAATGGTAGTGTACACGGCGAGAAGTGGCTTAGCATGACCACACTCCCGAGTAGGGTACAGCTGTAGAGTTCTCCCATTACACCCATGTAATAAGCCTAACTTTGGCGGCATCCTAATCCTACTGACACTTTTTTTGTTGTTTTAATGGTTTTCAGCAGCGTCGTTACTAACATACTTGGTTGTCACAACAACTCATTTTTTTAAAACATTTATTGAACTAGGCAAGTCAGTTTAGAACAAATTTTTATTCATGATGACGGCCTACCCCGGGCAAACCCTAACCCAGACGATGCTGGGCCAATTGTGCGCCACCCTACAGTACGGGACTCCCAATCACGGCCGGTTGTGATACAGCCTTTCCCCTATTATTGTGCAGACAAACAGCAGGGTTAGATAGCGAGTTAAGAAAGTCTGTTAGAATCATCTCTTTGACTGATAATCCTGACGTACATTCCGTTCGCCAGTCTATCTGTTCATGCTAACATTTTTACGTTTAGAATGAAATTGTTTTTAGGTATGATGTAGTTTGTTGATTTAGCCAACATGGAAGTATGTTAAACACTACCTACCAAGCATATCCCAGATGTTTATACAACGTGTGTATCTGTTGCAGGCATGTTGCCACGTTCACGTGCTAGTCGGAACTAGGAAGCTGTGCCATTTTTTTGGTTGTAGGGTGTAGATGTGCCGCGTTCAACAAGTTAGCAAGTCAAACATTTCTGAGAGTCCTAGTTCCGACTAGCACGTGAACGCGGCATGTGCTTTTTCAATGACGTGGGGTTCAGACAGGAGTTGTTGGACGGTCGGAAGAGAGAATTAAATGGTAGGAGGGACATCCCACCTTCAAGTGGTGTCAGATTTCACATCCTACATACCACAGGCAGAAAATAAACACTGCTGTGTCTGTGAGAACCAGGGCTATCGCTCAACGCAAGCCATTTCAATCTATGGTTTCCACAGATCAATTTATAAGCAAATATGCCAGGTTGAAACCTGTACCAGAACCGTGCAGGCCCCCTAAACAGGGGACTTTACATCTAAGAGGTTTATTAAAGGCCATCTTTGTTGAGAGACAAGGACATGGGCTACGACCATGGTTGCAGTGTACTTGTGTTTGTGAACAGTGAAGCTGTCGATTTATTCATTATCCTGTATGAGGACGAGTTTACAACCATCAAACACAGAAGCTCCAAAATATCAACATTTATCATCTAACCATGTTGTGTCATGTTCCCACTGCATTACCAGGTACATGAAGTCAGCAAGAAAATACTGCAGAGCTCCAGCAGACCAATGTTGCTAGACGCTGTTTATTGTCAGATGCTAGTGGACTGGGGCCAGTACATCGACCATGACATATCCTTCACTCCTCAAAGCACAAGCAGAGCTGCTTTCTTGGGAGGACTGGACTGTTTAAAGACGTGTGAAAACCTAAACCCCTGTTTCCCTATTGAGGTAACCACTCGTAATCACCCTAATGAATACACTTTCACATCAGATGTCTGTCTGCTTCACAAATCCTACCAATCCCTTTTAGGGAGACAAAAGTGTTACAAAGTATAGCTTTTGGAAAACACTTATATAATATGATAAACTGAGCATTTTTGGCTCAGACTAAGTTGTGTTCTTTCTCTCACAGACATTCCCTCATGACAAATCGTCTGGGAACAGAAGCTGTGTGCCATTCTTTCGTTCATCGCCAGCCTGCTTCTCCGGTGATGCACAGGCTGCGACGGCGGACATCAAACAAGTGCTACAGCGTCAACAAATGAACTCAATCACGTCTTTCCTGGATGCATCCACTGTATATGGCCACACCCCATATTTACAGAGTGCCCTTCGAGACCTCTCAAACTCTGAGGGTCGACTGGCTGTCAACAGCAGATTCACTGACCGTAGTGGCAGACCCTACCTGCCTTTTGTCCCCAACACCCCGTCTCCATGCTTCCAAGATCCAGGGGATCCCCAGGGGGAAAGGGTGGATTGTTTCCTGGCTGGGGACAGCAGGGTGAATGAGGTTCTGACCCTGGTGGCTCTACACACTTTGTGGATGAGGGAACACAATAGAATCGCAGAGGCCTTGAATAGCCTCAACCCACACTGGAGCTCAGAGATAATTTACCAAGAGGCCCGCAAGATCATCGGAGCTCTGCACCAGGCAAGTCCTACTGTACATGATGGAACATCATGACAATATTGGTTGAATAGTATTAAAATACATAGTAATGTAGTATTTTCACTTTGGGGGAGCCTTGCTTTGTTGTGGGATGACCCAGCACCTCTAGTTCCTGCCGCCTGATGTATGGTGTTACTTATTGTAGTGAGATTATCGGAGGGTTATTAGCATTATCCAGGTAAACATGTTATTCCTTTTAGGTCAGAGGTCAATCTCTTAATTCAGAGTTCTTATCTGTGTCAGAATGAGGTTTGAACTTAAAGTGCACAAATAACTTCTTAAAAATGGCCTTTGGTCTTACATTAGTCAATGCAAAATAAAAATATAAACGCAACATGTGTTGGTCCCATGTTTCATGAGCTGAAATAAAAGATCACCACATTTTTCCATATGCACAAAAAGCTTATTTCTGTTAATGAACATCCCTGTTAGTGAACAGTTCTCCTTTGCCAAGATAATCCATCCACCTGACAAGTGTGGCATATCAAGAAGCTGTTTAAACAGCATGATCATTACACAGGTGCACCTTGTGCTGGGGACAATAAAAGGCCACTCTAAAATGTCCAGTTTTGTCCCACAACACAATGCCACAGATGTATCGAGTTTTGAGGGAGCGTGCAGTTGGCATCCTGACCACAGGATTGTCCAACAGAACTGTTGATGTTGATTTCTCTACCATAAGCCACCTCCAATGTTGTTTTAGAAAATTTGACTGAACGTCCAACTGGCCTCACAACCGCAGACCACATGTAACCACACCAGCCCAGGACCTCCACATCCAGCTTCTTCACCTGCGGGATCATCTGAGGAGCATATCTGTCTGTAATGGCTGTGCCCCTGCCCAGTCATGTTAAATCCATAGATTAGGGCATAATGAATTTATTGAAATTGACTGATTTCCTTAAATTAACTTTAACTGTAAAATCTTTGATATTGTTGCATTCAGTTCTTATCTTTTCTGGTCGAAAGTCAAAAAAGGGGATAAACCTGCTTGCTTAGTCCACCTGAGGTGAACTGAATTGCCTGCATGTACTTCTGTCATTTCAAAATGTGATAGAAAATGACCCAATGGCAAAATCCCAGAGTGGATATGAGGATAACACTATAACCCTCATGGTGTGTGTTTTACTGCTTAGGAATCCCTCTGACCACAGGGACAGGGAATTATCTAGAGTAAAGGCTAGGTAGACTACTCAATGCATTCTGCTATCTCAGCTGGATAAAAGCGGCATTATATTGGTCAAAGAAGAATCTGTAAGGCTAAGCGCAACCCAGGCCTCCTTACATTGAAAATGACAGGGAGGGAACATATGATATCTTGTTGAAGAGAAGCTGAATGAGGACACCGACCAGAATACAGTAGTTTCAACAAAGTCTCCCAACGGTTGATTTTCCACAGATGATCAAATTGTCTGTCTTGGCAAGTGTGAAGAGAGCAAGGCTTCATTTCCTGTACACACTGCAGTGTCTCTGTGTGTTCTACAACACCCTGTAAATACTGCAGTGTTTCTGTGTGTTATATAGTGTCCTGTACATACTGCAGTGTCTCTGTGTGTGATACAGTGCCCTGTACATACTGCAGTGTCTCTGTGTGTTATACAGTGCCTTGTACATACTGCAGTGTCTCTCTGTGATATATAGTGTCCTGTACATACAGCAGTGTCTCTCTGTGTGTTATATAGTGTCCTGTACATACTGCAATGTCTCTGTGTGATACAGTGCCCTGTACATACTGCAGTGTCTCTGTATGTTACATAGTGTCCTGTACATACTGCAGTGTCTCTGTGTGTAATACAGTGCCCTCTGCATACTGCAGTGTCTCTGTGTGTTATACAGTGTCCTGTACATACTGCAGTGTTTGTGTGACATATAGTGTCCTGTACATACTGCAGTGTTTCTGTGTGTTATACAGTGCCCTGTCAATACTGTAGTGTCTCTTTATGTTATACAGTGCCTTGTACATACTGCAGTGTTTGTGTGATACAGTGCCCTGTCCTGTACATACTGCAGTGTCTCTGTGTGTGATACAGTGCCCTGTACATACTGCAGTGTTTCTGTGTGTTATATAGTGTCCTGTACATACTGCAGTGTCTCTGTGTGTGATACAGTGGCCTGTACATGCTGCAGTGTCTCTGTGTATTATACAGTGTCCAGTACATACTGCAGTGTCTGTGTGCTATATAGTGTCCTGTACATACTGCAGGCATCTGTGTGTTATACAGTGGCCTGTACATACTGCAGTGTTTCTGTGTGTTATACAGTGCCCTGTACATGCTGCAGTGTTTCTGTGTGTTATATCGTGTCCTGTACATACTGCAATGTCTATGTGCTATATAGATTCCTGTACATACTGCAGTGTGTCTGTGTGTTATATAGTGTCCTGTACATGCTGAAGTGTCTCTGTGTGTTATATAGTGCCATTTACATGCTGCAGTGTCTCTGTGTGTTATACAGTGCCCTGTACATACAGCAGTGTCTCTCTGTGTGTTATATAGTGGCCTGTACATGCTGCAGCGTCTCTGTGTGTTATACAGTGTCCTGTACATACTGCAGTGTCTGTGTGCTATATAGTGTCCTGTACATACTGCAGTGTCTCTGTGTGTTATACAGTGCCCTGTACATGCTAGAGTGTTTCTGTGTGTTATATAGTGTCCTGTACATACTGCAATGTCTCTATGTGCTATATAGATTCCTGTACATACTGCAGTGTGTCTGTGTGTTATATAGTGTCCAGTACATGCTGCAGTGTCTCTGTGTGTGATACAGTGCCCTGTACATACTACAGTGTTTCTCTGTGTGTAATACAGTGCCCTGTACATACTGCAGTGTCTCTGTGTGTTATACAGTGCCCTGTACATACTACAGTGTTTCTTTGTGTTATACAGTGCCCTGTATATACAGCAGTGTCTCTCTGTGTGTTATATAGTGTCCTGTACATACTGCAATGGCTCTGTGTGATACAGTGCCCTGTACATGCTGCAGTGTCTCTGTGTGTTATACTGTATAGTGTCCTATACATACTGCAGTGTCTCTGTGTGTAATAGAGTGCCCTCTACATACTGCAGTGTCTCTGTGTGTTATACAGTGTCCCGTACATACTGCAGTGTTTGTGTGACATATAGTGTCCTGTACATACTGCAGTGTTTCTGTGTGTTATACAGTGCCCTGTCAATACTGCAGTGTCTCTTTATGTTATACAGTGCCCTGTACATACTGCAGTGTTTGTGTGATACAGTGCCCTGTCCTGTACATACTGCAGTGTCTCTGTGTGTGATACAGTGCCCTGTACATACTGCAGTGTCTCTGTGTGTTATACAGCTTCCTGTACATACTGCAGTGTCTGTGTGCTATATAGTGTCCTGTACATACTGCAGGCCTCTGTGTGTTATACAGTGTCCTGTACATACTGCAGTGTCTCTGTGTGTTTTACAGTGACCTGTACATGCTGCAGTGTTTCTGTGTGTTATATCGTGTCCTGTACATACTGCAATGTCTCTATGTGCTATATAGATTCCTGTACATACTGCAGTGTCTCTCTGTGTTTACAGTGCCCTGTACATGCTGCAGTGTTTCTGTGTGTTATATAGTGCCTTGTACATACTGCAGTCTCTGTGTGTTATAGTGTCCTCTGTACTTATTGGGACAGTGAAGCATTTTTTCTTCTCATGGCTCTCAACTCCAAAAATGTGGATTTGAAATAAACCAATGACTATGATTTTAATGTGCAGGCTGAGGGTAGGTGAAGTGTTTAGAAATTTTAGCACTTTTTGTACACAGTCCCCCCCATTTTAGGGGATAAAAAGTATTGGGACAAATTCACTAATGTGTTTTAAAGTAGTAAAAGTGAAGTATTTGATCCCATATTCACAGCACGCATAGACTACATCAAGCTTGTGAATCTACACATGTGTTGGATGCATTTGCTCTTTGTTTTGGTTATGTTTCAGATGATTTTCTGCCCAATAGAAATTAATGGTAAATAATGTATTTTTTTCATTTTGGAGTCGCATTCAATGTAAATAAACACTTCTACATAAATGTGGATGCTACCAGGATTACAGATAATGATGAATGAATCGTGAATAATGAAGAGGGAAAAGGTTACAGACACGCAAATATCATACCCCCACAAAAATGCAAACCTCCCCTGTTATTGTAATGGTGAGAGGTTAGCATGTCTTGGGGGCATGATATTTGTGCATCTGTAACTTTCTCACTCATCATTATTCAGGATTCATTCAGGATGATCCTAAATCTTGGTAGCATCCACATTAATGTAGACGTGTTCAGAAACACATTCTATTCTTATTTACAATAGAAGTTACTCCAAAATGACCCAATACATAATTTACAATGAGGCCAAATTACATTTTCTGAGGTTAACCACAGGGGAACAAATAAACAATCATATCTCCAAGCTCGCATAGGATATCCCAAAATACCATCTCAGTAGAATATATTCAGATGGAATGTATACAACGTGTCCTAGATAATCTTGCAAATGTTCTGCAAGGATATCTGGTGGCAGTGCATTAATTTGAACCCTGAGGGTAACCTGTCCTGTTTCAACTTGGACTGCAGGAAATATATGTTTTTTTAATGGAATGGACATAGAAACTTGTAGATTGCAAAATGTATTCTTTAAAGAACATTAATTAAAGGTCTCATTATGCTTTGTTCTGTATTTGCCCCCAGATTATAACAACCAGGGATTATGTTCCCAAAATCATTGGAAGAGAGGCTTTTGATCTTTACATTGGTCCCTATGGGGGCTATGATCCAACTACAGAGCCCTCAGCCTCCAATGTGTTCTCTACTGCTGCATTCCGATTCGGCCATGCCACTATTCCCTCAGTTCTCAGGAGACTCAACCAGAGCTTCCAGGAACATGAGCACTTCTCCTCTTTGAGTCTGCATAAGACTTTCTTCAGTCCCTGGCGACTCGTCAAAGAGGGTTGGTATTCTCATATGCTGCATACATATTTTGGGGTGGAAGGTAGCCTAGTGGTTAGAGCTGTAGAGCCAAGAACCGAAAGGTTGCTGGATTGAATCTCCGAGCTGACAAGGTAAAAATCTGTCGATCCTGCCCCTGAACAAGGCAGTTAACCCATTGTTTGCCGGTAGGCTGTCATTGTAAATAAGAATTTGTTCTAAACTGACTTGCCTAGTTAAATAAAGGTTACATTTAATTAATAAATTACTATTGGAACTAATAGGGTGGACTGTTGCATACTAAACACTTCAAAGGACCAATCCTTTAGTTGAAACAATAACAATGGGTGTCCCCACCTCTGTTTTGGTAAACGCTATCACAGGGGTCTCATTTCAGGCTATACAGCATGATGTTTTCATGCAGTACATGTTCTCACCTATCGTTAATTGTCTAAATACACCCAGACTGGCGACCTCTACTGTAACCTCTGAAGTCTATAACTACATGTACCTTACTGCAGTTGGGACATGGGACTCCCCCCTTTTAATTAAAGTACTCTTAGTACTGTTCATAGGATATTGTTAATCTGACAGACACTTGGCACTGTTATTTGGAATTTTAAATAGGAATAATAATTTGAGCTGCTGCAGAATAAATTACTGAATATCCATTGTGATGCATAACTATACCAGCCAAAGCCAGTTCTCTCAGTGGTTTACTAGCAGACGGAATGATTTAGCCCCACAGATATACATTTTATTACAATGAAAGAGATCATATTCACACAACTAGCTCTGCTGGAGGCATGTGAAACTTACATAACTACCCTACAACTAATTTGACTGGAAGTATTTGCGGGGAGAATAATGTTTTTATAGTGGAAAGTGTATTGTGAAATGTTGTCATCTTTTTACCTTCACGAAAGGTGGACTAGAGCCAGTCCTCCGAGGCCTGTTGGGGACGCCGGCGGCTGTAGTGACCCCAGAAAACCTACTGACAGAGGACCTGACAGAGAGACTAGTTATGCTTACTGTCCCAGGGGGCTTGGACTTGGCCGCACTCAACCTGCAGAGGGGACGTGATCATGGACTTCCAGGTCAGTGTTACCCATAAACAGGAGTCAATATTTAGGACAATTTAAACTAATCTAATTGAAATCCAACCAAATTCAAAAAGGTATTAATCGCTCTGCACAACTCCACTGTGAAGATCTGTTTTGAATCCTCTAGTAAGCAGGCATAATGCAATTGCACAATAATTACATCCCAGGTTACAATGACTGGAGGACGTTCTGTGGACTTGACAGAATAGAGACTCAAGACGACTTCAGAGACGTTGTAAAGGATGCCAGTGTTGTTGGGAAGATCATGGACCTGTTTAGACATCCTGACAACATTGACGTGTGGCTGGGAGGACTGGTAGAGGAACCTCAGTCTGGCTCCAGGACTGGTCCACTCTTTTCATGTCTCATTGGAAAACAGATGAAGATGATTCGAGACGGGGACAGGTGAGTTTTTTGAAACACGTGAACAGATGCTACATAGAAAACATAGACTATAACCATGGAGTGGTTTGGAAGGTAACTGGTATTAGGTACACTGTTGAAGTATTGTTGTAGTATTTGCTGCTTGGACCCCTAAGTATGCTATATTCTGAAGCCTTCTTTTGACTATATTGGACTGATTATTATTAACAATTAATTACTGTATGTTTTTTTCAGGTTCTGGTGGGAGAGTGAGGGTGTGTTTACACAGGGCCAGAGGGTGGAACTTCTAAGGCACTCTCTATCTCGCGTGATCTGTGACAACAGTGAAGTGAAAGAGGCCCCTCTTGACCCCTTCAGGTTTGGGAAATACCCTGATGGTTTTCTCTTGTGTGACAATATACCATCAATGAACTTGGAGGTCTGGAGAGAGGAGCCTAGCCCAGGTATGACGTAATTTACAAACACAGTATTTGTGGTTTATTGAGTCTGCCACATCAGAGGCTGATGACAACGTGTTATGTTGATAGGTGTGTGAATTGGACCATGTTGCTGTCCTGCCCGAGCATTCAAAATGTAACGAGTACTTTTGGGTGTCAGGGAAAATGTATGGAGTAAAAAGTACATGATTTTCTTCAGGAATGTAGTGAAGTAAAAGTAAAATTTGTAAAAAATATAAATAGTAAAGTAACGTACAGATACCCCCAAAAACTACTTAAGTAGTACTTCAAACTATGTTTTATTTAAAGGACAAATCCACCCAGAACCCCTATTTAATGTACAGTGTTAAATAACACTAATATCTGAGACTAATATTTTTTTGTGAACAAATGTTTCATTTTGGCGTTACAATAAGATTGGTAGCAACATGGAAAATCGTTGTGGAAATCTGTTGCAGCTCAAGTCGACTATAAAATCCACAATGCAATCTCTTTATGGGCTGGTTGACTAGCTATCTAGCTAGGTAGCTCGCTAGCAAACATAGCTACACACAATAATACTGAAGACAATATCAGTATGTAAAGTAGCTAGTTAGCTGTAAAATCGGTCAAACAAACTGCACTATCAATTTAAGAGTCTACAATCTCACCAACCTCTACAATCTCACCAACCTCTACAATCTCACCAACCTGTAGATTGATGTGGCTCACAGAGTGGAGTCTAACTTTCGCAATGGCAGATATTGCCATTGCAATATCTGCCAATATCTGCCAGAGATCCTTTTGAGGAGATGGAAAACTTCAATGGTACGTCAGTGGGCTGCACAGTTCATTCTGGGAGATTCTGGGACAAAGAGCTCTCTCCTTCAAGGAGTGAATGAGTCTATTGGGCGCTAGCTCAAAAACCCAACATTAGAAGTACAACATTACAAATATTTTCCGAGATGTAAGATAATTAACTTTCTATCTGTAATATTGTATAGCTTTGGAATCTTACCATTACGTATTTTCGAGGAAAATAGTCACGTTTCTCGACATATACACTATTTTGAGAAGGGGTTTTGTGACGATTAGCTTAGCAACGCGTAACGCAGCATGACAACATGAACGCGATTGGTCGACAGTCGCCTGGGTGGGGCGTTATACGTTCCTTCATTCATTGCATTCCTACCTCCTTCCTATCTCTGGCAACGGCACTATGCAATGCACCCTGGACTAAAGAGGCAGACAAACAGGAAACATGTGCTAGACCCTCTGTTAAATTCCACATTTCTCCAGGTAGGAATATCACAACAATATGATCAATGGCTCATTAGAGAGAAGACATCCTCCCGAGTTATGACATCAGCCAGTATTGAAATTGGATAATTATGATAGACGTTTTAGCGATCTGAAATTCATATTCCTATTCACTTCCAATGTAGTGAGAGAGACTTTATCACAGTACTACGTCATACCGACTGGATATCTGCCTGCTTGAACACTAATAACTCAGATACACATGAAAACACAAAATGACCGAGGGAATCAATAGAACATCACTCAGATATGCACAAAAACACTATAGAACTTTCAAAATGGGTGACCTTTTCCTTTAATTAAGTACTTTACACCACTGCGCTGCACCAGAATCACACAATTTCAATCAGAAGCCGAGTTGAAGAGAAACATAATACCAGTAGTTAGTGAGAGGAAATCAGTCTTCCATACAATCAAAAATATTGAATTCTGTGATGTAACCATGGATACTACCAGTGAAATTCTAATCCACCTAGTACAATCGGTTTCACCCTGTATTAACTTCAGTGTCATCTTGCCTTGGTTCTTAACTGCCCCCCACTGGTACTCTTAAAGCAACACCGTTGTGGGGGGAAAAGTGTAAAAGCATGGCGTCGCCTGCAGTCACTTTGTGAATTTTAAATAGGAATAATGTGTATGAGTGATTGCACAGCCTGAGGAAATACACATTGAATACACATTGTTTTCCCTATTTATTTTCAGACAACTACAGCTAAGACGAGAAGCAAGAGATCCTCCATGAAAACATTGGCCGGTGTTTTTTTGCTCTGTTGTTTTCATGCTTGTTAACCTGTATGTTTTAACTACTGTTTCCCCTGCAACACCTTTTATCTTTGTGAATATCCTTGTACTTCAGTTCAATACATTTGGGATAAATAAAGTAATAATAAAAAAGACACAGCTGTAATTACTGTCAATCATGTTTCCCCTCTCTATGCAATTTCTGTTCTTGGTAAGGGAGAGTGGGGTAAACGGGGCCATCCTTGTTTCTAGGAAACCATACACCAAATGAATCACTTGACCAACTATTTAGGAAGATGTAATAATTTCATGGAGTATGTGAAGGAAGAAAGCACATGGAAAAAGCGGTAAGCAAGTTAGGTTCAAAAAATTGATTTCCACGAAGTCAAATTAATGTATTGCGTAAATGTTTCATGATGCTTGTATCTAAAAACCAAAGTAGATAGTTTTAAGATTGTTCTATACATCAGTTGGGGTCTCTGTCAACTTCAATATGAGGTCCAAAACCTATTATGAAAGTGCATCCTTCTAGCTGTATGGGCTAATATAGTCAAAATGTTTGCCTTGGGGTAAGTTGAGCCAATGGTTGAGCCATTGCAAGTTGAGCAAATTTAAAAAAAAAATCCTGCAGGCGTAATGCAAAGCATTATCACTGGGATATGAGGTAACAGCAGAGCCTAGCCTATGTTAAAACTACGTGGTAGTTAGGTGTTAAGCCTGTGTTTAAAAATGCTTAAAATGCTTAAAAGACAAAGAAGCGATTGTAATTGTGTTTGGGAAAAAAAGATAGATGCGATTTAAAAAAGTAAGCGCCTTAACTTACCCTGTCCCTCGGCTCAACTTACCCCATACCCCGGGTAAGTTGAGCCAAGAGACCAGAGAGAAAGGAGCGTCATGCACCCCAAAAATCTTATTCAGTAATTGCTTGCTTTTCTAAAGCCTACCAACATTGCCAGCAGGCATTCCAGCTAAAATAGTTAGACAAGCTAGCTACTCTAACTTGATTTATAGCCTGAAATGGCCTCTTTGTAGCTAGTTAAGAGGTTGGGAGATTGGAATATATCTGGGCTAGCTAAAGCCAACTTCATAAAATTGCTAAGTGGCTAGTATTATTACAGAGAAACAACAACAAAAAATATATACTTATTTTTTTAACAGGACAAATGTGAGGGGGCACATGACTCTATGGCCCCTATGGGCCTGATGTCTCTGATCACGTTCACACTAACATTAATGACTCACCTCTAAAACACTTGTATGCAATGATATGCTATTAATGGATAACATTGCTGCAAAACCAGCTTGGTGACGAGTTTAAGGATGGAGATTTCCAACTGATACTTTATCTGGGGTAACCAGGGCGGTTTGTAGAGTTATGATGAGCCTGCTACTTTATCTGGGGTAACCAGGGCGGTTTGTAGAGTTATGATGAACCTGCTTGCTACATTCAGTTCTTGGTTAGACGTTCCAATCTCCAGCAAGCATTTGCTGCTGGCCTACATTACTGGCGTAAATTCTTCTTCTGACACAACAAGGGATTTAATCACTTGTATGAGCTGTTCTGATGGAATACATATCTAGCTGAAATAAACACTTTGTTTTTGAAAAATATTTTTTAAAAGTGTTGTGAAAATGTGATATTTCATACAAGGATGTGGATTTGGAAGGACTTCCAGCTGGCCGCAAGATGACCATTGATGTGCAGTTGTTTGAAGATCATGCCAGCATCTGGTCTATCCCTTAAGCCCAATCACTGAAAAATATATAATTACAGAGCACATATACAGTATATAATTAGGATCAAATGCAAAGCAGTTATTGACAGGAGGAGGAAGGCCCAGCCTGTCTTCTTTTTATGGGTAGAAAGAAACTGTGTACCATTGACACCGTAGATACGTTGTTTCTTCATGCGTGACTCAGTTAAGTTGGACACACCACAAGTTAGACCCTGTCACTTTGGTACATGTTTTACATTTAACTTTGAAAGTTGAATGAACTGTTAGTGTTGAATTAAAATACAAACACTAATTAAATCCGTTTTTTTTTTCAGTGTCAGTCAACTGATTGGCTACAAAAAAAACGATATTCATATATTTGTTTGTTGGAAAATCAATTTCAGTTAAATGTGTAGGTTGAAGCAACAATGGCTGAGAGGCCTGTTGTGTATTGTCATGGCTTTTGGGGGAATTTTTGTGGCCATTATTGCTTTGGTAAAACAGATCCGCCAACACTTTTCTAAAAAATAAATGTAATGATGATAAAATATCTTGCTGTAACACAACATGTACCAATAACCAATAGCCCAGTAACTAGCACCACACTACAGTTGCAGGCTAGAGTATTGAGGTTATTTTGATGTACATACACAAATGATGGTAACACTTTATTTGAAGTGTTGTTCATGAATTTTGAATAAATCTTTTATCTACATATTGTTATACCCATTAATCATGTTGCTCATTCATCTCATCCATTGTGAGTTTATTTGTAAATACTCTAAATTCACAAACTGTTAAATACTGTACTATGTAACAGTGCTCTCCTATACATAGTACAGTACAAAACTATCATGTCAAATTCTGGACAAATTAAGGTTAGTAACAAGCTCTATTTCTATTGAGGTTTTTTTTGTCATTAGGAAATTCTTTATCTTCATATTCTGTATTTGTTTCCTATTCATTCATTATGTTTCATCAGCATTTTCAGAGAAACAGGCTTCCTTCTTCGCGACATGTTAATACTCATACAGCTAAATCACATCAAACTCATTCCACGGAGGGCAGAGTGTCTGTGGGTTTTTGGCTCCTCCCTTGTACTTGCTTGATGAAATAAGGTCATTAATTAGTAAATAACTCCCTTCACCTTGATGTCTAGGTCTTCACTGAAAGGAAAAAACATAAACCCGCAGACAATAAGACCCTCCATGGAATGAGTTTGACACGCCTGGGCTATATGCTAGGATTAAGTTTTCTTTTGTATGGTTTTCATTAAAGCAGTCAATGTATTTGACCTACTACACTGGGGTGTCACTAAAGCAGTCAATGTATTTGACCTACTACACTGGGGTGTCACTAAAGCAGTCATGTCTTTTTATTTTGTTTTCTCATAAGTCTTCCCGTTAGTTGAAATAAGGACATTCAAATATCTCCCTCAGGTTGCTCAAGGCCTCCACCTTTTGTTGTGGTAAGCACTGCCTGAGTGGGATCTTATTCAAATTAGACACTTGTTTACATGGAAAGGCCATACATCAGATATCTGCATTGTTCAGATATCTGTGCAAAGATGCTAACTGGGACATTTAGATTTTCTTTCATTAGATTGGCAATTTGTTTTGTGTTTAAAGAACTATTGTTTTTTTCGTTCTCTTTTTTTTATATAGAGGATCAACTTTGTGCTGAATTCAGTAGGTGGGTTCAGTACTTTCTTGTATGGTGCATGGTGTAAGAAATTGAGACTCGCTGAGTTATCATTTGTAAACATGTATTTTTCATGACCGTTTCATACAGCTCACAACTGGAGCAACACCTTTTGTCTGGCAATTCCTCTGAATCCCTTTGCAATTTTAACATCTCTGAATATGCCTGTTCCTCAGTTAGCCTTTCAAATTCATCAGGGAATGTTGTCGGTAGCGACAGACACCATTCTCTACTCTTATTTGTTGTTACTCATGTTCTCACAGTTGTCTCATTTTGTTCACTACCCTGCGTCCTTTTTCTTTGAGACAACCTGTCTCTCAGCGGACAACTAAGCGATGCTGCTGAAATGCCAATTGGCAAGCAAAAAGACTTCCTCAACTGAGATGTGGAAGCTGTTCCTCCAAAACAATGCTGCTGTTCTGTATAAGGCTCTTCTGGATTACTCCAGCGTGTTATGTTGAATCCCAGAAATACAACAAAATGTTGGCAATATCTGTAGACTTTGTCAATGGGAACTGTTTCTACCTTTCCAGAAGTCCAGCATCAGCAGTCCAGCTATGCCACATGTCCTTGATGCCATGGGAGAGCTCAAAATCAACAACTTCATTAATGCACAGCTGAACGACGCCGGTTCCGTTGACAAGTGGTTCCAGAAGAAGCTCCAACCATTCTTGGAATCTCCATCCAGGAATTTCCATTCCTGTCTCAGATCCAGTAACTTCAGTTGTCAGACCTACCCAATTGTGTATGTAATGCCATGATACCCAGTGCCATCTTCAATGCAATGGGTGATATGCCTACAATTGAATAAGAAGTCAAGGTAACATAGGCTCTGTTCTCTGTTTCCGCATTGACTCACTAAGCAGCCAATCAGCCTCCATGGACTGAGAACAACAGAGTGATATTTACTCATTTCATCCATTCATTTAGAGAAATGACTCATTAGATAACAAATTATTCTGGAAAGCACAAACATCCACACTTCTCAGGGTCAATCCACTGAAGTCATCTGCTTACGGGGATTTAAAGTATTTCGTTTCAGATCCCGTCTGTCTCAAACACCAGTGGAAGCACTGACTGGCTCTAGAGGAACTTTGGCATCTTTTCTGTTTTTGCAGAACTGCATGAGTTACAAGTCCTCAATCCCAGCTTCTCCAGCATAAATGGCCTAAGTGTTTGTCTGGATGGTTAACCTCTCAGTAATATTACTGTGCCACTCACTGACATGCGCCACTTTATTTTTCTTTTCTATTTCTTTTTGTAGAAGGAATCATTGTCGCTGCTTACCTCAACCAAAATGGCACAGTTGACATTGAGATCTGGAACATTGAATGACACAGATGACCTAAACCTTCTGTTTTGAGCGGCTGGAGAAAGGAGAGAAAGAGGTAATGCATGTTTGGGGGGACTGCATGCTTTCAACTTGACAAATAGCAATCCCCCGTGTCTTCCTTTGTGGAAAGTGAAAGACACCAAATGAGCAACCTATCAATCTTGTACTTTAATTTATCAACGGCAAAAAGCGATGGAACGCCATGATGAATTGTGCAGTGCTGATGACCTCTGGTCATGTATTTTAACAGATTCCTGACATCCATTTAGTCATTGAGAATGTGGTGATGAATCAGATGTTTACCATCAGCCTTCAATTCCCACAGTTTGAAATCCTGGATTGCATGGGTTGAAGGTATGTTACTTTTCGTATGGTATGTATTCATTTGTAGATGTCCATCATCCATTTCGTATGACATGTTACGAATTGCAATTGCAAAGAGTAGAGAGACAAAGTGGAGTCACAATTCAACGGCTCAGACACGAGATGCATGTGGCAGGGTCTACAGACAGTTTTTTATTTAACTAGGCAAGTCAGTTAAGGACTATTTACAATGAAGGCCTACCCCGGCCAAAACCTAACCCGGACGACGCTGGGCCAATTGTGCGCCGCCCTATGGGTCTCCCAATCATGGCCGGTGGAGATACAGCCTGGAATCGAACCAGGGTCTGTAGTGACACTTCTAGCACTGCGATGCAGTGTCTTATACCGCTGCGCCACTCAGGAGCCTAATCACAGATTACAAAGGGAAAACCAGGCGCGTCTCGGACAGTCTTGCTCCCGGACAAGCTAAACACCTTTGCCCGATTTGAGGAAAACACAGTGCCACCAAGCGGTCCGCTCCCAAGGACTGTGGGCTCTCATTCACCGTGGCCGACGTGAGTAAGACATTTAACCGTTCATCCACCCCCACCAACCACCATACTTTCATTTTTTGCCTGAAGTAACTTTCTATTTCATGTAACCACACCAAACGTAACATACTACTTAGAGTGTCCCGGATTTACATTCACTATCTTATGTCTAGTCCAGGCTGTGTGAGTAGGGGCAACTTCCTGTTAAAATGAGCCATGGATTATTGCAAATGTCAAGTGTATATATATATATATTTATATATTTTTTTTCTTCTCCCATTTACAGTGTAAGAGGAATGCGCAGAGCCTTCCCATAAAATGTCTCTGTGTAGAAGACAAGGAATTGCAGGAGTCCTGCTGTAAATAGCCCACCCAATCTACCTACCTCATCCCCATATTGTTTTTATTTACTTTTCTGCTCTTTTGCACACCAGTATTTCTACTTGCACATCATCATCTGCTCATCTATCACTCCAGTGTTAATTTGCCAAATTGTAATTACTTCGCTACTATGGCCTATTTATTGCCTTACCTCCTCACGCCATTTGCACACACTGTATATAGACAAATTTTTTTTCTATTGTGTTATTGACTGTACGCTTGTTTATTCCATGTGTAACTCTGTGTTGTTGTTTGTGTCGCACAGCTTTGCTTCATCTGGGCCAGGTCGCAGTTGTAAATGAGAACTTGTTCTCAACTGGCCTACCTGGTTAAATAAAGATGAAATATAAAAATAAAATAAAAAATACCTGGTGATATCTGTTCACATTGTCCATCTTCTGTTGTATCGGACAGTTGACACGTTGCCTCCTTGTATGCCACTTCATATTTGAAACATCTGAATCTTCATGCATGTCTTTTAGTTTGCCAGCAGGAAATCTGCAATGATGCTGACTAGCTTGTAATCAGCCTGGTCCATACTCCAAATGCACAACCTATTCTGATCTCAAAGACTTCAACATCTCAGAGGTAAAACAATTGTTTGCTAATCTTTTGTTGAAAGTGCACCGTTGGAATCTTGTAATTTGACACTCATTTAAGTGGAGATTTGGCCAGATAAGGCAGAATGCATTCGTGTTCTGTCTTCTCTTCCCCAGGGGGCAGTTCCAGACTCCCTCTCTCACCAAACCAAAAACCTGAGCTGATACTCAACCCCTTGAACCTGTCAAAAGCAACTCTTGTGCAAAAGTATTTCCTGGGGTCTTCAGATGTATGGGAGACTGGTCCATTTTTCCAATCATTTATGGGAGGTTGCTGCAAAGGTTTAGATTTTGATTATTGGTATTGAAATTGGTTTATTTAGACACTTCTAAACAACATTGTCATCTTGGTAAACCAGGAGTGGTCCTAAGCTATTGCCATATATGCAATAGATTGTGAACTACTCAAAATAGCTAAGGCAAGTCTCCAGCCACTCGTTTGACATACTGTTTTATTTATTTTTTATAGCAATGCATTTTCTCTAATGACTCTTAAAAATATTATTGTTTATCTAATTTTACAGAGAACCCTGAATGCTATTGAGCCAGGACTGAGACACCCTCTAAAACCTGTAAAACCTGCCTCATATTTACAAATACTCCAGAGTAATATGCTAGGAGTGGAGTATTTGCTTTGGATATCAGTGACCACTGTCCCAAATCAGATTATTATCTTAATACACTATTTGAATGTACAGGGAACCCAGCTACATTTTGGAAAGCTGTTACATCACTGAAGTGTTGTCTCTTCTTCTCTCCCCCAATAAATGTATTTAAATTCTGGCCCTATTACTGACAATTGATATCATTAACCCACATATCTCTGCGGGCTACATATTTGAATGCATTTCAAAGCCAGCTCTTAAAAAGAGTAGTGTGGATGTTGATGGTTGAATGATTCTGAAAATGCTGGTCAGGAGTTTTTTTCGGAAATTCACTGATAAAGAATTCCTGGATGCTTTGTTAACATTAAACAACAACAAATCCACAGGGGCTGATCATTTGGATCCTGGTATGCTGAAGTCTGCAGCTCCCCTCATTGCTGGCTCAGTAGTCCACATTTTTTATTTAACATTGTTATCAGGAAGTATACATTGTTGTCAGGGTGGGCATACAAATGATCTTGACAACTATCACCCCATTTCAAGACTACCTTGTTTACAGTAGCTAAGATTCTTGAATCCTTGGTTAATGTACAACTTTGTTCCTTTTTATCTTCAATATAAACCAGTCAGGGTTTAGGCCTGGGCATAGTACTACCACAGCAACCACGCTAGTTGTTAATGATCTTGTCAATTCCTTGGATGCTAAAAAGATCTGTGCTGCCATGCTTATTGATCTGTCAAAGGCGTTTGGCACTGTTGATCATTCTGTTTTGCTGAAGAAGTTAGGCCTGGGATATACAGCCTGTTTTTGATTTCAGAATTATCTTAGCAACAGAACTCAGGCCATCTTGACAGATGGGGTTGAATCTGAATTTCTTGATATTCAAAAAGGTGTTCCTCAGGGTTCGATTTTTGGTCTATTATTGTTCACCTTGTATATTAATGACATAGGAAACACTGTTAATACTTGTAACATTCATCTCTATGCAGATAACACAGTTTAGTATTCCTGTGCCACCTCAGTGCAGCAGGCCATTCGTGAACTTCAGCATGAAATCACTTGCAGATCTTAAATTAGTGTTAAATACAAGTAAAACCAAGCTTGTGCTGTTCTCTAGGTCACTAAATGTTGACCCTGAGGACCTGCATATTTGTGCTACAAATGGAGCCCAAACTGAGCTTGTTTCTCAATATAAGTACCTAGGTGTCTGGATTGATGACAAGTTGTCCTTCGTAACGCATATAGAGAATCTGACTAAGAAGCTACGTTAAATATTTTTTTTTTATATCGAAATAAATTATGTCTCAGTATTGAAAATAGGAGAATGATTGTTCAAACGCTTCTCCCTGTATTGGATTTTGGTGATATTGTTTACATACATGTGGCAACCTCTGTTTTGAAACCCTTGGACGCTGTCTACCATTCCACAATACGTTTTATCACAGGGGACAATTTTAGGACTCATTGTAGTCTGTATAAAATGTGGGATGGACCTTTCTGTCTGTAAGAAGAGCTGCATTCTCTTTTGTTTATTGAAAAAGCAATCTGACAGAAACTCCCTTTATATGTAACTTCATAAATTAAGTTAAGAATCATAAGTTACCAAAGCCATTCTCAGGAATGGGTAACACTAGAGATCCCTTCAGTCTCCACAGATTTGGGAACATCTAAGTTTTGTTTTTTTTGCCACTAATTTGTGGAACAGAGTTCAGTGCAGTTAGATGTACTGGTGCCACTCAGACAGTTTTAAATGATTGATTGAGGACCTCTATGTAGTTGAATGTGATTGCTTTATTAAATATGTTTATTTTGTTATTGTGTGCTGATTTATGTTGTTTTATACACATACATTTGTATGTTTTATTATTCTGTTTTTATTGTAATGTATACCAGGCTCTCTTGTAAAATAGATTTTTTTATGTCAATGTTACTCGCTGTTTAAATAAAAATAGTGCACAGAGTTTCATCTCTGGGACTAATGATTATTGAATATGATTTGGCTTATAACTGCCAAATACTGTATATTCTAGATGTCTATTCTACATAATGGACGTTAGTACATGGGTTGTGTTTTAATAAAACTGTTTTGTCACACAGCATCAAGGGTAATGTGGTCCATCAACTGTCACTGAAGCAGTCCAAGCAAGCCTTCATGTTCACCTTGGATTATTTGACAGGCCAATCCATTGAAGTTAGGTAACACAATAAGTCCTCAAACTCAAAATACTATGTCTGTGGGAGCTATCTATTTGTGTCAGTGTGTGTTTGTTTCCTGGCCTCACTGGTACACTTCTTTAAAAAAAAATCAATTAGCATTCGGCTGCACAAAAAGTCAATTTTAACAACTCCTGAGCACAGTTTTAACTAATACAAACTAACTCCCTGCTTTATCAAAATACATTATCGAACACAGGTTTACTCAGAAAACCCCAAAGTCTATTTAAAATGACTTGCTAAATGTTTCGTTTTTTGTTAAAACATTTTTTTAACAGACGCTAGCTAACTAGCTAGCATAACATTTTTTAAATGCCCAGTGCAGAAAATGTATAAGAGCTATTTGAAAAGACTGCCAGAAATGTCAGCCTGTTTTGGTGGGATGGAATTTTGGCCTGCCTGGTGACATCAGCAGGCGGTAAATTGGATAATGGACCAATAAGAAAGAGTTCCAAACCTCCCTGCCAAAACAGCTAGTTATCAGTTTCCCCCTCCAGATAGTCCTAGCAAGATTCTTGCTTGAAAATGACTTTTGCTAAGAAGCTATTTTTGTTTGTGTTCAATTCAAATTGTAAAAAAAAAAAAAACGGTCAGATATTTAGCTAATTGTTACCCAGAAATGATATTGAGATAAAAATGGCTGCATTGGGCCTTTTAAACACGTTTTACCTCAGACAAAAATAACCCCCAAAATCTGCTGCACAGTATTAAACCCTCACGAATTGGTATTATACATGTGACAACATTTCCTATTAATATTGGAAGGTTTTCTTACCTGTGCCGTGATAGAGTTCACATAGGCCTACCTGTGTACAGTATATCAGGAAAATCTGAGTGTAGCAGCTAGCTTGCTAGCTAGGCAGCTCTGGTACATTCTTGACCTTGGTTGATGTCATAAAACTGATGTCATAAGAGGCCCAACTCCAGAATGGAAAGATTTGTGGAATGGAACAATCATCTGGGACCAGTTCTATTGGTGCGTCCAAGACAACTGGGAACTCATTAAAAAAAAAAGTTAAAATGCCATTGGAATTCCGAGTTGGATGACCGTTCAAAACATGTGGCAATTGTGACGCACATTCCATATTCCCTTTGCATACAGATAGGAGGGGCGTTGTGTGTTGAAGAAACAGCAGAAACAGCTCAAGCTCAGTCCAAATGTTAAGCATAGATCCGGAATTGTTCAAAGTTGCTTCCAAGCCAATCCCTGTCATCATAGTCTACACACAGGAGAATACTTCTAAATCTGTTGACAATCTACCTATTCGTTATTTATAGCTTTAGTTATTCCATCAATCCAATAGATGGCGATGTTACTCTGCTGTGTTGGTAATCGGGATGCAACAAGTTAAATACTACATGCAACATCTGGGTCACGTTCAGTAGCCAAACGTTGCAGATGGAAATGTCATGAAAAAAGCCAATGGCACTTCTTATCTACATGTCAGAGATGAGCGTGTTCTACACATATTTATATCTGAACGTTACAAAGCGTTGTGTGTTCCCCCAAGTATTCTCCTGTGTGTAGACTATGATGACAGGGATTGGCTTGGAAGCAACTTTGAACAATTCCGGATCTATGCTTAACATTTGGACTTTGTGACCCTGAAGAGGGATTTTAATGGAGTAAGTCACAAGGTATTGTCAGTGTTACATTTTTTTTATTAGAGTTCTGAGTATGAAGCTATTTTCAATTTCACATTAAATGAGCTAAGCATGAGCGGTTTCTTAATTGAAGTGGTAAAATAACCTAAAATCTCCTGTGAGGTCCTTTAAGAAGGGTGTAATGTCAGACACCTCTTTTTAAATAATTTTTCATTTCCAGGTGGAAGCAGCAATTCTCCTCACTCCTATCCAGCTGGCCCAGCTTTTCAGGTAGGTATCTGCCTACTAGCCTTTCAGGTAAACAGCGTTGACATTTCTGATTTAGAATTCTAGTTCTACAATCCTGAAATTGTTTTGACAGATATTACTAAAGTAATGTTTATTGTATTTGATTTAGTATTGCCAATTTCTATATCCAAATGTGCTCACAATTCAGCATGTTGCTGCCAATTGTACAATGGTCTGGCTCTGTCTCTCTCTCAAGCCTTTGCCTTTTGAAACTAGGCCGCTAAGCTCGTTATTTTTTCATTAAGATCTCCTGCTTTTTTATCTGGAAACTCAGAATGGCATTACACTGACTGGAGAAACACTCAGAATCTCATTACACTGACTGGATAAACACTCAGAATCTCATTACACTGACTGAAGTAACACTTAGAATCTCATTACACTGACTGAAGTAACACTCAGAATCTCATTACACTGACTGGAGAAACACTCAGAATCTCATTACACTGACTGGAGTAACACTCAGAATGGCATTACACTGACTGGAGAAACACTCAGAATGGCATTACACTGACTGAAGTAACACTCAGAATCTCATTACACTGACTGAAGTAACACTCAGAATCTCATTACACTGACTGAAGTAACACTCAGAATCTCATTACACTGACTGGAGAAACACTCAGAATCTCATTACACTGACTGGAGTAACACTCAGAATGGCTTTACACTGACTGGAGAAACACTCAGAATCTCATTACACTGACTGAAGTAACACTCAGAATGTCATTACACTGACTGGAGAAACACTCAGAATCTCATTACACTGACTGGAGTAACACTCAGAATGTCATTACACTGACTGCTGAAACACCCAGAATGGCATTACACTCAGAATCTCATTCTTAAACACTGCTCTCTACACTGACTGGAGACACACTCAGAATGTCATTACACTGCTCTCTTCACTGACTGGAGAAACACTCAGAATGTCATTACACTGACTGGAGAAACACTCAGAATCTCATGTCATTACACTGCGCTCTACACAGACTGTAGAAATAACCCACTGGGCACAGACATTAGTTCAATGTCTAGTTTTGAGTCGTGAATTCATCTTGAAAATATAAAAAAAATGCACCATGTTATTTAGATTAAAATTCCCTTATGCTGTTGACTTTTTGCATATCCAATCAGTTTTCCACATTAATTCAATGTCTTCGCATTGCATTTTATGGGTTGAAATAACATGGAAACACCATTTATTCAACCTGTTTTTGTGCAGTGGGACCGAGGGAAATATACAGCAACACTCTGCTCTTCCTGAATGGTATGGATTGGAGTCTGAAACTGTTCCTCTGTCTGCTTCTAGGGACCTACAGTAATTCAGGTTTGTGATAAAGAAAATGCATTTGAACAGTCCTTATGTCTTACAGAGCCAACACCACTGTAATGCTATGGAAATGGAAGCTTCCACTCGTTTTTTGAGAACCACATTCCTTGGATTCGGATTCCCCGACCTGTCAATGCTTTTCACTCGAATGTCAGACGCACGCCAAACCGGAAGTAATGAGGACTCTCTAATCTTCTTCTTTGTATTCAATAGTAGAACAAAGCCAATCAGCATTCAGAGCTTGAACCAGCCAGTTCAGAACATTGGATTTAGAACAACTTTAAGTGGCTTTAGTGATCGATCGGTAAGCAGTCATTCTCCTGGCGTTGCAGCTCCTGAATTCCATAACCTCCTCGGCGCAGAGTCACGTCCTCAGTCAACCTGACGTGGTTGTCAACGGTTCCAACACATGTACGGTCTTCAACAACTACGCCGAGACCCCTGTCTTCGATGAAACAGGACGCAGCTATTCTACTTCCTGAATTGTATTCTTGTTTTTGGATGTACTTGGTTTTGAGTATTTGACACATTTTCTTCTGTGTTGTGGTCAGCCCAATTTAGAATTGAAAAGAAAAGTGTTGAGCAAGTGGGTCATTTTCACCCCAACCCATCCCGTTTCTCTCCTCAGGAGGATGTCCCTGATGCTGTGAAGCAGTTCCTGTGGATATGATTATCTCCTGTAAATCCTCCACTGAGATGATTCATCTGTCATAGGGTGTGTTTATCCATTGCAGGTTGTTGACTACCATTTATGTGGGATGATGACAGCATGTGATGGTACTGTATAACCCCGCCTGCCTTGACCTGTCTATTGCCTGCCCCTGTTGGAATATTAAACCATTGTCAAATTGATGTGTCTGCATCTGGGTCTTATCTTGATTCCTGATACACACACACACACACACACACACACACACACACACACTGAACGCCCACTTTCAACCCTCTGCAGTGAGTATCCTTTTGTAGAGGTAGTAACAGTAGCTGTAGTAGTGCTGTGAGAAAGTATTCACACCCCTTTTAAACATGTCTTACACATGGGGATTCAAATGGATTGAACTGAGATTTTTTTTTTTGTTACTCACCTATTATGTCAGTGGAATTAGACTTTTGGAAATATTACACAAATGAATTAAAAATGAAAAGCTGAAATGTCTTGTTCTGAGTTTCTCATGATCAGTGGAGATTTGTCATGTAAATCTTGGTGGGGCAAACAAACAAAATAGGGGGGATGCATGCCAGCAAAGCCACAACACAACAGTAAACAATAGATTAATTGCACTATAATGGTGACAAATGGTGCCCACAAACTGTTAGGGAGTCCCAACACCTTACCTCTGCTACACCTGGCTATCAGCGGAGCCTTTTCTGGCAGCGAAACAGTTCATTCAGCCTCATTTACTGCCTTAAAAAAAACAGCTGATATGGCTGACTTTCTTAAACAAATGTGGCTTCTACTGACAATTGAGATATACAAACTGTGGACGACAATAGGATAAGAAGCAATCGGTAATTTAAATTAATACATTAATGAGCGAGCTAGGACGGACGTAGGTAATGTAACTTTGTTCAGCACTTTTGAAATGTACAGCGACAGAATTCAGAACATGGGCCATTCTTACAGTGTTCTTCCTGTACCCCAAGTCAGAACAGTAGGATGAATAAAGGGGGCATATGAGCAGACAATGAAAGCTCTCACGATATTCAATGATTACATAATGTATGCAGCAGAATACAAGACATTTTTGGACTCACTTTTTTGTGCTGTGCTCACTTGAACAGGAAGGTGGCACGGCATTCTTTCATGGGAAAATGTTGTCATCAAACAGTGTCATCAAAGTCTGGCATTCTCTGGATTTGTTCTGCTTTCAAGACAACTTGGAACTTTAAAACAAAAACAAGGTCAAATCATGGTCGAAGCAGTGATCTTCAGGTCGTAGCTCTAGAAAGAGGCCAATTACAATTCCAAGTTGGATGACCGTTCAAAACGTTTTTTTCCTGAGTTTCCACTTGTCTTGAAGACAGCATGGCCAACGTTGAATGTTTATAATTTTAAGCTTGGAAAAAATAACCTTAAACATAGATATGGACCACACACCCTCTCCCCTGAATAGCAAGCTGGTAAATGCTTTGTAAAGCCTGCAGTTAGCACTGATTTCTTCCAAACCACTCATTATTGAATTTGCAATTTCAAACTTGTTGTGTAATGTTAATGTACAATGGTTGATGAGCACCAATACGTTTTATCTGTAATATCTCTTCATTATTTGTCTTCATATGACAAGGATTAAAAGGGATTTTCCAGTAGATTGTCGATTTGACTGATGATGATGACTGCTAGCTAAGATTTTGAAAGTATGATGTTGACATGATCAGTCCAATCAAAGCTACTGTAGATATAACGTGATTTGACATCATTTTATCTGTGGCCAATGACCTTGAGCCTTCTTGGACGGGCACTTATAATGTAACTCTATGGCAGCACCCAATGGGCTTGAATTTTTGATCTCTACCCTTAGATATGGCAGTGACGTAGTGTCCCCATGAGTGACAGAACACTGAGACGATCACGGTTCAACTAGAGAACATTACCAAACCCTACACTCCGTATTTTCCGCTGGCTGCCCCACCACCACAGAAAGCACTGAGCTAGGCTGAAACCCCTGCATTTTGGTGAAAAAAAAGGCTTTATTAACTCAATTATTAGTTGTATTTTTTTACATTGTTTGCAAACTGATAAGTGACATGTATTAATGCCAAAATAACACGCAGAACAGGCAACCCCCCCCAAAAAATATTTTTTCCTTTTTTGGGAAAAATGAGGGGCTCCAAACAGGCTCTGCCCCACCTGCCCTGAATGACGGGTCACCTCTGCTCAACCCTACTATGCTTCAAGAATAAACAATGTTTTCCCGGCATGTATCTGCTGCACTGGCGTCTAATCTCCAGACAATCACAATGATCACCATAGCAACTATGGGGAACAGCAGGACTGGCCTGACGACCGCCCAGATCTCCTCGGTCTCTTCCTCAGTGCTTGTGTCGTCCCTGTCAACGCTCGGCTCTGTTGGTGTCTGGAACCTGGGCTAGGCCAGTGCAGTTATCCCTACCGGAGGCTTCCAGGTGAGGGCGCCATCTCCTTTATGCTCATAGAATCATAGTCTCAGCCATATATTTTGACTCAGAGTTCTACTGCATTGTTTGTATGGATCAAAGTCTGTTTGATAAGAAAATATAAAATGTCTCCCTGTGTCTCAATGGGTTAATAAAATAACAAATGTTTTTAATTGATAATCACACTTAAATGAGCCTATAATCACACTTGAATGAGCCTGATCTGATTACTATTTGATTGTCAGATTAACAAATCAAATCAAATCAAATTTATTTATAAAGCCCCCCTTACATCAGCTGATGTCACAGAGTGCTGTACAGAAACCCAGCCTAAAACCCCAAACAGCAAGCAATGCAGGTGTAAAAGCACGGTGGCTAGGAAAAACTCCCTAGAAGGTACTAGCATGCGTACTACAAAGACCAAAGTCTAGCGGCATGGCGGATGAGATAGCAAAAGCTCAGGTTGCCCAGCCCGGCGGAGATACAATCTTCGGCAAAATCATTCGCAAGGAGATTCCTGCAAAAATATTATTTGAAGGTGATTAACACTGCCTCCTCCCTGATCTCACTGGGCACTCTCCTTGGGGGCATTTCGTTAGCAATGATAATGAACATCTCAGCCACTGAGCTGTTGACAGCATCCCAGAGCTTTGTTTGTGACCAACATGCTGGCTGCCCCACAGATTGTACAGGAAGCCTACATCAGCAAGGTACCAGGTGGATCTTAGGATGTTGTATTGGAAACAGTAACAGTTTTGTGGGTCACACTGATATTATGATACTGTATTTGCACCTACAGTGGGGCAAAAAAAGTATTTAGTCAGCCACCAATTGTGCAAGTTCTCCAACTTAAAAAGATGAGAGAGGCCTGTAATTTTAATCATAGGTACACTTCAACTATGACAGACGAAATGAGAAAAAGAAATCCAGAAAATCACATTGTAGGATTTTTAATTTATTTATTTGCAAATTATGGTGGAAAATAAGTATTTGGTCAATAACAAAAAGTTTATCTCAATACTTTGTTATATACCCTTTGTTGGCAATGACAGAGGTCAAACGTTTTCTGTAAGTCTTCACAAGGTTTTCACACACTGTTGCTGGTATTTTGGCCCATTCCTCCATGCAGATCTCCTCTAGAGCAGTGATGTTTTGGGGCTGTCGCTGGGCAACACGGACTTTCAACTCCCTCCAAAGATTTTCTATGGGGTTGAGATCTGGAGACTGGCTAGGCCACTCCAGGACCTTGAAATGCTTCTTACGAAGCCACTCCTTCGTTGCCCGGGCGGTGTGTTGGGGATCATTGTCATGCTGAAAGACCCAGCCACGTTTCATCTTCAATGCCCTTGCTGATGGAAGGAGGTTTTCACTCAAAATCTCACGATACATGGCCCCATTCATTCTTTCCTTTACACGGATCAGTCGTCCTGGTCCCTTTGCAGAAAAACAGCCCCAAAGCATGATGTTTCCGCCCCCATGCTTCACAGTAGGTATGGTGTTCTTTGGATGCAACTCAGCATTCTTTGTCCTCCAAACACGACGAGTTGAGTTTTTACCAAAAAGTTCTATTTTGGTTTCATCTGACCATATGACATTCTCCCAATCCTCATCTGGATCATCCAAATGCTCTCTAGCAAACTTCAGACGGGCCTGAACATGTACTGGCTTAAGCAGGGGACACGTCTGGCACTGCAGGATTTGAGTCCTGGCGGCGTAGTGTGTTACTGATGGTAGGCTTTGTTACTTTGGTCCCAGCTCTCTGCAGGTCATTCACTAGGTCCCCGTGTGGTTCTGGGATTTTTGCTCACCGTTCTTGTGATCATTTTGACCCCACGGGTGAGATCTTGCGTGGAGCCCCAGATGGAGGAAGATTATCAGTGGTCTTGTATGTCTTCCATTTCCTAATAATTGCTCCCACAGTTGATTTCTTCAAACCAAGCTGCTTACCTATTGCAGATTCAGTCTTCCCAACCTGGTGCAGGTCTACAATTTTGTTTCTGGTGTCCTTTGACAGCTCTTTGGTCTTGGCCATAGTGGAGTTTGGAGTGTGACTGTTTGAGGTTGTGGACAGGTGTCTTTTATACTGATAACAAGTTCAAACAGGTGCCATTAATACAGGTAATGAGTGGAGGACAGAGGAGCCTCTTAAAGAAGAAGTTACAGGTCTGTGAGAGCCAGAAATCTTGCTTGTTTGTATGTGACCAAATACTTATTTTCCACCATAATTTGCAAATAAATTCATTAAAAATCCTACAATGTGATTTTCTGGATTTCTTTTCCTCATTTTGTCTGTCATAGTTGAAGTGTACCTATGATGAAAATTACAGGCCTCTCTCATCTTTTTAAGTTGGAGAACTTGCACAATTGGTGGCTGACTAAATACTTTAAAAACTTGAAATACATTGTGAATGAAGTATAATGAAGTATTTCCATAACAATAAAAAAAACATGTTTGGGAATAAAGTCAATGTTTTGAGTGAAACTATACTTTAGAATTGGCTTTAGTAACAAGGAAATCCTTTCTCTTATAGCACATAATAACCATATAAGTATTGGGACCTGAAAGGTTGTGCCACAGATTGGGTCTTTTCAGACGGAGGAACCACACTGTGTGGTTTCATACAGTACATACAGTAGATAGAGACGGGTTGACTGTGTGTGTATGCAGGTGTGTGTGTATGCAGGTGTGTGTGTGTGTGTATGCAGGTGTGTGTGTGTGTATGCAGGTGTATGCAGGTACACTACATATTTATCGCCAGACCCACTGGCTCCAGGTCATCTTGTCACGACTTCCACCGACGTCGCCTCCTCTCCTTGTTCGGGCGGCGTTCGGCGGTCGACGTCACCGGCTTTCTAGCCATCGCCGCTCAGCTGTTATTTTGTTGTAATTGCTTTTGTCTTGTTCACCTCGCACCTGGTCTGTTTTCCAGTGATTGCGGCGTGTATTTATTTCCGGTGAATATGTTTTGTCATTGTGTGGAATTGATCTTTGTTGCATGCGTATATAGTACAGGCTCATTTTCTCCGGGTAACGTTGGTTCTCCCGTATTTGTATTTTGTATTCACCTGGACTGTATTTATGTCGTGGCGCTAGACACTCTATTTTGTGGCCTAGAATATTGACGCGTTGTTTGCGTTCCTTCTTTTGTTTGTTTGTGCCATTAAAGTGTGCGCTTTTTACGACACGTTCCCGCTCTCCTGCACCTGATTTCACCCCAGTAGCGCACACCGTGACAGAATTCCACACCATACAATGGAATCAGCAGGAGCCGGCACTCCAGCCCTTGGAGTTGAGGATCGTGTCCAAGAACACGCAATCATGCTCCAACAACTCGGATCCATGATGGATCGGGTTGTCCAGACTTTGGACCGCTTGGAGAGACAGGAGGTCTCTCCCGCGCCTCGACTGGCACGACCAGATCCCCATCTACCCGTCCCTCCTGGAGCCAGTCCCAGTGGGATGCGCCTCTCCCTTCCCAGGGAATATGATGGGTCAGCAGCACGGTGCCAGGGGTTTCTCCTCCAACTGGACCTGTATCTGGCCACCGTCCACCCAGCTCCCTCGGGAAGGGAGAGGGTGTCAGCCCTCGTCTCGTGCCTCTCGGGAGAGCTCTGGAGTGGGCCAACGCTGTGTGGAGCGAGGAGAGGCGCGCTGGACCACTGATGAGTTCACCCGCCGCTTCCGGGCCGTCTTCGACCATCCACCCGAGGGCAATGACTCTTCCACCTGAGGCAGGGGACGAGGAGCGCCCAGGAGTTCGCCCTGGAATTCCGGACCCTGGCCGCCGGAGCGGGATGGAACGACAGAGCTCTCATCGACCACTATCGATGCAGCCTGCGTGAGGACGTCCGACGGGAGTTAGCCTGCAGGGATGCCACCATCTCTTTTGACCAACTAGTGGATTTGTCCATCCGGTTGGATAACCTGCTGGTCACCCGCGGACGTCCAGAGAGGGCTCTGTCCGTTCCATCTTCCAGCTCCCCCGCTCCGGTACCCATGGAACTGGGAGGGGCTGCCCTTAGGGAGGCTGGAGGAGGGACCAACACGTGCACTATCTGTGGCCGCAGAAGTCACACTGCCGGTCGGTGTCGGGTTGGTTCCTCTGGGAGTCGAGGCAACAGGCAGGGCACTCTGGCGTCACCCCAGGTGAGTCGGCACCACACTCATCCAGAGTCTTCTGTTGTTCACCTGTTTTTACCTGTTTGTTTTCCCGAGTTCTCCCCGCATTCCCAGCATAAGGCGCTCGTCGATTCAGGTGCGGCTGGGAACTTTATCGACAGAGCATTCGCCGTTAGTTTAGGAATTCCCATTATTCCTGTGGTTAGACCTTTCCCGGTACACGCTCTGGATAGTCGACCATTAGGGTCCGGGCGAATCAGGGAGGTTACCATCTCCTTGGCCATGGTGACGCAGGGAGGTCACCAGGAAGAAATCAGTCTCTTTCTTATTGACTCTCCTGCGTTTCCCATGGTACTTGGTCTTCCCTGGTTGGCTCATCACGACCCCATCATTTCATGGCAACAGAAGGCTCTTAAGGGGTGGTCGAAAGAGTACTCGGGGAGGTGTTTAGGAGTTTCCGTTGGTGCTACCACGGTGGAGAGTCCAGACCAGGTCTCCACCGTGCACATCCCTCCAGAATATGCCGATTTGGCTCTCGCCTTCTGTAAGAAGAAGGCGACTCAATTACCACCCTATCGACGGGGGGATTGTGCGATAAATCTCCAGGTAGACGCTGCACTTCCTAGGAGTCACGTGTATCCCCTGTCGCAAGCGGAGACAGCGGCTATGGAGACATATGTCTCTGAATCCCTGCGCCAGGGGTACATTCGGTCCTCCATTTCACCTGTCTCCTCGAGTTTCTTTTTTGTGAAAAAGAAGGATGGGGGTTTGCGCCGGTGCATTGACTATCGAGGTCTTAATAAAATCACGGTGAGGTACAGTTACCCGCTACCTCTTATTTCTACCGCGACAGAGTCCATGCACGGGGCGCGCTTTTTCACGAAACTGGATCTCAGGAGCGCGTACAATCTGGTGCGTATCCGGGAGGGAGACGAGTGGAAGACGGCATTTAGTACTACCTCAGGCCACTATGAGTACCTGGTCATGCCGTGCACGGGTTAATGAATGCTCCATCAGTCTTCCAATCCTTCGTGAACGAAATTTTCAGGGACCTGCACGGGCAGGGTGTAGTGGTGTATATTGATGACATTTTGATATACTCTGCTACACGCTCGAGCATGTGTCTTTGGTGCGCAAGGTGCTAGGCAGACTGTTGGAGCATGACCTGTACGTGAAGGCTGAGAAATGCCTGTTCTTTCAGCAGTCCGTCTCCTTCCTAGGGTATCGCATTTCCACATCAGGGGTGGAGATGGAGAATGACCGCAAATCAGCCGTGCTAAATTGTCCGACTCCTACCACGGTAAAAGAGGTGCAGCGTTTTTTAGGGTTTGCCAATTACTACCGGAGATTTATCCTGGGTTTTGGCCAGGTGGCTGCTCCCATTACCTCACTGCTGAAGGGGGTCCGGCGTCTGCAGTGGTCAGCTGAGGCGGGTAGGGCCTTTGATCAACAAAGGGCTCTGTTCACTTCGGCTCCGTGCTGGCCCATCCGGATCCCTCCTTGGCGTTCATAGTAGAGGTGGACGGCGTCCGAGGCTGGGATAGGAGCCGTGCTCTCTCAGCGCCGGGCACGCCACGAAGCCGCCCCTGTGCGTTCTTCTCTAAGAAGCTCAGCCCAGCGGAGAGGAACTATGATGTGGGGACCGGGAGTTGTTGGCTGTGGTTAAAGCTCTGAAGGCGTGGAGACATTGGCTTGAGGGGCTAGACACCCTTTTCTCATCTGGACTGACCACCGCAACCTGGAGTACATCCGGGCAGCGAGGAGACTGAATCCTCGTCAGGCAAGGTGGGCCATGTTCTTTTCTCGCTTTGTGTTTACTCCTGTCTTACAGACCAGGGTCCCAAAATAAGAAGGCAGACGCACTGTCCCGACTGTACGACACCGAGGAGCGGCCCAATGAGCCGACTCCTATTGTCCCAGCCTCCTGTCTGGTAGCACCGGTTGTGTGGGAGCTGGACGCGGACATCGAGCAGGCATTACGCACTGAGCCGCCCCCTCCAGTGTCCGGTCGGGCGTCGCTGCGTTCGCTTGCTGTCCGTGACCAGTTGATAAATTGGGTTCACCGTCACCCTCCTCTGGTCATCCGGGGATCGTCGGACGGTGCGTTGTCTGACTGGGAAGTACTGGTGGCCCACCTTGGAAAAGGACGTGAGGTTTTACGTTTCCTCCTGTTCGGTGTGCGCTCAGTGTAAGGCTCCGAGACACCTACCTAAAGGTAAATTACATCCCTTACCCGTTCCACAACGGCCCTGGTCGCACCTGTCGGTGGATTTTCTGACGGATCTTCCACTTTCACAGGGAAACACTACGATCCTGGTCGTTGTGGACCGCTTCTCTAAGTCCTGTCGTCTCCTCCCTCTGCCCGGTCTCCCACGGCCCTACAAACTGCGGAGGCCTTATTTACACACGTCTTCCGGCACTACGGGGTACCAGAGGATATAGTGTCTGATCGGGGTCCCCAGTTCACTTCGAGAGTCTGGAGGGCGTTTATGGAGCGTCTGGGGGTCTCGATCAGCCTTACCTCAGGTTTTCACCCCGAGAGTAACGGGCAGGTGGAGAGAGTTAACCAAGAGGTGGGCAGGTTTCTGCGGTCCTACTGCCAGGACCGGCCGGGAGAGTGGGCAGCGTTCGTGCCCTGGGCAGAGATGGCACAGAACTCACTCCGACACTCATCCACTAACCTCTCCCCCTTTCAGTGTGTATTGGGGTATCAGCCGGTTCTGGCACCGTGGCATCAGAGTCAGACCGAGGCTCCTGCGGTGGACGATTGGTTCAAGCGCGCGGAGGAGACATGGAAAGCTGCCCATGATCACCTCCAGCAGGCCGCGCTGCGCCAAAAGACCAGCGCGGACCGTCATGGCAGTGAGACCCCGGTGTTCGCACCAGGGGACCGGGTCTGGCTCTCAACCCGAAACCTGCCCCTCCGCCTGCCCTGCCGGAAGCTGGGTCCGCGGTTTGTGGGGCCATTTAAAGTCCTGAGGAGAGTGAATGAGGTGTGTTACAGGTTACAGCTCCCTCCCGATTACCATATTAACCCCTCATTCCATGTGTCTCTCCTCAGGCCGGTGGTGGCTGGTCCAGCCATTCCATCCTGGATTCGAGGCGTCGGGCGGGGGGCCTTCAGTACCTCGTGGAGTGGGAGGGGTACGGCCCGGAGGAGAGGTGCTGGGTCCCAGTGGCTGACGTGTTGGACCCTGAACTGCTGCGGGATTTCCACCGTCGCCGACCGGATCGCCCTGCTCCTCGCCCTCCGCGGCACCGCTGGAGCCGCGCGTCAGGGGGGGGGGGTACTGTCACGACTTCCACCGAAGTCGCCTCCTCTCCTTGTTAGGCGGCGTTCGGTCGGCGTCGACGCCACCGGCTTTCTAGCCATCGCCGCTCAGCTGTTATTTTGTTGTAATTGCTTTTGTCTTGTTCACCCCGCACCTGGTTTGTTTTCCAGTGATTGCGGCGTGTATTTATTTCCGGTGAATATGTTTTGTCATTGTGTGGAATTGATCTTTGTTGCATGCGTATATAGTACAGGCTCATTTTCTCTGGGTAACGTTGGTTCTCCCGTATTTGTATTTTGTATTCACCTGGACTGTATTTATGTCGTGGCGCTAGACACTCTATTTTGTGGCCTAGAATATTGACGCGTTGTTTGCGTTCCTTCTTTTGTTTGTTTGTGCCATTAAAGTGTGCGCTTTTACGGCACGTTCCGCTCTCCTGCACCTGATTTCACCCCAGTAGCGCACACCGTGACACATCTATAAGTCTGTGGTAGGTAATGCCCCACCTTATCTCAGCTCACTGGTCACCATAGCAAGACCCACCTATAGCAGGCGCTCCAGCAGGTATATTTCAATCCCCAAAGCCAAAACTTCCTTCGCCCGCCTTTCCTTCCAGTTCTCTGCTGCCAATGACTAGAACTAATTGCAAAAATCACTGAAGCTGGTGTGTCTTACAGTGAGGGAAAAAAGTATTTGATCCCCTGCTGATTTTGTATGTTTGCCAACTAACAAAGAAATGATTAGTCTATAATTTTAATGGTAGGTTTATTTGAACAGTGAGAGACTGAATAACAACAAAAAAATCCAGAAAAACGCACGTGAAAAATGTTATAAATTGATTTTCATTTTAATGAGGGAAATATGTATTTGACCCCTCTGCAAAACATGACTTAGTACTTGGTGGCAAAACCCTTGTTGGCAATCACAGAGGTCAGACGTTTCTTGTAGTTGGCCACCAGGTTTGCACACAACTCAGTAGGGATTTTGTCCCACTCCTCTTTGCAGATCTTCTCCAAGCCATTAAGGTTTCGAGGCTGACGTTTGGCAACTCGAACCTTCAGCTCCCTCCACAGATTTTCTCTGGGATTAAGGTCTGGAGACTGGCTAGGCCACTCCAGGACCTTAATGTGCTTCTTCTTGAGCCACTCCTTTGTTGCCTTGTGTTTTGGGTCATTGTCATGCTGGACTACCCATCCACGACCCATTTTCAATGCCCTGGCTGAGGGAAGGAGGTTCTCACCCAGGATTTGACGGTACATGGCCTGGTCCATCGTCCCTTTGATGCGGTGAAGTTGTCCTGTCCCCTTAGCAGAAAAACACCCCCAAAGCATAATGTTTCCACCTCCATGTTTGACGGTGGGGATGGTATTCTTGGGGTCATAGGCAGCATTCCTCCTCTTCCAAACACGGCAAGTTGAGTTGATGCCAAAGAGCTCAATTTTTGTCTCATCTGACCACAACACTTTCACCCAGTTGTCCTCTGAATCATTCAGATGTTCATTGGCAAATTTCAGACGGGCATGTATATGTGCTTTCTTGAGCAGCGGGACCTTGTGGGCGCTGCAGGATTTCAGTCTTTCACGGCGTAGTGTGTTACCAATTGTTTTCTTGGTGACTATGGTCCCAGATGCCTTGAGATCATTGACAAGATCCTCCCGTGTAGTTCTGGGCTGATTCCTCACCCTTCTCATGATCATTGCAACTACACGAGGTGAGATCTTGCATGGGGCCCCAGGCAGAGGGAGACAGTTCTTTTGTGTTTCTTCCATTTGCGAATAATCGCACCAACTGTTGTCACCTTCTCACCAAGCTGCTTGGCGATGGTCTTGTAGCCCATTCCAGCCTTGTGTAGGTCTACAATCTTGTACCTGACATCCGTGGAAAGCTCTTTGGTCTTGGCCATGGTGGAGAGTTTGGAATCTGATTGATTGATTGCTTCTGTGGACAGGTGTCTTTTATACAGGTAACAAGCTGAGATTAGGAGCACTCTCTTTAAGAGCGTGCTCCTAAAAGACACCTGGGAGCCAGAAATCTTTCTGATTGAGAGGGGGTCAAATACTTATTTCCCTCATTAAAATTCATATCAATTTATAACATTTTCCACGTGCGTTTTTCTGGATTTTTTGTTGTTATTCTGTCTCTCACTGTTCAAATAAACCTACCATTAAAATTATAGACTGATAATTTCTTTGTCAGTGGGCAAACATACAAAATCAGCAGGGGATCAAATACTTTTTTCCCTCACTGTATATCTCCCTCCAACTTTAACATCAGCTGTCAGAGCAGCTTACCGGTCACTGTCCCTGTACATAGCCAATCTGTAAATAGCACACCCGACTCCCTCATCCCCATATTGTTACTTACCCTCTTGCTCTTTTGCATCCCGGTATCTCTACTTGCACATCATCATCTGCACATCCATCACTCCAGTGTTAATGCTAAATTGTTTTTATTTTGCCTCTATGGCCAATTTATTGCCTACCTCCCTACTGTTCTACATTTGCACACACTGTACATAGGTTTTGCGTTATTGACTGTACGCTTGTTTATGTGTAACTCTGTGTTGTTTGTTTTTTCGCACTGTATCACGACTTCCGCCAAAGTCGGTTCCTTCTCCTTGTTTTGGCGTCGCCGGTCTTCTTGCAATCATCGATCCATTTTTCATTTTCCATTTGTTTTGTCTTGTCTTCCCACACACCTGGTTTCAATTCCATTCATTACATGTTGTGTATTTAACCCTCTGTTTCCCACATGTCCTTGTCCGGAATTGCTTTTATTGTTAGTATTGTTGCACGTTATGTATACTGGTGCACTACTGGTATTTTTTTCCCATTTATTCTCGTGTAGTTTTGTACTGTTTTATGGTGATATTAAACAACTACATTTTGCACTAAGTGTTGCTCTCCTGCGCCTGACTTCTGTGCCACCAGTTACGCAACCCTAACAGAATTCCGGACCAACATTTTTGAGTCAGCAGGAGCTGGTACCCCGGGAATAGGGGTGGAGGAGTGCGTCCGGGAGCATGCAGCAATGCTCCACCATCTAGGTAACACCATGGACGGCGTTGTCCAGAATATGGACTGCTGGGAGAGACAGGGAGTTCTACCAGCGCTTCCACCAGCACAACCGGGGTCTCCTATACTTGCCCCTCCTTCTTCTGGTTCCAGTGGGATTCATCTCTCCCTTCCCCACAAATACGACGGGAGTGCTGTGAACTGCCAGGGGTTTTAATTGCAGCTTGACTTACTGTATACCTGGTAACTGTCCACCCAGCTCCTTTGGGCCGTGAGAGTGTATCCGCCCTCGTCTCATGCCTAACCGGGAAAGCCATGGAGTGGGCCAACGCCGGGTGGAGAGAGGGAGATGCGGCGTTGGACCAGTTTGAGGAGTTCACCCACCGTTTCCGGGCAGTCTTCGTCCACCCGCCCGAGGGTAGAGTGGCGGGTGAACGCCTCTTCCACCTAAGGCAGGAAACGAGGAGCGCCCAGGAGTTCGCCCTGGAGTTTCAGACCCTGGCTGCCGGCACGTGATGGAACGACAGGGCCCTGATAGACAATTATCGTTGCAGTCTGCGCGAGGACGTCCATCGGGAGTTGGCATGCAGAGACACCACCCTCACATTTGACCAGTTGGTGGACATGTCCATCCGGCTGGAAACCTGCTGGCTACCCGCAGACGTTCAGATTGGGTTCTGTTGGTTCCATCCCCCCGCACTCCCTCTCAGATACCTATGGAGTTGGGAGGGGCAGTAAGCAGGGAGACCGGAGGGGGTTCCAGCTCGTGCACCATCTGTGGCCGCAGAGGTCACACTGCCGGTCGGTGCCATGTTGGTTCCTCTGGGTATCGAGGCAGCAGGCAGGGCACTCTTGCGTCACCTCAGGTGAGTAGGCACCATGCTCACCCAGAGCCCTCTGTTGCTCACATGTTTTTGTATGTTGGTTTTCCTGAGTTTTCCCTGCATAAGGCGCTCGTGAATTCAGGCGCAGCAGGGAATTTTATAGACAGATCATTTGCCCATAGTTTAGGGATCCCCATTGTTCCAGTGGATATGCCCTTCCCTGTTCATGCCTTAGATAGTCGACCATTAGAATCAGGGTTGATTAGGGAGGCTACCGCTCCACTGGGCATGGGGACGCAGGGGGATCACAAGGAGGAAATCAGTCTATTTCTCATTGACTCTCCTGCGTTTCCCGTGGTGCTACGACTACCCTGGTTAGCCTGTCATGACCCCACTGTTTCATGGCAACGGAGGGCTCTCACCGGGTGGTCGCGAGATTGCTCGGTGAGGTGTTACTACGGTGGAGAGTCCAGACCAGGTCTCCACCGTGCGCATTCCCCTCGAATATGCCGATTTGGCTCTCGCCTTCTCTAAAAAGAAGGCGACTCAATTACCACCCCATCGACGGGGGGATTGTGTGATAAATCTCCAGGTAGACGCTGCACTTCCCAGGAGTCACGTGTATCCCCTGTCACAGGCAGAGACGGTCCTCTTCACCCGCCTCCTCAAGTTTCTTTTTTGTGAAGAAAAAGGATGGAGGTCTGCGCCCGTGTATTGACTATAGAGGTCTAAACCAGGTTAGGTACATATACCCATTACCTCTCATCGCCACGGCGATTGAGTCAATGCACGGGGCGCGCTTCTTCACCAAACTAGATCTCAGGAGCGCTTACAACCTTGTGCATATCCGGGAGGGAGACGGGTGGAAGACGGCATTCAGTACCACCTCAGGCCATTATGAGTACCTCGTCATGCCGTACGGGTTGATGAATGTTCCATCAGTTTTCCAGGCCTAAGTAGACAAGATTTTTAGGGACCTGCAGGGTGTAGTGGTGTATATTGATGACATTCTGATATACTCTGCTACACGCTTCGAGCATGTGTCCCTGGTGCGCAGGGTGCTTGGTCGACTGTTGGAGCATGACCTGTACGTCAAGGCTGAGAAATGTCTGTTCTTTCAACAGTCTCCTTCCTAGGGTACCGCATTTCCACTTCAAGGGTGGAGATGGAAAGTGACCGCATTTCAGCCGTGCGTAATTGGCCGACTCCCACCACGGTAAAGGAGGTGCAGCGGTTTCTAGGGTTTGCCAACTACTACCGGAGGTTTATCCAGGGTTTTGGCCAGGTAGCGGCTCCCATTACCTCACTGCTGAAGGGGGGACCGGTGCGAAACTATGACGTGGGGGGACAGGGAGCTGTTGGATGTCTTCAGGGCTTTGAAGGCGTGGAGACATTGGCTTGAGGGGGCTAAACACCCTTTTCTCATCTGGACTGACCACCGCAATCTGTACATCCGGGCTTCGAGGAGACTGAACCCTTGCAAGGCAAGGTGGGCCATGACTTATGTTTTTCACCTGTTTTGTTTTCACCCTGTCCTACAGACCAGGTTCCCAGAACGCAAAGGCAGACGCACTGTCCCGGATGTATGACACAGAGGAGCGGTCCATGGATCACACCCCCATATTCCTGGCTTCCTGCCTGGTGGCACCGGTAGTGTGGGAGCTGGACGCGGACATCGATGGGCGCAACGTGCAGAGCCCACTCCCCCTCCAGTGTCCAACTGGGCGTTTGTACGTTCCGTTTGATGTTCGCGACTAGTTGATCTATTGGGCCCACACATCACCCTCCTCTGGTCATCTGGGCATCGGTCGGACAGTGCGCTGTCTTAGTGGGAAGTACTGGTGGCCCACTTTGGCTAAGGACGTGAGAGTTTATGTTTCCTCCTGCTCGGTGTGCGCCCAGTGCAAGGCTCCTAAGCACCTTCCCAGAGGTAAGTTACATCCCTTACCCCTTCCACAACGGCCGTGGTCGCACCTGTCGGTGGATTTCCTAACCGATCTTCCTCCCTCACAGGTTAACACCACAATCCTGGTCGTTGTTGTGACGACCCTCCCACTCTGTTTGTTGTATTCTCTCTTTTCTCTTGTTTCCTTGTTAGGATGCCGGTGGGCGGAGCCGGGAGGGTCGTCAGTGACATGGGAAACACCTGGGCCGGGTGTGTCCCAGGATAAATAGAACTCTTCCCCAGTCATTGGGAGACTCTCGCCAGGCAGACACCCTTATGGATTTTGGTTGTGCCATTTTTGTGGCTGTTTTGTTTGTTTACTTTGGCACCTTTCAACACCCCTCATTATCACATTTATGCACGCAAACACTCACTTACACTACTGATTACTGACTACATACACCATTGTTAATTGTAATTGGTTTACTTTAGTTAATAAATATGTTATTTTGTTCCAGGCAGAGATGGCCCAGAACTTGCTCCGCCACTCCTCCACTAACCTCTCTCCTTTCCAGTGCATACTGGGGTACCAGCCGGTTCTGGCACCTTGGCATCAGAGTCAGACTGAGGCTCCTGCGGTGGATGACTGGTTCACACGCGCGGTGGAGACAAATCGGAAGCCACCCGTGTTCACTTTCAGCGGGCTGTGAGAAGTCAAAAGAAGAACGCAGACCGCTCTCGACCTGAAACCTGCCCCTCTGCCTGCCCTGCCGGAAGCTGGGTCCGTGTTTTGTTGGGCAATTTAAAGTCCTGAGGAGAGTGAACGATGTGTCTCATTCCATGTGTCTCTCCTCAGGCCGATGGTGGCTGGCCAGCTCCAGGAGTCTGAGGTGCGGGAGGTTCCTCTGCCCCCTCTGGACATCAAAGGGGCCCCCGGCATACTCCGTTTGCTCCATACTGGATTCGAGACGTCGGGTGAGGGGCCTTCAGCATCTTGTAGAGTGGGACTGGGTTCCGGTTGAGGACATTTTGGATCCTTCTATGCTGCAGGAGTTCCACCGTCTTCGTCCGGATCGCCCTGCGCCTCGCCCTCCGTGTCGTCCCCGAGGCCGGTGTAGGCGCGTGGCTGGGGGGGGGGTACTGTCACGACTTCCGCCGAAGTCGGTGCCTCTCCTTGTCTTCTAGCCATCATCGATCCATTTTTCATTTTCCATTTGTTTTGTCTTGTCTTCCCACACACCTGGTTTCAATTCCATTCATTACATGTTGTGGATTTAACCCTCTGTTTCCCACATGTCCTTGTCCGGAATTGCTTTTATTGTTAGTATTGTTGCACGTTATGTATACTGGTGCGCTATGGGTATTTTGTTCCCATTTATTCTCGTGTTGTTTTGTACTGTTTTATGGTCATATTAAACAACTACGTTGTGTACTAAGTGTTGCTCTCCTGCGCCTGAATTCTGTGCCACCACCAGTTACGCAACCCTAACACACTGCTTTGCTTTATCTTGGCCAGCGGGAGGTTGTAAATGAGAACTTGTTCTCAACTGGTCTACCTGGATAAATAAAGGTGAAATAAAATAAAACATTTTTAAAAGAATTGGTAGCATTGCCTTTAAAATTGTTTAACTGGCTCAAATTAAGATCCTACACACAATCTATACATACCTGCACTGTGCTGTGAAGTCGGCATTGGTCTGAAGCCAAAAAAGAAAGGAAATTCACATGAGCACCACAATGCCTTCTCCACCCATGCTCTACCAAGGTTTTCCAGATCACAGCTTTGACCTACTACAGTAGCTATGCTGGTCTAATGTACTTTAAACAATGTGTATGCAGGTTCCTTATGATTCAAACCTTCTCAAACAGCCTTCTCAAACAGTATTGTCATTGTATTTCAAAATCATTCTAACATCGTTAACTTGGGTCAAACATTTTGGGTAAACTTCCACAAGCTTCGCACAAGAAGTTGGGCAAATTTTGGCTCATTCCTCCTGACAGAGCTGGTGTAACTGAGTCAGGTTTGTAGGCCTCCTTGCTCGCACATGCTTTTTCAGTTCTGCCAACAAATCTTCTATAGGATTGAGGTCAGGGCTTTGTGATGGCCACTCCATGCTTGGGGTCATTTTCCATTTGGAAGACCCATTTGTGACCAAGCTTTACCTTCCTGACTGATGTCTTGAGATGTTGCTTCAGTATATCCACATAATTTTCCACTCTCATGATGCCACCTATTTGTGAAGTGCACCAGTACCTCCAGCAGCAAAGCACCCCCACAACATGATGCTTCCACCCCTGTGCTTCACGGTTGGGATGGTGTTCTTCGGCTTGCAAGCATCCCCCCTTTTCCTCCAATCATAACAGTGGTCATTATGGCCAAACAGTTCTATTTTTGTTTCAACAGACCAGAGGACATTTCTCTAAAAAGTATGATATTTGTCCCCATGTGCAGTTGCAAACCGTAGACGGGCTTGTTTATCCTCTTACGGATCCGATCCCGTGAGCGGGCTCATTTTCGGAGCAAACAAGTTCCACCAACTCAAAATAAAAAATTTGTAATATTTAACAATCATGGATATACAAGTGTTGCATATGGTTGCAAAGATTAGAGTCTTGTTAATATCACATCGTTGTCAGATTTCAAAAATGCTTTACGGCGAAAGCACAACATTTGATTGTTTGAGGATAGCACCTCTCATATTTTCCACATTAGCATAAATTCATATCCAGCGCGCGGGTCTCACAAAACCCATATAAGAGCTAAAATAAATTGCTTACCTTTTTAAGAACTTCTGCTGAGGGCATCCCAAGTGTCCAAACAAGAGAATCCATGGTTCTTTTGTTAGAAAAAGTTATTTATTATATCCATAAATCTCCGTTTGGTTGGCACGTTATGTTCAGATAAGACTGGAAATGCAGTCCACCAAGCATTTCCAGTCTACTCGCCCGTTGTACAGTGAAGAGAACGCGTTCAAATTATACCGATCAACTTTGCCCAAACAAATCAAACATTTATAATTTATTCTTAGGCATCCATTTATCTATATTGGCTATTATATTTCACTCGGATAATAACCTACACGATAGAAAAGGTAAACACAGAGATGCGCGCTCCCGGGTATCTCGTGCACTAGACAGACAGGATTTCCTGGTATGTCATGCAAAATCGTCTTCCTTTCGGCTCTCTTCCATTATAAACGCTTCAAAACACTGTCCAGAGACTGTTGACATCTAGTGGAAGCCATAGGTACTGCAACCTGAGTCCTATTTCCCTGAAAATTATTTTAGCAGCCATTCAAAGTGAGGAAAGGTCAAAAGAAAAATGATTTCCGGACAGAAATTTATTGGGTTTTGCCTGCTATATCAGTTCTATTATACTCACAGACTCATGTGCATATCCTAGTTTCTGGGCCTGAGTGGCAGGCATTTTACTTTGGGAACGTCAGACAGGCAAAAATTCGGAAAATGGGACCCTAGCCCTAAGAAGTTATGGCGGTTTTGGAGCAGTGACTTCTTTCTTGCTAAGCAGCCTTTCAGGTTATGTCGATATAAGACTCGTTTTACTGTGGATATAGATGTTTCCTCCAGCATCTTCACAAAGTCCTTAGCTGTTGTTCTGGGATTTGATTTGCACTTTTCGCACCAAAGTATATTCATCTCTAGGAGACAGAACGCGTCTCCTTCCTGAGCGGTATGACGGCTGCATGGTCCCATGGTGTTTAAACTTGCGTACTATTGTTTGTACAGATGAACGTGGTACCTTCAAGTGTTTGGAAATTGCTCCAAAGGATGAGCCAGACTTGTGGAGGTCTACAATGTTTTTGTTTCTGAGTTCTTGGCTGATTTCCTTTGATTTTCCCATGATGTCAAGCAAAGAGGCACTGAGTTTGAAGGTAGGTGTCACGATCTTCGTACGGGACAGACCAAGATGCAGCGAGGTTTCCAGTGTACATACTTTTATTGCGTATATAACTGACAAAACAATAAACAAACAAAGATCGTAACTTCGGTGTGGCTCAAAAACAGGCAAACACATAATACAAAGACAACATACTAAATATAATCAATGACCCACAAAACCCCAGTGAAAAGCACAAACATATATATGGTTCCCAATTAGAGGTAAGACAATCAGTTGCCTCTAATTGGGAACCATTAACCCAACATAGAAATACATCACCTAGAACAAAAAACCCTCCTAAACAAAACACAAACTAAACACGCCAGCCTGCTAACCCAGGCCTGGACGTGACAGTAGGCATTGAAATACATCCACAGGTACACCTCCAATTGACTCAAATGATGTCAATTGGCCTATCAGAAGCTTCTAAAGCCATGACATAATTTTCTTGAATTTTCCAAGCTGTTTAAAGGCACAGTCAACTTAGTGTATGTAAACTTCTGACCCACTGGAATTGTGATACAGTGTATTATAAGTAAAATAATCTGTCTGTAAACAATTGTTGGAAAATGACTTGTGTCATGCACAAAGTATATGTCCTAACCAACTTGCCAAAACTATATTTTATTAACAAGAAATTTGTGGAGTGGTTGAATTTTTTTTTTTAATGACTCCAAGTGTATGTAAACTTCTGACTTCATCTGTGTGTGTGTGTGTGTGTGTGTGTGTGTGTGTGGGCGGTAAAAAGTAAGGGCAAAACAAATGGCCATCAATCAATCTAATGATCTAATTCAAACAGGCGTTACTGTGCACTCAAGCTTATCGATCTAATGACTCGCACGCACACACCAGTTTTTCCCTGGCAGTTCTAGACTAGTCCTACGCTCTTCTATTTGCCATGCAGCGTTAAGCATAAACAACTGTTGACACTGTCATTGACTGTGAAGAGACCTGGGGTCCCTGTCAGTCTGCCCTCTAAATTCACTACAACGTTGTACTGTGTAGCCTAGGTGAACACCTTGGAAAAAATCTGTGTATAATGGCAACTATTAATGACGTTATCCATGGTTCCTTACTAACAGTAGTATTTCCCCCTTAAGGCAACTATTCTTCTAGTAAACTACATGGGCACAGCAAATGAAGCGGATTATATTGGGATCCTGGAGACCGGGGGCTGTGTGTGTCTGTGTCCCATTTCAAGCTGCTCTCTAAATTCGTAACAACACCACCAGATTGCAGCCCATTATAAACCTACAGTGGCCTACCAGATTGCAGCCCATTATAAACCTACAGCGGCCCACCAGATTGCAGCCCATTATAAAACTACAACGGCCCACTACATTGCAACCCATTTTAAACCTACATTGCCCCCCTAGATTGCAGCCCATAATAAACCTACTGTGTCCCACCAGATATCAGCCCATTATAAACCTACAGCGGCCCACCAGATTGCAGCCCATTATAAACCTACAGCGGCCCACTAGATTGCAGCCCATTATAAACCAACAGCGGCCCACTAGATTGCAGCCCATTATAAACCTACAGCAGCCCACTAGATTGCAGCCCATTATAAACCTACAGCGGCCCACCAGATTGCAGCCCATTATAAACCTACAGCGGCCCACCAGATTGCAGCCCATTATAAACCTACAGCGGCCCACTAGATTGCAGCCCATTATAAACCTACAGCGGCCTTCCAGATTGCAACCCATTTATAAACCTACAGCGGCCCACCAGATAGCAGCCCATTTATAAACCTACAGCGGCCCACCAGATTGCAGCCCATTTATAAACCTACAGCGGCCCACCAGATTGCAGCCCATTATAAACCTATAGGTCCACCAGATTGCAGCTCGTTATAAACCTACAGCGGCCTTCCAGATTGCAGCCCATTTATAAAACTACAGCGGCCCACCAGATTGCAGCCCATTTATAAACCTACAGCTGCCAACCAGATTGCAGCACATTATAAACCTACAGCGGCCTTCCAGATTGCAGCCCATTATAAACCTATAGTCCCACTAGATTGAGTACGCTAACCGGTAGGCTAATCATACATTACAGTGGGCAAGTGAAAGTAAATTATAGGCCTATCCAACGGCTGCAGGAGGAATGAACAATGATGAATCGATTTTACACAAACGTGTCTGTGGGAGCAGAGGCAACTCAAGGACCAGTCCTGCATGCGCATAGCAGCTAATCTGAGGCGCTGTTTGAATATATTCATGGATGGATTCTCACTTTATTGTACTAATGGGCTGCAATATAGCAGTGTTGTAGCGAATTTGTAAAACAGAAGGCTAGTTGCAATAAGGGGGAAAAACTACTGTTAGCAAGGAGCCGAAGGTAACTGAACTAAATGACTATCGCCCCGTAGCACTCACTTTTGACTTCATCAAGTGCTTTGAGAGGCTAGTCAAGGATCATATCACTTCCACCTTGCCTGACAGCCTAGACCCACTTCAATGTGTATACGGCCCCAATAAATCCAGACAATGCAATCACACTGCACACTGCACACTGCACACTGCCCTGTGCAACTGGGTCCTGGACTTCCTGACGGGTCGCCCCCAGGTGGTGAAGGTAGGAAACAACTCCATATGCTGATCCTCAACACAGGGGGCCCACAAGGGTCCCCTTGCTCAGTCTCCTCCTGTACTCCCTGTTAACCCATGACTGCGTGGCTTATAATGGGCTGCAATCTAGTGGGCCGCTGTAGGTTTATAATGGCCACACACTCTTCCAATTCAATCATCAAGTTTGCAGACGACACAACGGTAGTGGGCCTGATTACCAACAATGACGAGACAGCCTACAGGGAGGAGGTGAGGGCCCTAGCGGAGCGGTGCCAGGAAAATAACCTCTCCCTCAAAGTCAACAAAACGAAGGAGCTGAATGTGGACGTCAGGATACTGCAGAGGGAGTACGCCCCATCCACACCAACAGGGCCGCAGTGGAGACGGTGAAAAGCGTCAAGTTCCTCGCCGTAAACGTCACTGACAATCTGAAATGGGCCACACAGAGAGTGTGGTGAAGAACTCACAACAACTCCTCTTCAACCTCAGGAGGCTGAAGAAATCCGGCTTGGCCTCTAAGACCCTCACAAACTTTTACAGTTGAACCATTGAGAGCATCCTGTCGGGCTGTATCACCACCTGGTACGGCAACTGCACTACCCGCAACCGCAGGGCTCTCCAGTGAGCGGTGCGGTCTGTCCAACACGTCACCGGGGGCACATTGCCTGCCCTCCAGGACACCTACAGAACTCTATGTCACAGGAAGGCCAAAAAGATCATCAAGAACATCAACCAACTGAGCCACGGCCTGTTCACCCCGCTATCATTCAGAAGGCGAGGTCAGTACAAGTGCAAAAAAGCTGGGACTGAGAGACTGAAAAACAGCTCTCTCATTAAATAGCCATCACTAGCCGGCCTCCACCCAGTCCCTGCCCTGAATTTAGTCACTATCACTAGTCGGCTACCACCCGGTTACTCAACCCTGCACCTATGTACATAGACATGGAATCACTGGTCACTCTAATAAAGGAACACTGGTCATTTAAATCATGCTTAAATACTGTTTTACTAATGTCATAGGTATATACTGTATTCTAGTCAATGCCATCCTATTAAACTATTGCTGTATATATCCTATCCTACGTATTTTACAGATACTAAATATTCTAACCGCATACTATCCATAATGTCTATATATCCCATCATATATATTTCTATATATATATTGCTTAATATAAGGATTTTTTAAAAGATTTTTAAAAGATTTTTACTTAAGTACATTTTTTAAATTACATCTACTTTTGATGCTTAAGTATATTTCAAACAAAATACTTTTAGACTTTTACTCAAGTAGTATTTTACTGGGTGATTGTCACTTTCACTTGAGTCATTTCCTATCAAGGTATCTTTACTTTTACTCAAGTTTGACAGTTGGGTACTTTTTCCACCACTGTAGATAAGTGAGTGAATTAGACCTGTCAAAATGTATCGAGTACTTTTTGGTGTCAAGGAAAATGTATAGTGTAAAAAGTACATTATTTTCTTTAGGAATGTAGTGAAGTTAAAGTCAAAGTTGGCAATAATATAAATAGGAAAGTGAAGTACAGATACCCCCAAAAACTACTTAAGTAGTACTTTTAAAGTATTTTTACTTAAGTACTTTAAGCCAGTACCCACTACCCAGCAATGGATTTATCCTGTGTTAAAGTGTGTCTCAAAATGATTTTCCTTCACAGATAGTGTATCTGATGGATGAGAACAGTCTGAGAAAGAGCTATGAGATCTCTCTGTCTGGCACTGGTGACCATCATCCTGCAGATGATGTGTGATGAGATGATGAGACCACAGTGAGATGAGATGATGAGACCACAGTGAGACGAGATGATGAGACCACAGTGAGACCACAGTGAGATGTGAGATGAGACCATAGTGTGGGCCTAACGTTACCATCTTCTGATGCTAACAGCAACATGTCTTTTTTTTTTAATTGTTAATTCGTTGTGTACTAACGTTACTTATAGTCAATTTTACAAATATTTTATCTAACCAATTATGTTTAAATCATTTATTAAATCATTCTTGTTTAGCATCAGATATTGTATCACTCTTATATGTAATTGTCACAAGTATGTATCTACTGTATATGTGTTCTTATAGGTGCATTCCATAAGATTGCACAAAACAATTTACATATTTAAATGATCTGTTGTGGTTTAAGAAATGTACAATTTATGAAATATTTACACATTTCCTGGTACTTAACCCACAAATATGATTTATGTAAAATCATATTTTTTATTTGAATTAATAATATGCAAATGTATCATCGGTTGTTCATATTGCAGTATTGGATTATAAAGAGTTTAAACAAGGTAATGAATTTCTGTGTATAGTGCACATCACTTCTTACTAGTATGTTCTGCTTGCAGTACTCCAGGTTAGAAATATGGTGACAGTGTAGTATGTTCTGCTTGCAGTACTCCAGGTTAGAAATATGGTGACAGTGTAGTATGTTCTGCTTGCAGTACTTCAGGTTAGAAATATGGTGACAGTGTAGTATGTTCTGCTTGCAGTACTTCAGGTTAGAAATATGGTGACAGTGTAGTATGTTCTGCTTGCAGTACTCCAGGTTAGAAATATGGTGACAGTGTAGTATGTTCTGCTTGCAGTACTTCAGGTTAGCAATATGGTGACAGTGTAGTATGTTCTGCTTGCAGTACTTCAGGTTAGCAATATGGTGACAGTGTAGTATGTTCTGCTTGCAGTACTTCAGGTTAGCAATATGGTGACAGTGTAGTATGTTCTGCTTGCAGTACTCCAGGTTAGAAATATGGTGACAGTGTAGTATGTTCTGCTTGCAGTACTCCAGGTTAGAAATATGGTGACAGTGTAGTATGTTCTGCTTGCAGTACTCCAGGTTAGAAATATGGTGACAGTGTAGTATGTTCTGCTTGCAGTACTTCAGGTTAGCAATATGGTGACAGTGTAGTATGTTCTGCATAGTTCTGCAGAAGATCAAGCATTTAGATGACTGATGTCAATGTCTGCCTCCTATAAAAAAAAAAATAAGAAAACACTAGGTTCATTCCGTTTCTTGACGGATAGAAATCTTCTGTCTGTACAGAACCTGATATGTGGAAGAGCTGTAATGTACTGTATTGTACAATCAAATGACAGAATCTGCTTTGTTCTGCACTTAAACCAAGAAGCAAAAAAACTAAACAAACCCCCCAAAATCACCAAATGGATTTCGTGTATAGAAAATCTCATGTAATGTACCAGAATGTAACCCGTAATGTTTTATAGACTATAAACCAGTCGATATCAAGAGTTCTGTTCAGATGTAGCACCACAGGTTCAAACGTGTTGTGGCAAAATGTGTTTTTTCTGGGGCCTGGAAGTCTCTTCATGATTTCATGATCTGGTCAGGTTAAATTCTGGGTCCTATTCGTAGGCTAGGTTCCAACGTTAACTAGTTTTTCTCACTGGCCCGTCTGGGCCAGTTGGCCAAAATGCATTGGGTTCATGCAGGGCCTATACTATAGGTTGGCATGCTTTCTCTCAGTATGCAGCTACTGTATTTATAGGCTGTATTTGGTTAAATGTATTAAAAAAGCAGTTTAATATAGCATTGTAAGTCTATTCTTTATTAATTACATTCATTTGTTTCGAAAGTATGTCATTGTGAGATTAAAGTATATATATATATATATATATATATATATATATATATATATATATATATATACAGTACAAGTCAAAAGTTTGGACACACCTACTCATTCAAGGGTTTTTCTTTATTTTTACTATTTTCTATGAAATAACATATATTGGATCGTGAAGTAACCCGAAAAAGTGTTAAACAAATCAAAATATATTTTCAATTTGAGATTGTTCAAAGTAGCCACCCTTTGCCTTGATGACAGCTTTTAGTCATTTAGCAGAGCAACTTTACAGTTCGTGAATACATCTCATGATGGCTAGGTGAGAGTCAGTGCTAAGCAAAGTCAGTGCTAATAAGAAAAGACAAGTGTGAGGATTGGTGCAAAGAAGATGCTGTAGGATTAATCAAGATACGATCGAGTTAAGTGCAACGAAATACTCTGAACACGTCGCAGAGAAATTCATGATTTGTCCAGCAAAGCACCGCCGTAGAACTTTTTCAAACCTTACGATTCTAACGGTCTTCTGTCCATCCTATTCGGTCTGTAGTTTATGCATACATAGTGATGTACATCCACTGAAGAAAAAGGAATAAAAAAAATAACAGTGAGATTTGACTAACACGTTCATTAGTCATAGAAAATAGAAACAATGAAATTACATCTTAACACAATGCTAAAGTATTTCTGGATAACTGCATCTCAGACAGTGTATTTCAGGGTCTTACACCATGTGACCAAAAGTATGTGGACACACTGCTTTGTCGAACATCTCATTCCAAAATCATGGGCATTAATATGGAGTTGGTCGGCTCCCCCTCTGCTGCTATAACAGCCTCCACACTTATGGGAAGGCTTTTTATATGGGGCGGCAGGTAGCCGAGTGGTTAGAGCGTTGGGCCAGTAACTGAAAGGGTGCTAGATCGAATTCCCGAGCTGACAAGGTAAAAAATCTGTCAGTCTACCCCTGAACAAGGAAGTTAACCCACTGTTCCTAGGCCGTTGCATTGTAAATAAGAATTTGTTCTTCACTGACTTGCCTAGTTGAATAAAGGTTAAGGTCAGTTGACGTCAGGGTTCTGTGCAGGCCAGTCAAGTTCTTCCACACTGAAAAAACATTTCTTTATGGACCTTGCTTTGTGCAAGTGGGCATTGTCATGCTGAAACAGGAAAGGGTCTTCCCCAAACTGTGGAAGCACATAATCGTCTATAATGTAATTGTATGCTGTAGCATTAATATTTCCCTTCATTGGAACTAAGGGGCCTAATCCGAACCATGAAAAACAGCCCCAGAGCCTTATTCCTCCTCCTTTACAGTTGGCACTATGCACTGGGGCAGGAAGCGTTCTACTGGCATCCACCAAACTCCGATTCGTACATCGGACTTGCTAGATGTATTGCATTGCTTGTTTGGGGTTTTATAAACACTTTGTGTCATCTGCTGATGTAAAAAGGGCTTTATAAATAAATGTGATTGATTGAAGTGTGATTTATCACCCCAGGGAACAAATTTCCAATGGCGACGAGCTTAACACCACTCCAGTCAACGCCTGGTATAGCGCATGGTGATCTTAGACTTGTGTGCGGATGCTTGGCCATGGAAACCCATTTCATGAAGCTCCCAACGAACAGTTCTTGTGCTGATATTGCAACTAAGGACAGACTATTTTTACACACTACGCGCTTCAGTACTCGGCGGTCCCGTTCAATGAGCTTGTGCGGCCTCGTGGCTGAGCTGCTCCTAGACGTTTCCACTTTACAATAACAGCACTTACAGTTGACCGGGGCAGCTCAAGCAGGGCAGAAATTTGACAAACTAATTTGTTGAAAGGCGGCATCCTTTAATGGTGCCACGTTGAAAGTCACTGAGCTCTTCAGTACGGGCCATTCTACTGCCAATGTTTGTCTATGGAGATTTTATGGCTGTGTGCCCAATTTTATACACCTGTCAGCAACAGGTGTGGCTGAAATCGCTTAGTCCATTATTTTGAAGGGATGTCCACATACTTTTGTGTGTATATACAGTACCAGTCAAACGTTTGGACACCTACTGTACTCATTAAAGGGTTTTTCTTAATTTTTTTACTATTTTCTACCCTGTAGAATAATAGCGAAAATATCACAACTATGAAATAACACATATGGAATCATGTAGTGGCCAACAAAGTGTTAAATAAATCAACATATATTTCATATTTCAGATTCTTCAAATAGACACCTTTTTGTCTTGACAGTTTTGCACACTCTTCACATCTCTCAGATAATAATATTCTGCTTGTGACCTTTGGTTAAGGGAAAGTTTTATGTTGTTTACAATCATCGGAAGGTTTGCTGCAATTTAGACCAATCGAAGCAAGGCTTTAAGGCTTTAAGTCTTTTGTTCCAGCCCAGCACAGCTCTAACACACCTGATGCAAATGTACAGCCAATTATGGTCTTCTTGATTAACTGAATCAGGTGTGTTACTGCAAGGCTGGAGTGAAAGCCTGCACACCTAGTATGTAGGATCAGAGTCCCAGGTGCATTATTAACAGTTTATTACCTCATTTTCTCGAAGAGATATGGCCCCTCCCTCGTTGAGTTGTCTGAATATATCTGTTGAAAGGTGCATGAATGACACTATTTGCAATGTAGTTCAATAGTACAAAGGCCATGGCTTCAAACACTCATCTTGCAAACTACCTAGGATAATCCTGTGAGCGCCACGAAAGCCTAACTGTACACGCTCATTAGAATGCCACAGATGGAGAAAAATAGGTCCCCTTTTATTTTAGTTGTGGACTTACTGGCCATGCGGTCCATGCGTAGGACGAGGCTGATGAAACTCTCCAGGCTGATGTTTCCAGAAGATCCACCGTAGCGCAGAGCAATGAGGTTCAGCAGACTATCACTTAGCTTGGTCCCTGTGGAGGACAGACAGACCTCACACCTTCATTCCACAGTTATTTCACAGGTATTAAGATGTCGGCCCTGAGGAGGGCGCGCGTCTTGACGGTTCCTGTTCAACTTTGCTTTTTTATGGCTATTCTTACATTAATGACATTGTTTTTGGCTCAGAATGTTTGTGCAATAATTTCCTAGGAACGAAAAAGCGTTATGGATCATGAATCGGAAGATGCACACTTTTATCTCTATCGCTATATTACATTCGCTCCTTTGTTCCCCGCACATGGGCTTACATGCTGGCGACGAAGAAGAGGGGAATCCCAAGCTAGAAAGACTGGCTACATGTCCTCCTCTTCCTAGTATTCTGATGACTAATGTCTAATCACTGGGGGACCCCAAGCTAGGCTGTAAACACTGGCTACACAACCTCCTCTTCCTAGTATTCTGATGGCTAATGTCTAATCACTGGGGGACCCCAAGCTAGGCTGTAAACACTGGCTACACAACCTCCTCTTCCTAGTATTCTGATGAATAATGTCTAATCACTGGGGGACCCCAAGCTAGGCTGTAAACACTGGCTACACAACCTCCTCTTCCTAGTATTCTGATGGCTAATGTCCAATCGCTGGAAAGTAAAGGGAGGGATTCAAGGAAAAGGACCCCAATGCTTTAGGACTGTTTTGAGAATACTGATTGGAATATGTTCAAAGACTCATCCACCCATGTCTCATCCATCAACATTGGGGAATATACGTTGCAAAAAAAAACGTATCGGAAAGTATTTCCGACACCTTGACTTTGTCCACATTTTGTTACATTAGAGCCTAATTTTAAAATGGATCAAATTAAAATACAATCCACATCAATCTACACAAAATACCCTATAATGACAAAGTGAAAACAGGTTTTTAGACTTTTTTCACATGTATTAAAAACCTAAAACAGATACCTTACATAAGTATTCAGACCATTTGCTATGAGACTAGAAATTGAACTGTTTCCATTGATCATCCTTGAGATGTTTCTACAACTTGATTGGAGTCTACCTGTGGTAAATTCAATTGATTGGACATGATTTGGAAAGGAACACAACTGTCTATATAAGGTCCCACAGTTGACAGTGCATGTCAAAGCAAAACAAAGGCAAATCCAGCTGTGTGGTGCCCACTAAAGCCTCCCTCCCAGACAAGCTTAACACATTATATGCTCGCTTCGAGGCAGTCAATACCGAGCCATCCAGGAACACTCTCGCTGCTTCGGACAACCAGGGTCTTTCTCTCACCAAGGCTGACGTGAGGAAAACTCTCAAAACAGTGAATACTCACAAAGCCTCCGGTCCAAACGGCATTCCCTGCCGCGTCCTTAGAGTGTGTGTTGATCACTTGGCGGGTGTCTTCTCGGACATCTTCAACCTGTCCCTGTCCCAGGCAGTATTCCCCACCTTGCTTCAAGGAGACTACCATCGTCCCAGTGCCCAAGAAAAACAAGGTGCCCCATGACTATCGCCCTGTCGCGCTTAACCCAGTCATAATGAAGTGTTTCGAGAGGCTGGTCAGGGCCCACATCAAAGCCAGCATGCCATGCACACTGGACCCACTCCATTTTGCCTACCGCTCCAACAGATACACAGAAGATGCCATGTCCATCGCTATTCACACGGCTGTAACACATCTTGACAAGAGAAACACTGATGTGAGAATGCTGTTCATTGACTATAGTTCAGCATTCAACACAATTTTTACCTCCAAGCTCGACACGAAGCTCAGAGCCCTGGATCTGGACAACACCCAATGCAACTGGATCCTGGATTTCTTGATGGGCAGACCACAGGCTGTGAGGATTGGAATCAACACCTCCTCCACACTGACTCTCCCTGTTCACCCACTGTGTGGCTTTGCACGACTCCAACTCCATCATCAAGTTTGCTGATGACGTCACGGTTGTAGGCCTGATAACCAACAACGACAAGTCAGCCTATAGGAAGGTAAGTGAACTGGCATTGTGGTGCCAGGACAACAACCTCTCCCTCAATGTCAGAAAAACAAAGGAGTTGATTGTTGACTTCAGGAAGCAGAGGAGGGAACATGCCCCGATCAACATCAACGGGACTGCAGTAGAGAGTCAGCAGTTTTAAGTTCCTCATCGTCCAACATCACAGAGGACTTGACATTGACCAACAACACCACCACTCTTGTCAAGAGGGTGCAACAGCGTCTCTACTTCCTAAGGCGGCTGAAGAAATTTGGCATGCCACCTTAGCTTCTCTCCAAATTCAACCGCTATTCCATTGACAGCGTAGTGACCGGTTGCATCACGGCCTGGTGCGAGAATTGCTCCATCCATGACTGCAAGGCCCTCCAGCAGGTGGTGAAGACTGCCCAGTACATCACTGGGACCTTGCTCCAACCCATCCAGGACATCTACTCAAAACGGTGCCTAAGGAAGCATCATCAAGGACCCCATACACACCAGCCACAAGCTTTTCTCTCTCTTACCGTTAGGCAGATGGTATCAGAGCATGAGGTCATATTAACAGGCTCTGAGAGAGGTTCTAACACTTGAACTGGACTGACCACCTTCTCTGATTCTAACCCTAACAGGACTGACCACCCGCTCTGATTCTAAGCCTAACAGGACTGACCACCTTCTCTGATTCTAACCCTAACAGGACTGACCACCTGCTCTGATTCTAACCCTAACAGGACTGACCACCTGCTCTGATTCTAACCCTAACAGGACTGACCACCTGCTCTGATTCTAAGCCTAACAGGACTGACCACCTGCTCTGATTCTAAGCCTAACAGGACTGAACACCTGCTCTGATTCTCCGCGCCGTAGAGCACATGCACTCACTCATGCATGCACACACACGCTACATACACAACCCACACTACACACAAATCACAACTGCTGTGACCAGACTCTTATTATTGCATGATTTAAACACTTGCCCCCCCATCCCCCCCTTCCCCAAAACGTAAGTAAATATTGGTCTATAAATTGTGCCTTCCTGTATTATGCTTATGCTTAAATGTTTATTATATTCTGCTGAGCCATTTACTTTATGTTCCTATTCTTAGCTTTTATTATGTCTTATTATTGTTGCATGGTAGAGAAGGAACCTGCAATGAAGAATTTCATTGGACGATGTATACCATGTCTATCCCGTATATATGCGACTAATAAACCTTAAAACTTGAAACTATTGAGCATCAAAAAAACTGCTGTTTATTCTTAATGGCAGAGGTACTTTAATCCATCTGCTCATCCTAATTTGAAAGTCATAACTCTTCAACCATACGTTGATGTCAGTGGGAGATTTTTTACATTAGGCCCTGTAAGCAGTGGCAGGCCCTGTTTGTTGGTCTAGCCAAAAGTTACCTGAAGCCATGATTGCGTTCCTCAGTTGACTCAATGACAACATTCCAGAACGGTTCACATCTGAACGGAAGAAGATGTCCTGGAAGATGTAAAAAAATATGAATATTGTCAAGTATTTTATATTCTGGAAAAATGTGAACTAGTAATTAGTTGTTTAATAACCTTCTACCACACTTGCTAATTAATTTACCTTGTACACAGTAACTTTTCTCCATAGATTTAGAAATTCAGCACTGTTCAGTTTTCCAGTGATTGATGTCTGGAGAAGGAATGGTTAAGGACATCTACAAAGGCAAAATATAAAAGGTCTGTACATTTTGCCCTGTAATGGGCTAAAGCTATGTGTTTAGTTATGTGGTCTGTTTTATGTTGGTGGAACTAACTACAATGTGTGTACAAAACATTAGGAACACAATGAACACTCTTTTTTCCCTCCAGAACAGCCTCAATTCATCGGGTCATGAACTCCGCAAGGTGTCAAACGTTCCACAGGGAGGCTGGCCCATGTTAACTCCAATGCTTCCCACGCGTGTGTCAAGTTGGCTAGATGTCCTTTGGGTGGTGGACCATTCTTGATTCACACAGGAAACTGTTTAGCATGAAAAACCCAGCAGTTGTTGAAATGTTTAGATGTGAGTCTACACATCCCACTGGGAACACCAGGTCATTTTATTGTGGAGAATTGGGTAAGATTTTGTACCTAGGAGGTTGGTGACACATTAATTGGTGAGAACGGGCTTGTGGTAATGGCTAGAGCGTAATCAGGGGAATGGTATCAAATACAAAACATGGTTTTTGATGCCATTCCACATACTGTATCTAAAGCTTGGATAGTTCCATCTGAGCCACTGGCTTAATTAGTCCTATTCTTTAACTTTTATTTTTGGTTGCGATAGAGATGTGAATCCAACATGTAATGTGTTAACTTATTTGGCTATTAACCATATTACAAATGTCATATTGAATTGTGAACCAAATCACTTTTGAAGGAACTGTATCTTCTGCTTGGAAGATCCATCTTCAATCTCCACTTGAATCTGTCTTTAATTCCAGTTTCTCTACAAATTAATAATTGATACTTTGGGCATCTCCATTTCCACCAAAAATCTAAAGACAAAAAAAATCTAGGACTAAATCTAATCAAATTTTAAATACACTTTAAATACAGTTTGATTTGATTTAATCCTACTATTTAACTTTCATTTTTAGGTCGAGATCAAGACATGAATCCAACATATTTATTAATAACTTTTTGAACTAAAAAAAAAAAAGAAAATCAGTTTTAAATCAACTGAATCTTGGAACTTTAGGCTGAAATGTATGGTAAAATTTTTTGTTGAATCCTGGGCTGAATTTAAACAATAGCTGTTGACTTCCCAAACGCTATATAGGCATCATTGAATAGCATCATTGATGATTTATGATTGATAAAGTAAGGTAACATTTTATTTGCTCTGTTGAATCCACCATGTGGAATAACTTCAATAGCAACATTAAACCAGTAAGTGAAGATTTCTCAACTATAATTATCACAATAGCACATTGGTAATAGTCAGTGGCAAATATCAAGGAACTCAGCCACCCGAGCCACGGCCTCGCTACCATCTAGAATTTGGAGACAGTACAGGTCAAAGCTGGGACCGAGAGACTGAAAAACAGATGCTATCTCAAGGCCATCAGACTGTTCAACAGTCTCCACAAGCCGGCCTCCAACCAGTTCCCTGAACTTTAGTCACGGTTACTAGCCGGCTACCCGCTGGCACTCTACCATGCACCTTAGAGACTGCTGCCCTGTGTACATTGTCATTGAACACTGCACACTTTAATAATGTTTACATACTGTTTTACTCACTTCATGTGTAAATAATGTATTATAGTCAAGGCTCGTCCAATAAAACTACTGCTGTACACACTGTTTCTATTCATATACTGTCCATAATGTCTATACACACCATCACATACAATGCCTTCGGAAAGTATTCAGACCCCCCCAAAAAAATAATTGTTTACAGCCTTATTCTAAAATATATTACATTTTTCTTTTTTTCCTCATTAATATAAACACAATTTTAGACTTTTTTTGAATTGTTTGCTAATTTGTTCAAAATTAAAAATGGAAAAATCACATTTACATAAGTATTCAGACCCTTTACTCAGTCATTTGTTGAAGCACCTTTGGCAGAGATTACAGCCTCGAGTCTTCTTGGGTTTGACGCTACAAGCTTGGCACACCATATTTGGGGTTTCTCCATTCTTCTCTGCTGATCCACTCAAACTCTGTCAGGTTGGATGGAGAGCGTCGCTGTACATCTATTTTCAGGTCTCTCCAGAGATGTTGGACTTGTCATAGACTTGTTCCGAAGCCACTCCTGCGTTGTCTTGGCTGTGTGCCACCATGCTTCACTGTCGGGATGGTGCCAGGTTTCCTCCAGACGTGACGCTTGGCATTCAGGCCAAAGTGTTCAATCTTGGTTTCATCAGACCAGAGAATCTTGTTTCTCATGGTCTGAGAGTCTTCAGATGCTTTTTGCAAACTCCAAGCGGGCAGTCATGTGAATTTTTCTGAGGAGTGGCTTCCGTCTAGCCACTCTACCGTAAAGGCCTGATTGGTGGAGTGCTGTAGAGACGATTGTCCTTCTGGAAGGTTCTCCCATCTCCACAGCAGAATTCTAGAGCTCTGTCAGAGTGAACATCGGGTTGTTGGTCACTTCCCTGACCAAAGCCCTTCTCCCCAGATTGCTCTGTTTGGCCGGTCGGCCTGCTCTAAGAAGAGTCTTGGTGGTTCCAAGATTTTTCAATTTAAGAATGATGGAGGCCACTGTGTTCTTGGGGACCTTCAATGCTGCAGATTTGTTTTGGTACACTTCCACAGATCGTACCTCAACACAATCCTCTCTGAGCCCTAAGGACAGGTGTGTGCCTTTCCAAAGCATGTCAAATCAATAGAATTTCACACAGGTGGACTCCAATCAAGATCTAGAAACATCTCAAGGATGATCAATGGAAACATGAGTTTAATTTTGAGTCTCATAGCAAAGGGTCTGAATACATATGTAAATAAGGTTTTTTTTTTCCTTTTTTTTTTATTAGCAAAAATGTCTAAGAACGTGTTTTCGCTTTGTCATTATGGGGTATTGTGAGTAGATTGCTGAGGAAATGTTTTTATTTAATCAATTTTAGAATAAGGCTGTAACGTAACAAAATGTGTACATATATATTTGTATTCTGGACTCTGACTCTTAATTCCTTTCCTTATGTTTTAGGGTCTGCGTGTATTGTTGTGTAATGTTAGGTATTACTGTACTGTTGGAGCTAGAAACATCATCATTTAGTTAGGCATTACTGTACTGTTGGAGCTAGGAACATAATCATTTAGCTAGATATTACTGTACTGTTGGAGCTAGGAACATCATCATTTAGTTAGGTATTACTGTACTGTTGGAGCTAGAAACATAATCATTTAGCTAGGTATTACTGTACTGTTGGAGCTAGAAACATCATCATTTAGCTAGGTATTACTGTACTGTTGGAGCTAGGAACATAATCATTTAGCTAGGTATTACTGTACTGTTGGAGCTAGGAACATCATCATTTAGCTAGGTATTACTGTACTGTTGGAGCTAGAAACATCATCATTTAGCTAGGTATTACTGTACTGTTGGAGCTAGGAACATCATCATTTAGCTAGGTATTACTGTACTGTTGGAGCTAGGAACATCATCATTTAGCTAGGTATTACTGTACTGTTGGAGCTAGGAACATCATCATTTAGCTAGGTATTACTGTACTGTTGGAGCTAGGAACATCATCATTTAGCTAGGTATTACTGTACTGTTGGAGCTAGGAACATCATCATTTAGCTAGGTATTACTGTACTGTTGGAGCTAGGAACATCATCATTTAGCTAGGTATTACTGTACTGTTGGAGCTAGGAACATCATCATTTAGCTAGGTATTACTGTACAGTTGGAGCTAGAAACATCATCCTTTAGCTAGGAATTACTGTACTGTTGGAGCTAGGAACATTATCATTTAGCTAGGTATTACTGTACTGTTGGAGCTAGGAACATCATCATTTAGCTAGGTATTACTGTACTGTTGGAGCTAGGAACATAATCATTTAGCTAGGCATTACTGTACTGTTGGAGCTAGGAACATAATCATTTAGCTAGGTATTACTGTACTGTTGGAGATAGGAACATCATCATTTAGCTAGGTATTAATGCACTGTTGGAGCTAGGAACATAATCATTTAGCTAGGTATTACTGTACTGTTGGAGCTAGGAACATAATCATTTAGCTAGGTTATAATGCACTGTTGGAGCTAGAAACATCAGCATTTAGCTAGGTATTAACGGACTGTTGGAGCAAGGAACAAAAGCATTTCACTACACACTTGATAACATCTGCAAAATATGTATACACAACCAATAACATTTGATGATTTGATAAGCATGGCTTGGTTATAACCATCGGGTAGCTGCAGATAGATAGATCAACTATCCAGTAGGTGCTGTAGATAGATCAACTATCCAGTAGGAGGTGCTGTAGATAATTCAACTCTCCAGTAGGAGGTGCTGTAGATACATCAACTCTCCAGTAGGAGGTGCTGTAGATACATCAACTATCCAGTAGGAGGTCCTGCCCAGCCCATAGTTGTTTTGTAATAGTGGACATTACGTTGAAGATCTGACTTTTTTTTATGGTACATATTCAAAATATTGTATACAAGGTTTGTCTAAATTTAAATTTGGTTACCATGATAACATAATCCCGTGGAAATTTGACCCTCAAAATAACAGTGCATCTGACTTTTTTTAAATCCTATGTATTTTCCACATAGATTCCACGTCACAATACATTGACAAATGATGTTGATTTATCCAGTTTGTACCCAGAGGAATGGTATTGTCTCTTATCCGTCCACTGTATCTGTATTGAGACCAGATTTCATGGTCCCTCCCTGTATACTAATTATTTGACTGATATTCTTTCCAAATAATATTATTTATTTATTTATTTTAAAACACATTTTGATGTCATTAGTCAATGGTGCCACCTGTCAAATATTTAAATAGGCCGGGATTATTATGATATAAATGATTTCACGGTCCAGACACCTCCGGAGGTGGTCAGGAAGATCTGATCACTATCAGATCCCAGTGTGTCTTTTGATAGTATATACCTGTCTACAAATGTGGGCAGAATCAGGATGTAGAAACAGGGCCTAAAGGTTATTGCAAAAACTCCTACATTCATTCACAGATTTTACTGCTACATGGGAGTTTTGAACAATGTACTCTTGTAAAGTACTGTTCAAGGTGTTTTACAACAAAGACATAATTGGAGACTGTCACTAAGCTCATGAAGGATACATCCATTAAGGCCACCATGCTGCGACAGGACTCCAAGCTGAAGCCTTCTGTCTTCTTTGCATTCCCTGTATAAAAAGCAACACATTGTGCACCAAACACCCACCGTATCCTCGTGAGTGATTCTGATCTCATCACAACTAACGTATGTCTGTTCAAACTCCTGCTTTTGATCACAAATGACTGGGAATCTCCACGATGACTGATTTTCTCTCTACTTACCTTGGAGGAGAGTGTCATTTAGAATCCTCTGAAGCTGTTCAGCGTCCACCTCCTCAAACTTTTCAGTCAAAATACAAAAACAAGCGTTATTGATTATATAAATATATATAGTTTTACAATTGTTAAAAAGTAGTAATATTCTCAAAAGCTATATTTTTTATTTCACCTTGCCTCGTTTTTGTGTTCAAATGAAAAACATTGGGAACTTGCCTGATCAGAATATTGCCGAAACAGAGTTTGTTTGTTGTCCATATCTGCTCTATTGTGAGTAGGCATGGGCTACAAAAAAATATATAAGATATAAAAAAGGAAGAGAATATCAGAAGAAATACACGGTTCACCTTAAATACCTTGGGGATTTCCTCAATATCTACATATATGGGGTGAAATACAGTTTTCCTTAAATACCTTTGGGATTTCATCAATATCTTGGTCATTTGAATTTTCACTGAGGAAAAAAGAGGAAGACTGTTTTGTTTCTGTTAGGAAAACATAAATTATAGTGAAACTCAGCCCAGGATTCAATCTCGTTGTGGGTTGCAGATTTTAAAAGCACAGTTACAGCGTTCGCAGAGATTGCATTCACAGTAAAACATTGCAGATGTTGAAAATGACCTTTAAATGGTGCATTGTTTACAGTCACAAACGAATTGAATCCCGGTCCTAATGTTTGCTATGATCACTGACTGTAAAAAAAAAAAAGTGACATTAACTAAGGGCATAGTTCACCCAAGTTGAACTATTCCCCGAATGCAGTCTATGGACAAGCTAGGACCGCAATATATTTATTTTTCATGCTTTATGTCCAAATCATCTTAAACTAACTTTATTGGAAACCAATATGAAATGGTGTAACTTGGATAAACAACCCCATTGTTATTCATGGTGTTATGGGGTGGGGCTGTGATTACTGGATGTGGGTCTTCGCCTTGGAGAGGATGGAAAGGATGAAGGAGGCGGTTTCGTTTGGGTTGAAGGATGCTGGCACAATCAGGTATTCACCAGGTTTCAGCCTGGAGAACTGCACCACTGTTCGAGCGTCCGTGTAGTTCTTGGTTTGGGCGACAGGCACATTGTTGTTGAAGAAGAAGGCAGGAAACTTCCCCCTCTGTCCTTTGAACTGAGATCACAATAATATAATGTTTTACATAAGCCTGCAGATCATTTCCAATCAAAATCTGGACCTTGAAGCCATTTCTACCACATGTGATGATCCATGATATTGGCCAGATAGTCTAGTGGCCGCTCTAACTTTTATAACGTTATTTGTGAAATGTATGTTTAAAAGTTCCTTACTTGGGCAGGCACCTGTTAGAAAGTAAAACAAAGACAATTAAATTGCAGGAACAATAGCATATCTGGGCCAGTTGAATTTATTGTTCTGGGATGACATCATACATGTAGGTTTACAAATGGGCATATTTGCATTGAGAACTGCACAGTGCCAACATACAAAGAGATCTCTGATTTAACTTACACTACTGACATGACAGTTTATGGCACAATAACAGTGCTACCTGTAACAAAGTCCTCAGACGAAGCACGTAGCTTTGCTTCAATCTGTATTTGTTTTTTGGGGGATAAAGTTGAGATAAACTACAGTATACAACATAATGAAAGGCGTGCACCAAAGAAGGGCACTGACCTCAAAGATGTTGATGCCGATGTGGAGACTTTTGACCAGGCGTCTGTTTCTCTTGTCAGGCTTCTGCATCAGAGACACCAACATGTTGTTGTCCCCCTGTGTCTCAGACCAGTCCCTGTCTAATCCCTCAATCTTCACCCGATACTGGGGATTTGTCCAAAAACTGTCTGGGAGCCAGCAAAAATATGGACATGTTGACGGTAAATTCTGGTAATTTATAGTCATCAACTGCAAATAATTCCTTGTTGAAAGCAAAACCTTTCAATCAAGATGTAATTTACCTGGGAAATTCATGCAACCACCAGCAGTGGTTCCTGCAACCCATCTGCCATCATGTAAGGAGTGTGTCCAAAGACCTTTAGAGTTGCCGTCAAGAAAATCAGGGCACATACAGCAGACAGTCACATCTGAGAAGTGCTCACAGAAGTCTTCCATTGTCATCCTGAGAAGACAACCAAAATTGTGAATTGGTTCTGGTATTGAAATATCAGTATAGATGTGAACTGACACTGTACTGTATGTGTTAATCTCTTTCAACAAAATATTGACATGGTCTGCAAGCACATTTCTGCATTAAATGGTTTACCAGAATTCCCCATCCTCTTTCACTGACAGACACATCTTCCTATCGTCAGGACTCACTGTTTGCCACATGGAGGACCTGATTGAAGTACAAACATCATGTCAATAGTTTGGATGCGGTAAGGCCACTGGTTAGTTAGTGGTGGTACTCCAGAGTCTAGATGGCCAAGAGACAACCATGTAAAAGCTTTAACACTCTGGCTGCTTGTAAGTGACTTCCGAATACAATGTAAAAGATAAGGGAGATTAGCTGACATTTCATAAAGACCTGTCAAAGACAATGGGTGTGATGATATCACAGTCACTTTGAGCTAAAGCCATGTCACTTTCAGTACCAAAATCATTTGGGTTCATGGATTATTATCACATCAAGATATTCATGAAAATTGAACAGTGATGTTGACAGTGTTATAGCTAATGTTGTGTCCATTTCAGTTTTTTATTTATTTATAATACTAAAGATATCAATAAAAAAGTGCCTTTTCAATAAGTGTAATAGAATCAGAATGATTGGCCACAACATTTACATACTGAGGAATTTGACCTGGTGAAATGGTGCTGGCTAAAATATATATATATATATATATATATATATATATATATATATACAGTGGGGAAAAAAAGTATTTAGTCAGCCACCAATTGTGCAAGTTCTCTCACTTAAAAAGATGAGAGAGGCCTGTAATTTTCATCATAGGTACACTTCAACTATGACAGACAAAATGAGGAAAAAAAAATCCAGAAAATCACATTGTAGGATTTTTATGAATTTATTTGCAAATTATGGTGGAAAATAAGTATTTGGTCAATAACAAAAGTTTATCTCAATACTTTGTTATATACCCTTTGTTGGCAATGACAGAGGTCAAACGTTTTCTGTAAGTCTTCACAAGGTTTTCACACACTGTTGCTGGTATTTTGGCCCATTCCTCCATGCAGATCTCCTCTAGAGCAGTGATGTTTTGGGGCTGTCGCTGGGCAACACGGACTTTCAACTCCCTCCAAAGATTTTCTATGGGGTTGAGATCTGGAGACTGGCTAGGCCACTCCAGGACCTTGAAATGCTTCTTCTGAAGCCACTCCTTCGTTGCCAGGCGGTGTGTTTGGGATCATTGTCATGCTGAAAGACCCAGCCACGTTTCATCTTCAATGCCCTTGCTGATGGAAGGAGGTTTTCACTCAAAATCTCACGATACATGGCCCCATTCATTCTTTCCTTTACACGGATCAGTCGTCCTGGTCCCTTTGCAGAAAAACAGCCCCAAAGCATGATGTTTCCACCCCCATGCTTCACAGTAGGTATGGTGTTCTTTGGATGCAACTCAGCATTCTTTGTCCTCCAAACACGACGAGTTGAGTTTCTACCAAAAAGTTATATTTTGGTTTCATCTAACATTCTCCCAATCCTCATCTGGATCATCCAAATGCTCTCTAGCAAATTTCAGACGGGCCTGAACATGTACTGGCTTAAGCAGGGGGACACGTCTGGCACTGCAGGATTTGAGTCCCTGGCGGCGTAGTGTGTTACTGATGGTAGGCTTTGTTACTTTGGTCCCAGCTCTCTGCAGGTCATTCACTAGGTCCCCGTGTGGTTCTGGGATTTTTGCTCACCGTTCTTGTGATCATTTTGACCCCACGGGTGAGATCTTGCGTGGAGCCCCAGATCGAGGAAGATTATCAGGGGTCTTGTATGTCTTCCGTTTCCTAATAATTGCTCCCACAGTTGATTTCTTTAAACCAAGCTGCTTACCTATTGCAGATTCAGTCTTCCCAACCTGGTGCAGGTCTACAATTTTGTTTCTGGTGTCCTTTGACAGCTCTTTGGTCTTGGCCATAGTGGAGTTTGGAGTGTGACTGTTTGAGGTTGTGGACAGGTGTCTTTTATACTGATAACAAGTTCAAACAGGTGCCATTAATACAGGTAATGAGTGGAGGACAGAGGAGCCTCTTAAAGAAGAAGTTACAGGTCTGTGAGAGCCAGAAATCTTGCTTGTGTGTATGTGACCAAATACTTATTTTCCACCATAATTTGCAAATAAATTCATAAAAATCCTACAATGTGATTTTCTGGATTTTTTTTCCTCATTTTGTCTGTCATAGTTGAAGTGTACCTATGATGAAAATTACAGGCCTCTCTCATCTTTTTAAGTGAGAGAACTTGCACAATTGGTGGCTGAGTAAATACTTTTTTTCCCCACTGTATATATATATACACACACACTACCCGTCACAAGTTTTAGAACACCTACCTATTTTTTATGTTTTCTACATTGTAGAATAATAGTGAAGACATCAAGACTATAAAATAACACATATGGAATCATGTAGTAACCAAAAAAGTGTTAAACAAATCAAAATATATTTTATATTTGAGATTCTTCAAATAGCCACACGTTGTCTTGATGACAGCTTTGCACACGCTTAGCATTCTCTCAACCAGCTTCACCTGGAATGCTTTTCCAACAGTCTTGAAGGAGTTCCCACATATGCTGAGCACTTGTTGGCTGCTTTTCCTTCACTCCGACTCATCCCAAACCATCTCAATTTGGTTGAGGTTGGGGGACTGTGGAGGCCAGGTCATCTGATGCAGCACTCTATCACTCTCGTTCTTAGTAGAATAGCCCTTACACAGCCTGAAGGTGTATTGGGTCATTGTCCTGTTGAAAAACAAATGATAGTCCCTCTAAGAGCAAACCAGATGGGATAGTGTATCGCTGCAGAATGCTGTGGTAGCCATTCTGGTTAAGTGTGCCTTGAATTCTAAATAAATCACAGACATCGTCAACAGCAAAGCACCCCCACACCATAACACCTCCTCTTCCATATTTTACGGTGAGAAATACACATGCGGAGATCATCCGTTCACCTACTCTGTGTCATACAAAGACATGGTGGTTGGAACCAAAAATCTCCAATTTGGACTCCAGACATATTTCCACCATCTAATGTCCATTGCTCGTGTTTTTTTTGCCCAAGAAAGTCCCTTCTTCTTATTGGTGTCCTTTAGTAGTAGTTTCTTTGCAGAAATTTGACCATGAAGGCCTGATTCACACAGTCTCCTCTGAACAGTTGATGTTGTGTCTGAACTCTGTGAAGCATTTATTTGGGCTGCAATTTTTGAGGCTGGTATCTCTAATGAAGTTATCCTCTGCAGCAGATGTAACTCCTTTCCTGTGGCGGTCCTCATGACAGATAGTTTCATCATAGCACTTGATGGTTATTGCGACTGCACTTGAAGAAGCTTTCAAAGCTCTTGACATGTTCTGTATTGACTGACCATCATGTCTTAAAGTAAAGAGCTGTTCTTGCCATAATATGGACTTGGTCTTTTACCAAACAGGGCTATCTTCTGTATACCACCCCTACCTTGTCACAACACAACTGATTGGCTCAAACGCATTAAAAGGGAAAGAAATTCCACAAATTAACTCATAAGAAAGTAATTGAAATGCATTCCAGGTGACTACCTCACAAAGCTGGTTGAGAGAATGTAAATAGTGTGCGAAGCTGTCATCAAGGCAAAGGGTTTCTATTTGAAGAATGTCAAATATAAAATATATGTTTGATTAGATTTTTGGATTACTACATGATTCCATATGTGTAATTTGAGTGTTTTGATGTCTTCACTATTGTTTTACAATGTAGAAAATAGTAACAATAAAGAAAAACCCTTGAATGAGTAGGTTTTCTAAAACTTTTGACCGGTAGTGTATTTATAAACAAAGTATGTAGACTACACTGTAGATACAGCAAAACAGAACAATTACACATACTGAGGAAGAATCTAATAAACAAAGTTGTCTATTGTGAATAGCTAGTTCTTACTTATCACTCCAGCCTCCCTTCCACTCTCCCTGGCCCCAGGGGTTGAAGAGGCGGATCAGATTCACTGGCCTGCCTTTGCTCATGATCTGTGGAAGAAACCAGACTGAACACCAGCTGTAATCTCAGAGCAGGAAATGAATCTGGATCCCCGATGGGACAAACCAGCATCTTTACCATTAGACCAAGAGGAATTCCATTGTGGACCGAAGGCTGGCACTAATTTTGAAGTCTCAGGCATGGCTGCCTCATCACAAGACCAACTCATGTTCGCTACACATGGATAGGGTTAATTGTTCATGGCAGAATTACACCACACATCCTCTCCCATTTCCCTCCAGGTGGAACTACAGTAAATAGTTGGCTCTATTCTGACAAAGCAAACAATGTTTTTTCTTGGCAATAAAGGAAAGAGAGCATGTGGCCAAAAGATATCAGCTCCAAAGCTTTTCTGTCAGATTGTTAGTTCCATAGAGTACCTGTTTAACCCCTGTGACGGCGTAGGCATGACCCCTCACTAATCCATTGGGTGCCACCGTGTTCGCTGATGTTTCCTACAGAACAATAGACACAGGTTATTAGGTATTATAAGTAAAGTAATTGGATCATAACAGAACAGAGGTTTCAGTCACAAAATAGGACATGGCTAACTATGAACAATATGAACACAACCTTGATCTCTTGTGTGTTAAGAGACGTTAAAGGACACGTCTTAACTTCAACTACGCTTAATAACTCATATTCTCATATATCTTGACATCATTGCATGATTCATGGTAACTTTGAGTTACACATATATTTCTGCTCTACTAACTGGTTAGTTTAAAGGCCCATAACAGTGTTTCGGAGGGTGGTAGTGCTGCTCACCCCTTGAGGTGTGCCACACCCCATCAGAGATTTGGATTGGACAGCTCTTAACAGGATGTCCCACAGATTCGATGGAGCGTCAGTGAGCTTGAAAGTGATGTGAACCCCGCCAGTGAAGTCCATCATAGCCTCTGAAGGGGTCCCTAAATTCATGTCTGCGTAGGAGCCACACACCCTGCCAGAAGAAGACAGGTCATTAAGTCCTACATCGAGGAGGTGTTAAACTGTCTTATAACCAACTGATGTGGCTAACATACTTGGCGTAGGCTTTCTCCAGCAAGGCGGGCCAAAACTCATTGGGAGTTTTTGAATGAACGAAAATGAGCCTGCCATCAACTGTTGGTAGCTTGTCATCGATCACAACGTCCACCCACTTCCCAAACCTCCAGAACTGAAAGATAGGAGGAGAGGACAATGATTCCTAGAGAGACTTTTCTCTATGGGGCTTGAGAAAGGCATAGCCTAAGTACAGAGAGTCATTAATGGTAATTAAATTGTTCTCAATACCACTGAGAACCTTTTCAATGCATTAATAATCCTTTAAGAATGACAGTTATTGCAATAGGTCAAGGCATTTCTCACAAAGATAATGTACTGAGCCTGAGGTAATTTACCCTGAAGTGGAATATTCCGCAGTAATTATCTTTAAAGCTCTGCTTTAGGGGTACTACTTGTTCAAGGATGTCCTTCTGGAACGTCAAAGCCCCAATGGAAGCAAGAAACCAGCAATCTCCTAAAAAAAAGAAATGACAAGTTTATGCACCTCGTGACATTTGTAATGCAAAGGGCATGGTGTGGTAGGGGCATGGTGTGGTGGGGCATGGTGTGGTAGGAGCGGCATAGTGTGGTAGGGGCATGGTGTGGTAGGGGCATGGTTTGGTAGGAGCATGGTGTGGTAAGAGGGGCATGGTGTGGTAGGAGGGGCATGGTGTGGTAGGAGGGGCATGGTGTGGTAGGGGCATGGTGTGGTAGGGGCATGGTGTGGTATGGGCATGGTGTGGTAGGGGCATGGTGTGGTGGGGGCATGGTGTGGTGGGGGCATGGTGTGGTAGGAGCATGGTGTGGTAGGGGCATGGTGTGGTAGGAGGGGCATGGTGTGGTAGGGGAATGGTGTGGTAAGGGCATGGTGTGGTAGGAGCATGGTGTGGTAGGGTAATGGTGTGGTGGGGCCATGGTGTGGTGGGGGCATGGTGTGGTGGGGGCATGGTGTGGTAGGCGCATGGTGTGGTAGGGCCATGGTGTGGTAGGGCCATGGTGTGGTGGGGGCATGGTGTGGTGGGGGCATGGTGTGGTAGGCGCATGGCGTGGTAGGGCCATGGTGTGGTAGGGCCATGGTGTGGTAGGGCCATGGTGTGGTGGGGGCATGGTGTGGTGGGGGCATGGTGTGGTAGGCGCATGGTGTGGTAAGGGAATGTTGTGGTAGGGGCATGGTGTGGTAAGGGCATGGTGTGGTAGGGCCATGGTGTGATAGGGGCATGGTGTTAGGAGCATGGTGTGGTAGGGGCATGGTGTGGTGGGGACATGGTGTGGTAAGGGCATGGTGTGGTAGGGGCATGGTGTGGTAGGGGCATGGTGTGGTAAGGGCATGGTGTGGTAGGGCCATGGTGTGGTAGGGGCATGGTGTTAGGAGCATGGTGTGGTAGGGCCATGGTGTGGTAGGGGCATGGTGTGGTAGGGGCATGGTGTGGTAAGGCCATGGTGTGGAAGGGCCATTCTGTGGTAGGGGCATGGTGTTAGGAGCATGGTGTGGTAGGGGCATGGTGTGGTGTTGAAGCTTGCTTACAACCAAACCCACTTACCAACAATTCCTTGCCAAAAGTCAAACCTTGAAAGTCCATCAACAATAAAATGTGGATTCTGTACCATTTTCTGGAAGAGTGAATACACACATTACACCTATTAATAATATTAATAATTTCTATTCATAATTACAAATTAAAATCAGTTAATACAGTTGTAATGTGTGCAGATCTGGATGATGTCATACCGCTGGTCTCAACCACACCACTCTGCCCATGTCACCAGGGGAAAGTAGCCCATCACCAATGGAGTTATTGTCTGGGGGGAACATCTCATCGATGTACCTCACTCCCCTGACCAAACAGTATTGCTTCAGCTGCTGGAAGTCTTGGTTGCTGTGTTTCTCTGGATTGGCAAGGCTCCCAACACCCTCTTTCTTGTTGCGCTCCTGCATTATACTCATGCACACACCGGGAGGAGGCATCGTTGTACTGTACGCAGGATCTGTTAGCAGGGTGAAATGATCAAATACTCAGAATTAATAGGTGGAGCCTAAATATAAATAACTTTATTAAGTGTTGATGACAATTAGCAATATAACAGATATGCAAAACAACTATACAACACTATTGGAAAGTATATCCTTCAGCATATTGTAGACTCCATAGTTTGGCAAACTGCCTTTCCAGAAATTGCTTAATTTTTTTAAATATCTTATTCACGCAATACATTTTAACATCCATAAAGGTAATTGAAAGTGATGAAACATGGTAACACGTGTAGAAAATATATAAAGGTGGGTGCGGCAAATTCACCAGTGTAATTAAAAGTCCAGTACTCCTGGACTCCTTGAACACACTAGAAATGGTTTCACGGAAGTTAATGTTGAAAATTGACAAATTGCATCTGACAACCTTAAATGTTGGCAATTTCATTTGGCTTTGACTCTTGATTACAAATGTTACCCACATGATTCTCTATCATACTAACTAGGTAATGTTACCCACATGATTCTCTATCATACTAACTAGGTAATGTTACCCACATTATTGTTTATCAAAGTAACTAGGTAATGTTGCCCACATTATCCTCTATCATACTAACTAGGTAATGTTACCCACATTATCCTCTATCATGAAAACTAGGTAATATTTCCCACATTATCCTTTATCATGCTATCTAGATTAAGTAAATTGGTCTTTAATCAATTACAATTGATTCAATAATTGCAAATGGAAACATGATCATGTCTGATACATAACAAAGCCCTAATGAGATATACCACAGTACTGAAATCTTACCCCACCAGAGACATAAGCTAATAGAGTTGGTTCAAGTTTCTTACCTCAGAATATCACTATTTTAACCAGGGTTTTCATCTTCTGTAAACCAATTCATGTAATAGTCTACTTATATACTTGATTTCTGCCGTATTGCACTGTAACAGTAGGCTATGACATAATGTGTGGACAGGCACCACCCACAGTACACACATTGCTTTGGCTGTGAGCCCTGTCCCTTATCACCACAGCTTTCCATTGGTCAGGCCATTCTAATGGAAAATCTTGTGTAATTATGGAATCTCTGAGTTAAATGGCATTGTCTCTAATCAGCGTTCTCTGGAAGTGGACACACTGAAGACCGTTACTTACATCAGACAGCCTTAAGTGAGTATACAGTATCTGACCTGCATATTAATACGTCATTGTTTTGTAGTTGCTGGGTTAAAGGAACTCCCATGTATTTTGGTTTAAGGAACTAACATGTATTTTGGTTAAAGGAAATCCCATTTATTTTGGATAAAGGAACTCCCATGTATTGACAGTCCCCAAAAACGGGCACAAGAATTACTTAAAAAAGATGCTTACAGGATTATATTATTGATTTCTCACCATTTTACAAGTCAAAAGACAGCCATTTAAACGTCCACTGTCGAATAAACTTGTATTTGCCTCCCTCTGGTGGTCGGCTGCATCATTACATCAGTTCATAACACGTCACTTCAACGTTACGTCACAGGACGGTCCTTTGAAAAACATTTATCCAGCTCGACTGCTTCATGGCACAGAAATGGCAGAGTAATTGCTGAATTTGTCTAAAGCAGGTGGGTCTATCTACATAACTTGAATAGCTCTACGATAAAGAATGCAACCTACACACTTCCCTAAACATAAAATAAGTAAAGAAGTAATTTTATGTGGATATCAAAAATGTGTTTTACGTTGCAGGCAGAAACATTGCATGTGCTCACCACTACATTATTAATATATTACCCTCTTGCTAGACTGATGACTAAAACCAGTGCAAAACGTCTGTCAGCTTAACTGGTTTTAAAGGAACTCCCATGTCTTTCGGTTAAAGGAACTCCCATGTTTTTCGGTTAAAGGAACTCCCATGTCTTTCGGTTAAAGGAACTCCCATGTTTTTCGGTTAAAGGAACTCCCATGTCTTTCGGTTAAAGGAACTCCCGTGTCTTTCGGTTGAAGGAACTCCCGTGTCTTTCGGTTAAAGGAACTCCCATGTCTTTCGGTTAAAGGAACTCCCATGTCTTTCGGTTAAAGGAACTCCCATGTTTTTCGACTTCCGGCGCCGACAGAGATGGCAGCCTCGCTTCACGTTCTCAGGAAACCATGCAGTATTTTGTTTTTTTATGTATTACTTCTTACATTGTTACCCCGGAAAATATTAAGTTTTATTACATACAACCGGGAGGAACTATTGGATATAAGAGCAACGTCAACTTACCAACATTACGACCAGGAATACGACTTTCCCAAAGAGGATTCTCCTTTCATTAACCCAAACACAACAACAGACTGGATAGCACGTGGCTACTCAAAACAACGGCGGCGCCGGAGAAGAGGGAAACGCGCCGGTCTTTTGGTCAAGCTTACGTCGACGGGCGCATCGTGCACCTCTCCGAGTATTTTAATCGCCAATGTACAGTCTCTTGACAACAAAGTAGACGAAATCAGATCAAGGGTTGCCTTTCAGAGAGACATTCGAGACTGCAACGTTCTTTGCTTCACGGAAACATGGCTCACTCAGGACACGTTATCAGAGTCGGTACAGCCACCTGGTTTCTCCACGCATCGCGCGACAGAAACAAACATCTCTCTGGTAAGAAGAAGGGCGGGTGTGTGTCTTATGATTAACGAGGCGTGGTGTGATCATAACAACATACAGGAACTCAAGTCCTTTTGTTCACCTGACATAGAATTCCTTACAATCAAATGCAGACCGCATTATCTACCAAGAGAATTCTCCTCGATTATAATCACAGCCGTGTACATCCCCCCTCAAGCTAATACATCGACGGCACTGAAAGAAACTCATCGGACTCTATGTAAACTGGAAACCACATATCCTGAGGCTGCATTTATTGTGGCTGGGGATTTTAATAAGGCTAATTTAAGAACAAGGCTCCCGAAATTTTACCAGCATATCGAATGTGCCACCCGGGCTGGTAAAATCCTGGACCACTGTTATTCCAACTTCCGTGATGCATACAAGGCTATTCTCCGCCCTCCTTTCGGCAAGTCTGACCATGACTCCATTTTGTTGCTCCCAGCCTACAAACAGAAACTAAAACAGGAAACGCCCGTTCTCAGGTCTGTTCAACGCTGGTCCGACCAATCTGATTCCACGCTGCAAGATTGCTTCGAGCACGTGGACTGGGATATGTTCCGGATAGCATCTGACAACAACATTGATGTATACGCTGATTCGGTGAGCGAGTTTATTAGCAAATGCATTGGTGATGTTGTACCCATAGCAAATATCAAAACCTTCCCCAACCAGAAACCATGGATTGATGGCAGCATTCGCAAGAAAAACTGAAAGCGCGAACCACTGCTTTTAACCAGGTAAAGGCTACCGGAAACATGACTGAATACAAACAGTGCAGCTACTCCCTCCGCAAGGCAATCAAACAAGCTAAGCGTCAATATAGAGACAAAGTAGAGTCACAATTCAATGGCTCAGACACAAGAGGAATGTGGCAGGGTCTACAGTCAATCACGGACTACAAAAGAAAACCAGCCCGTCGCGGACCATGACGTCCTGCTCCCAGACAAACTAAACAACTTCTTTGCTCGCTTTGAGGACAATACAGTGCCACCGACACGGCCCGCTACCAAAACCTGCGGGCTCACCTTCACCGCAGCCAATGTGAGAAAAACATTTAAATGTGTTAACCCTCGCAAGGCTGCCGGCCCAGATGGCATCCCTGGCCGTGTCCTCAGAGCATGCGCAGACCAGCTGGCTGGTGTGTTTACGGACATATTCAATCAGTCCCTATCCCAGTCTGCTGTTCCCACATGCTTCAAGAGGGCCACCATTGTTCCTGTTCCCAAGAAAGCTAAGGTGACTGAGCTAAATGACTATCGCCCCGTAGCACTCACTTCCGTCATCATGAAGTGCTTTGAGAGATTAGTCAAGGATCATATCACCTCCATCCTGCCAGACACCCTGGACCCACTCCAATTTGCTTACCGTCCCAATAGGTCCACAGACGACGCAATCGCAATCACACTGCATACTGCCCTAACCCATCTGGACAAGAGGAATACTTATGTAAGAATGCTGTTCATCGACTACAGCTCAGCATTTAACACCATAGTTCCCTCCAAGCTCGTCATTAAGCTCGAGACCCTGGGTCTCGACCCAGCCCTGTGCAACTGGGTCCTGGACTTCCTGACGGGCCGGTCCCAGGTGGTGAGGGTAGGAAACAACATCTCCACCCCGCTGATCCTCAACACTGGGGCCCCACAAGAGTGCGTTCTCAGCCCTCTCCTGTACTCCCTGTTTACCCATGACTGCGTAGCCAAGCACGCATCCAACTCAATCATCAAGTTTGCTGACGACACTACAGTGGTAGGCTTGATTACCAACAACGACGAGGCGGCCTACAGAGAGGAGGTGAGGGCCCTCGGAGTGTGGTGTCAGGAAAATAACCTCTCACTCAATGTCAACAAAACAAAGGAGATGATCGTGGACTTCAGGAAACAGGAGAGGGAGCACCCCTATCCACATCGAGGGGACAGTAGTGGAGAAGGTGGAAAGTTTTAAGTTCCTCGGCGTACACATCACGGACAAACTGAATTGGTCCACCCACACAGACAGCGTGGTAAAGAAGGCGCAACAGCGCCTCTTCAACCTCAGGAGGCTGAAGAAATTTGGCTTGTCACCAAAATCACTCACAAACTTTTACAGATGCACAATCGAGAGCATCCTGTCGGGCTGTATCACCGCCTGGTACGGCAACTGCTCCGCCCACAACCGTAAGGCTCTCCAGAGGGTAGTGAGGACTGCACAACGCATCACCGGGTTAAACTACCTGCACTCCAGGACACCTACACCACCCGATGTCACAGAAAGGCCAAAGATCATCAAGGACAACAACCACCCGAGCCACTGCCTGTTCACCCCGCTATCATCCAGAAGGCGAGGTCAGTACAGGTGCATCAAAGCTGGGACCGAGAGACTGAAAAACAGCTTCTACCTCAAGGCCATCAGACTGTTAAACAGCCATCACTAACATTGAGTGGCTGCTGCCAACATACTGACTTAAATCTCTAGCCACTTTATACATAGGAATTGGATGTAACAAATGTATCACTAGCCACTTTAAACAATTTTGTATATAATGTTTACGTATCCGACATACTCATATCAAATGTATACACTGTACTCTAAACCATCTACTGTATCTTGCCTATGCCGTTCGGTCATCGACCCAAATCTCTAGCCACTTTAATAATTATAATTGGATGAAATAATGTATCACTAGCCACTTTAAACAATGCCATTTATATAATGTTTACATATCCTACATTACTCATCTCATATATATGTGTATATACTGTACTCCATACCATCTACTGCATCTTGCCTATGCCGGTCAGCCATCGCTCATCCATGTATTTATATGTACATACTCGTATTCATTCCTTTACTCTTGTGTGTATAAGGTAGTTGTTGTGAATTTGTTAGATTACTTGTTAGATACTACTGCATGGTCGGAACTAGAAGCACAAGCATTTCGCTACACTCGCATTAACATCTGCTAACCATGTGTATGTGACAAATAAAATTTGATTTGATTTGATTTTTGATTTGATTTAAAGGAACTCCCATGTCTTTCGGTTGAAGGAACTCCCATGTCTTTCGGTTAAAGGAACTCCCATGTCTTTCGGTTAAAGGAACTCCCATGTCTTTCGGTTAAAGGAACTCCCATGTCTTTCGGTTAAAGGAACTCCCATGTCTTTCGGTTAAAGGAACTCCCATGTCTTTTGGTTAAAGGAACTCCCATGGTGTGGATTTTGACCTGCAGAAGACTGTGGCTCCCACTTTTAGCATATCAGCAAGGCTGATACATCATCCATCAGGTTTGTGTAGAGCTCAGACACAGACAGTTGGGCACTACCAGTAATTACTCCCATACCAATGAGTTTCTCTGCAATTAGGTGTGGCTGTATGAATTAATTAATGTGACATTTTTGTGTAAAACCGGCAGTTGGCAACCCATCCCTTACAGGATTAATTGACACAAACAAACATTACAATAATTAGAAATGATCATTATTCCGGTGTTCTGCTCAGTGCATTCCGCATAAAGAATGAAAAATAACAATAACCCTCAAGCAGTAAAAAACAAAAATAAATACAGAAATATTAAACGGAAGCCGTTTAAACCCGGTCTGGCACAAAGAGAGGATTCACGTATGAGCGATACTATCACGTTTATAGGTAGGACCCAGGTGCATACTGTGTCGAAGTGACAAAGTTTATTACAACAGAGTCAGGCAAACAACAGGTCAAGGCAGGCAGGGGTCAATAATACAGAGAGAGTGTAAAGGTCCAGGACTGCAGGCGGGCTCAGGGTCAGGTAGAGGTCAGTAATCCAGAGTAGTGGGGCAAAGGTACAGGATGACAGGCAGGCTCAGGGCAGGCAGGACCGGGAAACTAGAAAACAGGAACAAGATACAGGCGGGAGCAGGGAAACAAAACGCTGGTAGGTTCTACGAACAAAACGAATTGGCAACAGACAAACACAGAACACAGGTATAAATACACAGGGGATGATGGGGACGATGGGCGACACCTGAAGGGGGGTGGAGTCAAGCACAAAGACAGGTGAAACAGATCAGGGCATGACAGATACAGATGTAGGATCTTAATCTGATCACCCTGTTGCAGGAAATGTAAAACTTGTAGTGTATTTGAGGTTTAAAAAGGCTTCTGAAGTTTGTAATTTCCACTTTGAAAAATGTATCAACCCCTACAAAAATGTCCATTAATTATAATTCCATAATTCACATTTCCTGTTGCTGCAGTATTATTTTCCTGCTGTAGAAAACTGGCTCAAATTAAGATCCTACACACAATCTATACATACCTGCACTGTGCTAAATAAAAAACTAAATAAAAAAATACATTTTAAGTGAGAAATCGACATTGGTCTGAAGCCAAAAAAGAAAGGAAATTCACATGAGCACCACAATGCCTTCTCCACCCATGCTCTACCAAGGTTTTCCAGATCACAGCTTTGACCTACTACAGTAGCTATGCTGGTCTATTGTACTTTAAACAATGTGTATGCAGGTTCCTTATGATTCAAACCTTCTCAAACAGCCTTCTCAAACAGTATTGTCGTTGTATTTCAAAATCATTCTAACATCGTTAACTTCTTAGGGAGCGGTGGGGCGCTAGCGCTCCCGACACTACCAGGTGAAATGCAAGGCACCAAATTCAAAATCCAAAAGTTGAATTATTAAACATGCATCAATATACAAGTGTTTCATAGTCATCAAAAGCTCTGCTTCTTGGCAATATCACAGCGTTGTCAGATTTCAAAAAGGCTTTACGGCGAAAGCACCACATTTGATTGTTTGAGGGTAGCACCTAACATATTTTTCCCATTAGCATGAATTCATAAGCCTTCACGGTTCACAGAAAACACATTTCACAGCGAAAACAAATCAATTACCTTTTGAAGAACTTCTGCTGAGGGCTTCCCAAGTGTCCAACGAAGACAATCCATGGTTCTTTTGTTAGAAAAAGTAATGTATTATATCCATAAATCTCAGTTTGGTTGGCGCGTTATAAAGAGAAAATAGAGCCTCCAATCGTCCATTGAAACGTGAAGAGAACTCGTTCAACTTATACCTATAAACTTGTCCAAGAACAATCAAACATAATTTTAAATGTATCCTTAGGAACACTTTTATGTATAAATAGTATAATATTTCAACCGGAATATAAACTGGGCGATAAGAAAGGAAAAAACCAAAGAACGCGCCAGCCAGGAGCGCGCATTTACTTGTATTGACATCTGTGTGGACACTTCCTTATTCGTCGTCTTCTCTGCTCTAAAAGCATCTAAAAAGAAAACACTTCAAAACACTTTCTCGAGACTGTTGACATCCAGAGGAAGCGATAGGTACTGCATTCATATGCCCTTATATGGGCATTTTCATATGCCCTTATATGGGCATTTTCATAAGGGAGGGGTTCTAAATAATCTGTCAAACCACTTTTTCCAGGACAGAAATTCCTTGGGTTTTCGCCTGCCATATCTGTTCTGTTATACTCACAGACAATATGTTAACACTTTTAGATAATTCAGAGTGTTTCCTATCCAATGGTACTGAATATGTGCATATCCTATTTTCTGGGCCTGAATGGGAGGCATTTTACTTTGGGCATGCCAGGCTCTCCAAAACGGTCACCTCGTGCGCTGCTCCCAAAGAAGTTCACCTTAAAGATCTAAATTAAAATTATTAAAATCCAAAAGACAAATTCTACCAGAGAGCTCCCTTAGATCATGGGAAAAGGCCACACTTGACCGTTGCACTTGAATCATTCCCACGGTGAATGTCAAGGCCCACTACACAATGAAACCACACAATATTGCAGAGTCTTTCATATTACTGGCCGCAATGTGATGAAAACTATGTGTGAGGAGGCAGAGGCACAGAAACTCACATCAATACTTTTGTCTGATAACACTGTTAAGGAGCAGTTCTCTCTCTGTGGGTCTAACCCCAAGAAGTTCTGGAAAACTGTGAAAGACCTGGAGAATAAACCCTCCTCACAGCTGCCCATGTCCCTGAATGTTGATGATGTGGTTGTTACTGACAAGAAGCACATGGCTGAGCTCTTTAATCAGTGGGATGCTCTTGATCGACATGTACGACCACGTGTTCCAGTTCACACCAATATCGAGCAACTTCACATACAGTGGGGAAAAAAAGTATTTAGTCAGCCACCAATTGTGCAAGTTCTCTCACTTAAAAAGATGAGAGAGGCCTGTAATTTTCATCATAGGTACACTTCAACTATGACAGACAAAATGAGGAAAAAAAATCCAGAAAATCACATTGTAGGATTTTTTATGAATTTATTTGCAAATTATGGTGGAAAATAAGTATTTGGTCACATACAAACAAGCAAGATTTCTGGCTCTCACAGACCTGTAACTTCTATTTTTTCTTTAAGTGAGAGAACTTGCACAATTGGTGGCTGACTAAATACTTTTTTTCCCCACTGTAGCCATTGAAGTGGGACAACATTTCACAGGCCACAATCAACAGTTCAAGTAACAGACACATCTCAAACTCAACTTTTCAGAGGAGACTGTGTGAATTAGGCCTTCATGGTCGAATGGCTGCAAAGAAACCACTACTAAAGGACACAAATAATAAAAAGAGACTTGCTTGGGCCAAGAAACACGAGCAAATGACATTATACCGGTGGAAATTGTTCCTTTGGTCTGATGAGTCCAAATGTGAGATTTTTGGTTCCAACCGCCGTGTCTTTATGAGATACAGAATAGGTGAACGGATGATCTCCGCATGTGTGGTTCACACCGTGAAGCACGTAAGAGGAAGTGTGACGGTGTGGGGGTGCTTTGCTGGTGACAATGTCAATGATTCATTTAGAATTCAAGGCATATTTAACCAGCATGGCTACCACAGCATTCTGTAGTGATACTCCATCCCATCTGGTTTACGCTTAGTGGGACTATCATTTGTTTTTCAACAGGACAATGACCCAACATACCTCCAGGCGGTGTAGGGGCTATTTGACCATGAAGGAGAGTGATGGTGCTGCATCAGATGACCTGACCTCCACAATCACCGACCTCAACCCAATTGAGATGGTTTGGGATGAGTTGGACCGCAGAGTGAAGGAAAAGCAGCCAACAAGTGCTCAGCATATGTGGGAACTCCTTCTAGACCGTTGGAAAAGCATTCCCCATGAAGCTGGTTGAGAGAATACCAAAAGTATGCAAAGCTGTCATCAAGGCTGTAACGCCCAGGCCTGAGATGACAGGCTGGAGCGTTTTGGTTTCGTTTTGGTGTAGGGTTTGTGTGTTCTAGGGTGTCTATTTCTATGTTGGGATAATGGTTCCCAATTAGAGGCAGCTGAGTCTCGTTGTCTCTAATTGGGAACCATATATATGTTTGGGAGTTGCACTTTAGTTTCGTGGGTTATTGTTTATGTTATGCTTATCATGTTCAGTCGGGTTCTTGTCTTTCGTGTCTAGTTAGGTTTCTCCAGTCATGTCTAGTTAGGTTTCTCCAGTCATGTCTAGTTAGGTTTCTCCAGTCACGTCTACTTAGGTTTCTCCGTTCGTGTTTAATTAGGTTTCGCCATTCGTGTTTAGGTTTAGAGTTCTGTGTTCAGTTTAGGATTTATCGTTAGGGCTCACGTCTCGTTCTTTGTTTTGTTTCTGTCCCGTTTTGTCAATAAATCATGTATTCTGGTTACATCGCTGCGTCTTGGTCTGTCCCTTCAGAAGATAATCGTGACAGAATAACCCACCACAAAAGGACCAAGCAGCGAGAGACCCGGGAGCTTAGGTCTTGGGAGGAGGAATTATTCTATGGAGGTGCTTGGGACCAGCCTGGAGAGTATCGTCGGCCCAGAGAGGAACTGGAAGCAGCGGCGGCTGAGCGGCGCAGGTGTGAGGACCTGATGGGAGCATGGGATCCGGTGAGAGGCAGGTTTATCAGACCTCGCCGGGCTAGGAAGCCCGTAAGGCAGCCCCAAGAAACTTTTTGGGGGGGGCACACGAGGAGGTTGGCCGGTTCAGGAGGGACTCCTGAGCCAACTTCTCATGCTTTGTGGAGAGAGCGTTGGGGAGAGCGTCGCACCGAAGGGACACCGTGCTATGCAGTGTTGCGCACGGTTTCCCCTATACGGATTCAGAGGCCGGTGCGAGAGATTCCCGCTCCACTCATCAGTCGGGCGAAACTAAGCGTTCAGTTAGGAAGAGTGGTGCCAGCTCTGCGCGCTAAGTCTCCAGTGCGCCTCCTGGGACCCGGATATCCTGCCCCGGTTCTGCGTGCGGTGTCTCCGGTACGTGTCCACAGCCCAGTGCGAGAGATCCCAGCGCCACTCATTGGTCGGGCCGAGGTCAGTGTGCTACCTGGTAGAGTGGTGCCAGCTCTGCGCGCAAGGTCTCCAGTGCGCCTGTTGGGACCTAGATATCCTGTGGTCCTACGGGCAGAATCTCCGGTGCGAATCTACAGCCCAGTCCGAGAGATTCCAGCTCCACTCACCCGTGAGGCCAGGGTTAGTGAGCTAGCTGGAGGTATGGTGTCGGCTCTCCGTATCAGGTCCCCGGTCCGGGTGGAGGTTTCAACACGTCCAGTCCCTGTTCCACGCTCCCAGACTCCTGTTCCACGCTCCCAGACTCCTGTTCCACGCTCCCAGACTCCTGTTCCACGCTCCCAGACTCCTGTTCCACGCTCCCAGACTCCTGTTCCACGTTCCCAGATCCCTGTTCCACGCTCCCAGATCCCTGTTCCACGCTCCCAGATCCCTGTTCCATGTTCCGGGGTCCCAGTCCGTGTTGAGGTTCCAACACGTCCAGTTCCTGTTCCGCGTTCCAAGACCCCAGTCCGTGTGGTGGTTTCTACACGTCCAGTCCCTGTTCCACGTGCCAGGTCCCCAGTGCGTCTTCAGAGTCCAGCACGTCCTGTTCCGGCTCCGCGCACCAAGCTCCCCGTGCGCTTAGAGAGTCCAGCACGTCCTGTTCCGGCTCCGCGCACCAAGCTCCCCGTGCGCTTAGAGAGTCCAGCACGTCCTGTTCCGGCTCCGTGCACCAAGCTCCCCGTGCGCTCAGAGAGTCCAGCACGTCCTGTTCCCGGCTCCGCGTACCAAGCTCCCCGTGCGCTTAGAGAGTCCAGCACGTCCTGTTCCCGGCTCCGCGCACCAAGCTCCCCGCGCGCTCAGAGAGTCCAGCACGTCCTGTTCCCGGCTCCGCGCACCAAGCTCCCCGCGCGCTCAGAGAGTCCAGCACGTCCTGTTCCGGCTCCGCGCACCAGGTCCCCCGTGCGCTTAGAGAGCCCAGTTCGGCCTGTTCCGCTCCCTCGCACCAGAGTGCGCCCCGAGCCCAGTTCAGCCTGTTCCGCTCCCGCACCAGAGTGCGGCGTCCGAGCCCAGTTCGGCCTGTTCCCGCTCCCGCCCCAGAGTGCGGCGTCCGAGCCCAGTTCGGCCTGTTCCCGCTCCTCGCACCAGAGTGCGGCCCCGAGCCCAGTTCGACCTGTTCCGCTCCACGCACCAGAGTTCCAGTGAGCATCACGAGTCCAGTACTGCCAGTTCCTGCTCCACGCACCAGAGTTCCAGTGAGCATCACGAGTCCAGTACGACCAGTTCCTGCTCCACGCACCAGAGTTCCAGTGAGCATCACGAGTCCAGTACGACCAGTTCCTGCTCCACGCACCAGAGTTCCAGTGAGCATCACGAGTCCAGTACGACCAGTTCCTGCTCCACGCACCAGAGTTCCAGTGAGCATCACGAGTCCAGTACTGCCAGTTCCTGCTCCACGCACCAGAGTTCCAGTGAGCATCACGAGTCCGGTACTGCCAGTTCCTGCTCCACGCACCAGAGTTCCAGTGAGCATCACGAATCCAGTACTGCCAGTTCCTGCTCCACGCACCAGAGTTCCAGTGAGCATCACGAGTCCGGTACTGCCAGTTCCTGCTCCACGCACCAGAGTTCCAGTGAGCATCACGAGTCCAGTACGGCCAGCTCCAGCCCCACGCACCAGAGTTCCCGTGAGCATCTTGAGTCCAGTACGCCCAGCTTCTGCTCCACGCACCAGAGTTCCAAGAAAGGGTCCAGGGCCTCCGGTGCGTGACATCAGACCAGCTCGTCCAGCACCGGAGCCCCCACCTGGGACAAGAGTACCCACCCGAAGACCCCCCACGGACTTTTGGGCGCGTCCGGAGTCCGCGCCTTTGGGGGAGGGTACTGTAATGCCCAGGCCTGAGATGACAGGCTGGAGCGTGTTGGTTTCGTTTTGGTGTAGGGTTTTTGTGTTCTAGGGTGTCTATTTCTATGTTGGGATAATGGTTCCCAATTAGAGGCAGCTGAGTCTCGTTGTCTCTAATTGGGAACCATATATATGTTTGGGAGTTGCACTTTAGTTTCGTGGGTTATTGTTTATGTTATGCTTATCATGTTCAGTCGGGTTCTTGTCTTTCGTGTCTAGTTAGGTTTCTCCAGTCACGTCTAGTTAGGTTTCTCCGTTCGTGTTTAATTAGGTTTCGCCATTCGTGTTTAGGTTTAGAGTTCTGTGTTCAGTTTAGGATTTATCGTTAGGGCTCACGTCTCGTTCTTCGTTTATTGTTTTGTTTCTGTCCCGTTCTGTCAATAAATCATGTATTCTGGTTACATCGCTGCGTCTTGGTCTGTCCCTTCAGAAAATAATTGTGACAAAGGCAAAGTGTGGCAACTTTGAAGAATCAAAAATATATTTTGATTTGTTAAACTTTTTTTTTTACTACATGATTTTGTAAGTGTTAGTTCATAGTTTTGATGTCTTCACTATTATTCTACAATGTAGAAAATAGTACAAACATAGAAAAACCCTTGAATGAGTAGGTGTGTCCAATCTTTTGACTGGTACTGTATACCTAAATGAATAAATGACAAATGGCATTTTACATACACCATGTCAATAAAAGGCTATAAATAAAGCATTGATATGAACATAAACTTAAACATTCACTTCTTGGAGAGAGAAGGAAACACTTATTACTTGGATTGACAAAGGATTCATGTTTACGCCACCCTCTCACTCCAGCCTTGTGTGAGAATCTGCCAGGCTGAGACCTTATCAGATGTGGTCTGGCGCCACAGGGTCGTAAAATTGCTCTGTGCTTGAGCAAGCTCCAAGAACTGTCTGGGATGACTCTTGAGAGGAGAGGAGCAGGATGGCCTTCTTTACAACTAGGTCCAAAAGGCTCCTTAACAGCTTCTACCCCCAAGCCATAAGACGGCTGAACAGTCAATCTAATGGCTACCTGGACTATTTGCAATGACCCCCCCACACACACACACCTTTTTTTATCCTGCTCCTACTCACTATCTATTTTATATGCATAGTCATTTTACCCCTACCTACATGTACTGTACATATTACCTCAATTACCTTGACTAACCTGTACCCCCCGCACCTTGACCCCTGTATATAGCCTCGTACAACTCTGTGTACTACTCCCTTCACAGAACAGTGCAAACTGTCTCTAACCAGAATAGAAAGAGGAGTGGGATGCCCCGCTGAACAACTGAACAAGAGGACAAGTAAGTTCCGTAATGAATATTTTGATTCCACCAACAGATATGAATAGCAGAGAAGTAGACAATAACTTGTTGGGGTAGTGGTCAAAACGGAAGTTGTTCGCAATTTTTTTTTTCGAAATTGTTAGTTAATGCGGTTTCTTAAACTGCTGTAACGTTTTATCCGAATATAAATGTTTTACTTTTTTGTCTAAATTGTTGCATGATTTCCCTAAGAGAATGACAGTTTGAAGTGATGATGTCACAATGGGGATCTTTAGAATATTGATGAAATGCAATGAAAGTGGATTTAGGCCAAAAAACAGACAAAAAGATTGATAACGTAAAAAATGTTTTAACACAGACCATTACGGACGTTTTGAAATTTGAGCAACGTTTCTAGCGGGCAGAAGAAGGAGAATAATAAGAAGAAGAAGTATGTCGAATATCTAAGCTGGGGCTCTTGCTGCGCAAGCCCCACAATTCATCTCATTGGTACATGACTGTTCAGTCTGTTGAATATTCCATTAATGAAAAGATGGATTTCTTGGCTGAATTAAAGTTTGATTAAACCTTCAAAAGGAACACACACTCATACACAATAAAGGAAGTTTATCAAATAAAGTAATTGACAGGAAAAGTAATTTGCTACATCAATTGTAGTCCCAGCCGCTCCCCTTCATTTGTGTAACAGGGTGAATGGAATGGAGAAATTGTTTACAATAGGCAGAGTAGGGATCAACAGGCGGCATGTGTCTCATAGGGCAACCTATTCCCTATAACGTTTCCCTGTATAATGCACTACTTTTGACCAGAGCTCTAAATTAGTGTACAATGTACATGGAATAGGGCGCCATTTGGGACACATTTCAACTGTTGATGAAGCCACCTGAAATCAATGGCTGCATACCAATTGTACATCCCTCTCCTCGTGGATATCCAAGGGTAAAAAAAAAGGGTATTCTATAAAAGTGCAAATAACTGACAAGTTGTTGCAGTAGTAGGTATAACAGATCAAGAGCTGTGTTAAGTTAAGTTCCCAGACAAATGCGACAAACAGCGCCACTCTCAGGGAGAACTCTGAATGTTCTATTCTCAGAAAAGGCCCATCTTTTCAAACAAAACACAATTTATTTATAATATATTCCAAACACTGGTGCAAACCAGATGATCCCAATCATGTAGGTAGTAAATTATACCCTCTGGTATGTTCTATTGCGTCTTGCGAACTGTCTAATAATTGTTTCTTTGTTTACTATTCACAATATTGTACGTATTAAATCAACTACGAAATTAACTGGCATGTCTAGGCTACACAGAACCACGGTGGACCCATTGTAAAATTTGAGATGTGTTTCTCCTATTTAATCTGTCCCAGTGCAAAATGCCAAGCTCTGCCCAATGGGGCGTCGTTAATGGAGCGCTCTGAAGTTAACCGTACTATCGTCATATGGCTCTATTCTCTCACTACACCGGACCTGGTGCGCTATTATTCCTTATGTAATTCATCAACTATTGCTTTAGATAATATTCATAGTTACGCTGCCATACCGTAGCGAGAGTTGCTGAAAATAATCGCAATTTTCACTGCATGTGTTTGATATAAGTAGCCTTGCACGAGCTGTGGCGTGCGCGATCCAGAAAGGCTTGTAGGAGCGGCTCATGTTTGATATGCTTGCCGAAATATACTGTTACAACAAAGTGTGTATGGACATGTCGATCGTGTCTTTTGTGCAGGCTACACCATGAAACAATAACATGAAGTTACAACATGAAGCTACACCATGAAACAATAACATGAAGTTACAACATGAAGCTACACCATGAAACAATAACATGAAATCGCACTTGAGGCATGGAACGCATAGTTCGAACATGAAGACTGTTTATTTAGCGTATGCTAGAGGAGCGCTAAGCAGCAGCTATGTAGGCGACAGAAACACAAACATAAATCACCATATCAATAGCCACGGCAAATCAGGTTCCAGAAAGTCCGCAACCGTAGCCACTCGGTAATAATTAATGATCTGCTTAACATGGACAGATTTGGGGCAGAGTGAACACTTGCCTTTGCCTCTCGCTCTCTGGTTTTGAGCAACAAAGCACAGCAAGGATTATTTGATTAAAATCTGTTGTCAAAGCTTGTGTCCATTTAGAAACTCCTTGGATGACATAATAATCATTTAATGCAACCTTGTTTTATTAATACAATAAAGAGTGGAACAAGGAGTTTTTTTTTCCCCGATAGTTTTTATTCGCATGACTAATGCAATACTTGTGTAGACAATAGAACACTGGCCCCATTTCTTCAAACCATCATAGGAGAAGTTGTGTGACTGCATTTCTATTTAACAAAAACCCCTCAATTTAAAACCCAACAACCAATATATCAACACGGTTACATGGATAATGAAAGGTAGTAGATCTTGTAAATATGCAGAGAATACACTAATGGGCAAGATAAAAAATATATATATATAGGATCCAATGGATGCTAGTTGCTAGTATAGAACAAAGGTTTGAGTTTTGATTAGTTAATAGTCCAGTTATTCTGTGTTGCTGTTTTTGCACTAACACACCTGTTTCAAATGAACAGGTGGTCCTCAGTCTGGACCACCGTCAGGTGTGTTAGTGCAGGGCTGGACCAAAAGCCGGAAACACCAACAGTAGTGGGCTCCCAAGTGGGCTGCCGAGTGGCGCAGTGGTCTAAGGCACTACAGACACCCTGGTTTTCGAAATCCAGGCTGTATCACAACCGGCTGTGATTGGGAGTCCCATAGGGCGGCGCTCAATTGGCCCAGCGTCGTCCGGGTTTTGGCCGGTGTAGGCCATCATTGTAAATAAGAATTTGTTCTTAACTGACTTGCCTAGTTAAATAAAGGTTACATTTTAAGTGTATGTGTATTTTTAAGTAGCTCTCCAGAACTATTAGAGATGGAGACCTCTGCCATACACATATACTTTAATAACCTTTACAGTATACCCAGAAACAAAACACAAACTACCACATTACCAGAAATAAAATATAATGTACCAGATGTGTACCAGAATGTAACCTATTATGTTTTACAGCCTATGAACCCATCAATTTCAAGAGTACCGTCATTTACTAAACACCCATCTTGAGTGCTCTCTTTAAACTGCAGGAGCTTCATATCTCAAAGTGCAACAAATCACCCTGAAACAAATGGTTTGTCCAGCAAAGCACCACCTTAGCACATGTTTCAAATCTCACGAAGTCTTCTTTCCGTCCTATTTGGTCTGCAGTTTATGTATACATGGAGACGTACATCCACTGGAAGAAGAAAAAAAAATCAAGAAATATCATGTAGTGTATATTAGTGTATATAATAGTATCAAGTTGGGTTTGGCCTCTGAGTTGACTTCTTCCAATGAGAAATGTCCCCAAATGAAATGCAATACAATCTCCCGTTGTTCTCTGTTTTCTTGACAACTAGAAAGGTGTGCCATCTAAATAACATTGGATACACTCAAAGTTCAAAACGTACTGCAGGACTGGAGTTAAATAACCCCTGGTGATGAGTAACTTTATTAACTGTTGATTACCTCATTCTCTTGAAGAGATATGACCCCTCCATCATTGAGTTGTCTGAATATTTCTGTTGAGAAGGGCATGAATTACATTATCTACAATGTAGATAAACTGTACCATGGCTTCAAACCCTCATCTAGCACAGGGTTTCCACATTCCTCATTCTGTCTGTCATTGCACTCACAGGGTGATCCTAGTTAGTTTGCTAGATCAGGGTTTTCCAAACTCGGTTGTGCCACCCTCTCTGTGCACATTTTAGTCTGCACGAATCCAAGCTTTTTATGGCAAAAACCAAAACGTGCACTGACGGGGGGAAACCCTGATCTAGCAAACTAACTAGAATCACCCTGTGAGTGCCATGACAGACAGAATGAGGAATGTGTCTTGTGTGCATGCACAAAGATGTATTGTGAACTATTCATATGTGGACTTACTGGCCATGCAGTTCATGCGTAGGACTAGGCTGATGAAACTCTCCATGCTGATGTTTCCAGAACGTCCACCGTAGCGCAGAGCCATCAGGTTTAACATGTCATCACCCACCCTGATCCCTGTAGAGGTAGAGGAGGGGCAGACTGGGTTCACATCTCACACCTTTAGTTCACTGGGTAAGATGTATTACGCATCAGCTGTCATGTAAATGGCCTAATGTTTAGTCTTACCCTAATAGTAGAGGTATCTGCAGTGAGTGATATTATGATGGGTGTTGTGACAGGAATGAGGCAACTTATTGAATTAAATGCCACAAGGGTGGAAGGTTCAAAGAACAAACTAGCCCCCGTAAAAATACAGATGTTGCCGATCATGTGAGACAATGGGCCAAATTGTGCTCAGCGTTCAACACCATAGTGCCCTCAAAGCTCATCAATAAGCTAAGGACCCTTGGACTAAACACCTCCCTCTGCAACTGGATCCTGGACTTCCTGACGGGCCGACCCCTAGGTGGTAAGGGTAGGTAACAACACATCCGCCACACTGATCCTCAACACAGGGGCCCCTCAGGGGTGCGTGCTCAGTCCCCTCCTGTACTCCCTGTTCACTTATGACTGCACGGCCAGGTACGACTCCAACACCATCATTAAGTTTACCGATGACACAACAGTGGTAGGCCTGATCACCGACAACGCCGAGACAGCCTATAGGGAGGAAGTCAGAGACCTGGCCGTGTGGTGCCAGGACAAAAACCTCTCCCTCAACGTCGTGAAGAGGGCACGACAAAACCTATTTCTCATGGGTCCTCAGATCCTCAAAAGGTTCTACAGCTTTACCATCGAGAGCATCCTGACTGGTTGCATCACTGCCTGGTATGGCAACTGCTCGGCCTCTGACCGCAAAGAACTACAGAGGGTAGTGCGTACGGCCCAATACATCACTGGGGCCAAGCTTCCTGCCATCCAGGACCTCTACACCAGGCGGTGTCAGAGGATGGCCGTAAAAATTGTCAAAGACTCCAGCCACCCTAGTCATAGACTGTTCTCTCTGCTACCGCACGGCAAACGGTACCGGAGTGCCAAGTCTAGGTCCAAGAGGCTTCTAAACAGCTTCTACCCCCAAGCCATAAGACTCCTGAACATCTGATCAAATGGCTACCCGGAATATTTGCATTGCTCCCCCCCCACTTCCTATCTCCCTCTTTTACACCGCTGCTACTCTCTGTTGTTATCATCAATGCATAGTCACTTTAATAACTCTACCTACATGTACATATTACCTCAACTAACCTGTGCCCCCGCCCATTGACTTTGTACCAGTACCCCCCTGTATATATTCTCTTGTATATTGTTAATTTACTGCTACTGCTACTTGTTACTTTTAATTGGATATTCATAAATTATTTTAACTGCATTGTTGGTTAAGGGCTTGTAAGTAAGCATATCACTGTAAGGTCTACACCTATTCGGCGCATGTGACTAATACAATTTGATTTGATTGTAATTCTTAAATTGTGACTTTAGAGGGGTTATAGCCAGTTACAGTATGTGACTAGCTGCAAGCCGTCTACCTTGTCTGCACAGGAAAATTCCACTTCCTCAAATAACATCTAAGATCCCTAAGATTATTATGGGAAGAAATTCTCAGCAAAAAGCTTCAAAAACATTATCATTCTTAAGTGCCTAAAATCTGTTATGTACATTCTGTGTGAGACAACAGGCTTCAAACCTACCACACATGGTTCTGAGAGAGCACGAGAGAGAGAGAGAATTTATGCAGTTTGATGGAGTCAAGACAGGTACTACGTATATCATATTGGATGATAAATAACCTAGCTATGGCAGCTATTAATCTACTACAGCACGAGTCAGCTTGGTTGGTTGCTGTCTCTCCCTCCTCCCTGCACCAGTGTCACTCGCTCACACTCACATTATCCTACACACACTGCACAGCGCCTGCTAGAGCTAACCTCTCTCTACCTCCTCTCCCTTGCGCTTTATCAGCTCCGGTTAATAAAGTAGCTTAAAAATTGACATTTCTGCTGCTTCCCTCATTCGGATCGGACCAGGTCTGGATCCGACCAGGTCTGTACGGAACTTGTCTAGATGTCCTTGGGTCCGTTTGGAATGGGTCTCTATGTTTAAAAAATGGATGGGAAAGCCCCAGGTCCATTTCTGAACATGTCCAACTTTTTGGACCTGTGAAGGCCTCTAGTTGGAGTTACGATATAGCCTCTCCCATCTGTTTTGCCTATTTCAAATTTAAAGACTGACTGCTAACCTGATTATCCTAACTCAGACTTGCGTGTAAATCATGCACTGATTTTCCTGATTTTACACTAGGGCCTAAAATCTATTTTTTTTGTTTGTTTGTTATGTCGAAAGTTACCTGAAGCCATGATTGCGTTCCTCAGTTCACTCAATGACAGCATTCCAGAACGGTCTACATCTGAACGGAAGAAGATGTCCTGGATGATGTAGAAAATAATAATTATACTTCCAGGTAAATTGTACTTGGAAAATTGGAAGAATTTAATAGTAATAATATATTTATAACCCGATACAGGTTTTGCCACAGACATGCTAATGAATTTACCTTGTACACGGTAACTTTTCTCCATAGACGTAGAAATTCAGCAACGTTCATTTTTCCAGTGATTGATGTCTGGAGAAGGAAATGGTTAAGGACATCGAATATAACATTTTAGATACAATTCAACCAGAGAGTGCCATTAGATCATGGGAAAAGGCCGCACTTGACCGTTGCACTTGAATCATTCCCACGGTGAATGTCTAGGCCCACTACGCTATGAAACCACACACTATTGCAGAGTCTTTCATATTACCGTCCGAAATTATATGGTGAAAAAAATGTGTAGGGAGGCAGAGGCACAGAAACTCACATCAATAGCTTTGTCAGATAACACTGGAAACTGACAATGACTCATAAACTCCCCAGCTTATGCTCTCCAGTTAGCTGTGAGGGCAGAGATGCCCATGTATTGACCTTCGTTCGCTTTGCGTGTCGTGGGATGCTATTCACGAGGACACATCGAGAGCATCCTGACCAGTTGCATCACCACCTGGTATGGAAACTGCTAGGCATCTGACCGTAAGGCGCTACAGAGTGAAGTGCATATGGCCCAAAACATCACTGGGGCCAAGCTTCTTGCCATCCAGGACCTATATAATAGGCGGTGTCAGAGGAAAGCCCATAAAATTGTCGGAGACTCCAGTCACCCAAGTCATATACTGTTTTCTTTGCTACTGCACGGCAAGCGGTACCGGAGCGCCAAGTCTAGAACCAAAAGGCTCCATAACAGCTTCTACCCCCAAGCCATAAGACTGCTGAACAATTAATCAAATGGCCACCGAACTATTACATTCTATCAATCAAATGTACTTATCAAGCCCTTTTTACATCAGCAGATGTCACCAAAGGGCTTATGCAGAAACCCAGCCTAAAACACAAAACAGCAAACAATGCAGATGTAGAAGCATTGTGGATAGGAGAAACTCCCCTAGAAAGGCAGGAACCTAGGAAGAGACCTATAGAGGAACCAGGCTCTGAGGGGTGGCCAGTCCTCTTCTGGCTGTGCTGGGTGATTATAACAGTACATGGCCATTAAGGCCAGATGAGTGACTGTATCATTGGATCCAGAGGAAATGATTATTATTGGAGAGAGCGTCTTTCAAAAGCGAACCTTCCCTCAGCTATGCATGTTTCTAACATAAACAGCATTAGTAATTGTCCCACACCAGTGATGACTGCTCACCTCCAATGCTTGGAAGAGCACTTTGGGACCTACTTCCCAATCTGTTTGACTGTGATCCTAGCACAGTTGACAAGACAGTAAGTGAAATCAAATAGCTGATCGAGTTATCATGTGACCAAATGCATTCAGGGCAGTGGCGGCCGGTGCCATTTAAGATGAGTTAACATTGGTAGTTAATTAAATAAAACATTTTTTTATTGATGGGGTCATAAGAATTTTCAGATCGTGGGTTAAACAAATTGAATATCCAAATTTAGATAAAAAAAACAGTTGGACATTTTGAAATGGGATAACATTGTTTGTTTGTGGTCTGTTTTTATGTTGGTATAACTTTATTTGCTGTATTTTCCTTTCGAATTCAGATTGCTGGGTTTGTAAACTGGTTTTGAGATTACATGAAGATGAAACATGAAACAAAATCTCTCTCTCTAGTCTATACCATAGAGACATTCATTCACAGATTTTACTGTTACATGGGAGTTTTGAGCAATATACTCTTGTAAAGTACTGTTCAAGTTGTTTCACAACAGAAAACATAATGGGAGACTGTTACTAAGCTCATGAAGGATACATCCATTAAGGCCACCATGCTGCGACAGGACTCCAAGCTGAAGCCTTCTGTCTTCTTTGCATTCCCTGTATAAAATGTGAAAAGGTGGCACATTCTCCTATGTTCAAACTCCTGATTTTATTCACAACTAGTGGTGGGCATCAATATTGATAACTTGATATGATATCGATATGAGCAAGGCATAACGTGATATCTGTTAACCTACATTATGTAAAACAAAATACATGACTGCTCCTGCATGCACAAAACATGTTCTCAATTTATAGCATACTTCACTGTCTGCTGATGGGCTATCAATGGGCTTCCTACTGGTTGGGTAGTTTAGACTCTCAGAACATGTACACCTGGCCCAATAGGCAATCAGCAAGCAGTTGTCTGAACTTCATAAAGCCGCTGAAGTTGCATTGTTATTTATTCAAACCGTTAAGATATTGATTTTGGTTAGAAACAATGCTACTGATATCGATATAGATTTTCCAAATCAGTGCCCAACACTATAAATTACAATAGATTTTCTCTCTACATACCTTGGATCAGATTTTCATTCAGACAGCTCTGGAGCTGTTCAGCATCCACCTCCTCAAACTTTTTAGTAAAAAGAAAATTATACTGTTATTATAATTTTTTCGATTAGTTAAAAACAATGGGGCCATACTTGTGAAAATTAAAAATTGTTTAAGCTTTAGTTCAAGTTTAAGAATCAACTAATTAAAATTGGTGATGTAGTTCAAAGGCTATATGTTAGCTGTTCCCATTTCATAATCTGGCACATTTAGCCGCATGCTAATCTCGCCAGGTGGGAGGGAATATTTCCTGTAACAAAAACCTTTCAAATATCTTAAAAGGGACAATGCAGCAGTTTTTTTTCTCTTCTCAATATTAAATCATTTCTGTGTAACAATTAAGTACCTTACTGTGATTTGTTTTAAATTTAAATGGTTAAAAAGAAACAAAAATTGCCTTTTAGCAAATCACAATTTCTCAAGCAAGAATTATGCTAGGACTGTCTGAGAGTGGTCTGAGTGGCGAGGAGAACTAAAAACTAGCTATTATTGGCAGAGAGGTTTGGAAGTCTCATTCTTATTGGTCTATTAACTAATTTACTGCCGGTGATGTCAACATAGGCCAACACTCCATCCCACCAAAACAGGCAAACATTTCAGGCAGCCTTTTTAAACAGCTCTTACACTAAAAGAGCCTTATCTTAATTTTCACAATTTCACAGTATTATTCCAACATCATAGTTTGGAAATATATATAAAACCAAAAAAGATCTATTATATTGACAAGATAGCTGAATGACCGCTCTAGCATTGGAAAGACATGTCCTCAATGTTTGAAAGCAGGCAAGATCAGTTGGGACCATTCTAACCAATAACAGGGAAGATACGTGTGTGAACAACAGGCTCAACTAAGTCGTTTTCCCCCCAAAGTTGCCAGAATGCCGCATGCATCCACTTACACTGAGTGTACAAAACATTAGGAACACCTTCCTAATATTGAGTTTCACCCCCTTTTTTCAGAACAGCCTCAATTCGTCAGGGCATGGACTCTACAAGGTGGCGAACGTGTTCCACAGGGATGCTGGCCCATGTTGACTCCAATGCTTCCCACAGTTGTGTCAAGTTGGCTGGATGTCCTTTGGGTCGTGGACCATTCTTGATACACACGAGAAACTGCTGAGCGTGTAAAACCCAGCAGCGTTGCAGTTCTTGACACACTCAAACCGGTGAACCTGGCACCTACTATCTATATCCTGTGCAAAGGCACTTAAATATTTTGTCTTGCCCATTCACCCTCTGAATGGCACACATACAGAATCCATGTCTCAATTGCCTCAATGCTTAAAAATCCTTCTTTAAACTGTCTCCAACCCTTCATCTACACTGATTGAAGTGGAATTAAAAGGTGACATTAATAAGGGATCATAGCCTTGACCTGGTCAGTCTATGTCATGGAAAGAGCAGGTGTTTCTAATGTTTTGTAGTGTACACTCAGTGTACATCAGTACATTTGTAACAGCCTAAAAATTACGACATTTCTATTCGATATAATAAGCCTCACGTAAGTCGATACTCTTTCATGGACCTCCATTCAAAAAAGGGCTTATCTCTCGCAGACACATTTTGGGCGGAGTAAATCTTTCCTCTCTGATAAAACGCAGGAAAATCATGTTTTTGACTGCACTGGTCCTTCAAAAAATGTATACATAAATAAATGGAATTTGTTAAAATAGGTAAACTTGCCTACCAGAGGGATATACTGTATTTAAACTTCAAAATTCAAGGTTTACTTTCGTTCATATTCACTTGGTCTGTCTCAAGTGTAGAGTGCAGTGTATGATCATTGCATCCATGACTAGGCTACTTTACTAACGTTATGTTAGACAAAGCTCATTTTCACATATATGACAAAATCCCACGTTGTTGCCTGTCCGTTCCACACACACCCAGGTGCTTCCACAGCAATAAAGATGTAGGAGGATTATACAACATGTACGTTTCAATCCTTATGTCGTAAAAAAGAAAAGTAGAAGAGACTCAAGATCTTGTCAAATTTATCCCTTACTGCTATCACTAATTGGGGGTGTGACTCACTAAGATAGTAAGCCAAGATAACAGTGAGATGCTGTGAGTTTGAATCCCACTCGGGGCAATGTTTTTATTTGAGAAAAAAAACACTCCTCTGTTGATCCTTGGATAAAATAATGTGTATGTGACAAAATAGATGATTATAAAATGAATGTAAGATGTTGTACATGTAAATGTGGCCTACACGTCTATGTAATATATCCTATAGTAGTGACGATTCTTTACGAAGCAGTGTCAGTTTTGAACCGGATTTTTACACTGCCACCTGGTGAGGTTAGCAAAGGACTAAATGTGCCAGGTTATGTAATGGGAACAGCTAACATGGGAACAGCTAACGTGGGAACAGCTAACGTGGGAACAGTTAACGTGGGAACAGCTAACATGGGAACAGCTAACGTGGGAACAGCTAACGTGGGAACAGCTAGCGTGGGAACAGCTAACGTGGGAACAGCTAGCGTGGGAACAGCTAACGTGGGAACAGCTAACGTGGGAACAGCTAACGTGGAAACAGCTAACGTGGGAACAGCTAACGTGGGAACAGCTAACGTGGGAACAGCTAGCGTGGGAACAGCTAGCGTGGGAACAGCTAGCGTGGGAACAGCTAACGTGGAAACAGCTAACGTGGGAACAGCTAACGTGGAAACAGCTAACGTGGGAACAGCTAGCGTGGGAACAGCTAACGTGGGAACAGCTAGCGTGGGAACAGCTAGCGTGGGAACAGCTAACGTGGGAACAGCTAACGTGGGAACAGCTAACGTGGAAACAGCTAACGTGGGAACAGCTAACATGGGAACAGCTAACGTGGGAACAGCTAACGTGGGAACAGCTAGCGTGGGAACAGCTAACGTGGGAACAGCTAGCGTGGGAACAGCTAACGTGGGAACAGCTAACATGGGAACAGCTAACGTGGGAACAGCTAACGTGGAAACAGCTAACGTGGGAACAGCTAACGTGGGAACAGCTAACGTGGGAACAGCTAGCGTGGGAACAGCTAACGTGGGAACAGCTAACGTGGGAACAGCTAGCGTGGGAACAGCTAACGTGGGAACAGCTAGCGTGGGAACAGCTAACATGGGAACAGCTAACGTGGGAACAGCTAACGTGGGAACAGCTAGCGTGGGAACAGCTAACGTGGGAACAGCTAACGTGGGAACAGCTAACATGGGAACAGCTAACGTGGGAACAGCTAGCGTGGGAACAGCTAACGTGGGAACAGCTAACGTGGGAACAGCTAGCGTGGGAACAGCTAACGTGGGAACAGCTAACGTGGGAACAGCTAACATGTAGCCTTTGATCAAGTGCAACTACGTCAACAATTTTAATTGGCCAGTGCTTAAACTTGAACTAAAACTAAAACTTTTTCTAATGTTCAAGTATGGCTCCAATTAGTTTAAACGATTAGTCTTTTTTTTTATAGCTTTTTATTTCTCCGGTTATGCCTTTAAATTTACATTGCAATACCTTTCTTTGTTGTTGTTAAAAATCAAAACACTCTGAACTTGCCTGATCAGAATACTTCTGAAACAGAGTTCTTTTGTCATCCATATCTACTCCGCTGTATTCAAAATTGTCTGTAGATGTGGGCTAAAAAATGAACATGGTGATTTGATGAGTTAAAAAGGAGATGGAAGCAAAGCAATACAAGTGTTACATTAAAATGCATCTACATCAATATGAGGGAGGAAACACTTTTGGCCTTAAATACCTTTGGGGTTTTCGGGGAAAACAGGATATCCTCCATATCTTGGTCATTGGAGTTTTCACTGAGGAAAAAAACAAACCGTTTTGTTTCTGTTAGGAATACATGAATTATAGTGAGACCTAATGTTAGCTATGATCACAGACTTTATAAAAAATAAAATAATAATATTGAAAAAATTATGACATTACTTTATTATTCATGGGGTTATGGGGTGGGGCTGTGCTTACTGGATGTGGGTCTTCGCCTTGGATAGGATGGACAGAATGAAGGAGGCGGTTTCGTTTGGGTTGAAGGTTGATGGCACGATCAGGTATTCACCAGGTTTCAGCCTGAATAACTCCATCACTTCCCGAGCATTCAGGTAGGTCTTCGATTGGGCGAGAGGTACATTGTTGTTGAAGAAGAAGGCAGGAAACTTCCCCCTCTGTCCTTTGAACTGAGATCACAATAAAACAACATATTACAAAAAGGCTGTGCTAAAAGATGTCTTTATAAAACGTTACATCTGAACCGTAATGCAACAATTTTAAAAAGCTACTTGGTCATATATATGTTAAATAATGGTTGTGCAACAACCCAACCTGGTCTCAGAGCATTTCGTATTATTCTATAAGTAGATCTGAGACACTCCATTTAGTATGATATGTTACGTGGTATGTTGTATGGTATGTGTTAATTTGTGGAGGTCCATTTCGTATGATATGTTACGAATTACAATTAATATTATATGTTAAGAATTCACAAAACGTACAATATGTTACGAATTCTAAGTAGGTGGCTAGGTGGCTAACATCAGCTAGCTCTCTAAAGTTAGCTAGGCTAAGGGTTAGGTTTAAAGTTAGGAGTTAGGTTAAAGGGTTAAGGTTAGGGTTCGGGGAAGGTTTAGCTACATGCTAGGTAGTTCAGAAGTTCTTAAATGTCTAAAATTCTCCTTGAGGAGATTTGAACTAGCAACCTTTGGGTTGCTAGATGTTCACGTTATATGCCTACCCAACCACCCTCCTATTGTTTTTGCCAACCTTGGTGTGTAAACCGTACCAAAAGTAACATATCATAAATATAAGGATTATCTCAGATTTACATACAAAATAATACAAAGTGCTCTGAGACAAGGTTGCACAACCATTGTACAACAGAAACTACAGACCAAGGAGAATGCACAGGCCTATCTAGAGCAACAGTGTATTTTGTTAGCTCCTGTGTAACTGTATTTGTGAAAATGATGTTTAAAGTTGACTTACTTGGTCAGGCACCTGTTAGAAAGTAAAACGCATACAGTTAGCAGGAACAATAGCATATCTGGGCTGTTGAATTTATTCTCATGGGATGACATCATACTTGTAGGTTCATGTTGCTTTAGTTAAAGTCTAGTCATTTCATTTTTTTTGAAGAAATATTTTTTTTTAGCTGCAAATGTAGTGCTTCTGGGTCGTTGGTGAGAAGTGTTATACGGCTTATCATCTATGTCGTATGTGAGAAGTGTTATATGGCTTATCATCTATGTTGTATGTGAGAAGTGTTATATGGCTTATCATCTATGTTGTATGTGAGAAGCGTTATACGGCTTATCACCTGGGTCGCAGGTGAGAAGCGTTATGCGGCTTATCATTTGGGTCGTATGTGAGAAGTTTTACATGGCTTATCATCGGTGTCGTATGTGAGAAATGTTATACGGCTTATCATCTGGGTCGATGTGAAAAGTGTTATACGGCTTATCATCTATGTCGTATGTGAGAAGTGTTATTTGGCTTATCATCTGGGTCGTATTTGAGAAGTGTTATATGGCTTATCATCTGGGTCGTATTTGAGAAGTGTTATATGGCTTATCATCTGGGTCGTATTTGAGAAGTGTTATATGGCTTATCACGTGGGTCATATGTGAGAAGTGTCATATGGCTTATCATCTATGTCGTATGTGAGAAGTGATATTGGGCTTATCATCTGGGTCGTATTTGAGAAGTGTTATACGGCTTATCATGTGTGAGAGGTGTGATATGTGGGTAGTATGTGAAAAGAAAAGTGTTATGGCTTATGAAAGATGTGCACCAAAGAAGGGCAATGACCTCAAAGATGGAGAAACCGATGTGGAGACTTTTGACCAGGCGTCTGTTTCTTTTATCAGGCTTTTGCATCAGAGACACCAACATGTTGTTGTCCCCCTGTGTCTCAGAGCAGTCCTCGCTCAATCCCCCAATCTTCACCCGATACTGGGGATTAGTCCAGAAACTGTCTGGGAGACAACACAAAAAATATGGATATTTGGACTGTAGATTCAGGAAATGTTGAAGTCATCATGAACTGCACATAATTCTGTGTCAATAAAGGTAAGATTTACTTGGAAATTTCATGCAACCACCAGCAGTGGTTCCTGCAACCCATCTGCCATCGTGGAATGAGGGGATCCAATGACAAGTGGAGTTGCCATCGAGAAAATCAGGGCACATACAGCAGATATCCACGTCTGCGAAGTGCTCACGGAAATGTGTCATTGTCATCCTGAGAAGACAACCAAAATGGTGAACGATCAGGTGTTGTAATATCATCACTTGAAATGCTGCATGTGTCAGTTGTACTTATTGACATGGTCTGCAAACACATTTCTGCATCATATGGTTTACCAGAATTCCCCATCCTCTGCCACTGACAGACACATCTTCCGATCGTCAGGACTCACTGTTTGCCACATGGAGGACCTGACAGGAAAGCAAATATTATACATCAATAGGTGAACTGGGAAAAGGCTACTGGGAAAAGTCTTAAGTAGTTTTCAAATGTCATGCTGTTAGCCACAGACAGCTACATCATGTCGTAAGCAAGCTCAAGAGTGAAAGCAAAACCGTAAACCTTGCTGTTCGCAAATATTTGGCAGACTTTTATGACCTTACATGACGGAACATACTATTATATACAGTACCATTACATACAATACCATTACATACAGTACCTTTACGCAAAGGTCAGCTGAGTGAAAATGTAAAGGTTAGACTGGATTATCACTCTTTCGACAGAACAACTTGTTTTTCAAGAACTGGGGGGGGGGATTCAATTAGCTTTAGGGGAACTAGAAATGTTTCTTTCTGCAGTTGGCTAGAAACATTTGAAGGTTAACATTTAAAGTTAAAAACACAAAACAAGAGACAACAATGGAACATATTTAATGCTCTGGCTGCTTGTGAGTGACTTCTGAATACAATGTAAAAGGTAAGGGAGATTAGCTGACATTTCATAAAGACCTATTGAAGACAATGTGTGTGATGACATGTCTATACTGTAAATCCTTACTTATCGCTCCAGTCTCCATTCCACTCTCCCTGGCCCCAGGGGTTGAAGAGGCGGATCAGATTCACTGGCCTGCCTTGGCTCATGATCTGTGGAAGAAACCAGAATGAACATAAGGAAAAGGTTTTATTTTGGGTTGTGTAACAAATCAATACCACACAAACCACACATACCACACAAACCACACAAACGCTCCAATTTCCCTCCAGGAAGAACTAGATATTGCCAAAGCTTTTCTGTCAGATTGTCAGTTCCATAGAGTACCTGTTTAACCCCTGTGACGGCGTAGGCATGGCCCCTCACTAATCCATTGGGTGCCACCGTGTTCGCTGATGTTTCCTACAGAACAATAGACACAGGTTATTAGGTATTATAAGTAAAGTAATTGGATCATAACAGAACAGAGGTTTCAGTCACAAAATGAACACAACCTTCATCTCTTGTGTGTTTACAAGTTTTACTACACCACATCTCATATTACCCTACAGACATGTGTTTGACATCTTCTTTACCTTTATTTAACTAAGCAAGCCAGTTAAGAACAAATTCTTATTTTCAATGATGGCCTAGGAACAGTGGGTTAACTGCTTTTTTCAGGGGTAGAACAAAATATTTTTACCTTGTCCGCTCAGAGATTTGATCCAGCAACCTTTTCAGTTACTGGCCCACCGTTCTAACCACTAGGCTACCTGCCCTATGAAGTGTTTCGCTCAATGCTTCATCAAAGCTACCCCTTGTGGTGTGCCACACCCAATCAGCGATTTTGACTTGGCAGCTCTGAACAGGAGATCCCACAGATTTGGTGGAGCATCAGTGAGCTTGAAAGTGATGTGAATCCCGCCAGTGAAGTCCATCATAGCCTCTGAAGGGGTCCCTAAATTCATGTCTGCGTAGGAGCCACACACCCTGCCAGAAGAAACAGATAAATAAGACCAACAATTAAGGTGGTGTTTGTTCATATATATAAGAAAGTTCCTTATATAAATAACTGATGTGGCTAACATACTTGGCATAGGCTTTCTCCAGCAAGGCGGGCCAAAACTCATTGGGACTTTTCGAATGAACGAAAATTAGCCTGCCGTCAACTGTTGGTAGCTTGTCATCGATCACAACGTCCACCCACTTCCCAAACCTCCAGAACTGAAAGACGGGGGGAGAGGACAATGATTCCTATTCTCTATGGGGCTTGAGAAAGGTTCAACCTAAGCAGTCATCATTCATTATAATTCTAGAGTTGTCAACACATCTCAGAACCTTTTCAATACATTGTATTCTGTGTCAATACATTACATCCTCAAAGGATGATGGTTATTTTAATAAGTTATTTAGCCTGAGGTTAATTACCCTGAAGTGGAATATTCCACAGTAATCCTCTTTAAAGCTTTGCTTTAAGGGTACTACTTGCTTCAGGATGTGCTTCTGGAACGTCAAAGCCCCAATAGAAGCAAGAAACCAGCAATCCCCTAAAAAAAGAAATGACAAGTTTATGCACCTCATGACATTTGTAATGCAAAGGGCATGGTGTGGTAGGGGCATGGTGTGGTGGGGCCATGGTGTGGTAGGGCCATGGTGTGGTAGGAGGGGCATGGTGTGGTAGGGCCATGGGGTGGTAGGGCAATGGTGTGGTAGGAGGGGCATGGTGTGGTAGGGCCATTGTGTGGTAGGGGCATGGTGTGGTAGGGCCATGGTGTGGTAGGAGGGCCATGGTGTGGTAGGACCATGGTGTGGTAGGAGGGGCATGGTGTGGTAGGGCCATGGTGTGGCAGGAGGGGCATGGTGTGGTATGGGCCATGGTGTGGTATGGGCCATGGTGTGGTAGGAGGGGCATGGTGTGGTAAGAGGGGCATGGTGTGGTAGGAGGGGCATGGTGTGGTGGGGCCATGGTGTGGTAGGGGGGGCATGGTGTGGTAGGGCCATGGGGTGGTAGGGCCATGGTGTGGTAGGAGGGCCATGGTGTGGTAGGAGAGCCATGGTGTGGTTTGAGAGCCATGGTGTGGTAGGATGGGCATGGTGTGGTAGGATGGGCATGGTGTGGTAGGGCCATGGTGTGGTAGAGACCATGGTGTGGTAGGGACCATGGGGTGGTAGAGACCATGGTGTGGTAGGGCCATGGTGTGGTAGGGGGATGGTGTGGTAGGGGGCATGGTGTGGTAGGGCCATGGGGTGGTAGAGACCATGGTGTGGTAGGAGGGCCATGGTGTGGTAGGAGAGCCATGGTGTGGTTTGAGAGCCATGGTGTGGTAGGATGGGCATGGTGTGGTAGGATGGGCATGGTGTGGTAGGGCCATGGTGTGGTAGGGCCATGGTGTGGTAGGGCCATGGGGTGGTAGGGCCATGGTGTGGTAGGGCCATGGTGTGGTAGGGGGATGGTGTGGTAGGAGGGGCATGGTGTGGTAAGAGGGCCATTGTGTGGTTGGGGCATGGTGTGGTAGGAGGGGCATGGTGTGGTAGGAGGGGCATGGTGTGGTAGGGCCATGGTGTGGTAGGAGGGCCATTGTGCGGTAGGAGGTGCATGGTTTGGTAAGAGGGGCATGGTGTGGTAGGGCCATGGTGTGGTAGGAGGGGCATGGTGTGGTGGGGCCATGGTGTGGTAGGAGGGGCATGGTGTGGTAGAAGGGGCATTGTGTGGTACGGCCATGGTGTGGTGGGGCCATGGTGTGGTAAGAGGGGCATGGTGTGGTAGGAGGGGCATGGTGTGGTAAGAGGGCCATGGGGTGGTAGGAGGGCATGGTGTGGTATATGTTGACCCTTGCTTACTAACAAATTCACTTTTTATTTAACCTTTATTTAACTAGGCAAGTCAGTTAATAAGAAATTCTTATTTACAATGACGGCCTACCAAAAGGCAAAAAGCCTCCTGCGGGGACGAGGGCTGTGATAAAAAAAAAATATATATATATATAAAATATAAATATAGGACAAAACACACAAAACGACAAGAGAGACAACACAATACTACAAAAAGAGAGACCTAAGACAACAACATAGCAAGGCAGCAACACATGACAACACAGCATGGTAGCAACACGACATGACAACAACATGGTAGCAACACAACATGGCAGCAGCACAACATGGTAGCAATCAGTGGTGGAAAAAGTACCCAATTGTCATACTTGTAATTGCAAAAATATACGTAAGTATCAAAGCGCTAATAGTGCAAACCAGATTTCTTGTTTTTTAATTTATGGATAGCCAGGGGCACAATACAATGTGTAGACATAATATCCAAATGAAGCATTTGTGTTTAGTGAGTCCTCCAGATCAGAGGCAGTAGGGATGACCAGGAATGTTCTGTTGATATTGGACAATTTTCCTGTCCTCCTAAGCATTCAATATGTAATGAGTAGTTTTGGGTGTCAGGGAAAATGTATATAGTAAAGTGTACATGATTTTCTTTAGGAATGTAGTAAAGTAAAAGTTGTCAAAAATATAAATAGTAAAGTAATGTACAGATTTAAGTGGTACTTTAAAGTGTTTTTACTTAAGTACTTTACACCACTGGTAGCAGCACAAAACATGGTACAAACAGTATTGGGCACAGACAAAAGCACAAAGGGCGAGAAGGTAGAGACAAAAACACATCACGCAAAGCAGCCACAATTGTCAGTAAGAGTGTTGATGTCTTTGAATTAAGAGATGGAGATACAACTGTCCAGTTTGAGTGTTTGTTCCACTTACCAACATTTCCTTGCCCAAAGTCAAACCTTGAAAGCCCATCAACAATAAAATGTGGATTCTGTACCATTTTCTGGAAGAGTGAATACACACATTACACCTATTAATAATATGAATAAGTCCTATTCATAATTACAAACGAAAATCAGTTAATACTCTGTGTTGTAATGTGTGCAGATCTGGATGATGTCATACCGCTGGCCTCAACCACACCACTCTGCCCATGTCACCAGGGGAAAGTAGCCCATCACCAATGGAGTTATTGTCTGGGGGGAACATCTCATCGATGTACCTCACTCCCCTGACCAAACAGTATTGCTTCAGCTGCTGGAAGTCTTGGTTGCTGTGTTTCTCTGGATTGGCAAGGCTCCCAACACCCTGTTTCTTGTTGCGCTCCTGTATTATACTCATGCACACACCGGGAGGAGACATCGTTGTACTGTACGCAGGATCTGTTAGCAGGGTGAAATGATCAAATACTCAGAATTAATAGGTGGAGACTAAATATAAATAACATACGGCATTATTAAGTGTTGATGATAAGTAACAATAACAGATATCCAGAACTACCTTATACAGTAGTATATTGTAAATTCATTTTTACAGATATTATATTTAAAGGATCTTATTCATAATACGTAGCCTACATCCAATATATCACATGAAAAGTGTCACGTTCAGGCCTGATATTTATAGGCTGGCGTGTTTAGTTTAGTTTTGGTGTAGGTTTTTTTTGTTCTAGGTGTTGTGTTTCTATGTTGAGGTAATGGTTCCCAATTAGAGTTGAGTGTCGTTACCTCTAATTGGGAACCATATATATGTTTGTAGTTTTCAGAGGGGTTTTGTGGGTTATTGTTTGTTCATAGCTTTGTTAGTTCACTTGTTATGTTCAACGGTACGATCTTCGTTCATTTTGTTTATTGTTTTGGCCAGTTACGTTATTTAATAAAGAATGTATACTGGATACCTCGCTGCGCCTTGGTCTGTCCCTCACGGAGATCGTGACAGAAAAACCCACCACAAAAGGACCAAACAGCGAGAGAACCGGGAGTACTGGACCTGGGAGGAGGAATTGTTTAGAGGGGGACCCTGGGCCCAGCCTGGAGAGTATCGCCGTCCAAGAGAGGAGCTGGAAGCAGCGGCGGCGGAGCGGCGATACTATGAGGATTTATATGGAGCATGGAATCCGGAGAGAGAAAAGTTTGTTGGAACTCGCCTGGCTAGGAAGCCCGAAAGGCAGCCCCAAAAAACTTTTTTGGGGGGGCACACGGGGAGTTTGGCCGGTTCAGGATGGACTCCTGAGCCAACTCCTCGTGCTCTCTGGAGGAAGCGTTGGAGGGAGCGTCGCACTGGAAAGACGCCGTGCTATGCAGTTTTGCGCACGGTGTCTCCAGTGCGCATTCATAGGCCGGTGCGCGAGATTCCAGCTCCACTCATCTGTCAGGGGAGGGTGAGTGTGCAGCCTGGAGGAGTGGTGCCAGTTCTGCGCGCTAGGTCTCCAGTACACCTTCTGGGACCGAGATATCCTGCACCTGTTCTGCGTGTGGGGTCTCCGGTTCGCATCCACAGCCCAGTGCATGACATTCCAGCTCCCATCATCCGTGAGGCAAGGGTGAGTGAACAGCCGGGGAGAGAAGTACTGGCTCCACGCACCAGGTCTCCTGTACGCTTAGATAGCCCAGTACGTCCAGTCCCTGCTCCGCGCACCAAGTCTCCTGTGCGCTTAGAGAGTCCAGCACGTCCTGTTCCGGCTCCACGCACCAGGCCCCCTGTGCGCTTAGAGAGTCCAGCACGTCCTGTCCCTGTTCCACGCTCCAGGATCCCTGTGCCCGTCGTGGATCCAGCACGTCCTGTCCCTGTTCCACGCTCCAGGATCCCTGTGCCCGTCGTGGATCCAGCACGTCCTGTCCCTGTTCCACGCTCCAGGATCCCTGTGCCCGTCGTGGACCCAGCACGTCCTGTCCCTGTTCCACGCTCCAGGATCCCTGTGCCCGTCGTGGACCCAGCACGTCCTGTCCCTGTTCCACGCTCCAGGATCCCTGTGCCGTCGTGGACCCAGCACGTCCTGTCCCTGTTCCACGCTCCAGGATCCCTGTGCCCGTCGTGGACCCAGCACGTCCTGTCCCTGTTCCACGCTCCAGGATCCCTGTGCCCGTCGTGGACTCAGCACGTCCTGTCCCTGTTCCACGTTCCAGGATCCCAGTACGGCCCGTTCCTGCTCCCCGCAACAGAGTCCCAGTGCGCGTCATGAGTCCGGGACCTCCAGAGAAGGTCCCCAGTCCGGAACCTCCAGAGAAGGTCCCCAGTCCAAAACAAACTGTTCTGGCAAATAGCCCAGGGCCTCTGGTGTGGGACCCCGAGCCAGCACGGCCGGCACCGGAGCCGCCACCTGGGACAAGGAGGCCCACCCGAAGAACCCCCCAATGGACTTTTGGCGCGGTCGGAGTCCGCGCCTTTGGGGGGGGGTACTGTCACGTTCAGGCCTGATATTTATAGGCTGGCGTGTTTAGTTTAGGTGTAGGGTTTTTTTGTTCTAGGTGTTGTGTTTCTATGTTGTGGTAATGGTTCCCAATTAGAGGCAGCTGAGTGTCGTTACCTCTAATTGGGAACCATATATGTTTGTAGTTTTCAGAGGGGTTTTGTGGGTTATCGTTTGTTCATAGCTTTGTTAGTTCACTTGTTATGTTCAACGGTACGATCTTCGTTCATTTTGTTTATTGTTTTGGCCAGTTACGTTATTTAATAAAGAATGTATACTGGATACCTCGCTGCGCCTTGGTCTGTCCCTCACGGAGATCGTGACAAAAAGTCCCCCAAAAATACAAGAAAGAATAGCCTACAGCAGGTTTTCCCATACTGGGGTACGTGCAATGCTGTCGGCGGTACGCCAAATATAAATATTATTCACCCAACAACAAAAAAATATTCAAATTTTCAAACAGTACATTTGTATTTTCCAACTGGGCTATACATTTGGGTGAGGTTTCTTTCCTCGCCAGAGTAGCCTCGTTTCACTGCCAAAATCTAATTAAACCATCTAGCGCACAGCGAAATAAAAACACAATGTCAAATACAGGTAGCCTAATCAAATAATTAACATCCAATCACATTAACCGTTACTCTCTCACGGGAAACCTTCGCTCTTGCGCAGACATTTAGAAACGAAACATGACAATTTGAAAATTAAGCCACAGGAGTTTTTTGAGCGAGAATAAAGATGACTTTCGAGTGGTAAGACATGTATAAAAGCAACAGATACCATTAATAAGAAGGGGCTAGAAGCATCTTATATGGTGAGCTACCGAGTGGCTAGGACAGGCAAGCCCCATACTATTGTGGAGGACTTAATTCTTCCTGCTGCCGTGGATATGGCTGGGGCAATGCTGGGGGAAAAAGCCCAAAAAGCTATACAGACAATGCCTTCATCAAACAACATTGTTTCACGACTTATCAATGACGTGGCAGGAGATGTTTTGAAACAATTACTGCTTTGCATACAAGCCAGTGAATTATGTGGGTTACAGCTGGATGAGTCAACGGACGTGGCGGGCCTGGCACAGCTCCTGGTATATGTCTGTTACGTTTGTGGGGGGTCAATTAAGGAAAACATCCTCTTCTGCAAACCACTGGAAACCAGGACAACAGGAGAGGATATTTTTTAAGTACTGGACAACTTTGTGACATCAAATGGACTTTGGTTGTCAAGATGTGTTGGTATCTGTACTGATGGCGCAAAAGCCATGACAGGGAGACATAGTGGAGTGGTAACGCTCGTGCAAGCAGTTGCTCCCAACGCCACTTGGGTACACTGCAGCATCCACCGAGAGGCTCTTGTTGCCAAGGGAATGCCTGACAGCGTTTTGGACACTACGGTGAAAATGGTTAACTTTGTTAAAGCAAGTCCCCTGAACTCCCGTGTATTTTCTGCATTATGCAATGATATGGGCATGTAACACTTCTACAACATGCTTTTACAACATACAGAAGTGCGCTGGTTATCAAGGGGCAAAGTATTGACACGTTTTTCTAAATTGAGAGACGAGCTTAAAGTTTTCTATACTGACCATAATGTTCACTTGTCTGACCACTTGCATGATGAGGAGTTTCTCACACGACTGGCCTCTCTGGGTGATGTATTTTCTTGCCTGAATGATCTGAATCTAGGATTACAGAGACTCTCCGCAACTATATTCAATGTGCAGGACAAAATTGAGGCTATGATTAAGAAGTTGGAGCTCTTTTCTGTCTGCATTAACAAGGACAACACAAAGGTCTTTCCATCATTGTATGATTTTTTGTGTGAAAATTAACTCAAGCTTACGGACAATGTCAAATGTGATATAGCGAAGCACCTGAGCTGAGCTGGGTGCACAATTACGCAGGTACATTCCACAAACAACTGGGTTTGTTATCCCTTTCATGCCCTGCCCCCAGTCCACTATCCGATATCTGAACAAGAGAGCCTCATCGAAATTGCAACAAGCAGTTCTGTGTAAATGTAATTTAATCAGAAGCCACTGCCAGATTTCTGGATAAGGCTGCGCTCAGAGTTTCTTGCCTTGGCAAATCGCACTTTTAAGACACTGATGCCCTTTGAAATCATGTACCTATGTGAGAGTGGATTCTCGGCCCTCACTAGCATGAAAACTAAATACAGGCACAGACTGTGTGTGGGAAATGATTTAAGACTGATGCTCTCTCCAATACAACCCAACATTGCAGAGTGATGTGCATCCTTTCAAGCACACCCTTCTCATTAACTTGTGGTGAGTTATTAAAAAAAAATTATGAATAAATAAGGTTTTATATGTAACATGGCAAAATAAAGAGAAAAATTATTGATTGTTATTATTATTTGTGCCCTGGTCCTATAAGAGCTCTTTGTCACTTCCCACGAGCCGGGTTGTGACAAAAACTCACACTCATTCTTATGTTTAATAAATGTATTGTATAGTGTGTGTGTGGCAGGCTTACAATGATGGCAAAAAACAACATTTGAGATTGCGCTGACCCTGGTGGTAGAGGGGGGGTACTCAGCTGGAGGTTGAATGTTTGAAGGGGTAGGGGACTATAAAAAGTTTGGTAACCACTGGCCTACAGCAAGTTTAGCTGTGTATTTAAAAGTGGAATACAAATAAAAACTTTCACACACCCTTCACAGACAACGAAGTCAATGTCGACAATGATATGTCAAGTATATGCCTATTTCACAGATTTTATACACTATAGAAAAGCATGTGGACATCCCTTCAACTTGGTGAATTTGGCTATTTCAGCCACACCCGTTGCTGACAGGTGTATAAATCGAGCACATGGCCGTGCAATCTCCATAGACAAAGATTGGCCTTCCTTCCATCTAGGAGAAACAACGGGTCAGCCGCGAAGTGGTAGGCCACACAAGCTCACAGAACAGTACGCCGAGTGCTGAAGCGCGTAAAAATTGTCTGTCCTCGGTTTGCAACACTCACTACCAAGTTCCAAACTGCCTCGAAGCAAGCAATGTCAGCACAATAACTGTTCGTTGGGAGCGTCATGAAATAAAATAAATATCCTGTCACTGTTAACTGTGTTTATTTTCAGCAAACTTAATGTGTAAATATTTGTATGAACATAGCAAGATTCAACAACTGAGACAAGAACTGAACAAGTTCCACAGACATGTGACTAAAATAACAGTCAGTATCTGGTGTGGCCACCAGCTGCATTAAATACTGCAGTGCATCTCCTCCTCATGGACTGCACCAGATTTGCCAGTTCTTGCTGTGAAATGTTACCCCACTCTTCCACCAAGGCACCTGTGAGTTCCTGGACATTTCTGGGGGGAATGGCCCTAGCCCTCACCTTCCGATCCAAAAGGTTCCAGATGTGCTCAATGGGATTGAGATCCTGGCTCTTCGCTGGCCATGGCCGAACACTGACATTCCTGTCTTGCAGGAAATCACACCCAGAATGAGCAGTATGGCTGGTGGCATTGTCATGCTGGAGGGTCATGTCAGGATGAGCCTGCAGGAAGGGTACCACATGAGGGAGGAGAATGTCTTCCCTGTAACGCACAGCGTTGTGATTACCTGCAATGACAACAAGCTCAGTCCGATGATGCAGTAACACACCGCCCCAGACCATGACGGACCCTCCACCTCTAAATCTATCCCGCTCCAGAGTACAGGCCTCGGTGTAACGCTCATTCCTTCGACGATAAACGCAAATCCGACCATCACCCCTGGTGAGACAAAACCGCGACTCGTCAGTGAAGAGCACTTGTTACCAGTCCTGTCTGGTCCAGCAACGGTGGGTTTGTGCCCATAGGCAACGTTGTTGCCGGTGATGTCTGGTGAGGACCTGCCTTACAACGGGCCTACAAGCCCTCAGTCCAGCCTCTCTCAGCCTATTGTGGACAGTCTGAGCACAGATGGAGGGATAGTGCATTCCTGGTGTAACTTTGCAGTTGTTGTTGCCATCCTGTACCTGTCCCGCAGGTGTGATGTTCGGATGTACCGATCCTGTGCAGGTGTTACACGTGGTCTGCCACTGCGAGGATTATCAGCTGTCCGTCCTGTCTCCCTGTAGAGCTGTCTTAGGCGTCTCACAGTATGGACATTGCAATTTATTGCCCTGGCCACATCTGCAGTCCTCATGTTCCTTGTAGCATTTCTAAGGCACATTCACTCAGATGAGCAGGGACCCTGGGCATCTTTCTTTTTGTGTTTTTCAGAGTCTGTAGAAAAGCCTCTTTAGTGTCCTAAGTTTTCATAACTGTGACCTTAATTGCCAACCGTCTGTAAGCTGTTAGTGTCTTAACGACCATTCCACAGGTGCATGTTCATTAATTGTTGATGGTTTGTTGAACAAGCATGGGAAACAGTTTTTAAACCCTTAACAATGAAGATCTGTGAAGTTATTCGGATTTTTACGAATTATCTTTGAAATCTGGGTTTGGCGGATTTGTCCTGAAAAAGGGACATATCTTTTTGTGCTGAGTTTATGTTTCCATGGCCGAGCAGCCGCACAAGAACCTAATATCACAATGCTCAATGCCAAGCGTCGGCTGGAGTGGTGTAAAGCTCGCCTCCATTGGACTCTGGAGCAATGGAAACGCGTTCTCTGGAGTGATGAATCACGCTTCAATATTTGCCAGTCCAATGAACGAGTTTGGCGGATGCCAAGAAAATGCTACCTGCCCAATGCATAGTGCCAACTGTAAAGTTTGGTGGAGGAGGAATAATGGTCTGGGGCTTTTTTCCAAGATTTAGGCTAGGACCCTTAGGTCCAGTGAAGGGAAATATTAATGCTACAGCATACAATGACATTCTAGACAATTCTGTGCTTCCAATTTTGCGGCAACAGTTTGGGGAACACCATTTGCTGTTTCAGCATGACAATGCCCCCGTGCACAAAGAACTTGACTAGCCTGCAGAGAGCCTTGACCTCAACCCCATTGAACACCTTTGAGATGAATTGGAATGTTGACTGCGAGACTGGCCTAACAGTCCAACATCAGTGCCCGAACTTACTAATGCTCCAGTCCCCGCAGAAATGTCCCAACATTTAGTGGAAAGCCTTCCCAAAAGAGTGGAGGCTGTTATAGCAGCAAAGGGGGGACCGGCTCCATATTAATGCCCATAATTTTGGAATGAGATATTTGATGAGCAGGTGTCCACATACTTTTGGTCATATAGTGTATGTGGCTGTGCTGGTCATATAGTGTATGTGGCTGTGCTGCGCGCTGACGCACAATTCCAAATGCTGTCCTGCTTTATCAAAATAAGAGATCTCTATATTATCTTAAATAAGTCTAATTTAACTCTCCCGTTTATGTCTCCATGCCTGAGACAATTAAATTAGAGCAAGATCTCAAATAATAATAATAATAATAATAATAATAGTCGATATGACTGTATTATGACTCCAAGCATTTGGATGCTCCTTGTCAAACTTGGCTCAGTTTTCACAGTCTCACTGCTGCATTTTTTTTGTTAACCCCTATTTGTTACCAGATAGGTTCCTTGCTAACTTGCTAAATCAAACTGAGTAGCTAGTTAGCTATTCTAGCTAGCAGCTAACATTAGCTACATACACATGCTAACAGAATTTAGATATAGCTAACAGCATTCACAGTGAGCCAAAGAATCTACCTAACTAACGTAAAAAAAATATATAACGTAGCTAGTTATCTAAATCATAACTAGCGGGTTGAAAATAGTGCAATAATAGCTAGCTAGCTAAATCCAGCTAACGTGTGATGTTGCAGCTGTTTTGACAGCAGCACAGGCTGGGGCTAGTTTAGCTAGCTAGCTACAGTATACCAGAGGTAACATTAGGTAGTAAGCAGTGGTGTAGTGGTGCCTAGAAAAGTGGTTATTCTCTAATTTGCCCAAAATTTGCTCAACGGCCCGCCCAGTGAAGGAAAGTGCCCTGTGTGAAAAATGATATGTGAAACAGTGACATACACTCTGAATTACCTAAAATTACAAATCCCATATTGGTCTTTCACAGTCAGGCCAACCCAAGCTGTATTGTACAAGTAGGCTACTATTGAAACAGATACATTAGGCTGTCAGCTGAATCAGAAATGAACAGGTTTCTGATTTCCCCCTTTTTTCCCCAGGTTTTTGCTCTCAAAGTCAAACTTTTTTAATAGAAAAATGACAAAATTGGTTGTTCTAAGTCCATAACAACGCTTAAACCACATCAGGAGCCCACTTTTGAGGTTTGGGGAATATCTAAGACATTTACATGTGTTTGTGTAGTTACCTTTTAATTAAATTGCACAGGCACCTAGCACTGTTGTTTGGTTAGCGGTGTTTCTGTAGCCTAGCATATGAGATCGAGTTATCAAAACAAATGGCCACCGGATTGATGCAAATAATCATGATATCATTCTGCCAGATAGGCTACTTTGGAGCTAGTTAACATTGAATTGAGAAAGTTTTTGTGAAAGGCTTTCTATCGACCAGAAGACCACTACTATGCTACTTAGATATGCGTTAATAAGAAGTAAGTATAGACAATGCCCACTGAAACTTAACGGACCTATTTTTTTTTTTCTCTCAATATCCCCAGATTCCTACCGCAAGTTGGACATTTTTCACCTGAATCCTGTAGCTAGCTAGCTGCTACCTGAGTGCCTATCGGCTAACGTCGGTCCCGGAGCAATGCACCAATTAGCCTGAAGCTAGCCCGTGCTTGACACATCTCCCGGCTGGCTGAAGAATCTCATCAGCCACTCCTGGGCTACAACACCTATCCGGAGCCCGTTTTTACTGCCGGTGTGGAGCCCCACCAGGCCTTCACGAGTGGACTACCGACGTTATCTGCCCGAGGGGGTTATTCAACTGGCCCACCGTCGCGACGTCACCTGAGCGCCCATCAGCTAACTGCGGCCTGCTAACGTTTGCTGTCTAGAGCATATCGGCTGCTAGCCAAACAGGTCCATCGGACAATTTCTTGGGCCACTATTACCTATTTTTGCCAACTGGCCTGGTCCCCTTCACCACACGGAAACCCATTAACCCATCACGAGGAGGCTATAAACAGACTTCCTCCATCTTTGTTAGCTGGCCTGCTTGTCTTTGCTAGCTTGCAGTCCCCGGCTAGCTGCCTGAATCGCCGTGTCTCCAACCAGCCTCACTACTAACTGAACCATTATGTTCACTAGGCTAAGCATGCCTCTCCTCAATGTCAATATGCCTCATCCATTGCTGTTCTGGTTAGTGTTTATTGCCTTATTTCACAGTAGAGCCTTTAGCCCTGCTCAATATGCCTTATCCAACCCTTTAGTTCCACCTCCCACACATGCGATGACATCACCTGGTTTAAATGTTTCTCTTTCATCACCACCCAATGCCTAGGTTTACCTCCACTGTATTCACTTCCTACCATACCTTTGTCTGTACATTACGCCTTTAATCTATTTTATCGCCCCCTGAAACCTGTTATTTTTACTCTGTTCAGAACGTCCTAGACGACCAGTCATTATAGGCTTTAGCCGTACCCTTATCCTACTCCTCCTCTGTTCCTCTGGTGATATATTGTGGTTAATCCTGGCCCTGCAGTGCCTAGCTCCACTCCTAATCCCCAGGCGCTCTCATTTGTTGACTTCTGCAACTGTAAAAGCCTTGGTTTCATGCATGTCAACATTAGAAGCCTCCTCTCTAAGTTTGTTTTATTCACTGCCCTAGCGCACTCTGCCAACCCGGATGTCCTAGCAGTGTCTGAATCCTGGCTTAGGAAGACCACCAATAACGCTGAAATTTCCATCCCCAACTATAACATCTTCAGACAAGATAGAACAGCCAAAGGGGGCGGTGTTGCTATCTACTGCAGAGATAGCCTGCAGAGTTCTGTCTTACTTTCCAGGTCTGTACCCAAACAATTTGAACTTTTACTTTTAAAAATCTGCCTTTCTAGAAACAAGTCTCTCACGGTTGCCGCTTGCTATAGACCCCCCTCTGCCCCCAGCTGTGCTCTGGACACCATATGTGAACTGATTGCCCCCCATCTATCTTCAGAGTTCGTGCTGCTAGGTGACCTAAACTGGGACATGCTTAACACCCTGGCCATCCTACAATCTAAGCTTGATGCCCTTAACCTCACACAAATCATAATTGAGCCTACTAGGTACAATCCCAAAGCTGTAAACACGGGCACCCTCATAGATGTCATCCTAACTAACTTGCCCTCCAAATACACCCCTGCTGTTTTCAACCAAGATCTCAGTGATCACTGCCTCATTGCCTGCATCCGTAATGGGCTTGCGGTCAAACGATCTCCCCTCATTACTGTTAAACGTTCCCTAAAACACTTCAGCGATCAGGCCTTTCTAATCGACCTGGCCCGGGTATCCTGGAAGGATATTGACCTCATCCCGTAAGTAGAGGATGCCTGGTTGTTCTTTAAAAGTGCCTTCCTCACCATCTTAAATAAGCATGCCCCATTCAAGAAATTTAGAACCAGGAATAGATATAGCCCTTGGTTCTCTCCAGACCTGACTGCCCTTGACCAGCACAAAAACATCCTGTGGCGTTCTGCATTAGCATCGAACAGCCCCCGTGATATGCAACTTTTCAGGGAAGTAAGGAATCAATATACACTGGCAGTTAGGAAAGCCAAGGCTAGCTTTTTCAAGCAGAAATGTGCCTCCTGTAACACAAACTCCAAAACGTTCTGGGACACTGTAAAGTCCATGGAGAATAAGAGCACCTCTTCCCAGCTGCCCACTGCATTGAGGATAGGAAACGCTGTCACCACCGATAAACCCACAATAATTGAGAATTTCAATAAGCATGCTTTACACCTGGCTACCCCTACCCCGGTCAACAGCCTTGCACCCCCCTCAGTAACTCGCCAAAGCATCCCCCATTTCTCCTTCTCCCAAATCCAGTTAGCTGATGTTCTGAAAGAGCTGCGAAATCTGGACCCCTACAAATCAGCCGGGCTTTCTTTTAAAAAGTATCTGCCGAAATTGTTGCAACCCCTATCACTAGCCTGTTCAACCTCTCTTTCGTGACGTCTGAGATTCCCAAAGACTGGAAAGCAGCTGCGGTCATCCCCCTCTTCAAAGGGGGAGACACTCTTGACCCAAACTGCTACAGACCTATATCTATCCTACCCTGCCTTTCTAAGGTCTTTGAAAGCCAAGTTAACTAACAAATTACCAACCATTTCGAATCCCACCGTACCTTCTCTGCTATGCAATCTGGTTTCAGGGCTGGTCATGGGTGCACCTCAGCCACGTTCAAGGTCCCAAATGACATCATAACCGCCATCGATAAGAGACATTATTGTGCAGCCGTTTTCCTTGATCTGGCCAAGGCTTTCAACTCTGTCAATCATCACATCCTTATCGGCAGACTCGACAGCCTTGGTTTCTCAAATGACTGCCTCGCATGGTTCACCAATTACTTCTCTGATAGAGTTCAGTGTGTCAAATCAGAGGGCCTGTTGTCCGGGCCTTTGGCAGTCTCTATGGGGGTGCCACAGGGTTCAATTCTTGGGCCGACTCTCTTCTCTGTATACATCAATGATGTCGCTCTTGCTGCAGGGGAGTCTCTGATTCACCTGTACGCATGAGCGACACCATTCTGTATACTTCTGGCCCCTCTTTGGACACTGTGTTAACTACCCTCCAGATGAGCTTCAATGCCATACAACTCTCCTTCCGTGGCCTACAATTGCTCTTAAACGCAAGTAAAACTAAATGCATGCTCTTCAACCGATCGCTGCCCGCACCTGTCCCCCCGTCCAGCATCACTACTCTGGACGGTTCTGTCTAAGATTATGTGGACAACTACAAATACCTAGGTGTCTGGTTAGACTGTAAACTCTCCTTCCAGACTCACATCAAACATCTCCAATCTAAAATTAAATATAGAATTGGCTTCCTATTTTGCAACAAAGCTTCCTTCACTCATGCTGCCAAACATACCCTCGTAAAACTGACCGTCCTACCGATCCTCGACTTCGGTGATGTCATTTACAAAATAGCCTCCAATACTCTACTCAACAAATTGGATGCAGTCTATCACAGTGTCATTCGGTTTGTTACCAAAGCCCCATATACCACCCACCACTGCGACCTGTATGCTCTCGTAGGCTGGCCTTCGCTTTACACTCGTCGCCATATCCACTGGCTCCAGGTCATCTACAAGTCCCTGGTAGGTAAAGTCCCGCCTTATCTTAGCTCGCTGGTCACCTTAGCAGCACCAACCCGTAGCACGCGCTCGAGCAGGTATATCTCACTGGTCACCCCCAAAGCCAATTCCTCCTTTGGCCGACTCTCCTTCCAGTTCTCTGCTGCCAATGACTGGAATGAACTACAAAATCCCTGAAATTGGAAACACTTATCTCCCTCACCAGATTTAAGCACCAGCTGTCAGATCAGCTCACAGACCACTGTACCTGATTATAGCCCATCTGTAAATAGCCCAACCAACTACCTCATCCCCTACCGTATTTATTTATTTATCTTGTTTCTTTGCACCCCAGTTTTTTCTACATTGCACATTCATCTACTGCACATTTACCATTCCAGTGTTAAATTGCTATATTGTAATTACTTTGCCACCATGGCCTATTTATTGTCTTACCTTCCTTATACTACCTCATTTGCACTCTTTGTGTATAGATTCATTTTTTTTTCTACTGTATTATTGACTGTATGTTTGTTTTACTCCATGTGTAACTCTGTGTTGTTGTATGTGTCAAACTGCTTTGCTTTATCTTGTCCAGGTCGCAGTTGTAAATGAGAACTTGTTCTCAACTTGCCTACCTGGTTAAATAAAGGTGAAATAAATAAAAAAAACGATGTGGCTATATGGCGTATACCTGAGTATACCTACCCTCCACTACACCACTGGATGGAGGCTTAACAATGCATGAATGCAACGACATTCTAAATGTACAGTTTCTTCAGAAAGTATTCATACCCCTTGACTTTTCCACATAAAAATGGATTAAATATATATACTTTGAAATTGCCCTTCCACACGCAATACCCGATAATGACAAAGTCAAATGTTTTTTGAAATGTTAGCAAATGTATTGAAAGTGAAATACAGAAATATCAAATTTATAATAAATAAAACATTAACGTGCTCATGAGGAGGGTACAATGATCTCATCAATTTCTCATATTTCTTAAATGTAAGTCTCAATATAAGCTCATTTGTCTCATGAAAGTCCCAATATATATCTATTTTGTTTTCATCTCCTCCTTACTCCTAATGGGGCCTTAGGAGAAACAGTTAAGATATATGTGATCACTAAATAATACAAATATTGAGATCTCCAATATATCATCAGACTACTCTGAACAAAATATTTGTCCTCTGGGTGGATTTTGTTGTAATGTTTGAGTCACACAGAGATCACAGGAATACATAAGCCATGGCAAAACGTAACATGAACAAGTCTGTTTCAGGCACCTGTAGCCTACACAAACCTTAATAACACTGTCTGTAAATCAGAGTCAGGTAAAGTGCCTCACCTCAGAATATCGCAGGAATGGTTGTTATATTCAAAGTTTTCAATCTTTTAGAAACAAATTCAGGTCATCGTCATCTTATATACCTGAAGGTTCCAGAGATCGCTAATGCACTGTAGGCTACTGAATGTGGGCGTGGCACAGGTTCTCCAATACATACATTGCTTTCCTAGCTCCTCATATTACCATAGCTTTCCATTGGATAGGGTGGTGGCAAATCTTGTTTAGTCAGTCATATAGCCATCCATTTTAATATTTGCTTTAGATCAGAAGAGAAACTTCTGAAAATACAGAAAGAGAGAATAGGTTCACAAGACTTGAAAAGGGCAAATGCCAACTGATGTCTGTTGCTAAATTAGATAGGCTATATAAATATTGTGTAGGCTAGCCTATTTAAAAGTGTTAACTTGAGAATAAAATACAGTTTACAAAAGGCAAATACTCAAGTGAAGCCTGGATAGTAGTTGGGCTACAGTCAGTTATTTGATCCTGTCACTGTAGGCAGCAGATGTTAGTCAAAGCATATTTCTTTCTCACCTGCATGGGCTTGTCTTTTCTTTCTTCAGCAAAACTTGGCATTTTAATGATTTGCCAAAACAACATTTGACATTTAGAGTAAATGCCATGGGAGAAAGAAACAAAAACACACACAACAAAGGCAGAAAGAAAATCAATCATGGTATACCTAATGTTGCCAAGAACACAATACTCACAACCATACTCATGTACTATAAACTTGTTCTGCAGATTTTAAAATGTCATTACAATGTGCTCCGTTTATCACTGGCCTCCTCCCTCAGCTAAACGGGTCACATAAAATGAGGAGCAATGTCTAAAGCAGTTGTATTTCTGAAACTATTATTATCTTGTTTAAAAATATATATAATCAATTTAAATGAATCATCCTATGCTACTGTCCATGTTTGATAATAACATATACAATAAATTGACTAAATAAATAACTAATGGTAAATTCCAGGTTTTCACCTGCATTGACGTGACATAGTACAGTGTATATAATGACATACTGTATGTTTTGTCAAAAATCTTTTCATAGAACAATCAAGATGTCAGTCGTGTTGTAAATCATGTTGGGGTCTCCTAAGGCCAGCTTTTGGGGTGCAAAGTTGAACCAGTTTTTCTTTTGTCCCTTATGTAACAGAAGGTTTTCCTCTGTTCTCATACTGTTCTCACATTTGCATGCTTGTCTTTGTTCATTTGAGGACATAAGCTCCTGTTGAGTCACTGACAAAGCCTTGGGGCAACTTGATTGACTGCATGGAGACTTAAATTTCAAACCTGCTAGTTCTTGCACAAACCACTTTTATGCTGACTATCAAATAGCAACACGAGGTGTACAAAGAAGAAGACTTGTTGTCTGTAGCATTCCTGCAATGAGCGTCCCATGACTTTGACTACAGAGGGGGAAACGTCATGAACAATAACATGAAATAGCGCTTGAGGCGTAGAATGTATAGTTTGAAAATGTCAACCATATCTTTAGTGTACAACACTATGGGTGAAGTGGCAGCGGAGTGGTGTACAACATGATGTTTCCCCCTCCATGTCACTAAGGGTGGACACGTTTCCCCTTCCATGTCACTAAGGGTGAACATGATGTTTCCCCCTCCATGTCACTAAGGGTGAACATGAAATTACCCCCTCCATGTCACTAAGGGTGGACACGTTTCCCCCTCCATGTCACTAAGGGTGAACATGACGTTTCCCCCTCCATGTCACTAAGGGAGAAATACCGATTTTATTTTATAGGAGAGTTGTTGTAATTTTTGTTGAGAGGGGACTCGGTGAAGACTGAAGCTGCCGTCTCATTGTAGAGGTGTTGGACAGCCTTGAGGTTGGCCTGGCATCGTGAGACACCAGGAGAGAATTTCTTGGAAGGGCTTGGTGAGTTCATGTTTCTATGGGGTGTCGGTTGCTGTGGACCATGTGAGGAAAACCTGCTCGGAACTGTCATACTTCACTGAAGCAATATCTACACTTAGTGAGTAACCACAACGTGAGGTGCTTCTGGACTTGTGTGTCGTAATTTTTTTTAGCTCCAACGCGCGCCAACGAGTTATTAAGCAAGCTTTGAATAATTTGGACATGGGTTGTGCACGACTCATTGGGGTTTGTTATTTTTATTTATTTTGATGTTGTGCTATGAACATGTAATAATACACATTCGATGTTGTCTTGGTGGAGTCATTTAATGTTTCAATCTAATTTAATGCATGATAGATTATCCTGAAACAATAACAGAAACCTATAATCATTTAATCTGAAGTTAATACCCTATTGTCATAGATAGTTTACAATAGGAATTCTTATTGGAGATGTCCTTCTCACCTAGTATCCCATGCTGTTGAGATACTCTCTGTAAGTTAAGATCGTGTGAGTCAAATTCGAGCCTGGTGAGAGGGTTACACACACAATCATCAATTAAAGATTACATTTCAAATCAAACTTCAATTCAAACTTTATTTGAAGTGCATTTATATCAAAATCATATCAAATTGTATTTGTCACATCTGCCGAATACAAACAGGCGTAGACTTTACTGTGAAATGCTTACTTTTGGCGTGCCCAAAGTAAAATGCCTGCCACTCAGGCCCAGAAACTAGGATATACACATAATTAGTACTATTGGATAGTAAACACTCTGAAGTTTCTAAAACTGTTAAAATAATGTCTGTGAGTATAACAGAACTGATATAGCAGGTGACATTTCCTCTGTTGCAGAATTCCTATTGAAATTAATGTATAATAGCTCCCAGATTGCAGTACCTATGGCTTCCACTAGATGTCAACAGTCGTTAGACAGTGTTTGGAGGCTTTATCACTGAACAAAACCATACAGAAGAAGAATTACTGAAGGAAGCATGAACGTCAATAAGTTTTCCTGGGCACGAGACCATGAACGCGCCCCTCTTTATTTTCCTTTTATATCGTTTAGGATATCCTCCGTGTAAAATATAATCAGTAACATTCATAAAATGATACCTAAGGATGCATTATAAATGATGTTTGATTTGTTTGGGCAAAGTTGTTAGGTACAATTTGAAAGCTTTCTCTTCACTGTACAACGGGCGACTCGACGGTGGATTTTCTGAACATAACGCGCCAACCAAACTGAGATTTATGGATATAATAAATTACTTCTTCTAACAAAAGAACCATTGGATGTCTTCCTTCGACACTTGGGATGCCTTCAGCAGAAGTTCATTGAAAGGTAAGTGATTTATTTGAGCTCTTATATGGGTTTTGTGAGACCCGCGCTGGATATGAATTTATGCTAATTTTTGAGGACCTGATTGTGTCAGCAGACCGGTGGAAGAAGGGGCAAGTGCGCTTATGGGAGAAAACCTGGAGCAACCATCCATGTCCACCGCAGCCCTACCCAGAATATCTGTGCAATAGACCACAGACAATCACCTGCACCTTAGAGACTATGTTCACTGTCACGATCTTCATAATGACCAGACCAAGATGCAGCGAGGGTTCCAGTATACATACTTTTAATACTTAGTGCAACTGGCAAAAACAATAAAAGAAAGAAAGCTATAGATATATATATACAAATACAAATATTCATAATAACCCACAAAACAGGTGGGAAAGGGAACCAATTTAAATAGGATTCCCAATCAGAGGCAACGACAACCAGCTGCCTCTAATTGGGTACAACTAAAAACAAACATAGAGTTTCCTAGAATACTTAAGTCACGCCCTGACCCAACATACCATAGAGAAATCTAGAGAGCTCCTTATGGCCAGGGCGTGACATTCACACTTGCTTTTTAAGAGACGTTTTGCACCGACTCCCACTCAACCAGTCTTACATGGCCTTCAGGAAGTATTCACACCCCTTGATTTATTCACATTTTGTTGTGTTACAGCTTGAATTCTGAAATTGATTAAATATACTTTTTTTAACCCATCTACACACAATACCCCATAATGACAACATGGTTTTTGAAATGTTTGCTAATTTATTCAAAAATAATTTACTTAAGTATTCACACCACTGATGAAGGGAGACGGGTAGGGCTGTGCCCTATGAACTTGTGGCGATCTGAGAAGGATTTGATTGGGGTTAAAAGTCTGGTAATGGCTCCACCTTGCCCTCTGATAGGCTAGGTTGAAGATTCACCATGTTGCTTACTCTATACCAATTTAGGCATGAGGGATGATTTGGGATTGGCTCAGTGTCTCTGCGGACTCCTGTTGTGCCAGTAGAGGGCACTGCCACGCCATAGTAATACAAACTGTTATCTTGGCCAGGAGCTCTCTATCAGGGCTGGGCATAGGAGGGAGAAATTCTGGACCACAAAATGTGCACACCTCCCCAAATCCATGAGCAAAAACATTGTTTGCCTAAAACTAGGTTTATCTGTGCAGTTTCATTTGATAGTAAGACATCTATAAGTGAAAATATAAATATATAATTTAATGTCTGAACCATACAGCCAATCATTCAACTCAACCTTTGATATATTAGCAACTCAACCTTGCATCTTTAAATGTGGGTTGATTGTTAGCCTTTAGATAATAGGAGTTTTTTTTACAGAACATTTGTAATGGATGTTTTCAGGCAGTGAGATCATATTCATGAGTGATAAAAAAAATTAAAAATAAAGATTGGACAGATTCATTGGACTGCAGAGCCGGGGAGAGGGCCAGTGGCTAGAGGGGCCTCTTGCACGATTTCCTGTGTTTTGGCACTTCCTATCTTTAAACAAACACAGGAAGTGGTCTCTGCAGCCACATTTATCTACATACCATAGGAAGTAAAGAACAATTCACCGACCCCACCCAAGTTTACTCCCATGTTAGTAGATACCCACTGGGCACACCTCGTCAAACTCACTGTGGAAATGTGGGTAATATTTGGTTGAGAAGTTGATCAATGAGATTAACTTTAATTAACCAACTCAAGAGAGCCAGTTTAATTTTGGTAATATTACGTTTGAAAAATATACTTGACTAATAATCAAAAACATTTAAATATTAGAGTGAGATGGAAGACACATTGTGATCTCATTTGACCAGAACACACCATGAATTCAACAGGGACTATCACCAATCCATGAATTCAACAGGGATTATCACCAATCCATGAACTCAACAGGGATCATCACCAATCCATGAATTCAACAGGGATTATCACCAATCCATGAATTCAACAGGGATTATCACCAATCCATGAACTCAACAGGGATCATCACCAATCCATGAACTCAACAGGGATTATCTTTATTTTGGGATGTCAGGTAGCCTAGTGGTTAGAGTGTTGGGCCAGTAACCAAAAGGTTGCTGAATCGAATCCCCGAGCTGACAAGGTTCAAATCTGTTGTTCTACCCCTGAACAAGGCAGTTAACCCACTGTTCCTAGGCTGTCATTGTAAAGAAGAATTTGTTCTTAACAGACTTGCCTAGTGAAAAATAAAAAAATCCATGGTGTAAGTTTCTTTATGTTAAATAAGGATAAACAAACTACACTACATATGCAAAGGTATGTGGACACCCCTTCAAAATAGTGGATTCCGCTATTTCAGGTTGCTGACAGGTGTATAAAATCAAGCACACAGCCATACAATCTCCATAGACAAACACCAGCAGTAGAATGGCCTTACTGAAGAGCTCTGTGACCTTCACCGTGGCGCCATCTTTCAATCAAGTCAATTTTCTAATTTCTACCCTGCTAGAGCTGTCTACTATAAGTGCTGTTATTGTGAAGTGGAAACGTCTAGGAGCAACAACGGTTTAGCTGCAAAGTGGTAGGCCACACAAGCTCACAGAACGGGACCTCCGTGTGCTGTAGCACGTAAAAATCATCTGTCCTCGGTTGCAACACTATCTACCGAATTCCAAACTGCCTCTGGAAGCAACGTCAACACTAGAACTGTTCTTCACCAACTTCATGAAATAGGTTTCCAAGGCCGAGCAGCCGCATACAAGCCTAAAATCACCATGCTCAATGCCAAGCATCGGCTGGAGTGGTGTAAAGCTCACCTCCATTGGACTCTGGAGCAGTGGAAATGCATTGTCTGGAGTGATGAATCACGCTTCACCGTCTGGCAGTCTGACGGATGAATCAAGTAGTGTTGGCATCCTCAAACCCAGACAGAATGCATAGTGCTAACTGTAAAGGTTGGTGGAGGAGGAATAATGTTTTGGGGCTGTTTTTTATGGTTCAGGCTAGGCCCCTTAGTTCCCGTGAAGGGAAATATTAATGCTTCCACATACAATGATATTCTAGACGATTCTGTGCTTCCAACTTTGTGGCAACAGTTTGGGGAAGGCCCTTTCCCAAACTGTTGGGGAGGTCCCTACAGAAATGTTTTGTCGAGATCAGTGTGGAAGAACTTGACTGGCCTGCACAGACCCCTGACCTCAACCTCATCGAACACCTTTGGAGTGAATTGTAACACCGACTGCGAGCCAGGCCTAATTGCCAAACAACAGTGCCCGACCTCACTAATGCTGTTATGGCTGAATGGAAGCAAGTCCCTGCAGCAATGTTCCAACATCTAGTGAAAAGCATTCCCAGAAGAGTGGAGGCTGTTATAGCAGCAAAGGGGCGACCAACTCCATAATAATGCCATGATTTTGGAATGAGATGATCGATGAGCAGGTGTCCACACACACTACATGACCAAAAGTATCAACCAGGACCTTTAATGTTGCACACACTTGAAAAGAAGCCCGATATGTATAATACCATTCTACCCATGGTGCAACATGTATCTTCCAGACTAAGGGTCTATACTACTGTGGGCTACTGTCATGATGTGTAACACAATTAGAGCTGTATCGTGGAACAGCATTGTGTAAACTTCTGTCTGTGTAAAAGCTGATATGCAATTAAATGAACACCTTTATTGCACCACAAAATAGATGTACAAGATAAAAACATGCATTTCTAGCACAGGCTTCAGTAAAGACATAGATATACAATGAACCAATAAAAGGCTTTGATGCTTTTAACTATTTCAGACCTCTTTCATCCCCTCATTCCCTGGCTCAGTGAACCTCCCGTTGCACCCTTGCAGTGTGTTGCACATTTCAGCCAGGTTGACATTTCCTGTAGTATTTCTGCCTGTAGTATTTGATTCACCAAGAATCACACCTGCTGTAAAATGGGAGAAACAAATATTAGCTAGAGAAGGTATTCAAATGGCATGTAGAAGCATCTAACTGGCATTTATCTCAACTGTATCTATAATGATGCTGCAGGCGTGAGTCCTCAAAGACCCTCTTCCTTTTGTTTCCTTTCAAATTAATCGTTGACATGAGGCCATTTGTCTGAGTTCTTTATGGAACACAAGGTCGTTTGTCAGGGTTCTGTATAGAACACAAGGCCATTTGTCGGGGTTCTGTATGGAACACAAGGCCGTTTGTCAGGGTTCTGTATGGAACACAAGGCCATTTGTCGGGGTTCTGTATGGAACACAAGGTCGTTTGTCAGGGTTCTGTATAGAACACAAGGCCGTTTGTCAGGGTTCTGTATAGAACACAAGGCCGTTTGTCAGGGTTCTGTATAGAACACAAGGCTGTTTGTCAGGGTTCTGTATAGAACACAAGGCTGTTTGTCAGGGTTCTGTATAGAACACAAGGTCGTTTGTCAGGGTTCTGTATAGAACACAAGTCCTTTTGTCAGGGTCCTGTAAAGAACACATGGCCGTTTGTCAGGGTTCTGTAATGAACACAAAATATGTACTTCACAAGCAACACACCACAACCTAAATTATAAGTGAAACAAATATGGCAATAGTTTACTGGTGCACTGCTCTCCTCACCCAGTCCGGGAGGTCTCCCCCCCAAGCTTGAGATACCTGTAATTTTCCAAAAGGACAATTCATAGATTACACATGTACAGGATTTGCCCATCCAGTACTACATATCACACCCTAATCTGTTTCACCTGTCCTTGTGCTTGTCTCCACCCCCCTCCAGGTGTCGCCCATCTTCCCCATTATCCCCTGTGTATTTATACCTGTGTTTTCTGTCTGTCTGTATGTTGCCAGTTTGTCTTGTTTGTTCAAGCCTACTAGTGGTTTGTCTCAGATCCTGTTTTTCCCCGGTCTCTCTTTTTGTGTCCTCCTGGTTTTTGACCTCTGTCTGTCCTGACTCTGTTCCCACCCACCTGACCACGGCCTGACCCTGAGCCAGCCTGCCGTCCTGTACCTTTGCTCCACCTCTGGATTACCAACCCCTGTCTGTCCTGATTCTGTACCCTCCCACCTGACCACTGCCTGACCCTGAGCCTGCCTGCCATCCTGTACCCTGGCCTCTGCTCTGGATCATCGACCCCTGCCTGCCTTGACCTGTCATTTGCCTGCCCCTGTGGTTACAATAAACATTGTTACTTCACACAGTCTGCACTTGGGTCTTACCTTGATTCCTGATATGGCAGTATAATGTCATTCAACTCATACCAATGAAACATTACATTTGATTCTTTACCTGCTCTTCCGTCTTTATTAAATCCTCATTTATCTCGTTTAGGTTGAATTAAAAAAAAACAATTATACATGTGTTCACTTCCAAATAAACGGCCTAATTTCAATATTATTTAAAATGGTTGTGGGGAAAAAAGTGTCATAGTTGCCTCCAGCGTAGGAAAAGGATCTGCCTTTTTGCAGCGTTTTGGTGAAGGGGATACCTCATCGGAATAGGCGGAAGGAGACCTCCGTCTCCCACATGACATATCCCTGGAGCTTGAAGGTTCAAGAATGTCTGCATTAAAATATTGGTACAATTAGGATACATTTCCCAAATAATGTACATAGATCAAGTAGGAGAATAAGGGGTTGGCTTACGTAGCGAAGGGTCCTCCACTAAAGTACTTGGTGGCTTGCAGGGCGTTTTAGTTTGCCGTTTCCCCTCACCATCAATAGTTGGTGCCGTGCAGGGCGTTTGAGTTTGCCGTTTCTCCTCACCATAAATACTTGGTGGCTTTCAGGGCGTTTGAGTTTGCCGTTTCCCCTCACCATCAATACTTGGTGGCTTGCAGGACGTTTTAGTTTGCCGTTTCCCCTCACCATCAATACTTGGTGGCTTTCAGGACGTTTTAGTTTGCCGTTTCCCCTCACCATCAATACTTGGTGGCTTGCAGGGCGTTTTAGTTTGCCGTTTCCCCTCACCATCAATACTTGGTGGCCTGCAGGACGTTTTAGCCTTTTGCTCCGGCACAGGTTTTCTGGTGCATTGGAGCAGATTGTAGTGTGGGCTTGTAAGGCTCACATTTTTAAGGCAACCTAAACACAATCTAAGTTCTACCGAACTTTAAACCAAAATTATAAGGGGAGAGTTTCATACTTGCATCTGTCACAGGAATAGTGTCTGATCCTTTGCAGCAATTTGGTGGGGGGGGGCTCAATTAAGAAACTGAAGGACAACTCAAGCCCTCATGCTACAGAGTTAAGCCATTTGAGACCAATATTATTCTCTGCAATTAAACATAGGACATCATGCCTATTGTTTTTACAATTCGAATACCTTTGATCAAGAGTAAGGGGTTGGAATATGTTGTGAAGGGTCGTCCTCACCATCATTACATGGTGGCTTGTGCTGCTTTTTAGCGTTTTGCTTGTTGGTAGCAGTGGCACAGGTTTTCTGGTGCGTCAGGGCATATTTTGGTGGGGGCTTGGGTAGACCTTTGCCTGAAAATAAAATATGTATAAAATAACATCCAGCCTTATTCTACACACGTTTGTCAAGCGTTTAAATGTTACTGAAGTGGAAGACTTTTAAACTAAACACAAACTTTAAACCAAAATTCTACAACATGCCTCCCAAGCCTCTACCCCAGAAATCCAGACAGATTTCAGCTCAGTTTAACGTTTCACTACACTAACAATGGGCTGTTCTGTTTGGGTTGAGTCTACCTCCCCACTAGCCACGTACTTTTGAAAGGATCAGTTGAAGTAATATTGTACAAGGTCCTTCCAGTCTATTAAAAGGCAAGGTGGTTGTTCAGTGGCTAGGGTTCAGGAACAAGGGCTTGATTAGTCATCTTTGCAGGCTACCATACTTACATACTGTAACTTGGAGGCAGTAGTGGCTGGAGGTGGGAGACTACATTCCTCCTGCGATTCTAAACACACAATATACAGAATAAAACCTTGCCAAGTAAATTGAATGTACACAAACTGTCAATGTGTGTTTAAACCAACTCGATTATAAATTCTTTGAATGTAGTTCTCTTTTGGTGTTACTTGGAGATTTCCTGCACTTTACTAATTTATCTGAACTATTGTATATTGACCTTGAGAACAATTGTAATATTAGAGTTGTCAAAGAAACAGACTCCAAGGCCATTACATTTATGAGTCTTTTGATCTCTATGGACTTCATCCAACATGTTACTGGGCCCACCCATACCCACAGCCATACTCTGGACCTGGTTATTACCAAGGGGCTTTCTACTGGGCCCACCCATAACCACAGCCATACTCTGGACCTGGTTATTACCAAGGGGCTTTCTACTGGGCCCACCCATAACCACAGCCATACTCTGGACCTGGTTATTACCAAGGGGCTTTCTACTGGGCCCACCCATAACCACAGCCATACTCTGGACCTGGTTATTACCAAGAGGCTTTCTACTGGGCCCACCAATAACCACAGCCATATTCTGGACCTGGTTATTACCAAGGGGCTTTCTACTGGGCCCACCCATAACCACATCCATACTCTGGACCTGGTTATTACCAAGGGGCTTTCTACTGACATATCCTCTATTGTTGATGTTGCTTAATCTGATCATCACTGTGTTTTTTACTACCTTGTTGCCCATAGCACAGGGTAATACTGAACGCATTATCTCTGAATTTGCTACAGATTCTATTGAGTGTATGAGCAATACTCCACCACCTATTCTGCCTTCCTCTTGTGATGATTTAGTTGACAACTTTAATAGCAAATTAAGGGCAACCATTGATGCCATAGCTCCAGTAAAGTTGGAAAAGGCCACAACCAAACATAGAGCCCCTTGGAATGAGGAAACTAAATCAATTAAAGAGAAATTGCAGAAATGCAGAGCGGAAGTGGAGAAAGTCAAGGTTGCAGGTCCATTATGATATTCTGAGAGAGCAACTTGGTTTTATTGAGTGTTGGTCAATCTTCAACCTTCCATCCTTAGCAAAATTCTATAACAAGGCAATTTGTATACCTTGATAACTATTAAATCTGTATAATTTGAGAGTGCTCTTCTCGGCCATTGATGACCTGATAAATCCCGCCCCGGCAAACCTATGTGAACTTTCCTTCACATCTAAATGTGATGAGTTTGCAGCATATTTCAGAGATAAGTATCAGTCAAGCAAGACCTGATAAAAAGTATGATGATATGTGCCCTAGCCTACCACGCAAAGGCCCTATGGAATTATTTGCCATGGTTGACACAGACATGCTCAGGAAAGTGATATTACAACTTAAGCCTTCTACCCGCCTTCTCGATCCAATCCACACCATCTTCGTCAAAACAGTTTTTAATAGCATATCTGAAGAAGTACAAGCTATTGTTTATCACACACAGGCACTTTCCCCACTACACTAAAAACCCTGTCTGAAGAGAAGTAATCTAGATTCTTCAGCTATTTGCAATTGTTGGTCAATCTCCAACATTCCATCCATAGAGAAATTGGTGTTCAAACAGCTTAATATAAGTGCCAATTGTATTTGGGCAAATTCTTTTGGCAATAAGCCTGGAAAGGAGATCAGAGCCTTCGACACCTTTGTTTTCTGAGAGGAAGACAGTCTGCATGTTTCAGGACCTGAAACCAGGAGCACCTTCAACTCAGACAGGACATGACTCAGACAGGACATGACTCAGACAGGACATCACTCAAGTATTTATCCACAGGCACTGGTTTAGTCTCTCCAGAGAATAAGGAAACAAAATGGATGGAAATCATGTAAAAAACATGTACAAAAAATACCTTATGGAACAGCCGGGACTGTGAAGCAACACAAACATAGGCACAGCCAATTGTATATACACACACACGATAACATACGCACTATACACACACATACACATGGATTTAGTACTGTAAACACGTGGTAGTGGTGGAGTTGGGGTCTGAGGGCACAGTGTATTATGAAATCTGTGAATGTATTGAAATGTTTTTTAAATTGTATAATATGCCTTAATTTTGCAGGACCCCAGGAAGAGTATCTGCTGCCTTGGCAGCAGCTAATGGGGATCCATAATAAATACAAACATAAAAATGAAAGCCAAATAAGTTGGCAGCGAGATGATTTGGAGAGGAACACCATCAACGTTGATTTTCAAATATATTGAATCCTCAATTAAATCTGGATGCTCAACCAGTCTTTGCTATACCTAGCTTTTGAAAAACCCTTCTCCGTATGAAGGTTTTTCAGCCATAACATTCGTCCACATTTGGCTCTGCGTAAACTACAATTTCGACGCTGTGTTTTAACATTTAGAGATGTCAATAATCGCTTTCGATACTGATCTTTCATATCAGCGAGAAAGAATCTAAAAAATATATAGAATATTACTTACTGTCACGGTGTACCATTGTCACGACTTCCGCCGAAGTCGGTCCCTCTCCTTGTTCGGGTGGCATTCGGCGATCCACTTTTCATTTTTCATTTGTTTTGTCCTTGTTTTCTACACACCTGGTTTCAATTCCCCAATTACATGTGCATGTATTTAACCCTCTGTTTCCCCCATGTTTGTGTGAGTGTTTGTTTTATTGTTCAGGGATGTTACTTGACGGCTGGTTATTGTTGCCGGGTTTTGTACTTACGCCCGTTTATTTCGTGGTACAGGTATTTTTCCGCACCTTTAGTATTTGTTTTATATACTGGTGGTTCTTTGTATTAAATACCTAGTCCACGCATCTCTGCTCTCTTGCGCCTGACTCACTGCACCAGTTACCCACAGCCTGACAACCATGGAGATTTGGACGGGTGGAAACAGTAACCCTATAAAAAGGTTGTGTAATAATGAACTTTTTTTGTATTATTATTTCTCGCTGATATTTAAAAATAAAAATAAACATCCCTAATGTTTCTCAAACAGTACCACAAGCGATGAGTGTTCATGTTTAAATTTCGGAAAGGCCATTTTCTGCCATTCGTGCTTTTCCCTCTTATGGCTTTTCCTACATTTTTCTTTTTACACTTTTTCTGTTTTATTTTTTAAGAATGTAGGTACGGTAGTAATAATAAAATAATAATAAATAAATTGAAAATGTGTACTCTGGGTGAAAAAGAAAGTTCACATATATAAGTCAACATGAGTGCATATCAATAATCACAGTAAATTGTTATAATAATAGAAAAAAATAAGAAAAAAATAAATAAATATATAACAAACAAAAGTATGACTGAACGTGCCCCCAGGAAGAATCCCCTCCCCAATAGGTCCCTTCGCCCTCAATAGGACACCCCCAGCACCTCCACCATCCCCATCAACCTCCCCCCACCCCTCATCCACAAAACACAATAATGATAATAATCATTTAAATTTAAAATGTTCAAATATATACCAAGATGTATATTCGATAATGTTAATAATAATCCCATTATCATTTACATTCCAGCCATAAGGAATGCCTTCCCATTCTCAGATGTTAGATAATCCCAGATGATCACATGTCATTTACATTCTAGCCCTAAGGAATGCCTGCCATTCTCAGATGTATGATAATCCCAGATGATCACATGTCATTTACATTCTAGCCCTAAGGAATGCCTTCCCATTCTCAGATGTTAGATAATCCCAGATGATCACATGTCATTCACATTCTAGCCCTAAGGAATGCCAGCCCATTCTCAGATGTTTGATAATCCCAGATGATCACATGTCATTTACATTCCAGCCTTATGGAATGCCAGCCCATTCTCAGATGTTAGATAATCCCAGATGATCACGTCATTTACATTCCAGCCTTATGGAATGCCAGCCCATTCTCAGATGTTAGATAATCCCAGATGATCACGTCATTTACATTCCAGCCCTAATCTGAAAGTTCTGTTTCTTTCTCCACACCATCCAGCGATGCCCCCAGATTTGTCAGCTCCAGATTTGACTACTTCAACGCACACCCTGCTGGAATCCCTGCATTCTCAGATTCCCCTCTGTTATTGATCTCTATATTGTAATCAATAAAGTGTTTCAAACTGCTGTACATTTATTAACATATATGTTCAGATCATTCCTGAGAGAGAAGGGGTGGAATATCTCCAGATGGGCGTGTGGTACCCTTCCTCACCCATGCCATCAAGAGACTTCTTGTGGGGTCTTTGCCTTTTTATTTAACTAGGCAAGTAAGTTAATATTAAGAACAAATTCTTGTTTTCAATGACGGCCTAGGAACAGTGGGTTAACTGTTTTTTTCAGTGGCAGAACGACACATTTTTACCTTGTCAGCTTGATCTAGCAACCTTTCAGTTACTGGCCCAACGCACTAACCACTAGGCTACCTGCTACCCTACCTACTTCTAAAGATCAAGCTACACTAGCTACCTAGCTGCACTAGCTACACAAATGATGGTGTCCTTTGAGCAAATCAGATGTCAATGTACTACATTGAATGTAGCCTACATAACCCCAACCTTACTCAGAATTGACTTTCACATGGCTTGTGTAAAACACGTTAGATGAGTAACTTTCAACTTTTCAATGTTATTAAGGTAGAGCCTAGCTACACAAATGAGAATGGAAGCTGATCAGTGTCCATACGTGTTGACATGAGAGCTCAGAGGAAACGAACATAGCAAGCTTCCAAGGCTAAGCAGAGTAGACTCGTTCACACGGACATGAATTACCTGGCCTTTTTTTTAATGCAATTTCAACATATACACAGTTCTGATAACTATGTTGAAATTATACTGATAGAAATAAACATTTTTCATCATTATTTGTCGGAGTGCGATTCACGAAACCCCGTTTGCAGTCACAAAGATGCACAAAAGCCAATTTTATAAATGTTCACTGAACAAAAATATAAATGCAACATGCAACAATAAAACGATTTTACTAAGTTAGAGTTAACTTAGTTAGTTAAAAGGAAATCAGTCAATTGATTAGGCCCTAACCTATGGATTTCACATGACTGGGCAGGGGTGCAGCCATGGGTGGGCCTGCGAGGGCATAGGCCTAACCACTCAGAATGTTTTTTCCCCCACAGAAGGGCTTTATTACAGACATAAATGCTCTTCAGCACCCCCACAGGGGAAGAAGCCGGATGTGTTGGACATGGGTTGGCGTGGTTACACGTTGTCTGTGGTTGTGAGGCCGGTTGGAAGTACTGCCAATTTCTCTATAACGACATTATGGTAGAGAAATTAACATTAAAGTATCTGGCAACAGCTCTGGTGAACATTCCTGCAGTCAGCGTGCCAATTGCACACTCCCTCAAAACTTGAGGCATCTGTGGCATTGTGTTGTGTGACAAATCTGCACAATTTAACCTTGCATTTTATTGTCCTCAGCACAAGGTGCACCTGTGTAATGATCATGCTGTTTAATCAGCTTCTTGATATGCCACACCTGTCAGGTAGGTAGATTATTTTGGCAAAGGAGAAATGTTATACTAAAAGGGATGTAAACAAATTTGTGCACAACATTTGAGAAAAACAAGCTTTTCTTGCATATTGACATTTTCTGGGATCTTTTATTTCAGCACATGAAACATGGGACTAACATTTTACATTTATATTTTATAGAATGTTGTAAAACCCTGTTAGTCAGGTTAAGTCATTGTATTGAAGTTAAAGTTTTACCCTCATTTCAATGTTTGCAAAGCTGGTTGAAATGATATGAAAACAGTGCTGGTAACTTTTTGCAAATCCAAATGTGTTTAAAACATAGATTCAACGTCACAACAGGCCTACGTTGACAAATAACATTCAAACAACGTCGATTCAACCAGCGTGTGCCCAGTGGGTAGATGCGTCAAAAGATTCTGATTAAATAATATTCCATATGGGAATCATATCAAATGTCTGCATTTACTTTTCTCCACCATATAAAACCATAAACACATGACAAAAACATAATAAGCACAACAAGATAGCTAATACCACTAACACAATCGCGTACACATCTTGAACATCTGTCAACGTTTGGTTCAAATCAGTTATAAAGATAACAAAAAACGAAATGCCCCTCTGTCTGCCAAGGGTAAAAACAGGGTTAGATTGGCTGAGAGTGGTGAGACTGGCTTAGCTTCCATCAGTAGCCTTCCACAATCGCATAAAAATATGGCCCCATCCTGTACACACACAACCTGACCCATGAACTTCTTAGCACCCTGCCTTTATCTTTTTAGAAGTGACGGGCTTGTGAAGCAAAAACACACACTTAAATCTTTTGTTATTATTCTTTATCACTCAACTCCTTCTACACCGTTTAAGCTAGAAACGCCGTTTGAACTTTAAAACATGTAAACTGATCTGGTTTGAGTTGCTTGTAATTCAGCTTTTTGATATATTTTATACTTTTTAAGTTATACATATTTTTTTTTGTCCTTCTTTACGTCAATCTTTATTCACTTTCATGGCATTTCCTCAACATTCCAAAAACTCCCCATTTCGACATCACTTCCAACAATCCATTCACTGTAAATTCAATAATGCAACTTTGGACACAAATCAGAACAACATGCACTGACCACACAACTACTGAACCACAACCACTGAACCACAACTACTGACCACAACCACACAACTACTGACCACAACTACTGACCACAACGACTGACCACAACCACACAACTACTGACCACAACTACTGAACCACAACTACTGAACCACAACTACTTACCACAACTACTGAACCACAACCACACAACTACTGACCACAACTACTGAACCACAACTACTTACCACAACTACTGAACCACAACCACACAACTACTGACCACAACTACTGAACCACAAGTGCTGAATCACAAATTCTGTCCACACAACTACTTACCACAACTACTGACCACAACCACATAACTACTGACCACAACTTCTGACCGCAACTGATGAACCACAACTACTGAACCACAACCACACAACTACTGACCACAACTTCTGAACCACAAGTACTGAATCACAAGTTCTGTCCACACAACTACTGAACTATAACTACTGAACCACAACTACTGAACCACAACCACTGAACCATAACTACTGAACCACAAGTACTGACCAAAAAACTACTGAACCACGACTACTGACCACAAAACTACTGAACCATAACTACTGAACCACAAGTACTGACCACAAAACTACTGAACCATAACTACTGAACCACAAATTGCTGACCACACAAGTACTGAACCACAACTATTGGCCAAAACTACTGAACCATAACTACTGAACCACAAGTACCGACCACACAACTACTCAACCAAAACTACTGAACCATAACTACTGAACCACAAGTACTGACCACAAAACTGCTGAACCACACAACTACTGACCACAAAACTACTGAACCACAACTACTGACCACAAAACTGCTGAACCACAACTACTTACCACAACCACATAACTACTTACCACAACTACTGACCACAACCACATAACTACTGACCTCAACTACTGACCACAACTACTGAACCGCAACTGCTGAACCACAACTACTGAACCACAACCACACAACTACTGACCACAGCTACTGAACCACATACCTACTTACCAAAACCACACATCTACTGACCACAACTACTAAACCACACAACTACTGACCACAACTACTGACCAAAAACTATTGACCCCTACTGACTAGGGATGGGCATTTGAAATTATTTCACTATAAAAAAAATAATTAAAGTAGAACTGGTAACACTTTACCTCCAACTACCTCACCCCCTACCGTAGTCATTTATTTATCTTGCTCCTTTGCACCCCAGTATTTTTACTTTGCACATTAATCTACTGCACATTTACCATTCCAGTATTAAATTGCTATACTGTAGTTACTTTGCCACCATGGCCTATTTATTGCCTTACGTTCCTTATCCTACATCATTTGCACACATTGTATATAGATTTGTTTTTTTTCCTACTGTATTATTGACTGTATGTTTGTTTATTCCATGTGTAACTCTGTGTTGTTGTATGTGTCGAACTGCTTTGTTTTATCTTGGCCAGGTCACAGTTGTAAATGAGAACTTGTTCTCAACTTGCCTACCTGGTTAAATAAAGGTGAAATAAAAAATGTAATAAATAAAAAATTGACACAAAGTCATAACCATGTCATAATATGTCATAACAGCTGACTTAACTTGTCATAACCTGTCATAATATGGTCATAACACTGTCATGACGACACATATATTTTGATCTGTTGTGACATATATAGCATTGTTTTATGGTTGGTTATGACACCTACAGAAGATGTCAAAACCCACAAAACCTACCACACAAGGCAAAACATTCCATTGCTCCATAACCTACAAGTGAACAGTATGTTTATGTTATATAACAGTTTCTGAAATTGACCATGTCAAATTATTATTGTTATTGCGCACAAATTGATGTCAGACATGCACCCACCACAATGCTCTGTTGCTGAATACTGGGTTGAATGCAGAAGCAGATTTCAGGAGCAGGACAAGACACCCTCTTTTAGACTGATGATTGACATAAGAGCATGTACTTGATCTGCCTTTTTGGCTTATTTGTTTATGATGTCATAATAATTATTCACAGTCATAAAGTGTATTATCTTAGTCCAAGTAAAGTGACACAGGTTGGTCGTAATGCTTCATGACAGTGTCATAAAGAGTATTTTCTGCAAGTTACTTAAAATATGATGAAAAAAAACATGACTGTAAAGAATTAATTACAACTGCAACAAAGGACTTAAGAAACAAACTTTCAAATGGAAGGAAACTTCTTGGCAGGGAAAAAACACGTTTGAATGAAGGTGTAAATATAAGGGTCTTAACAGTAATATGACCATATTAAGACAGGTTATGACAAGTTATGGTTATGACCATGTCATAATGTGTTATTATGCTGGGTGTCAAGTAAAGTGTTACCATAAAACGTGTTAAACCTCCAAGCCCCACAACTTTACTTGTAAAGTTACCATCTAGTTAACTATTGTGATTTTTCAGGGCTCTCATTTCAGCAGAGCTTTTAAATGAGTTTAAACAAGGTTATCGGGAAAAGGCCCTGTTCTCTGCAACAAATGGAAACAAATTCTTGAATTCTTTCTATTTGGGAAGCCATTTTGTCTGTCCACTTGGAATTTTTAATGAGGCTTATTTCTATAAACTGAAATGTAGCCTAATAACTTGTTCAACATAACTAAATAAATAATGAAATCAACAGCTATCGAAATGGATGAAATAAATATGATAGGATATGAAAAATTGTTACATACAAATTGTTACTTTCATATGGGAATTGATTTAATAGATTGTGAAATCATTAAATGCTATGTTTTTGCGTTTGCAATTCAACATCGGCTAAAATTGGTGGAGGCTAAACAAGCAGTCTGTCACGTTTACTAAACACGGAGCCATCAGGAAAACAAGTCAAAACAATGAGGGTGCTGCTTTTGTTTTTGGTTTCCACAATGGAACTTTGTTCTGCAGGAGACACAAATCTGCTGCAATTCTTTTTGTCTACTGTTTTTATACAAAACAGGATGTAGGAGCTTGAATGTACAATTCAAATTCGCACCACTTGTCTTTTGGCAGGGAATAGGGAACCTCATTTGTCGTCCGTTTGCCAATAAGGCGTAAATGTAGCCTATAATAAATTAAATCAATGATTTCTGTTGTTTTTTTGGATTATGTGGTAATGATGTTGTTGTTACTTTTACTGCAACTCTCTATGTGGGGAGCAACTGGAGCAGACACCAGCGGAGAAACAACTGTGTGTACATCCACTGCCTGTTTCTCTTTTCACACGGAGGAAGTAATCTTTGAAGACGCTCGAGAGAAATGCCATGGTGACGGAGGTTACTTGGTAACAACTAAAGACAAAAGCGAGATAGCAGAACTTCAATCAACCCTTTCACAGATCGACGAAAGCCATCGCTATTTGAACTTCAAATTTTGGATCGGACTGAAATTGCGTAAAGGGGACTGCATTATAAGGGACATGAGTCTCAACGGTTTTAAGTGGATATCTGGAGGGGAATATTCCCAATATTCGAACTGGGAGAAGGAACCTCGCAGCACCTGCACAGAGGAGCGTTGCGTGTTGGTACATTATTCTTTATCGAGTCGCAATGACTTGAAATGGACGGATGGATCGTGCAAAGACAAGGCTTTTTACTCGTGCAAATTCTATTTCATGGGAATGTGTAAACCTTTGTTGTTGGCAGGAGGAGAGCAAGTGAATTACATGCTCCCATTCTCAGCAAATCCGTTACATGTGTATAATAACATGCCTGCATTCCCGTTTGGAACATATGCTGATATAAGGTGCAACGACAAAGATCACCTTTCTATTTGTAAATTAACGGATGGTGTCTACGGTTGGACTGTCCCTGGTCCGTTTTGCGGCTCAGATAAACAGAACTGTGGCTATATAAACGGTGGATGTGATCATTTGTGCGTTGACAGTGACGCTGGTGGTGTCCGTTGTGGATGCAAGGACGGTTATGTGTTAGGACAGGACAGAGTATCATGTGGCCTAAAGGAATATTGTCACAGTTCTCCATGCCAGTACCAATGTGTAACAGGACCAACGGGCTTCTCGTGCGTATGCCCAAACGGCTTCCAATTGGATAAAGACCAATTTGGTTGTATTGATGTTGATGAATGCCACATTAATGCCTGTGATGGTCATCATTGCATCAATACCCAAGGTAGTTACACATGTAGGTGTGATGAAGGCTACACAATGGTTGATGGAAAATGCCACGATATAGACGAGTGCACGGAATCTAGATGTCCCCAAAGATGTCTTAACTCTGAAGGATCCTTCTCCTGCCATTGCATCGCGGGGTTCACTGTGTCTGAGGACGGTCACACTTGTATAGACATAGACGAATGCTTCAGTAATCGATGCGAGGACAAGTGCACTAATACCATTGGTAGTTTCAGGTGTTCTTGCCATCAGAACTTCCGGTTACACCCAAATGGAATCACCTGCATTCGAGACGTGACTGTTGTCTCCACTGCGGAGACGTCAAGTGATCATAGAGACACTGACCAACACGACGAGACAATGGACACTATAACCATATCGCCGGTTAAATTAAAAAAACATCATCAGTTCACCCACCGATCACCTCAAGACACTATTATGCACGACATTACGCATGACATTACGCACGACATTACGCATGACATTACGCAGGATAGGCCGTCCAGCAAAACCATTGGAATGAGTGGGCCAACGCTTAATTACAATTTTTTTAGCTCTTGGCTGTTCATTTGCGTCATAGCTTCTGTTGTTCCGCTACTTATTCTCGTTGCAGTAACCTCTGGTATTGTCATAGTTCGATGTTGTCATTCAAAAAAAGATGCGAGGAAGAAAATCGCCACTGCTGACAGTTATTGTTGGGTGGCTTCTGGTATAGAGACTCGGTTAGAAACATTTGATGCGTCACTTGAAAGCACAGCTTGAAATTGTGTGAACTCTTGAAATGTTAAACGATAGCACATCTAAATAATATTCAGACATTGCATTACCTACTAAAATATATATTTTTAAAAACGTGGAAGAATCTTTTTTTTTTTTTTTTTTTTTACAGATCATTGCCTGTACTTTATCAAAGCACATATCCAATGTGATGTATGTTTTATTCATAATGGTTTAACAATGTTATTTCATCGTCATACACTGGGTTGCTATTTTCTATTTTCCTGAGTTATTGTTATTCATGCATTTTGACCCAGCAGTGGGTTATTTCTTACTGTATTGCTCGGTAATCATTATTTATATTTTTTGCTATACTCCTATACAGTCCATTGCTGTGTGCAGGAAGTTAGTCCAGTCACGTTGTGCGTCGTTTACAGACCTCAGTCAGGGTCTCAACTCACTGTTGAGTTGGGCAAGAAAATAGCCTTGCCGAAATCCCCCCCCATCCCCCTCTTCTAATTTCCTTATTTCTGTAGCTAGAGTCAAGTACTTTCTGTGACACACATCCGAGTCAAATACTTTCTATAGAACAAAATTCACATCAGGATAGGCAACCGAAATTAATAATTAATTAATGTATGTGTGTTATATTAAACATAGAGGAGGGAGTAAAATGTAGGCAAGAAATAAACATTTCAGAACAACTACTAGTCGAATAAGACATGGGAGAGATGACGCATTTTTGCAAAGAGATCTATTTATATACTGATACACTTGAAACAAATAGCCAAACCGAAAACTGAAGACATTACTAGGGCCTCCCCGCGATCAAACCGATATAACTACATTCATGGGGGTCTGGCAGGGGGCAGCTTTTCGGCACAACACCTGATCACTTAGATTTTCTGGATTTGGCGGGAGAATAAACCCCACTCAACGGGTCTCATCTCAATAACCCAACATCAAAAACACAGCAACAACAACCCAACCTTGCTCTTTTTCAAGAAAACTACCCAAGCGACCCAATGCCAGCAAATGGGTAATCCAAACATCAAATTCACAGATTGTATTTTATTGATTACATCTGCAATTTAAAAGGTCTAATATGCCGTACGTTTTAATTTGCTCCAGGGTCGCCATACTAATACGGCTGACTTAGTAAAACAAAATATTTCAATGCACCTACAAAGAAAAAAAGAAAAAAGAGTTCCCTTCTGACAGCATGTCAAGGACTCACAAAGACACACGCACACGCACACACACACACAAACACACACACACACACACACGCACTTAAATGCAAAAATCTGTTATATTTTTATAATATTATAAAATTGTATTACTCTTACGAATTGCAATGAATTAAGGCTTATCAACGAATGATTAGAATGGAACATTCGTGTTGAAATATCAATACAAATAAACGAAAAGACCTTGTGTGCCAAACCGGCGTGCAACTGACCAACGTGGTTAAAGTTTTCACTTGTGGCTGTGGGAAACAGTGGGGGAAAAGTCACATGTAAAATCGGATATCTTAAGCCATGAAGGTGACAGGCTAAAACGTCATAACTATAGAAACAAATCTGGCAGTTTCCATTTCCTTCCTTCCTCTAATCTTTTGTCTCTAAGGTTTCTCCTTTCATGGTTTACTCAGTATAACTACATGGATTTTGCCCTCCGCGAATCCTCCTGTGATGTTCACTGCGATCATGGCAAGGAGAACGAATCCTTTTGTTGGTTTGATAACTATAATTATTATGTTAATGCTAACGGTAGGAGGGGAAAGCATTGACTCGACTACCTGCGTGTGCAAGGGGAACGTTTGCAACGCTGTATCCCTGGGTGCTGTCGATTTCCAGACATCGGGAAAAAAATGCCAAACGATGATGGGAGAGTTATTGACTGTTCGATCTGCAGCATCAGACGAAATTATTGGAGATTTGCTTGTAGGCGTAACGGGAGACTTCTGGATCGGATTGCGCCTACCAGATGACCGATGTAGCAACATCGAATCGAAATTGAGAGGGTACCAGTGGACAACTGGATTTCAAAGCACAACATTCAGCAACTGGAAATACAACGTAAATGTTTGCGCTCCACAGTGTGTGTCCGTTTCTACCGATCGAATGTGGACAGAACGACCTTGCCAGGAAAACGTCGATGGATTTTTGTGTCAGAACGTTCCTAAAAGCACGTGCCAAACACCGCATATGGAGGCTCAAGAGTTGTTTAAAGGATGCGCTGGGGCTCCTTGTGAACATACATGCACAGATGTGCCAGGGGGCTACAAATGCTCGTGTTTTAAAAGCTTTATTCCAAGGAGCGAAAACCCCAACTTGTGTAAAATGCACTGTCCTTTGGCCAAATGTCCAGTAATATGCGACAGAAACAGCGCTGAAGCACAATGTAATTGTCCTAGTGGCTTCATAAAGAGTGATGATTATTGCCAAGACATTGACGAATGCGAGAATGGATATTGTGATCAACGTTGTGTTAACACGTTTGGAAGTTATGTTTGTTCATGCGGTGCAGGATTTTCCCTTCAAAATGTGGATAAATGTGTCAAAACAGACGGAAATGAAAGTGTTCCCTTATTAACGACGCCTGTCCACAGCGACATTGGAGCACCAGGTTTTAACTTTACAAGTAATGTATCATCAGCAACAGCCGGGAGATTTCTTTGGGTATGGCTTTTCATTGCAGCTGCGGTCATAGTACTGATTCTTGTTGTTCGATATTGTGTTATTAAGCGTAATGAGCACAATGTTGATAGCCAACAGAGATGTAATGATGAGGCGTTATAGAAACCATTGACTGCCACATTAAGGAATGAGCAATAGATACTCAAGTTGGGGAGGGGGTTAATGCTACTGTTGTGACTGTTATTCAGTATTACTTCTATAGCCATGTTGTCATAAATGTTATGAAACCTAAATAAAGCTGTCTAAAAGAAACAACGAATGACGTGTGGCATTTCCATATGTAGAACAATCTCATAATGGTTGCTAAATGGTGGGTGATAAAAACATTATAAACGGTTTATGAATAGTAAAAATAAAAAATAAATTACAAATTTCGTTTATGGATACGCTACAAATGATGCATACACATTTACAGACAAGGGCAAGGCTAGGGTTTGAATGTGTGTTTTAAACATGGTTATTTAAAGGAAAGTAATATAACAATTGGTTGCTTAACTGACTTGCCTAGTTAAATAAAGTACAAATAAAATATACATTACAAATAATACAACATTACATTTTTTTTTTTTTAAAGCAATCACATTCTGTAACATAAAAGTCTCCAATCAATAATTAAAAACTTGTTCAGGATTGGTGGGTCCCTTGCGGGACGTTTGAGCTAACGTAGGCTAATGCTAATCCATGAGGTTGTAAGTAGCAACAACATTTCCCAGGACATAGATATTGGCAGAAAGCTTAAACTCTTGTTACTCTAACTGCACTGTCCAATTTACAGTAGCTATTAATCAAATCAAATGTTATTTGTCACATACACATAGTTAGCAGATGTTAATGCAAGTGTAGCGAAATGATTGTGCTTCTAGTTCCGACCATGCAATAATATCTAACTAGTAATCTAACAATTTCACAACAACTACTTAATACACACAAGTGTAAAGGAATGAATAAGAATATGTACATATAAATATATGGATGAGCGATGGACAAACGGCATAGGCAAGATGCAGTAGATGGTATAGAGTTGTCCAGACCTCACTACCCTCACTGCCTTACGGTTGTGGGCGGAGCAGTTGCAGTACCAGGCGGTGCTACAGCCCGACAGGATGCTCTCGATTGTGCATCTGTAAAAGTTTGTGAGTGTTTTTGGTGACAAGCCACATTTATTCAGCCTCCTGAGGTTGAAGAGGCGCTGTTGCGCCATCTTCACCACGCTGTTTGTGTGGGTTGACCATTTAAGTTTGTCCGTGATGTGTACGCCGAGGAACTTAAAACTTCCCACCTTCTCCACTACTGTCCCGTTGATGTGGATAGGGGGCTGCTCCCTCTGCTGTTTCCTGAAGTCCACGATCATCTCGTTTGTTTTGTTGAGTGTGAGGTTATTTTCCTGACACCACACTCCGAGGGCCCTCACCTCCTCCCTGTATGCCCTCTAGTCGTTGTTGGTAATCAAGCCTACCACTATAGTGTCGTCTGCAAACTTGATGATTGAGTTGGAGGCGTGCATGGCCACGCAGTCATGGGTGAACAGGGAGTACAGGAGAGGGCTGAGAACGCACCCTTGTGGGGCCCCAGTGTTGAGGATCAGCGGGGTGGAGATTTTGTTTCCTAACCTCACCACCTGGGGACGGCCAATCAGAAAGTCCAGGACCCAGTTGCACAGGGCGGGGTCGAGACCCAGGGTCTCGAGCTTAATGACTAGTTTGGAGGGTACTATGGTGTTAAATGTTGAGCTGTAGTCGATGAACAGCATTCTCACACAGGTATTCCTCTTGTCCAGATGTGTTAGGGCAGTGTGCAGTGTGCAGTGTGATTGCGATTACGTCGTCTGTGGACCTATTGGGGCGGTAAGCAAATTGGAGTGGGTCTAAGGTGTCTGGTAGGATGGAGGTGATATGATCCTTGACTAGTCTCTCAAAGCACTTCATGATGGCGGAAGTGAGTGCTACGGGGCGATAGTCATTTAGCTCAGTTACCTTAGTTTTCTTGGGAACAGGAACAATGGTGGCCCTCTTGAAGCATGTGGGAACAGCAGACTGGGATAGGGAGATATTGAATATGTCCGTAAACACACCAGCCAGCTGGTCTGCGCATGCTCTGAGGACGCGGCTAGGGATGCCGTCTGGGCCGGCAGCCTTGCAAGGGTTAACACATTTAAATGTTTTACTCACGTTGGCTGCGGTGAAGGAGAGCCTGCAGGATTTGGTAGTGGGCTGTGTCAGTGGCACTGTATTGTACTCAAAGCGAGCAAATAAGTTGTTTAGTTTGTCTGGGATCAAGACATCGGGGTCTGCGATGGGGCTGGTTTTCTTTTTGTAGTCCATGATCCATGCCGTTGAATTGCGACTCTACTTTGTCTCTATACTGACGCTTAGCTTGTTTGATTGCCTTGCGGAGGGAATAGCTGCACTGTATTCGGTCATGTTTCCGGTCGCCTTGCCCTGATTAAAAGCAGTGGTTCATGCTTTCAGTTTTGCGCAAATGCTGCCATCAATAGACGGTTTCTGGTTGGGGAAAGTTTTAATAGTTGCTGTGGGTACAACACCACCGATGCACTTGCTAATAAACTTGCTCACCGAAACGCTATCCGGAACTTATCCCAGTCCACGTGATCGAAGCAATCTTGAAGCGTGGAATCAGATTGGTCGGACCAGCTTTGAACAGACCTGAGCACGGGCGTTTCCTGTTTTAGTTTCTGTGTATAGGCTGGGAGCAACAAAATGGAGAGAAAAGTGAAAGAATACCATGCTATTGTTTGATGAGAGTGCAAAGTTTTGAACATAAAAAGTTATTAATGAACAAATTATGCACATTTGGGCAGTCTTGATACAAAATCTTGAACAGAAATGCAAAGGTTCATTGGATCAGACTAAAACTTTGCACATACACTGCTGCCATCTAGTGGCAAATATCTAAATTGCGTCTGTGCTGGAATAATACATTATGGCCTTTCTCTTGGATTTCAAAGATGATGGTACAAAACAAATACAAAAAAACAGTTGGTTTTTATCTTTGAATTATCTTTTACCAGATCTAATGTGTTATATTCTCCTACATTCCTTTCAAATGGTACCAAGAAAATGCATATCCTTGCTTCAGGCCCTGAGCTACAGGCACTTTGATTTGGGTATGTCATTTTAGGTGAAAATTTGATAAAAGGGGCTGATCCATAAGAGCTTTTAAGGCACCAGAATATCTAATTGCAAGGAATGTTGTGTATTGTTCCACACATAAGGGGCAAAAAAAATAAAAGCAGATTTTCCCAATTCTGTGGCGACAAAGGGATGTCCGGAGTTAAACTAAGATAGTAAGATTTGGTTCAGTTACATGAACAATTCTCAGGTCAATAAACTGCAAACGTGTATACATTCATTAGCTGACAATAAAAGTCATACTTAATCTGTATTTTCCTGGTCAATTTCTTTGTATTGTTATAGTTTGTACCACTGACACGATTGCCTCAACACAAAACATTTCTGGGTGATTCGGCAACTACGGGCACTTCTATATGTACTTGGGTCAATTTGGGGGATTTTATAAAATATAAAACAAATACAAATATTTGTATGTTAAGTTCACACTGGAATCCCCCCATACTTTTTAAACACCTCTCTATCAAGTATTTTAGCTACTTTTCATATGCATTTCATACCTCAATTTCATTATTTTGCCCTTGTCCCTGACCCAGACTTTTAAGCTTCTACTATGTTTTTCTATGAGAAAACATTAATAATTACACATTATATAATGTTATGTACTACAGAAAGAGTCATTTAAATAAAATCTACATCAATATTTATTGTGAGTATGCCCTTGTTTTTTACACAAAATATACCTGTCCTTTGGGAGTGGTGTCATTTCCACCACTGAGGACAAATTCCTCATTAATACAGTTTTTTCAATAGAATGTTAATTTAGTTACCATGGAAACATATTGTGACACTGAAGCACATGGCTGCAGCGGACAGTTGTTCCAGATGTGATGTCCAGAAGTTTAATAAAAATCAAGGTAAATATTGCTTGTGTAGAGAATATTTTAATTGTCAGTCATTTCCAAAAAGGCTTTTTCTTTAATTTGTGGTAGCACTTTTTAATTTTTAATTTTATTTTATGTATTTAGTGTAAACGACATGCTAGCTGTAATACCAACCAAACCATGCTGAGCAGTCTGTCAATTTTCTCCAGAAACTGTAAAAGTGTCATTTCCATCACAGTCATTTCCATCACAAACTTAAGTGTGGTGGAAATGACACAAATCCATTATCTTATTCATTTTTACTCTACTTTTTTCTTTTTTTTTTTTACTTTAGGCTTATTTAATCATGTTTCAAATTTATTTAATCTAAAAAATGCTCCAAGGTGTGCACAAGTTGAAAACTACGTAGTATTTGTCTTTATTTTTAGAAGATGCCACATAAAACAGCACAGAGGTCACAGACATATAGAAACAAAATAAAAGATTGTCCTATACGATACCAGGAACATCTGCAAAAAGACAGGGAGAGATACCGGAAGAAAAAAGAGAAGGGAGAAGTGAAATCTATCTCTGAGCTTACAAAGCGAGAACAAAGAAACAAGAGATGGCAATGGAAATGTAACCAAAGGAATAGAAGACAGACTTTAAAGAGAACAGTTGCTATGGAGACCTATCTATCGGGCAACACATCACCTCAGTCACCAGATGACTTGCAGCCAGAACATGAGGCTAACATACCTGCCCCTGATGCACACCCTGATACCCCTTCCTCATCGTCTGCAACAGGAATGAGAAGTCGAGTACTTGCTGGAAGGAAAAAGGTTGGACGAGGTCGCTCAAAAGCATACAGAGATCTTAGTATGACAAATGTCAAACTTGATAATGCTTTACGGAAAGCTGAGAAATACTAAAAAAGGTATGATCGACTGATGAACAAAATGGAGAGACAAGATTCCCCAAAGAACTCCGAAGAACTTGAGAAGGATTTTATTGTTTCAAAATGCCATCGTTGCAGAGTTAAAACAAATGTATAAAAAAATGTGCAGTGCCAAGGACAAACAAGTGGCTTCAGAAATGCTCAGAGGCAACATCCTGAGAAAGTATGGCCTGGTCAAAGCCACAAACAGAGAATTTCGATTTTCAGAAAAAGCAATGAGGGTCAAATGAAAACAGGCCATTAAGTTTTCAATACTCCAGGAAAAATCAGTGTAACAGAATTAGCACTGCCACAGAAGAGAAAATCACTAGATTCTATGAACGTGATGACAACAGCAGAGCAACAACAGGGAAAAAGGACACACTAACGAGGAACAAGAAGAAAAAGCAGAAGCGCTTCTTGAATGGCACAATTCAGAACCTTTATCAGAAGTTTGAGGGAATATTCAGAAATAAAAATGTCCTACTGTGAATTCTGCAAAATACTTCATTTTTGGGTTGTCAAGCCAGCATTCCAAGATAGGGACACATGCCTCTGCGAAACCCACAACAACCTCCAGTTCATGGCAGACAAACTACAGTATCACAAAGTGATCAGCTACAGCAACATTGAGAACGTTTTTGAGTCTTTGTGCTGTGAGAACCTGAAGAAAGAGTGCGTGTATAGAGAGTGCTCTCTTTGCCAAGCCAAAGAGCTGAAAACATCTGACTTTGATACTGGTGAGCAGACATGGTGGTTTGAGTGGAAAAACACAGCTGAAGAGAGACAGAGAAGAAAAACAAAGAGGGAAACATGAAGAAGTTCACTGTACATTTGACAGTAAAAGAAAAGGTATGTGGCACACTGCAGATTCTATTGGAGGACTTCTCCAAAGGATTGAAAGAGAAGTTGGGGAAACACGTGTACAATATTCGACACCAATACTCCAAACTGAGAGAATTAAAAGAGACTCTGGGCAAAGAGGAGATCATTGTGCATATTGACTTTGCAGAAAACTGCCTGTGTAAATACACCAGTGAAATCCAGGCAGTTCACTTTGTTTTCATACGTTTTCTTTTTTACATAGATGTCATTTCCTCCACACCTTGTCATTTCCACCACACCTTGTCATTTCCATCACAACCCATATTTTTGATGTAAATTAGTATATTATGTATAATACATACATTTATTTGTTTTGGATACGCAAATCATATGGTTGTATTCAGAATCTCACAAAAAGGTTGGGTGGAAATATCTTATTTTTCATGATAAATAAATGTTTTCAGCTGTCACCAAGGCAAGTTCATACATTCAGGCGTCGTGTTGAATTTTTAATATTAGGAGAAAATTCAAAATCAATTAAAATAATATTCAATACAAGTTCATGTACAAATGTATAAGAAATCCGTTATGAATCAATTGTATTATATTTTCAACTTAAATGGATGTTTAATGACGTGATGTAAATTACATTTGTCAATGGCTGTCTGGGAAAAATGACAAAAATATATAAATTACTGAATAGTACGATTGCAGCCATTATCAGATAAAATTTCTAGACAAATCAAAGACAAGTACAATACTGGTAAAATGGTGTTTGAATAAGTTTTAATTTCTGAAAGTTTGCACGGTCAAAGCCCCGAAGTTGCAGAATCACCCTTCTACGTGACCGTTTTGTAACGTTGAGCCCTGCTGAACAGGTCCCGTATTTTTAGTAAAGCTCACAATTCCTTGTATTATTACTACAATTACAGGAAATAAATTGTACATTTTACCGGTTATGATCATAACAACAACTAAGTATCTGACATGTAAAAAGGGAGAATGGTCAACATGCACTTCGAACAGACATCTATGTGTTCTTTGTCTTTTGGGTCACTGCTGTGTCCTTACCGTACAGTTACGTCGCGTGAGGTTGATACTCCTTTGTATGAAGGGAATCATGATTCCGTTGACTCAGAGGCTATTATTTTATTCCTCGATGTTTGTAAAGCGTTTGATACAATTGAACACAAAATTACTAATACATTCGTTGTACACTTTTGGTTCCGTGACTAGTTTTGTCTCTGTTATCGATATGTTTTATAAAGATATTAGTTATTTTACCGTAGTGTAAAACAGAGTTGCCCTATGTCAGCTTTCGTATTCGTTTTAGTTGTAGAATTACTATATATTATCATTTTAAACAACCCTGAATTAGATGTATTTAAATATTTGGAAAATAACAAAAAATATCTAAATTAGCAAACGATACAGCTCTGTTTCTAAAAGACAAGGATCAAGTTGTTATTAATATTATCAAATCATTCTCTTCTGCTTCTGGTCTGTAACTTAATTTAAATAAATGCGAAATATTGTCCTTGAATAACTCAAATTACAAATCTGTTGGGAATATTCCAGTGAAAGATCATGTGAAATATTTAGCGGTGCACATGGCGTTGTTGTCCGTCAACATCTCAATTTCTCTCAGAGATGAAAGAAAACAAAACTCCGTCTTTAATAACTGGCTTTAATAATTGTCCAAAGCAGAGGGTCTGTCACGTTTTGTCTACCCTGCTCTATCCCTATTTGTAGCTGATCAAACCAGCAAGGATATCAACAAAACTCAGCAAATATCAAACCAAAGAGCTGATGGTGGGCTTGCAGTTGTCATGGTTCCACCTGTCACCACAGGGCGGCGGAGACCGTCCTTGAGACAACAATGACTTGTTGTTTCTGTCATTTATTATGATTTCCCTTTAAGAGAGGTGTGTTTTCTGTTTCCCTTTGCAGTAGCTTGATTCGTTTGCCGTGTGCGTTTGTCTCCTGAGTGAGTTTCTATCCCTATTGTTTGTTGGTTTCGTAGTGTTACTGGAATCGTTCTGTTACCGTTTCCTTAGTAAAGTATTTTCGTTCATCTGGTCTCTTCTCTGCTCCTGGGTCCAACCTCATATCGTCACAGAAGTACTAGACTTCATTGATATCAACAATCCCCTTTGAAGGAAACTGGATAAACATATGTAAGCTTAGCTCTGGAATCTATATGATACTTCATATTTCATTCTTGAATTGTTGTGGAAGTGCAACTATTCTCCAGCAAAATTACCCATCAAACTGTCCAAAATTTCACGAACAAGCCCTTTCAGCCTGGAAACGATGTTATGTTCACAACTTCTCCCCATACAAGGCACATTTGTTCTCCCCTAAGTGGTTGAAAGAAATATTATATTTGTGCTTGATTTATTTGATAAAGAAGGAAATATACTCTCTTATAGAAAGTTCGTAGAAACATTTAACTTCTCAATACATTATAAAATAATTAAATTATATGTGCAAAGCAATACCTTCAGGACTTAATGAAATCTCATTTGTGTTTTGGAGAACATGTCAAGATAAATGCACAATTTATGTTAGAAGGTTTCCCCCTGCTGGATAAGAAATGTAATAATACATATAATGCATACATTTTGATCTCCAAAAACAAGATCTCTCCTAGAGGGAAATTCTTACCGAATGCATAACATTACTGAACTTGAACGGAAGAAAGCTTGGTTGCTCCCTCACACGTTTTGTAAAATCAAATAAAGTGAAATGAATTCACTTTAAAATCTTGCACAAAATATACCCTTGCAATAACTTGTCTAAATTCATGGACTTAGAGGACATATGCCTTTTCTGTGATAAAGAACGGGAAACTATTATACAACGGGAAACTATTATAAAAATGTTTTGATGAGTTTGACTCTGTGAAGTTATTTTGAAGTGAGTTAAGTAGTAACATTGTTAATTTCATCAATAAGACCCATGTATTTACAATGAAAGATGTAATGTGTTGTTATTCAAATGAAAACAAAACTACTGAATTAGTCATTCATTTCTTCATTCTCTCTGGTAAATTGTATAAACACAAAAACAAATATTTGAAATCTGTCCCCAAATGCAATGTATTTTTACTTGAAATCCAATACTTATTTAATTCTCTAGAATTAGTCAATAACAAAAAAAACACTCTATTCTTACAACTCTGTCATAGGTTTGTACAACTGTGACCCCTGACCTTATTGTTTTTATTTTAATTTAGGTACTGTATTTTTTAAAGTCAATTCTTGTGATAAATTGTTCTCACTTGAATGTTACTTTATGTTTCTTCAAATAAATATATTAGTGTAGTGATGTCCTATGTTTGTATGTTATTGTATTGTAATTTGTAATTATTATTATTTTTTAATAAAAAAAGGAAGGGTATCATGTGATCCCGTCAGATTTGTATTATTACTTTTTGATAGTGTTCATAAATTACTGCATCTGTCTTTAATTAGAGTCACGTTTACGTTTGCTTATGCAATATGCGTTTTATTTTTTTTATCATGTATGCAAAAATGATGATCCGTTTTCTTCCCTAAACCGGATAAATTGTGAACTACAAATATGGCGACATTTTGTAGTATATTTTTCTAACCCTAACCCTAATCGGATTCTTATCAATATATTCGCCAATATCATTATAATATGCCTGTAAATCGATATGTACCTTCATTAAAACCTACAGAATGCTGTGCTGCATCAGCACATGCCAACTCAATGTGAAAATTGGTGCACTTTTTTTTTTACATGTGTTTTTCAGTCCTTAATATTTAAGTTTGAAATGGGTGAGCCTCATTATTTAATTAGGGTCCCTTAGTTAATGTTCATGTCAAATAATGTTTGGATATTTTCATCTGTTCTTGACTTACGAATCATTAAAGTAAGGGAGAAATTGCACCTTTGGGAGGCGCTACTGAGCACCCCATGGCCACCAGTGAATTTCACAAATATTTCTGATTCTTCCCCCCAAAAATGTCTGAGCTATAAAAAACATAATTTGGGGGTTTCCATGACCAGACATGGCTTGTTAAAATAGAAGGTTTTCTAGGGGTGTATAGAGATTCATGGCAGAAAACATGTGTATCTTGTAAAAACATGTTTTATATTGATATTTGAGCCTTGAGAACCCCTGAAAAATACTATTTAAACATTCATCCACCTTTATATGGCCATTCAACCCCTATACCCATTATTCACACAATGGCCATAACCGCACCTCCATTTCCATGGTTTTCAGCACAGCATATTTCTGATTAACAAGACAGTTACAGTTGAAGTCGGAAGTTTACATACACTTAGGTTGGAGTCATTAAAACCGTTTTTCAACCACTCCACAAATTTCTTGTTAACAAACTAAAGTTTTGGCAAGTCGGTTAGGACACCTACTTTGTGCATGACACAAGTAATTTTTCCAACAATTTTCCAACAGTCAGATTATTTTACTTATAATTCACTGTATCACAATTCCAGTGGGTCAGAAGTGTACATACACTAAATTGACTGTGCCTTTAAACAGCTTGACATAATTCCAGAAAATTATGTCATGGTTTTAGAAGCTTCTGATAGGCTAATTGACATCATTTGAGTCAATTGGAGAAGGACCTGTGGATCTATTTCAAGGCCTACTTTCAAACTCAGTGCCTCTTTGCTTGACATCATGGGAAAATCTAAAGAAATCAGCCAAGACCTCAGAAAAGAAATGTAGACCTCCACAAGTCTGGTTCATCCTTGGGAGCAATTTCCAAACGCCTGAAGGTGCCACGTTCATCTGTACAAACAATAGTACACAAGTATAAACACCATGGGACCACTCAGCCGTTATACAGCTCAGTTCTATCTCCTAGAGATTAATGTACTTTGGTGCGAAAAGTGCAAATCAATCCCAGAACAACAGCAAAGTACCTTTTGAAGATGCTGGAGGAAACAGGTACAAAAGTATCTATATCCACAGGAAACCGAGTCCTATATCGACATAACCTGAAAGGCCGCTCAGCAAGGAAGAAGCCACTGCTCCAAAACCACCACAAAAAAGCCAGACTCTGCATCCGTCACCACGAGCCCCTCCTCAACTGCCTCCTTTGGTGACCACGGTCACTTGCTTCGCCTCCTCTATGTTGACCACGGTCACCTTCTCTGCCTCTTCCATCACCACGGGCCCCTATTCAGCTGCCTCCTCTATGTTGACCACGGTCACCTTCTCTGCCTCCTCCATCACCACGGGCCCCTAGTCAGCTGTCTCCTCTATGTTGACCACGGTCACCTTCTCTGCCTCTTCCATCACCACGGGCCCCTAGTCAGGTAGCGGCAGGTAGCCTAGTGGTTAGAGCGTTGGACTTGTAACCGGAGGGCTGCAAGTTCAAATCCCCGAGCTGACAAGGTAAAAATCTGTCGTTCTGCCCCTGAACAAGGCAATTAACCCACTGTTCCCCGGGCGCCGAAGGCGTGGATGTCGATTAAAGGCAGCCCCCGCACCTCTCTGATTCAGAGGGTTGGGTTAAATGCGGAAGACACATTTCGGTTGAAGGCATTCGGTTGTACAACTGACTAATAATGGTGACTTTGACTTTGACTTTGACTAGTCAGCTGCCTCCTCTATGTCGACCACGGTTACCTTCTCTGCCTCTTCCATCACCACGGGCCCCTAGTCAGCTGCCTCCTCTATGTTGACCACGGTCACCTTCTCCAAGTTTTATCTGATTTAAATGGTTAGATCTGGAACCCTTTTAATGTTACAGGGTTCCCCTACAGGCACAAATGGTGCCCCAAAGCACTATTTTTGTTGTGAGTGTACTGTGAATAAAATGTAAATATACTGTCAACAATGTGAGCAACTACTAAGGCCCAAAGGATTTTCTCTCTCTGATAATTGTAATGGTTGTGCAAACAGAACATACCAGTCACTTTTCTATTGGACACATACAGGCCAATAAATAAACTAGGTGATCACAGATCTAATTAAAATGGAAAAGACAATTGTTTATTCTATTATTATACGTTTTGGTGAGGAATACAAGATATTGAAGTTTGTTAGTTATATGGTCAGTTCCGAGTGAGTGTAAAACGCCAAGTGGATGCTTCACTATACGTCCAGTTAAATATCTGTCTCATTGTTCTATCTGTGGTTCAATGGTAGGCGATAGTAGCTCATTCCGCTCGTTGTTGGCTCTTTTAACCGGCGAAACCCCTCTCCCCGAGTTAGGGTTATATTACGCCCTGCGATGCACACTCCCGCACACAGGTGGCGGACGTCTTCCTTTGTGTAACTTGACAAGCCCAGTCTGTCGAAAAAGAAGACGCGCAAATTGCCATCGTGTTTGTTTTTTTTTTTAAATCTTTTTGGGGGAGGATATATTAAGTCATAAGTAATATTGTATTCGATAAACAATGAACACATAACTTAAAAAAAAAAAAAAAGAAGCATTTATGATTCCGTTTTAGCGAAGCAAGGCGTCAGGTAAGAAGGTCCTTTGGAGGAGTCTGTTGCAGGGCAAATGGCCAGGCCTGGTCAGGTACATTTCATTCAAAGGGGATTTGAATAAAAGCGGTGTCCCTTCTAGACAAAACCGCAAGGACTGGCTAATGTTACTCAACTATTTGCTAAAGTTAATCAATTGGAGAAAAAACAAATGTCATCACATACTTTTATCAAAATAGGGAAATGTGTAGCTAACTGACGTTAGCTAGCAATAACTTGTAGAGAAAACCCAAACCACGTTAGCTAGCTACGGTTATCTTGCAATTTGAGACTTTATTTCTTCGCTTAGCCAGCCGAGAGCCGCTACAGGTAACTAAAATCAGCGTAGCAACATTGATCAAATCACGGTCTACATCAGAAAACAATGGCTATGTGTGCTAACTAGATAGCAGGCCACCAAATTACATAACAGCCCTGCATTTTATACAGTCTTTTTTCTTTTACAGGTTGTTTATCTCTCTGGTCTCTACTTAAGGAGAGTGAAGATAACCAGCCTGCCTTTCTCCACCCAAACTGAGCCCAAGCCTATATTGACCGGGTCCTGATTGTGAGCAAGGAGTTCCCTGGGCACCGCAGGAGAAATGACATCAGGGAAAGACAGCAGTCAAACACTCCTGCTGAATATCATCACGAAAGATAAAGAGGAGGAAGTGAAGATTTGGGAATGTGATGATTACCCAGGTAAGAGAGCAGGTTTTTTATCAACAAGGTAAGGTCAGGGGTGTATTCATTAGTTGCAGAATGTAGCAAAACCTTGGTCTATTGCAAAACGTTTACAACAGAACCCGTTTACAATGTAAATAAGAGTTTTTATTGGATAAATTCAGGTAGGTCCCTTCCTGTTTCATTCCTTTTGCTTCTGGTTGGTTCCTTGTGTATGTCCATAAGGTATTGTACTGTATATAGAATACTGTATGACAATCGTATTTTTTTACTTAAGATACCTGGGGCTGTTGTTGATCGAGCCAGGCAGATTTCAAGTACACAGTTGGGTTATTTAGTTACACGCCAACCACTTTATTACATGGTTTTAGTATTTATATTATTTCCTCAAGTGAACGCAAGATGTTAGTTTAGACGCAATGCATTTGTCACATTTTGACACGTTTTTCTCTATTCTCATTTACACAGGAGAGAGTCCAGACATGGCATCAGTAGAGCTGGCAGGCTGCAGTCAAACACTGGGGCTGAATGTCACCATTAATGAAGAACAGAAGGAAGACATTGGGGAATCTGCTGATCATGGTAAGAGCTGTGTACTACTATTTTTAGGCATGTCAGGCAAGTCCCCGCTCCAGCTATCTTTCAACTTTACCAGTTAAAAAAGTAAAGTACAAGCATTTTGCTACACCCACAATAACATCTGCTAAACATGTGTATGTGACCAATAAGATTTGATTTGAAGTATATTCCAAGTATAAATTCAGTAAAGTACACACAAGGGTGAAATAATGTTTAGACACAATTACGAAATTCAAAGGTTTGGCATTGCCTAAGTCTCTCTGGATAAGAGCATATTCTAAATGACCTTAATGTAGATGGATTAAGGCTGGAGGATGAGGACAGAGACCCCAGCAGAATGGTCTTCTCAGCACAGCCCTGAGCACATAAAACTGTAGGTTACAGCTGCGCACAGCACCGGCATAAAACTGTAGTTTACTGCTCAGCACAGCACCGGCCTACAGCTCAGCACAGCACCGGCCTACAGCTCAGTACAGCACTGGCATAAAACTGTATGTAGCCTACAGCTCAGCACAGCACCGGCCTACAGCTCAGCACAGCACCGGCCTACAGCTCAGCACAGCACCGGCCTACAGCTCAGCACAGCACCGGCCTACAGCTCAGCTCAGCACCGGCGTACAGCTCAGTACAGCACCGGCATAAAACTGTATGTAGCCTACAGCTCAGCACAGCACCGGCCTACAGCTCAGCACAGCACCGGCCTACAGCTCAGCACAGCACCGGCCTACTGCTCACCACAGCACCGGCCTACAGCTCAGCACAGCACAGGCATAAAACTGTATGTAGCCTACTGCTCAGCACAGCACCGGCCTGCAGCTCAGCACAGCACCGGTCTACAACTGAGCACATATGAACATTTACAACACATTACAACATGAACATAAAACATTTAAAAAACCTGAGCGCCAGTACTTCATAAGTCAATCTATTTTTATTTCACTCTTCACCTCCGATGGCATGGGTTTAGTTAAATATGCAAACAATTGGGTTTGACGGTAAAGTTGTTGGAAGTATGAGCAGCTATGCCGCTTCAGGCCGCGTGTCGCGCTCTCCGGTTGGTGGCCTATTTGATTAAACCGCAGCATTTACAAGCCGTGTACTTGGTTCCTTCATTGTCAAAGACAACTCCATCAAATTTAGGTAAAACATTTCTCTTTCCTTGTCTCTAATGTTACTGTTAGTGATTGGTCCTAGAGGAGCAAGAGTGAGCTGACGGAAGGGGAAGTGTGGAAATGATACATTTTTGTATACGTTTTTATTAAGTAAACTATATTAGGCAGTTGTTGTTTATATGAAATGCTCCTCACATGACATATTTCCACCTAAAAACAAACGCAATTTTAAACTATTCCTGTATTGCCTGTTCCTGTGGACTGTTGATCCTGTCCCGTCCTGTCCCAAACTAGACTCTAGAATTTCACTCCCATTCCTGCCAGAATCCCACAAAACCCGCTGAATTCCTGTTCCTGTGTTAAGCTCTAACCTGGACCAACCATTGAGATGTGCCTTCTGTTAAGTACATCGGGTGATGCATTAGGTGATAGGAAGTCTGGAGTGGGTCTTTAAAGATGCTCAACAGCAGTATTGTCACTTAGAAAAGAACATAAAGCCGATGTAGCATTAATTCCAAGCAGACACACCTACAGTATGTAACTCCTTTTCAGTAATGCTTTATCAGGCACATTTATCCAATGATTATGGATGTGTGCTGCACCTGCTCACCTGTTTTTATGTTGTCATTCACCCAGGAGAGACCTCTAACTCCTCGGAGCAAGTTGAGACATTTCCTGCATCAGGGAAGAAACATCCGGAAGGGATCAAAGCTAAGGGGTCTCACCGCTGTCCTCACTGTGAGGAGAGTTTCCCATTTCCATCATATCTTGAAAGACATCTTCGAAAACATTCTGGAGAGAAGCCTTATTCCTGCTCTGTCTGTGGGAGGAGTTTCTCTCAACTGAGTGGCTTGAACGTGCACCAGCGAACACACACTGGAGAGAAGCCTCACCGCTGTCCTCACTGTGAGGAGAGTTTCCCATTCCCATCATATCTTGAAAGACACCTGCGAAAACATTCTGGAGAGAAGCCTTATACCTGCTCTGACTGTGGGATGAGTTTCTCGCAACTGAGTGGTTTGAACGTGCACCAGCGAACACACACTGGAGAGAAGCCTCACCACTGTCCTCACTGTGAGAAGAGTTTCCCATTCCCATCATATCTTGAAAGACACCTGCGGAAACATTCTGGAGAGAAGCCTTACTGCTGCTCTGACTGTGGGAAATGCTTCACAACATCAAGTCATCTAACCTCTCATCGTCGAGTTCACACAGGGGAGAAGCCTTACTCCTGCTCTGACTGCGGGAAGAGTTTCCCATTCCCATCGTATCTTGAACGACACCTGCGGAAACATGCTAACCATTGTGTTATATGAAGGTCATATGGTGGCAACCCGCGCTGAACAATACATTTTTGGCCAGCAGTCAGCCCAGCAGTCATCCCAGCCGGGCCAAACCGTACTCTGTTTCTTGTTCACTGGAATCGTCATTAAGTAGAAGAGGAATCGGTTCAAGGAGTGAAGTCAGAATAGATGATCCTTTCCTCCAAAATGTACCAATCTCATATCATCTGTTTTATATGTGCCAAGTTTATTGAGGGGGGGCAAAGGTTACAGTTTAGGCTTAAAGCCAGTTTTTTTGTATGAAATATTATATGTGGTGTCCAGTACAACCTATGACAAAGCTTACAATTAATTAATTGATGGTTTGGGTTCTTTGATGACTGAAATTATATTCTCCCAGACATTCTCCCAGTCAATAGCCTCATCATTACCAGAAAAGTACTTTACCCATGATTTAACCATTGGAAGATATTTTTGCTTTAGTAATTGAAGATGAAAATAAATAGCAGACACCAAACCTCTGGACCCAAATTTGTACCCAATGGGACACCATAGGCACAAAGTGTGAACTGTAGACTTAAGATAAAGAGACAAAGTTCCTGGAAACTAGGGAGACCCTCTGAGTTAAATATATCTCCTAGATTTTTGATCCCTTTTGCAGACCAGGCTTTTGGCTCAAATGGTTTATTACCTGAAAGTAATAGCCTTGTTATGCACTTCCAATTGCCACCTACATAATCTCTCATGGACAGATCTATGTAAACACAACTGGTACCATAGAATCTGTCTGGAAGGAATGGGATGCGTGTCATAACGAACGGCAGTAAGTCTGGTGTTTTGGAGTTTTCCTCACTGGTTATTTGGACAAATCACGATTTTGCAGATGTTAGTGTCTTCTGAATTTCGGGAAGGGGAGGGGACATTCGATTCGTCACTTGTAAAGAGAGAGGGTGGAGCTCCTCATTTTATAGGATCTCTTAATCCCTTCTCTTAACACATATGGACCTAGAATGTAATCGTTCAGCTGACCAATTACGCTACACTTTAGTTCTGGATTAACCAACTTTAGCATTTACACACTTCTCAACATTCCTCAAATTCTTTACTGCATTGGAGATAATATAACTAATATACCGTAACATGCATTTCTTACTATACTAGAAATATAACCTCTTTCAATCTAATAAGGGGAAACTAGTTCCTTTTCAATAACTACCAAGAGACTGGTGTAGACTGATGAACCGTGATATAAGTGATCGACCATTAAGACATCTGCATGCTTTCCAGCCTAATCAGGTCCTGGTAGTACCGCAAACCGGATCTTTGCCATTCCATAAAGGTATTTATGTACATGTTTATTGAGTAAGTTTCGATTTTGGGAATATGATGATTACCCAGGTAAGCGAGCATGTTTTATAACCAGCGATGCACGATCTGGTCCCTGATAATAAAGGCTTTACCCTGAATTCAGATCTTGTCCCTCTCTGGATAAATCTCAACAGGAGATCTTAAAAAGTGTAGTTTCCTTCTGAAGTAATTTTCCCCAACGCATACATCTCTTTGTTTTTATTGGCCCATTAGACCATTGTTGGAGGGGGCGGGGCCGTTTTGTCTAGAAGGTATGCAGCTTTTGTCAAATCAACTTTTCGTAGCTGGTGATAATTAACGTAGCAGGTTAGGGGAATTAGGTTAAGGTTAGGAAAAGAGTTAGGTTTGGCTAAAGTGCCATTTTCTAAAACGTTTTGATGTCTAGTTGACAAGCTGTATTCCATCTAGGCATGGTGGAATAAATAGTGTCTGTGTTGTTATACGGGTTCCTGATTGGTGCAGCGGTCCAAGACACTGCATCTCAGTGCTAGAGGTGTCACTACAGACATCCTGGTTCGAATCCAGGCTGTATCACAACCGGCCATGATTGGGAGTCCCATAGGGCGGCGCACAATTGACCCAGTGCACAATTGACTCATCTGGGTTTGGCCGGTGTAGGCAGTCATTGTAAATAAGAATTTGTTCTTAACTGACTTGCCTAGTTAAATAAAGATTTTTTTTGTATTTTTTAAATAAGTAGTGCTTGGATGTCACCTGCTGGTATGGTGCTGAACTGTTAGGTTTAAGACCGGATGCCATTGTTCAACAGTAGGTATATAGAAGTTGTTACACGCTGGCTAAGGCACTGTTGGCTTCTTCAATAAAACTACATGAAACACGTGCTATCCGGGATCCCTACCCCATTGAATTTGACATTTAAAATGTCAAAAAGTTCTTTATTACAGACAAATATTCTTTGGTTTTACCTCAGTATATCGCTATTCGATTAGCTGACTCTCCCTCGACTCCTTGGTTCTTCTTTGGTAGCTAACTCAGCTGTCAAATTGGTAAGTCTCCGCTCTCTCTTTACTTTCTATCTGCTGGCTTTTATGTTGTGTTCTGTGGGTTCGTGCCTGTGCTAGTCTAGTTGGTGTTGTTCTCTGGCTTAGTACTTCACTACATTACCAAAAGTATGTGGACACCTGCTAGTTGGATGTCTTAATATGTAGTTGTTTCCCCCCCCCTTTGCTGCTATAACAGCCTCCACTCTTCTGGGAAGGCTTTCCACTAGATGTTGGAACATTGCTGTGGGGACTTGCTTCCATTCAGCCACAAGAGCATTAGTGAGGTCGGGCACTGATGTTGGGGGATTAGGCCTGGCTTGCAGTTTGCGTTCCAATTCATCCCAAAGGTGTTTGATGGGATTGAGGTCAGGGCTATGTGCAGGCCAGTCAAGTTTTTCCACACCAATCTCGACTAACTATTTCTTATCTGCGAGATTGTCTGAGACCAGTCACCCAGACAGCTGATGAAACTGAGGAGTATTTTTGTCTTTAATAAAGACCTTTTGTGGAGAAAATCATTTAGATTGTCTGGGCCTGGCTCTGTAGTATAATTGGTTGTTTACATCACACTTCCGCGTGATTGGTGGATTGTAGCTCGCCACTGCCAGCACTCTGCGTGGCTAGTGGCTGACTTTATCCAGCTCGAGCTAGCGAACGCAGAGTAGATTCTCCATATGTGACTCGTTTCAGGAAACTAGGCGTATTTCGCGGGTCACTAATTCACAGGAGAGCCGTTTGAACGTAAACTTTTTTTAATAAAAATGCCTTTTTGTCTGGGGCAGAAATGCTTTCTTTTAACATATGAACTTTCATGTGCCTTAATAACAAACTTGTATGCCATCTGTAAATACAAATAAAATTGTTAAATTATGAGCCTAGTTGGTTTAGCCACAGAAAAAAACAGCAAACTTCCTGCTAGCCATGATTGGCTGAGATAATGAGTGGGTTGGACAGGCCGAGAGGTGAGTTTGGATTGGTCTGCCATATAGCACGCTTCTGTCCATTTGAGCTGGTCATGCCTGCAAGGAGAGGGTCCTGAGTCTTCAGACTCATCAGTGGAGACATTATCTACACCAGGGGAGCAACACCAGGAAGTTGACGAAGCAAAGAGATCTCACCACAGCCCTCAACGTAAGGAGAGATCCACAAAACGATCACAGCCTAAACGGCACCTGCACACACACTGTGGAGAGACGTCTTCCCACTGTGCAGGTAGCAAACAAAGTGTTGCTTCTGTGACATTGTCAAAGAGACACAAGATAGTCCGTCCTAAAGAGAAGGGTCGAAAGATTGCGGGCAAAGTTTAAGGAAACACATGCTGTTACATTGAGGAGAAAAACCTTTCCACTGCCCAAAGTGTGATTAAAAAGTACACTAGATCAGTTGAAAGAACATATGATGATACATTCTTGTGTAAAACCTCACCAATGCCCTGAATGTGAGAAGAGATTCTCTAGCAATAAATGTATTAAAATACAGTTGTGAACTCAGTGCTGACAGGCCTTTCCACTGCTCACAGTGTGAGAAGACATACAATGAGCGTTCAGTTCTTACTGAACACATGCGAGTACACTCTAGAGAGAAGCCTCACGACTACTCTGACTGCGGGCTAACATTTTCGACAGTGCAGGCTTTAAAGAAACACAGGCAGTTACAATGTCAGGAAATATCACATGCTGTCGTTAGATCTTAATCAACACTTGCATGTACATTCTGGTGAGACGTTCTATCACAGAAAGGGCATCTTAAAGAACACTTTGAAGAGACCGTACCACTGCCCTCACTGTGAGAAGACGTTCACCAGAGCATCAGACCTTACGTCTGTACACACACACTGGAAAGAAGCCTCAACAATGTCTTATTTGTGAAAAAAGTTTTTCACGTTCATGACAATTAAAAGCTCACCAGATAATGGCACATCAGGGAGAAATACCTTATATTTGTTCTGACTGTGGAGAGCGCTTTGGTCTAAAATCTGACCTAACAGCCCACAAGTGAACGCACACTAGGGAAAGGCGTCACCAGCGCCTCATCTGTGGGAAGAGTAGCTTAGTGGTCTAAGGCACTGCATCTCAGTGCTAGAGGCATAACTACAGACCCTGGATTGATTCCAGGCTGTATGACAACCTGACGTGATTGGGAGTTCCATAGGGCTGCACACAATTTGCCCAGCGTCGTCCGGGTTTGGCCAGTGTAGGCCGTCATTGTAAATAAGAATTTGTTCTTAACTGACTTGCCTAGTAAAATAAAGGTTAAATCATTTTTTTTTTTTTTTTTTTATTATTTACTCGCATAAAAATTACTCTGAGGATGTAAGCATACAGTGCCTTGTAAAAGTATTCATTTCCTTTGGTGTTTTTCCTATTTTGTTGCATTACAACCATTACTTTAAATTGATTTTTATTTGGATTTCATGTAATGGACATACACAAAATAGTCAAAATTGGTGAAGGGAAATGAAAAAAATAACTTGTTTCAAAAATGTAATAAAAAAATGTAAATTAAAAAGTGGTGCGTCCATATGTATTCACCCCCCCGTTGCTATGAAGCCCCTAAATAAGATCTGGTGCAACCAATTACCTTCAGAAGTCACATAATTAGTTAAATAAAGTCCACCTGTGTGCAATCTGTGTCACATGATCTGGCACATGATCTCAGTATATATACACCTGTTCTGAAATGCCCCAGAGTCCGCAACACAACTGAGCAAGTGGCACCATGAAGACCAAGGAGCTCCCCAAACAGGTCAGGGACAAAGTTGTGGAGAAGTACAGATAAGGGTTGGGTTATAAAAAAAATATACAAAACTTTGAACATCCCACAGAGAATCATTAAATCCATTATTAAAAAATGGAAAGAATATGGCACCACAACAAACCTGCCAAGAGAGGGCAGCCCACCAAAACCCACAGAACAGGCAAGGAGGGCATTAATCAGAGAGGCAACAAAGAGACCAAAGATAACCCTGAAGGAGCTGTAAAGCTCCACAGCGGAGATTGGAGTATCTGTCCATGGGACCACTTTAAGCTGTACACTCCACAGAGCTGGGCTTTACGTAAGAGTGGCCAGATAAAAGCCATTGCTTAAAGAAAAAAATAAGCAAACACGTTTCTGGGAGACTCCCCAAACATACGGAAGAAGGTACTCTTGTCAGATGAGACTAAAATTGAGCTTTTTGGCCATCAAGGAAAATGCTATTTTTGCCGTAAACCCAACACTCATCACTCTGAGAAAACCATCCCCACAGTGAAGCATGGTGGTGGCAGCATCATGCTGTGGGGATGTTTTTCATCAACATGGACTGGGAAACTGGTCAGAATTGAAGGAATGATGGATGGTGCTAAATACAGGGAAATTCTTGAGGGAAACCTGTTTGTCTATCAGAGATTTGAGACTGGGTGGAAGGTTCACCTTCCTACAGGACAATGACCTTAAGCATACTGCTAAAGCAACACTCGAGTGGTTTAAGGGGAAACATTTAAACGTCTTGGAATGGCCTAGTCAAAACCCAGACCTCAATCCAATTGAAAATCTGTGGTATGACTTAAAGATTGCTGTACACCAGCGGAACCCATCCAACTTGCTGGAACAGTTTTGCCTTGAAGAATGGGCAAAAATCCCAGTGGTTAGATGTGCCAAGCTTATAGAGACATCCCCCGAGAGACTTGCAGCTGTAATTGCAGCAAAAGGTGGCTCTACAAAGTATTGACTTTGGGGGGATAAATAGTTATGCTTTCTAAAGTTGAATTTTTTTTGGTCTTATTTCTTGTTTGTTTCACAATAAAAAAAAATGTGCATCTTCAAAGTGGTAGGCATGTTGTGTAAATCAAATGATACAACCCCCAAATCCATTTTAATTCTAGGTTGTAATACAACAAAATAGGAAGAATGAGAAGGGGGGGGTGAATACTTTTGCAAGCCACTGTATTTCCTGAGCTTTCTTAGACACTTCAAAACCTTATTCCTTATTTTTTTTTTTTTTTTGTCTTTTTTTGCCATTTATTAATGTGTTATTTTATGTGTTTCTATGGGCTGTAGTAATAAAGGCCAAATAAAATGTTTCCTCAAATAATTGTTTAATATCATTTCTTGATATCTAAAGGGGTCCTAAATTTCCAAAATCAATTAGCTGATTGATCGATGGTATGACCTCCTGAAAACAGTCCCATATCTTAACAGTTCCTCTCAATGGTTTAGACTTTGAGGTTTAATGTACATACTAGAATGGCTTCTAGCCATTCGGAAACAAGTATTCAACAATGCTGTGGTATAACTAAAGGTACAAGACATGTATAGAGACTGAAAATAGACTTCTCCTTGTATTCAGACTTTTTCTGCGTTGATTTTGAGGTTGAAACCAATAGCAAATCAGTGACTCAAATTTATGGTAACACTATTTAACTGCCTCTTTCAGAGATGTGAATTCTGATCGAAAACTAAATTTGTCATTGTTTGTTAATTGCAATAGATGTTGTTGGTGCAAGTTGGTATCTCAAATTGTCTCGTCTCCAAAAGCTTCCCTTGTTGCAGGATGATGAACCAAACACCTAACCATCCATCTCATACCAGAACCACACACCCAACCATCCATCTCATACCACAACTAGTAGTCTCTTCATCTGCAGCTAGATGACCCCACGTTGACCCCTCGCCCTCATAATGACACATTTCTATCTGAACATTCCTTCCTGGGTCTGTTAAAAGTTCTCCAGGGTATGTACTGGTCAGCTAACCCTGTCTGAAACACATTGGGGGTTATGTACTAGTCAGCTAACCCAGTCTGAAACATGTTGGGGGTTATGTACTGGTCAGCTAACCCTGTACTGGCCTTCCTTCCAATATTAGAGTCTAGGCTCAAGGTCATTATGTATCAGCCTGTCTCAGGGATGAGCTGTGTGTGTTCTTAGTGATGGCAAGCTCTAATCCACCTCAAGGCCCAAAGAGGATATCCATTAGTGTAATGTCAGTCCTCTCTCTGCCTGTGTGTAGTATCAGTCCTTTAGCTTCTCCAGTCTAGTTTTTTTATTTATTTAACCTGGCAAGTCACTTCAGAACAAATTCTTATTTTCAATGACAGCCTACCGGGGAACAGCCTTGTTCAGTGTCAGAACAGACATATTTTTACCTTGTCAGCTCAGGGATTTGATCCTGCAACCTTTCATGCAACCTTTAATGGCCCAACGCTCTAACCACTAGGCTACCTGCCACCCCAAGTTTAGTGGTACACAATAGTGCATACATTTGAAATAATAAAAAAAGAAATGTATTTTTGTTCTACAGTCATGTTGTTTTTATTGGTATTTTTCCATATTATTTTACAATGATGGTCACAATCTGGAAAGATATGTGTGAACAAAAAGAGTGGCACTATTGCAGAGTGGCAGGAAGCAGGGTATCCTCTTAGCATGGGAGTGTCCTACACACTGCTGGGCATGCTGTGTTACCTACAGATGTTACTAACAGATTTTAGTCTTATTCATAAGATGTTGAGTTCTATCTGCTGACTACATGCATAACACACACGGGGCTACTGTACATCAATGGGAGTAAGACAGAGAGGATGAGCCGGACAACCAGAGATTGATGGGCCAACTATGAATGGCTGCTACTGCATTGGAGCCCACCTGGGTTAAGTAGTCAAAGACTGGTTGTTGTTGTTCTCTCCCTCTCCCACCTCCTTTCATCCCCTCCCATCTCCTTCCAGTCCCTCCCACCTCCTCCCAGCCCCTCCCACCTCCCCCAAGCCCCTCCCACCTCCTCCAAGCCCTCCCACCTCCTCCCAGCCCTCCCACCTCCTCCAAGCCCCTCCCACCTCCTCCCAGCCCCTCCCACCTCCTCCAAGCCCCTCCCACCTCCTTCCCACCCCTCCCACCTCCTCCCAACTCCTCCCACCTTCTCCCGCCTTCCAGCTCCTTCCAGAGGTGCACAACTGGTCATGTTCCCTGTACAGTTGTACATTGTCCAGATGGCTATTTTTGAAATGGGAGAGTCTGGGAGGAGAGTCTGGGAGGAAGTTGACAATGTTTTGTGAGAAGGTACTTGTATGGTTAGTTTTTCTTCTTTAGCATCACAACAACAACAACAACAGAGCACCAGTGTCTGACATGGACATAACACTGACTCATTGAAGGAACCACATATAGTGACGCCGTGTCCGGCTCATGTAGAGCAGTAGTAGTCGCCATATCAGAGTAATGTTGTAAATACAGTTTATATAATACTTATCTACTGTATATCAAAAAAGAAACGGAAACAAGTGAGACAGAAACAGATCTTCACAAGTGACCTAAAGCCATCAAAGAAGCACTATGTACTTTAGGAGGAGAGAGAGTGGATGGTAGAGGAACAACTTTAGGAGGACAGAGAGTGGAGGGTAGAGGACCAACTTTGGGAGGACAGAGAATGAAGGGTAGAGGAACAACTTTAGGAGGACAGAGAGTGGATGGTAGAGGAACAACTTTAGGAGGTCAGAGAATGGAGGGTAGAGGACCAACTTTGGGAGGACAGAGAATGGAGGGTAGAGGAACAACTTTAGGAGGACAGAGAGTGGAGGGTAGAGGAACAACTTTAGGAGGACAGAGAATGGAGGGTAGAGGACCAACTTTGGGAGGACAGAGAATGGAGGGTAGAGGAACAACTTTAGGAGGACAGAGAGTGGAGGGTAGAGGACCAACTTTAGGAGGACAGAGAATGGAAGGTAGAGGAACAACTTTATGAGGACAGAGAATGGAGGGTAGAGGAACAACTTTAGGAGGACAGAGAATGGAGGGTAGAGGACCAACTTTGGGAGGACAGAGAATGAAGGGTAGAGGAACAACTTTAGGAGGACAGAGAGTGGATGGTAGAGGAACAACTTTAGGAGGTCAGAGAATGGAGGGTAGAGGACCAACTTTGGGAGGACAGAGAATGGAGGGTAGAGGAACAACTTTAGGAGGACAGAGAGTGGAGGGTAGAGGACCAACTTTAGGAGGACAGAGAATGGAAGGTAGAGGAACAACTTTATGAGGACAGAGAATGGAGGGTAGAGGAACAACTTTAGGAGGACAGAGAATGGAGGGTAGAGGATGAGACGATTAACCAGGACTATCATCTTAATAAAAGCCAAACCGATGACACAGAACAACATTTACAACAGGAAGAAGAGGAGGAGAAGGAAGAGGAGAGGGGGGGGGGTCTGATATGTGCATGTGTGCAAACCTACTGAGTAATGCTACATTCATTACCAAGTGAGAAGCTGGTAATTACCAAGTGGGAAGGTGATAATTACCATTCACATGCTCTTGCCCACTTTGAGAAACGTAGATTGGCTAATGTCCAACAAGCTGAGTCAACCATAAACTAAAAGTACAGCCATCATGCTTGTTAAGTGTTCAAAAATCATATTAATATATGTATTTTTATAATAATGTTTTTTGTTACATTTAACTGTAGAAAATGCTGTTATAGAGCCAATTTCCTTAGTAGGTGACCTCAAGAGGTCACCATGTGGGAGAAGTGGGAGCTCAGGGATGATAGACGTGTTTCCCACTAGTAATTACCAGTTGGAGGGGCGTTCAAGTGGATTTTTTTCCAGTCATATGTGGTAAATACCACCTTCCCACTTGGTTATGAACGCAGCAAAAGTCCCATAATAAAAGCATGTTTGCACCACCCCATGACATGCTTGAGAGGGGTGCAGGGGCGATGGTGGGGGGTTTGGGGGTCGGGGGTTTCAAGCACTTGTCGCTGCAGCTTAGCCCAACATCTTAGTGGCGCGCTGGTTGGCTTCGTCAATCCTGGTCTTGTTGGAATCAGCCTGAGGAGAGAGAGAGAGAGAGAGAGAGAGAGAGAGAGAGAGTTGAGATGATAGTCAATCATTCAAGCAATCAACTACCAATCGATAAACCTTTGAATTGTCAACTCAAGGATGGGCTGCCAATCGCTAACACTGAAAATGTATTGATTGATTGTCATCGTCAAAATAATGGACAGTACCTTGTCCATGATCCTGTCGATCTGGCGGTTCTGGGTGTCGATCTCGTTGCCCATATCCAGGGCCATGTGACGCAGGTTACCGATGATCCCGCCCACCTGCTCCAGGTTCTCATCCATCTCATTCTCCCGGGCGTCGTCCGTTACCCTGGAAACACACATCGGATATTCCATGAAACTACCGGTAGCTTCGGAGTGGCAGAGGGAGTCCACACACACACACACACACACACACACACACACACACACACACACACACACACACACACACACACACACACACACACACACACACACACACACACACACACACACACACACACACACACACACTTACTAATACATGAACACACTCACCTGCGGATGAAGCCCCCACTGATGGCCATCTGTTCACGTTCGTCCACCACACGGGCCCCTGGCTGACTGTTCACCACTCCATCCTGGTTGGCCCCCCACGCCTGCCCCCCACCCTTTATCCTGCAGGGACACGGACCAGTCAGGGTCTGTGTAGGTGAGTAGGTGTGTGTGCATGTAAACTGTAATTTGATGTAACATAAATATGATGAAAGCCATGCATAGTGACAGCAAGGCAGCCCACCAACACAGCATACCAGTGATATCTTAGGGACATATATATATATATATATTATATATGTTAGGTCTATCAATGAATAACGGATCTGAGTAGGCCTACTGATCAATTGAATTCTAGTCTATTACTGTGTCTATGTGGTTGGTAGAAAGGGATCCTTTAAAGACTTGTAGATATTTACTGTGTCTATGTGGTTGATAGAAAGGGATCCTTTAAAGACTTGTAGATAGAGGAGACATAAACCCTCCAACCAACACAGACACATTAAACACACAGAACACCGAGCAGAAGACAACACAGACCGACACCAACGGACAGGGAGACAAGAGGACAGACAGGGAGACAGGAGGACAGACAGGGAGACAGGAGGACAGACAGGTAGACAGGAAGACAGACGGGGAGTCAGGAAGACAGACGGGGAGACAGGAGGACAGACAGGGAGACAGGAGGACAGACAGGTAGACAGGAAGACAGACGGTGAGTCAGGAAGACAGACGGGGAGACAGGAGGACAGACAGGGAGACAGGAGGACAGACAGGGAGACAGACAGGGAGACCGGAGGACAGACAGAGAGACAGGAAGACAGGCAGGGAGACAGGAAGACGGACAGGAAGACAGACAGGGAGACAGGAAGACAGACAGGGAGACAGGAGCACAGACAGAGAGACAGGAAGACAGACAGGGAGACAGGAGGACAGACACACATCATATCCACACCCTCTGGTTACTGGAGGAAAACAGTGTAGATCACAATCAGAAATAAACCAGAACATGATAGTTAATGATACTGAATTACAGAACGACATGGAAATAGATAAATAAATACATATGATAAAAGTAAAGATATTATTATTCTTTTTTTCAGATGCGGGCACTAAAAAGTTGTGGTGCTAGCAGAATCATTGCCGCAATACGTGTGTAACACGGTGCAAGTGATCATTTTTGTACATGGTTATAAAAATATAGCTTTTCTGGTGCCCGCAACTCTAAGTACAGGAAAATACGTAGACAACACTAATGTACATAATGATATGGACATTATGTTATGGACACAGGAAAGGCTTTGCCTCAGAACATGACTCTGAGGCCATAGTTTGGCTTTGCAGTGGCTCCTTAGGTACTATCCAATCATCCCCATAACCACACACACACACACACACACAAACACACAAATGCACACACACACTTGTCTTGTAGAACATAGAGAAAGAAAAACATTCTAGGAAGTCAAGTTCGATTTAAAATCACTTGGACTTTATAGACATTTTTGATTGTCGCTCACTACAGCAGTTAAATGTGCATAAAATAATAGCTTTGAAATAAAACTATACCTGTGACGGCAAATTGTCTTGAGAAGAAGTACACTATATATACAAAGTCTGTGGACACTCCTTCAACTTAGTGGATTCGGCTACCTCAGCCACACCCGTTCTGGCAGGTGTATAAAATCGAGGACACAGCCATGCAATCTCCATAGACAAACACTGGCAGTAAAAAGGCCTTACTGCAGAGCTTGGTGACTTTCAACGTGGCACCGTCATAGGATTCCACCTTTCCAACAAGTCAGATTGTAAAATGTCTTTCTGTTGTAGTGAAGTGGAAACGTCAAGGAGCAACAACGGCTCAGCCACGAAGTGGTAGGCCACACAAGCTCACAGAACGAGACCGCTGAGTGCTGAAGCGTGTAGCTCATAAAAATTGTCTGTCCTCAGTTGCAACACTCACTACCGAGCTCCAAACGGCCTCTGGAAGCAACGTCAGCATGTTCGTCGGGAGCTTCATGAAATGGGTTTCCATGGCCGAGCAGCCGCACACAAGCCTAAGATCACCATGCGGCAATGCCAAGCGTTGGCTGGAGTGGTGTAAAGCTCACCGCCATTGGACTCTGGAGCAGTATAAACACGTTCTCTGGAGTGATGAAACACGCTTCACCATCTGGCAGTCCAACAGATGAATCTGGGTTTGGCGGATGCCAGGAGAACGCTAAATGGTCTGGGGCTGTTTTTCATGGTTCAGGGAAAGCCCCTCGCTTTTCATAGTTCAGGGACAGCCCCTTAGCTTTTCATGGTTCAGGGAAAGGCCCTTAGTTTTTCATGGTTCAGGGAAAGCCCCTTAGTTTTTCATGGTTCAGGGAAAGCCCCTTAGTTTTTCATGGTTCAGGGAAAGCCCCTTAGTTTTTCATGTTTCAGGGAAAGCCCCTTAGTTTTTTATTGTTCAGGGAAAGCCCCTTCGTTTTTCATTGTTCAGGGACAGCCCCTTAGTTCTAGGGAAGGGAAATCTTAACTCTACAGCATACAAGTACTTTCTAGATGATTCTGTGCTTCCAACTTTGTGGCAACAGTTTGGGGAAGGCCCTTTCCCATTTCAGCATGACAATGCCCCCATGCACAAAGCAAGGTCCATACAGAAATGGTTTGTCACCTCCAAAGTGGTGCAGCTGTCTAAGGCACCGCATCGCAGTGGTAGAGGTGTCACTACAGATCCGGGTTCGATCCCGGCTGTGTTGCAGCCGGCCGTGACCGGTAGACCCATGAGCCGACGCACAATTGGCCCAGCGTCATCCGGGTTAGGGGAGGGTTTGGCCGGCTGTGATGTCCTTGTCTCATTTCTCTCTAGCGACTCCTTGGTGCGGGCCGGGCGCATGGACGCTGACTTCAGTCGCCAGCTGTATGGTGTTTCCTCTGACACATTGGTGTGGCTGGCTTCCAGGTTAAGCAAGCAGTGTGTCAAGAAGCAGTCCAGCTTGGCGGGGTCGTGTTTCAGAGGGCGCATGGCTCTCAACCTTCGCCTCTCCCGAGTCCGTACGGGAGTTTGAGCAATGGGACAAGAAAAAGGTAGGTCCTAGGTCTATCATCTCAGGACCCAATACTGACCTGAGATTTAAAAACTTAGCTTCAGAAGATATATGTTCAATGCAAAGTTCAAGTTAGGTGTATAAATCTCAAAACAGACACAAGACCATTAGCTTCCCACTAAGCAGTTTGTTTCAATACCTCATCGAATATAAACGATCGTCATTGTTCTTTTGGTAGGAATGAGTCAAATCAGTGGTCTTTATCTATTGCATTGTGTTCCCTGTCCAAGGTTTGTATATGTCCACCAAGCAACATGTAACACTACATGGTGAATGCAAGAACGAGAGACTTGGATACCTGCTAAAAGAAAAACTCTGTGTCTGTTGCAGTGTGTGTGTGTGACTGTCATGTATTCGCATAGAAAGCGTTGGGCAGCATGTTCATGCACATGATTGATGTACAAACAACAGCAGTAATCAGGTCATGCTAAATCATACTGTAGGCCTACTGCCTCATGTAAGGATATTATGGAACGTGTGGATGTATGTACTGTATGTATGTACTGTATGTATATACTGGATGTATGTACTGGATGTATGTAATGTATGTATGTACTGTAAGTAATGTATGTATGTACTGTATGTATGTATGTATGTACTGTATGTATGTATCTATGTATGTATGTATGTATGTATGTATGTATGTATGTATGTACGGGTGATTATTTGAAGGAGAAAGTGTTACAGTGGACTAGCATGCATCAAGCTCACGCGCACGCTCAGACGCGCTCTCTCTCTCTCTCTCTCTCTCTCTCTCTCTCTCTCTCTCTCTCTCTCTCTCTCTCTCTCTCTCTCTCTACAGGTCAAGGTGCAGGTGGAAGCAGCATGCACACTAGTTAAGGCATTAAAGCAGGCAGGCAAGCAGGCAGGTGGGGCAGACAGTCAGGCAAGGCAGGCTGCACCTACTTGTTACAGGGACATGAACAAAGACCACAGAGAGACCCTAGATTGTTCAAATTCTTTTCTGCATCCTTCATGTCCTTATTGATCTGGTCCATCCCCTCCTCGATCCGCTCCAGTTGCTCTGATTATCAACACAAGTCAATTTTCCCCCACAAAGAACGAGGGCACGTGAAAAAAAAAGAAAGGAAAAAGAGGAGGAGAGCGGGAGGACAAAGGAGAGGAGACAAAAAAAAGAGACATTGACTGTGACAAGAGAGACAGACATTGGACAGCACTACCAACACCACACAGGCCCGTCGCCACCGGTACCTACTTGGCAACACATGGACATAATTGGACACAGCATTGCCCTAAACCCTTCATATCTTTCTCGGCCTCCTTCAAGTCTTGGTTGACCTTGTTCATGCCATCTTCAAACCGATCCAGTTGTTCTGGTGAGGACAAAGGTAATGAGAGCAGTGAAATGAATCGGATTGATGATTGAGCTCTAAGCTACAGCCTATCAAACACAACCATAATGCAATGCAAGAAGTAAGATGCATTGGAATGATGTACCAGGGAAGCAGGGGTTCTGTCAGCACACTGAGGCTAACAGAGGAGGTTCCTGGTGACATAGACATAGGTATATACTGTATTATCACATTAATAGGCTATACTCACCTGATTCTTTGTCAATAAAGACAGTGTACATTTATTTGTATACATATTTACTAGACAGGCACTTCCATCCAAACTTCCATTGCTTTCTATTTAGTTAACACATGGAATCATTCAGCTGATTAACAGCAGTTTGTACTTCAGATGTGATTTGATCCAGTAGCCGTTCAATGATTAGCCTACTTCCCTGACCTCTGGGCAGTGTTGGGGAAGCTACTCTGAAAATATAGTTTACCAAGCTACCTATTACTTCACACTGGAAGAAGGTAAGCTTAAAAAAAAAGTATAGTTTACTTAATTAACTAAAGTTACTTTGAAAAAGTAGTTCACTACGTCCAAACTACTTTGTGAGCTAAATTTTTAAATGTCATATACTACAATTGCAAGAATAGATCACTCTGGGTCAGATGTTAAGAGAATGTGAAATTTAGCCTATGGTCAGATGTTAAGAGAATGTGGAATTTAGCCTAAGGTCAGATGATAAGAGAATGTGGAATTTAGCCTATGGTCAGATGATAAGAGAACGTGGAATTTAGCCTATGGTCAGATGTTAAGAGAATGTGGAATTTAGCCTATGGTCAGATGATAAGAGAATGTGGAATTTAGCCTATGGTCAGATGTTAAGAGAATGTGGAATTTAGCCTATGGTCAAATGATAAGAGAATGTGGAATTTAGCCTATGGTCAGATGATAAGAGAACGTGGAATTTAGCCTATGATCAGATGTTAAGAGAATGTGGAATTTAGCCTATGGTCAGATGTTAAGAGAATGTGGAATTTAGCCTATTCAACAAATGAGAATTAGGCAGGTCTGATGCTCCCGAACACTGCCTCTGGGCCACACTTTCAGACTTGCAGCATTAAATCCAGTGCATTTAAACAACTTATAATAGTGTTTGAGAGAAAGAGAGAGAGAGACCGAGAGAGAGTGTGTGATAAAGAGAGACAGAGAGAGAGCGAGAATGGTTGACAGAGAGCAAGAGAGAGACCGAGAGAGGGAGAGAGGGTGCGTGATAAAGAGAGACAGAGAGAGAGCGAGAATGAGCAAGAGAGAGAGAGAGAGACCGAGAGAGAGAGAGAGAGCAAGAACGGGTGACAGAGAGCAAGAGAGAGAGAGAGAGAGAGAGTGCGTTATAAAGAGAGAGAGCAAGAACGAGAATGGGTGACAGAGAGCGAGAGAGAGAGAGAGAGAGAGAGAGAGTGTGAGAGAGAGAGAGAGAGACCGAGAGAGAGAGGGTGCGAGAGAGACAAACAGACAGACAGACAGACAAGGACACATAAAGTCTGGATTCCAATACAAAATAGCTTCTCTCATTCTCAAATTGCTAGGGCCTAGAAAAGATAGAGATAGACGTGTTTATGGTAGAAAATATGATTTTTTTGTTTGTTTGAAAAGACGTTGACAAAACGTTGAAAATAATAAAGAGAGAGAGAGAGCAAATGATAAACAGACAGAGGAGAGAAACAGGATGAGTGAAGGAGGAGTGCACAGTCATGGCCAAAAGTTTTGAGAATGACACAAATATTAATTTTCACAAAGTCTGCTGCCTCAGTTTGTATGATGGCAATTTGCATATACTACAGAATATAATGAAGAGTGATCAGATGAATTGCAATTAATTGCCAAGTCCCTCTTTGCCATGCAAATGAACTGAATCCCCCCAAAACATTTCCACTGCATTTCAGCCGTGCCACAAAAGGACCAGCTGACATCATGTCAGTGATTCTCTCGTTAACACAGGTGTGAGTGTTGACGAGGACAAGGCTGGCGATCACTCTGTCATGCTGATTGAGTTTGAATAACAGACTGGAAGCTTCAAAAGGAAGGTGGTGCTTGGAATCATTGTTCTTCCTCTGTCAACCAAGGATACCTAAAAGGAAACACGTGCCGTCATCATTGCTTTGCACAAAAAGGGCTTCACAGGCAAGGATATTGTTGCCAGTAAGATTGCACCTAAATCCACAATTTATCGGATCATCAAGAACGTCAAAGAGAGTGGTTCAATTGTTGTGAAGAATGCTTTAGGGCACCCAAGAAAGTCCAGCAAGCGCCAGGACCATCTCCTAAAATTGATTCAGCTGTGGGATCGGGGCACCACCAGTACAGAGCTTGCTCAGGAATGGCAGCAGGCAGGTGTGAGTGCATCTGCACGCACAGTGAGGCGAAGACTTTTGGAGGATGGCCTGGTGTCAAGAAGGGCAGCAAAGAAGCCACTTCTCTCCAGGAAAAACATCAGGGACAGACTGATATTCTGCAAAAGGTACAGGGATTGGACTGCTGAGGACGGGGGTAAAGTCATTTTCTCTGATGAATCCCCTTTCCGATTGTTTGGGGCATCCGGAAAAAAGCTTGTCTGGAGAAGACAAGGTGAGCGCTACCATCAGTCCTGTGTCATGCCAACAGTAAAGCATCCTGAGACCATTCATGTGTGGGGTTGCTTCTCAGCCAAGGGAGTGGGCTCACTCACAATTTTGCCTAAGAACACAGGCATGAATAAAGAATGGTACCAACACATCCTCTGAGAGCAACTTCTCCCAACCATCCAGGAACAGTTTGGTGAGGAACAATGCCTTTTCCAGCATGATGGAGCACCTTGCCATAAGGCAAAAGTGATAACTAAGTGGCTCGGGGAACAAAACATTGATATTTTGGGTCCATGGCCAGGAAACTCCCCAGACCTTAATCCCATTGAGAACTTGTGGTCAATCCTCAAGGCGGGTGGACAAACAAAAAAAAACACAAATTCTGACAAACTCCAAGCATTGATTATGCAAGAATGGGCTGCCATCAGTCAGGATGGGGCCCAGAAGTTAATTGACAGCATGCCAGTGCGGATTGCAGAGGTCTTGAAAAAGAAGGGTCAACACTGCAAATATTGACTCTTTGCATCAACTTCATATAATTGTCAATAAAAGCCTTTGACACTTATGAAATGCTTATGATTATACTTCAGTATTCCATAGTAACATCTGACAAAAATATCTAAAGACACTGAAGCAGCAAACTTTGTGTAAATTAATATTTGTGTCATTCTCAAAACTTTTGGTCACGATTGTACATGAACTGAACAACTGTTGTGAAGCAGTGGATGAAGTGAAAAGCATTATGGGGGATGCAAGCCGAATGTTTGAATAATATGTGAGTTGGGTAGCAACAGTGATGACCTCACCCCAAGAGCTTGCCCTAACCACTGATACAGGGTCAGATATTGGTTCATTCACTAAACCACTGATACAGGGTCAAATATTGGTTGATTCCTTAAATGGTGAGTTGGGTTAGCATTGTGGGTACTCTGATTCTAGACCTGTAGTTAGGGTCACCATCTACCTGGAGTGGGTCCAGGAGGATAGGGGAGTGGTCTGTAGCATAGGCAAGGCATGGTAAGGGAATTCATGGCTGGGGTGGCTTGCTTGCTTGTTGATGTTTGAACATTTGTAAATAATCCCTGGGTTGTGTCGATGCGAAAACAGTGACCAGATACACATGTCTCTGGTCACTGGACACGGAATGGACACAGACACAAGATGTAATAGGGAACTAGACGTGAAGCAGTGAACTAGACTTCTAGACTGCTTCTGTTCTTTCTGGCTCCTTCTTCTCTTTCTTTCTTAGCTCTTTTTTTATGTCTCTCTCTCACTCTCTCTCTCTCTCTCTCTCTCTCTCTCTCTCTCTCTCTCTCACACACTCTCTCTCTCTCTCTCTCACACTCTCTCTCTCTCTCTCTCTCTCTCTCTCTCTCTCTCTCTCTCTCTCTCTCTCTCTCTCTCTCTCTCACTATCTGTCTGCGAGTCAGACAGATATTGGGAACAGTATTGTTATCCTCTCTGGCGTCTCTGTCGCCCCCGACAACACTACCACACAAATAAGTAGCCTCCCCAGGTAATCCCATGGAAAGTGAGGAATTAGAGAAGAGGGGAGACTTTCCAACAATGGCACCTGGTTCTAGGTTCTCTGGAGGTGGAATCTCTCCCACACTGGCACCTGGTTCTAGACTCTGGAGGTGGACTCTCTCCAACACTGGCACCTGGTTCTAGACTGGAGGTGGACTCTCTCCAACACTGGTACCTGGTTCTGGACTCTCTGGAGGTGGAAGCTCTCCAGCACTGGCACCTGGTTCTAGACTCTCTGGAGGTGAACTCTCTCCAACACTGGCACCTGATTCTAGACTCTCTGGAGGTGGAATCTCTTCAACCGTTCTCTTTAAATCTGGGAATTGATTGCTCTGTGGTGGCGTTTGCAGTGAGCGGGATGTTAGTACCATTACTCAAGTAGCCAGAGAGAAAGGCTCTATGTTCCACTGACAGGCCTATTAGGTACCTCAGTCACGTGTGGAATCGAGCCGGGGGCAGGAAGCCGTCCCATGTTGTTGAACACAGAAATTAAACCCCTGCCATGCTGGAACCTGGGAGGGAGCAACACACTGAACGTTGGAGATAAATGCCACGAATAGAGCTGTTATGATTGCTTTCTCCACATGTCAGAGAGGCATGAAATGTGTTCTACATAATATATGTATGTTGAAACATGTCCAAATGAATGCAGAAGGGGCTGTGAATGCTTTGTTCGGAAAGACTGTGCTTCTGTTACAATGTAACTGCCTAGTTCTATACCATACTAACATTATTCAGTGGTCTAAAGAAGAGCTGGGACTGTCTTTCTTACTGCCATGAGACAAACACGACTGAAGAGCTGATGTCCGTCCAACTGAAGAGGTCTAATGAAGAGCTGATGTCCGTCCAACTGAAGAGGTCGAATGAAGAGCTGATGTCCGTCCAACTGAAGAGGTCGAATGAAGAGCTGATGTCCGTACAACTGAAGAAGGTCTATTTAGTTAAACTTCTTAGTCTGCTTTATATTCTGAATGGAAGCAATTGAGGTCAACATAACGGTAAGAACCTGACAAGAGAAATGACCTAATACAACCAACTAGTACTATCAAGCTGCTTCTCCTGCCTAAACAACCAGTAATATCAAGCTGCTTCTCCTCCCTAACCAACCAGTACTATCAACCTGCTTCTCCTGCATAACCAACCAGTACTATCAAGCTGCTTCTCCTCCCTAAACAACCAGTACTATCAACCTGCTTCTCCTGCATAACTAACCAGTACTATCAAGCTGCTTCTCCTCCCTAACCAACCAGTACTATCAAGGTTCTTCTCCTGCCTATCCAACCAGTACTATCAAGCTGGTGTTGGAGTCATGTAGACGTTGGTGAACAGGGAGTACAGGAGGGGACTAAGAATGCACCCCTGAGGGGCCCCTGTGTTGAAAGTCAGCATGGTGGATGTGCTGTTGCCTACCCTCATCACCTGGGGGTTGCCCGTCAGGAAGTCCAGGATCCAGGTACAGAGGGAGGTGTTAAGTCCCAGGGTCCTTAGCTTAGTGATGAGCTTGGGGGGCATGATGGTGTTGAATGCTGAGCTGTAGTCAATGAACAGCATTCTCACAATAGAGATTGCTTCATCTGTGGATCTGTTGGGGTGGTATGGAAATTGGAGTGGGCCAAGGGTGTCTGCTATGATGGTGTTGATATGAGCCATTACCAGCCTTTCAAAGTAATTTAGACAGGTACCTTGGCATTCATGGGCACAGGGACTATGGTGGTTGGCTTGAAACATGTAAGTATTACAGACTGGGTCAGGGAGAGGTTGGTAATGTCAGTGAAGTCACTTGCCAGCTAGTCAGCGCATGCTCTGAGTATGCGTCCTGGTAATCTGTCTGAATGTTAACCTGTTTAAAGGTCTTCCTCACATCGGTTATGACGAGCGTGGTCGCACAGTTGTCCGTAACAGCTGGTGCTCTCATGCATGGTTCAGTGTTGCTAGGCTTGAAGCGAGCATAGAAGGCATTTAGCTCCTCTAGCAGGCTCACGTCACTTGGCAGCTCATAGCTGGGTTTCCCTTTGTAATCTGTCATAGTTTGCAAGCCCTGCTACATCCAATGAGCATTATAGCCGGTGTAGTGGGATTCGATCTTGGTCCTGTTTTGACAATTTGCCTGTTTGATGGTTCGTCGGAGGGCGTTGCAGGATTTCTTATAAGCGTCAGGATTAGTATCCTACTCCTTGAAATTGGCAGCTCTAGCCTTTAGTTCAGTGCAGGTGTTTCCTGTAATCCATGGCTTCTGGTTGGGATATGTACGCACGGTCACTGTGTGTACGACTTCGTCAATGCACTTATTGATGAAGCTGGTGACTTATGTGGTATACTCCTCAATGCCATTGTATGAGTCCCGGAACATATTCCAGTTTGTGCTGGCAAAACAGTCCTGTAGCTTAGCATATGCGTCTTCTGACCACTTCCGTATTGAACACGTCACTGGTACTTCCTGATTGAGTTTTTTCTTATAAGCAGGTATCAGGAGGATAGAGTTATGGTCAGATTTGCGAAATGGAGGACAAGGGAGAGCATTATATGCATCTCTGTGTGTGGAGCAAGGTGATCTAGAAATGTTTCGCCTCTAGTTGCACAGGTAACATGCTGGTAGAAATTAGGTACGACAGATTTCAGTTTCCCTGCATTAAAATCACCAGACACTAGGAATCAGTACTATCATGCTGCTTCTCCTGCTTAACCAACCAGTAATATCAAGCTGTTTCTCCTGCCTAACCAACCTTATCCATCTGATCCACTTCCACAAGGTTCCATTTCCTTAACCAAAGCCTTAACCCAGGGATTCCACAAAGGTGTCCTGTTTGAGTGCATGTGAATGAGATGTTTTGTCACTACCAGTATAACTGATCAGTGTGTCCTCTCAGTAAAGAGGATGTACTATCAACTAACAGCTTCACCTCTGAACCGGAAGGCCACGTCTCTTGTAGCCGTGCTTTTTCTCAGATACGCCATTGAGTCAACAAGCAGTTTACCTTAATACTACAGCTCATTGTTACTGTCTACTGAGGAAATGTACTATACCTCTTATAAGACAAAGATACAAGCAAGACAGCAAACAGTTCAGACATGATATATTACAGAAATAACTGAGTTTAAAATCCCGGGTGCTTTTAACTTTCTAACTGCACATAGTATACTATCACTATGCAAATAGAGTTCAGTACAGTACAGCATAGTACAGTGTAGTACATTATATTTAGTGTATATAGTCAAGTATAGTTGTCCAATATTAGAATGTTCTATTGTGTCTCTATAGGGACTTACCTCCCTGCTCATCCAGCATAACCAGAGTCCTGATACCGGCATCTTTACTCTACATACCCAGAGTCAGAAGAAAAGAGGGGGGGGTAAGATAGGTCAGCAGTGATATCAAGCAGTTCAGTGTGAACAGAACACGACAGTAGAGACATTGAGGAATACTGACAGTTAATAAGATAACTTCCTCAACACGTATTGATCCAAACAAGACATCATGGATCGTTCCCAAATGGCACCTTATTCCATATATGGTGCACTATATAGGGCAGGGATCCCAAACTAGCGGCCCGTGGGCTGAATTTGGCCCCCAGGTCATTTTATCGGCCCCTTAAGTGTTTATTATTTATTTTTTATTATTGGACATACAGTAAAAACACCAGCAAATCAGCTCCCATTGATTTTAATTTTGGAAATCTGATCCAAATTATTCCCACGCATATTCCCACAAGAGCACCTGCTCTTTACATGACATAGACTGACCAGGTGAATCCAGATGAACGTTATGATCCCTTACTGATGCCACTTGTTAAATCCACTTCAAATCAGTGTAGATGAAGGGGAGGACACAGGTTAAATAATGATTTTTATGCCTTGAGACAATTGAGACATGGATTGTTTATGTGTGCCATTCAGAGGGGGTGACGCTCAACAGTTTCCTGTGTGTATCACAAATGGTCATTCACCACAAAGGACATCCAGCCAACTTGACACAACTGTGGGAAGCATTGGTGTAAACATGGGCCAGCATCCCTGTGGAACACTTTCGACGCCTTGTAGAGTCCATGCCCCAATGAATTAAGGCTGTTCTGAGGGCGGCGGGTGCAACTCCCCATTAAGGTGTTCTTAATGTTTTCACACTCAGTGTATATCTGATCGTATACAAATGTAAGCAAGGTTTGAAATTATTATATTTTAATCAAATATTATATCTGTTTGGGCTTCTTGCGGTCAATTTGCAGGCTACAAATTATTTGTAATTATGTTCCGTCCCTCTGACCATCCGCTCAAGAAAAAAAAAATCGTCCCTCAGCTGAATCGAGTTGATGATCCCAGCTAGAGACAATAGGGTACCATTTGGGATGGATCCCGTATGGGACATGGGTTATAGATAGAGTCAATGTAAATTTTATCCATGAGGTGTACAGTGGTGACGCAGTGTATGTTACCAGTGCTGAAGTAGAGAGTAACTCATGTAAATATCAGAAGTTTTTGATTTCATAAAAATTGATCTTATTGTAATTCTGGCATCTCAAACCAACAGGGAATTTTTGATAATTACTGAAACATGGTTTAAAAAGTCTGTGCCAAACTATGATATCTCTCTCTGATGAATGGATATAACGTTATAGATCTGATAGTAACCTCATCTATGTTCCTTTAACTGTTAGCTCTGAGGGTATTGTCAGCAATAATCATATGCCCATAGAATTGAATTCCACAGTTTGCAATGAAACTGTCGGTCTTAGGAAGAAATCCACTGTTGGCAGCCCACTCAGTACCATTGACTCAAATGTAAACGCCACTGACATGTCTACCTCGGATCAGCCTCTCAGAATAGCACTAAAAACAAACAAGCAAACCAGAAAACGACTACAAGTAGCTCATATTAACATATGTAGCCTGAAAAAAGGTTAATGAAATTGACAACTTACTAACATCAGAACATGTTCAAATTCTGTTCATCTCTGAAACACACTTAGATAATTCCTTTGATGATGCAGTAGTATCTATACATGGTTATGGCATGCACAGGAAAGATAGGAATTCAAATGGATTGCAATGTATTATATATTGTGTTATGTATTATAATTTGTATTGTGATTTGTATTGTATTATGTATTGTATTATGTATTGTATTATGTACTGTGTTATGTAGTGTATTATGTATTGTATTATGTATTGTACTTTGCATTGTATTTTGTATTGTATTATGTGTTATGTATTGCATTTTGTATTGTGTTATGTATTGTATTATGTATTGCATTTTGTATTGTATTATGTACTGTGTTATGTAGTGTATTATGTATAGCATTTTGTATTGTATTATGTACTGTGTTATGTAGTGTATTATGTATTGTATTATGTATTGCATTTTGTGTTGTGTTATGTATTGTATTATGTATTGTACTTTGTATTGTATTATGTGTTATGTATTGCATTTTGTATTGTGTTATGTATTGTATTATGTATTGTACTTTGTATTGTATTATGTGTTATGTATTGCATTTTGTATTGTGTTATGTATTGTATTATGTATTGTACTTTGTATTGTATTATGTGTTATGTATTGCATTTTGTATTGTATTATGTACTGTGTTATGTAGTGTATTATGTATTGCATTTTGTATTGTGTTATGTATTGTATTATGTATTGTACTTTGTATTGTATTATGTGTTATGTATTGCATTTTGTATTGTGTTATGTATTGTATTATGTATTGTACTTTGTATTGTATTATGTGTTATGTATTGCATTTTGTATTGTGTTATGTATTGTATTATGTATTGTGTTATGTATTGTATTATGTGTTATATGTATTCTATTTGTTGTGTTTTGTTTCCTGTTTGGAGTCCTGTTTGGCAGCAGCTAATTGGGGATCCTAATAAAAAACACTAAATATTCAGAGCTATGGTGATAGATGCAACAAAAGGCTCTATTGAGCAAAACAAGGTATTTTATCATTGCATTATGTAGTAGTCAATGTGTAAGCTATTCTGTTTGTGTATTAATGTAATTCTGTGTGATTACTTAGTTAGTTAGTAAATAAATAACTAAGCCAATTTGTATGTTGCTGATTCTTTATTTACGGTAGAGTTCGTGCAGATATCCAAGGATTTTGCAACATTCAGAATAAGACTGATAGAAAGAAAACAATGAATTAATGACTGATTTAAGAGATATATTTATATCTAAGAGGTAATTCGGAAAACGGTAACTTATTAAATATACTTTTTCTGTGTTGCCCCAAGATTGCTGATGAGTTAATTGTTACATCAGTAATTTAATCATCGTAATAATTAAACATAGTTAATCGATTTGATAAAACAACCGTTATCACATTAATGACAGCCAAAGACACGACAATAGTGTCAGCTGTGACAAATGCAGTTTGATGGTTGAGCCCTCGTGCTATCAACCTCAGGCTATCAACCTCGGGCTATCAACCTCGTGCTATCAACCTCGTGTTATCAACCTCGGGCTATCAACCTCGTGCTATCAACCTCAGGCTATCAACCTCAGGCTATCAACCTCGTGTTATCAACCTCGGGCTATCAACCTCGTGCTATCAACCTCGTGCTATCAACCTCAGGCTATCAACCTCGTGTTATCAACCTCGGGCTATCAACCTCGGGCTATCAACCTCGTGCTATCAACCTCAGGCTATCAACCTCGTGTTATCAACCTCGGGCTATCAACCTCGGGCTATCAACCTCGGGCTATCAACCTCGTGCTATCAACCTCGCGCTATCAACCTCGGGCTATCAACCTCGTGCTATCAACCTCATGTTATCAACCTCGGGCTATCAACCTCGCGCTATCAACCTCACGCTATCAACCTCGCTATCAACCTCGCTTATCAACCTCGCGTTATCAACCTCGTGCTATCAACCTCATGTTATCAACCTCGGGCTATCAACCTCGCGCTATCAACCTCGCGCTATCAACCTCGCGCTATCAACCTCGCGTTATCAACCTCGGGCTATCAACCTCGGGCTATCAACCTCGGGCTATCAACCTCGCGCTATCAACCTCGGGCTATCAACCTCGTGCTATCAACCTCGCGCTATCAACCTCGCGCTATCAACCTCGGGCTATCAACCTCGGGCTATCAACCTCGCGCTATCAACCTCGGGCTATCAACCTAGTGCTATCTTAATCTGTAAAGACAATCTAATCGCCCAATTTCCCCGCCGCTGTTTACACACATCTGCTAAACTGCCACGTACACAAGAGGTTATAATTTCTATAAAAGCTGAGAGCCAACTCTATTCGTTGGGCTCTTAACTCTGCACCATTGAGTGATCGTTAACCTGCTCCATTTTTGCTAATCTTATAATAAAGTTGTTGTTTGAAGAATCAAGGAAAGTCTACAGTCTATCTTCTTTAGAATTTCCACGACACCTTTTACGTTAGATGAAGAACCCTTTTCACAAAGGGTTCTACCTGAAACCCAAAAGAGTTCTATCTGGAACCAAAAAGGGTTATCCCTGAGCGGTTTCCTTTGTCTCCGGCAACTGAGTTAGGAAGGACGCCTGTATCTTTGTAGTAACTGGATGTGTTGGTACACCATCCAAAGTGTAATTAATAACTTCACAGGGACCTCCCGAGTGGCGCAGTGGTCTAAAGCACTACATCACAGTGCTAGCTGTGCCACTAGAGATTCTGGGTTCGAGGTCAGGCTCTGTCACAGCCGGCCACAACCGGGAGACCCATGGGGCGGCGCACAATTTGGCCCAGCGTTGTCCGGGTTAGGGGAGGGCTTGGCCGGCAGGAATGTCCTTGTCTCATCGCGCATCAGCAATTTCTGTGAAGGGCTGGGCGCAGTGCACGCTGACACGGTTGCACAGGAGTTGCAGCAAAGAGACAGTACTTTAACTACCAGTTGGGGAGAAAAAATGGCTAAAAAAATTAAACATGCTCAAAGGGATATTCAATGTCTGCTTTTTTATTTTTACCCGTCTACCAATAGGTCCCCTTCTTGGCGAGGCATTGGAAAACCTCCCGGGTCTTTGTTGTTGACTCTGTGTTTGAAATGTACTGCTCTGCTGGGGCACCTTACAGATAATGTTTTGTGATGGGTATAGAGATGAGGTACTCATTCAAAAATCATGTTAAACACTATTATTGCACACAAATTGAGTCCATTGAGTAACTTATTATATGACAGAGTCCATGTAACTTATTATATGACAGAGTCCATGTAACTTATTATATGGCAGAGTCCATGTAATTTATTATATGGCAGAGTCCATGTAACTTATTATATGACAGAGTCCATGTAACTTATTATATGACAGAGTCCATGTAACTTATTATATGACAGAGTCCATGTAACTTATTATATGGCAGAGTCCCATGTAACTTATTATATGACAGAGTCCATGTAACTTATTATACGACAGAGTCCATGTAACTTATTATATGGCAGAGTCCATGTAACTTATTATATGACAGAGTCCATGTAACTTATTGTATGGCAGAGTCCCATGTAACTTATTATATGACAGAGTCCATGTAACTTATTATATGACAGAGTCCATGTAACTTATTATATGGCAGAGTCCCATGTAACTTATTATATGACAGAGTCCATGTAACTTATTATATGACAGAGTCCATGTAACTTATTATATGGCAGAGTCCCATGTAACTTATTATATGACAGAGTCCATGTAACTTATTATACGACAGAGTCCATGTAACTTATTATATGGCAGAGTCCATGTAACTTATTATATGACAGAGTCCATGTAACTTATTGTATGGCAGAGTCCCATGTAACTTATTATATGACAGAGTCCATGTAACTTATTATATGACAGAGTCCATGTAACTTATTATATGGCAGAGTCCCATGTAACTTATTATATGACAGAGTCCATGTAACTTATTATATGGCAGAGTCCCATGTAACTTATTATATGACAGAGTCCATGTAACTTATTATATGACAGAGTCCATGTAACTTATTATATGACAGAGTCCATGTAACTTATTATATGACAGAGTCCATGTAACTTATTATATGGCAGAGTCCCATGTAACTTATTATATGACAGAGTCCATGTAACTTATTATACGACAGAGTCCATGTAACTTATTATATGGCAGAGTCCATGTAACTTATTATATGACAGAGTCCATGTAACTTATTATATGGCAGAGTCCCATGTAACTTATTATATGACAGAGTCCATGTAACTTATTATATGACAGAGTCCATGTAACTTATTATATGGCAGAGTCCCATGTAACTTATTATATGACAGAGTCCATGTAACTTATTATACGACAGAGTCCATGTAACTTATTATATGGCAGAGTCCCATGTAACTTATTATATGACAGAGTCCATGTAACTTATTATATGACAGAGTCCATGTAACTTATTATATGACAGAGTCCCATGTAACTTATTATATGGCAGAGTCCATGTAACTTATTATATGGCAGAGTCCCATGTAACTTATTATATGACAGAGTCCATGTAACTTATTATATGACAGAGTCCATGTAACTTATTATATGACAGAGTCCCATGTAACTTATTATATGGCAGAGTCCATGTAACTTATTATATGACAGAGTCCATGTAACTTATTATATGACAGAGTCCATGTAACTTATTATATGACAGAGTCCCATGTAACTTATTATATGGCAGAGTCCATGTAACTTATTATATGGCAGAGTCCCATGTAACTTATTATATGGCTTTGTTAAACACATTTTTACTCTTGCGTTTATTTAGACCTGCCATAACAAAGGGTTTGAATACTTATTGACTTAAGACATTTCAGCCTATAATTTTTTATTCATTTGTAAACATTTCAAAAACATTAATTCCACTTTGACGTTATGGGATATTGTGTGTAGACCAGTGACAAAAAAAAAATCGCAATTGAATCCATTTTTGATTCAGGTTATAACACAACAAAATGTTGACAAATCAAGGGTGTGAATACTTCCTGAAGGCACTGTATCTAACATATACTGTACAATATAAACTGTATATATATTATTATTTAAACTGTATATATATTATTATAATAAAACATTTTGCTGCCTCTTGGGCCTCCCACGGGCCTGGGCCCAGGGGCTTCAACCCCTGTAAGCCCCTGCATTCATCCGGCCCTGTTCATACCATGAATGATTTAGTGCATGTAATTTTAATAAAGCTAGCATACCTACATATAGATATGAGAAATGTAGAGAAAGTACGAGGCATGGAAATAGATAGCACCAGATGCTTCTCTTCAACATGTATTATTTATGGTTCAATTTCACATAATGACCCAATTACATGGAGACATATGACACTGATATTACTGTGTATTTGAAACTGCCACTTTCCCACCAAACATTCAGTAGGAGCAGGAAAGATTTCAAAAGTGTTTCCATAAATATATTATCTATGATTTTCACCTTTTGTCAGTGGCATCTTGTTTACAATCTAGAATCTTGGCCATCTCTTTCTACATTCTAAAATCTGTGTGTGTGTGTGTGTGTGTGTGTGTGTGTGTGTGTGTGTGTGTGTGTGTGTGTGTGTGTGTGTGTGTGTGTGTGTGTGTGTGTGTGTGTGTGTGTGTGTGTGTGTGTGTGTGTGTGTGTGTGTGTGTGTGTGTGTGTGTGTGTGTGTGTGTGTGTGTATATATATAGGCATGTGCAAGGTATATGTATAAGGCATGCGTGTGTGTGGTAAGGGGCAAGGCCTGTGAGAGATGAGGGATTTACATATGTTCTTCAGATCCCGTCTCTCTGGAGATAGCCACCGACTAGCAGCATTGTTTTCCTCTCTCTCTCCCTCCACCATTTCAACAGAGTCCTGATGTAACAGACCATAATACTGTCTCTCTCTCTCTCCACCATTTCAACAGAGTCCTGATGTAACAGACCATAATACTGTCTCTCTCTCTCTCCACCATTTCAACAGAGTCCTGATGTAACAGACCATAATACTGTCTCTCCCACCTCTCCACCATTTCAACAGAGTCCTGATGTAACAGACCATAATACTGTCTCTCTCTCTCTCCACCATTTCAACAGAGTCCTGATGTAAAAGACCATAATACTGTCTCTCCCACCTCTCCACCATTTCAACAGAGTCCTGATGTAACAGACCATAATACTGTCTCTCTCTCCCTCCACCATTTCAACAGAGTCCTGATGTAACAGACCATAATACTGTCTCTCTCTCTCTCCACCATTTCAACAGAGTCCTGATGTAACAGACCATAATACTGTCTCTCCCACCTCTCCACCATTTCAACAGAGTCCTGATGTAACAGACTATAATACTGTCTCTCTCTCTCTCCACCATTTCAACAGAGTCCTGATGTAACAGACCATAATACTGTCTCTCTCTCTCTCCACCATTTCAACAGAGTCCTGATGTAACAGACCATAATACTGTCTCTCCCACCTCTCCACCATTTCAACAGAGTCCTGATGTAACAGACTATAATACTGTCTCTCTCTCTCTCCACCATTTCAACAGAGTCCTGATGTAACAGACCATAATACTGTCTCTCTCTCCCACCTCTCCACCATTTCAACAGTCCTGATGTAACAGACCATAATACTGTCTCTCTCTCCCTCCACCATTTCAACAGAGTCCTGATGTAACAGACTATAATACTGTCTCTCTCTTTTCTCATCCTGAATGGCTCAAAGCATACATGGGGGACAGACAGGTAAATGTAACCCCTCTGTTACTAGTTGGTTCAGATCTTTGCATTGAAATAGTCAACTGGAATATGTGCATGATGCTTCACTGAATGCTCCATTGCTAAATTCATGAACCCCAATCAAGTCTATGACATCTCAGTCAATGACAACCTTACATAGTGTTACAATGCTTCGTAACTGGGCGGCTCAGTGGATAACTCAGTTTGTGGGGCTGAATAAAGACAGACCAGAGGACAGAGGCAGAGCGAACAACATTACGTCAAGGAGATGGATAGGAAACGGACAGTCAACATATTCACAACCTCCATAAAACGTAACAACACCCCCACTCAGTCAACATATTCACAACCTCCACAAAACGTAACAACACCCCCACTCAGTCAACATATTCACAACCTCCATAAAACGTAACAACACCCCCACTCAGTCAACATATTCACAACCTCCACAAAACGTAACAACACCCCCACTCAGTCAACATATTCACAACCTCCACAAAACGTAACAACACCCCTTCAGTCAAAGAGAGGGCTTCACTGCGCTGAACGGATACGCTCCATGCACCAATATGCACTCTTAGCTGATTATATTAGCCTAGTGTCGCTAGTTCGAAGCCCGCTCAACGAGAATAAGGCTGTAATGTAACAAAATGTGGACAAAGTCAAGGGGTCTGAATACTTTCCGAATGCACTGTATTACAACCAAGCACTGAAACCCAACCCCCTTCAGTGCTTTAACTGCTGGAGTGTTGAAGCTCAATGTTATTTAATTTAACCTTTATTTAACTAGGCAGGCCAGTTAAGAACAAATTCTTATTTACAATGACAACCTACCCCCCGGGCCAAACCCGGACGACGCTGGGCCAATTGTGCACCACCCTAGTGGACTGCCAATCAAGGCCGGATGTGATGCAGCCTGGATTCAAACCAGATACTGCAGTGACGCTTCTTGCACTGAAATGCAGTGTCTTAGACCACTGCGCCACTCAGGAACATACTATATCATAGAAGGTACGTTTATAACAGCCGTACATATTAAATCCATGGTGTGGCCTAGGATTATAGACAGCGTTGGCATCACATGATCCATGGTTATGTATGTGTAGGTACCTACTTTCAGGAGGCTGCTGAGGGGAGGACGGCTCGTAATAATGGCCGGAACGGAGCAAATGGAATGGCATCAAACACCTGGAAACCATGTGTTAGATGTACATTATTTGATACCATTTCACCTGTTCCACTCCAGCCATTACCACGAGCCCGTTCTCCTCAATTAAGGTGCCACCAACCTCCTGTGGACCTACTCATGCATAATACATGCTGGGATATTGGCCCTTCATCCTCTGTCTGTCTATACAGTTTAAAGCACTCTGGAAACAGACACAGTCACAGATTGACGGTACGTTTAAAGCACTCTGGAAACAGACACAGTCACAGATTGACGGTACGTTTAAAGCACTCTGGAAACAGACACAGTCACAGATTGACGGTACGTTTAAAGCACTCTGGAAACAGACACAGTCACAGATTGACGGTACGTTTAAAGCACTCTGGAAACAGACACAGTCACAGATTGACGGTACCTTTAAAGCACTCTGGAAACAGACACAGTCATGTTTAAAGCCCTATTCAGCCATTGTCTTCCAGAAAGTAGAAGTGTTGTAGAGCTGAGGCTAGTCCCTCGACTGGGAGGAGTCAAGCTCTAAAATGTAAGAAGATGTGCTTTTTTCTTAAACAAATGATGGAAAACTGAACCAAAAATTCAACTTCACTACAAAAGAAGTACAAGTGCTTATATTCCATTCGGAAATTAGGACGTTTAATTTGTCTCTCTACTAGAATAAGAGAACTGTGCGTGTGTGTGTGTGTGTGTGTGTGTGTGTGTGCGCAGGCGTGTGTGTGTGCATGTGTGTATGTGTGGGTAATGTTGACATGACCTTACCTCCTCCACCATGGCCAGCATACGCCGAGTGCTCTCCAGCGACTGTGGAGAGAAAACACCCATATTAGAGAGTTGTCAGATGAATCTCTTCTCTACTACTGTACTGTACCACACACCTGGTGATGAATACACCTGGTGATGAATACCCCTGGTGGGGCATACACCAGGTGATGAATACACCTAGTGATGAATCTCTTCTCTTCCACTGAACTGTACCACACACCTGGTGGGAAATACACCTGGTGATGAATACACCTAGTGATGAATACACCTGGTGATGAATACACCTAGTGATGAATACAGCTGGTGATGAATCACTTCTCTACTACTGAACAGTACCACACACCTGGTGATGAATACACCTGGTGATGAATACACCTGGTGATGAATACACCTAGTGATGAATACAGCTGGTGATGAATCTCTTCTCTACTACTGAACAGTACCACACACCTGGTGATGAATACACCTTGTGATGAATACACCTAGTGATGAATACACCTGGTGATGAATACACCTAGTGATGAATACAGCTGGTGATGAATCACTTCTCTACTACTGAACAGTACCACACACCTGGTGATGAATACACCTGGTGATGAATACACCTGGTGATGAATACACCTAGTGATGAATACAGCTGGTGATGAATCTCTTCTCTACTACTGAACAGTACCACACACCTGGTGATGAATACACCTTGTGATGAATACACCTAGTGATGAATACACCTGGTGATGAATACACCTAGTGATGAATACACCTGGTGATGAATACACCTGGTGATGAATCTCTTCTCTACTTCTAGTCAGCTATATCATTAGCATATCATTAACATATTAAAATTGACACACAGTGAGCTATATCATTAACATATCATTAACATTGACACACAGTGAGCTATATCATTAACATATCATTAACATATTAACATTGACACACAGTGAGCTACCAAGTCTTCACATTCCCACTTTTTGACAGGTTCTCCTCAATCTTTCCCTCTTTTTCCATCTATCCCCCTTTCCATACATATAATTCCCTCTAAATGTGTTTATTTATCTCACTCGATCTCCCCTTCCCTCTGCTCTGCTCTGCTTCTCCCCTCCCCTCCTCAATCTCCCACCCTCCGTCCCTGCTCCCATTCCTCCCTCCTCCCATTCCTCCCTCCCTCCCTCCCTCCCTGCGCCCATTCCTCCCTCCCTCCCTCCCTGCTCCCATTCCTCCCTCCCTCCCTTTACTTATCCAATCTCTATCTCGTCTCCCTCTCTCTCCAGAGCCTGGCTGAATTACATTATTCCTTCCTGAATGTTTAATAGATCCATTTGAGCTTGTGTGTTATTCTGGCCATCTGAATTAAGGCTGTGCCCCACTCAGAAAATACAGGCTAGAGAGATGTACAGTTAACAATGTTTAAAACACCTGCAGCAAAACCATGGGAACATGGACACAGTAGGACAAATAACCCATATTCATGACACTTAGTTTATGACAAATATAGTTTATTGTCTGACTAAAGGTAGTTGACACGCAGGGCTCGATGACAGAGAGAGGAGAATAGTGAGAGAATAATAGTGACGTGGATAGCAAGACAACTGAACCAGGGATTATTAATGTGAGATTATTAATGTGAGATTATAACGCATTGTCAATCTGTGATCAAATGAACCCAAGAACAGTAGGCTACATGCAACAGTATGTTAGGGTGAGATATTAGACAATGCATTCTGTCACCGACCTCAGACGCCACACGTTCACCCTGTGGGCGACAGACGGGGTAATTATAATAATGCATCATATTACACTTTTCCCAAAGATGCAGGAAAGGTCACAAGACAAGAGATTTATCTGTGTCGATGTGTGATTATATAAAATGTTGTCATCCCTTTGATTATCAACCCAGACCAGACTGATGGCCATTTTAGAAAAACTACTTCCTGTGCCATGCCAGGTTTTTGTCCACTAACCGAGTCAAATACTCAAGTGATCTTGACACAAAGTGGGATTTGGCTGATAATGGACCAATATCTGGGTGTCTGTTATTATTGACACCTAGCAGACGGTACTAGGGCTGGCACTACCTCAAAGAGTCAACAAAGGTCCTGTCATGTAACAGATTGACGTTTATTGTCATGAGTCTTGTCCTGGAGGCAGAACTGAGTGGTTTCTGCTAAATGGGCCGGCTGCAAAGTCAAAATTGGCTATTGTGGCTTGCGAAAGTATTCACCCCCCTTGGCATTTTTCCTATTTTGTTGCCTTACAACCTGGAAATAAAATTGATTTTTTGGGGTTTGTGTCATTTGATTTACACAACATGCCTACCACTTTGAAGATACAATTTTTTTGGGGGGGTGAAACAAACAAGAAAAAATACAAAACAAATGAAAACTTGAGCGTGCATAACTATTCACCCCTACAAAGTAAATACTTTGTAGAGCCACCTTTTGCAGCAATTACAGCTGCAAGTCTCTTGGGGTATGTCTCTATAAGCTTGGCACATCTAGCCACTTGGATATTCTTCAAGGCAAAACTGCTCCAGCTCCTTCAAGTTGGATGGGTTCCGCTGGTGTACAGAAATCTTTAAGTCATACCACAGATTCTCAATTGGATTGAGGTCTGTGCTTTGACTAGGCCATTCCAAGACATTTAAATGTTTCCCCTTAAACCACTTGAGTGTTGCTTTAGCAGTATGCTTAGGGTCAATGTCCTGCTGGAAGGTGAACCTCCGTCCCAGTCTCAATCTCTGGAAGATTGAAATAGGTTTCCCTCAAGAATTTCCCTGTATTTAGCGCCATCCATCATTCCTTCAATTCTGACCAGTTTCCAAGTCCCTGCCGATGAAAAACATCCCCACAGCATGATTCTGCCACCACCATGCTTCACATGCTTGCTTCACATGCTTCACTGATGGTGTTCTCGGGGTGATGCGAGGTGGTGGGTTTGCGCCAGACATAGCGTTTTCCTTGATGGCCAAAAAGCAACATTTTAATCTCATCTGACCAGAGTACCTTCTTCCATATGTTTAGGGAGTCTCCCACATGCCTTTTGGCAAACACCAAGCAATGGCTTTTTTTTCTGGCCACTCTTCCATAAAGCCCAGCGAGGTGTTGGGTTTGCGCCAGACATAGCGTTTTCCTTGATGGCCAAAAAGCAACATTTTAGTCTCATCTGACCAGAGTACCTTCTTCCATATGTTTAGGGAGTCTCCCACATGCCTTTTGGCAAACACCAAGCAATGGCTTTTTTTTCTGGCCACTCTTCCATAAAGCCCAGCTCTGTGGATTGTACGGCTTAAAGTGGTCCTTTGGACAGATACTCCAATCTCCGCTGTGGAGCCTTGCAGCTCCTTCAGGGTTATCTTTGGTCTCTTTGTTGCCTCTCTGATTAATGCCCTCCTTGCCTGGTCTGTGAGTTTTGGTGGGCGGCCCTCTCTTGGCAGGTTTTTTGTGGTGCCATATTCTTTCCATGTTTTAATAATGGATTTAATGGTGCTCGGTGGGATGTTCAAAGTCTCTGATATTTTTCTATAACCCAACCCTGATCTGTACTTTTCCACAACTTTGTCCCTGACCTGTTTGGAGACCTCCTTGGTCTTCATGGTGCTGCTTGCTTGGTGGTGCCACTTGCTTAGTGGTGTTGCAGACTCTGGGGCCTTTCAGAACAGGTGTATATATACTGAGATCATGTGACAGATCATGTGACACTTATATTGCACACAGGTGGACTTTATTTAACTAATTATGTGACTTCTGAAGGTAATTGGTTGCACCAGATCTTATTTAGGGGCTTCATAGCAAAGGGGGTGAATACATATGGACACACCACTTTTACGTTTTTGTTTTATTTTTTATTTTTTGAAACAAGTAATTTTTTTCAATTCACTTCACCAATTAGGACTATTTAGTGTATGTCCATTACATGAAATCCAAAGAAAAATCCATTTAAATTACAGGTGGTAACGCAACAAAATAGGAAAAACACCAAGGGGGATGAATACTTTTGCAAGGCACTGTATATTGTACCATTTCATGAAAACAAATATTTGCTTTTTGGTCTTATTTTAGAGTAAGGGTAGGGCATTAGGGTTAGGTTTAAGGTCAGGATTAGGTTTAAAATCAGATTTTATAACTTTGTGGCTGTGCCAGCTAGTGACCACTCTGAATAGCAGTCTCTAGTAGGCTACATGAGTCATCCCAATATGGCTGCCTCAAAGCATAAATACAGTTTCTATCATGATTTGCATACACAGATTTGATCTCTTTCTATCCATGTAAGCCAGACTAAAAGGGTAAGTGTAGCTAGCTAAATATAAACAAAGCTAGTTGTCAAAGTAAAACACCATCTGATAACTTACACAGATTGTAAAATACAAGGTAAATAGTAGGCTACAGATAGCAATGTGAAAATGAACACACACGCACAAATGTACACACACGCAATGTTTCAAACAAAAATAATTATGTGTTTCAGGCAGGGTCTGGTTGACTCAGCTTAGCTTAGAACAATACAGTCTATTTATAGTCAAACAGCACTTAAACATCTTGCTAATTCATGACTTGCATAGCCCCACATAGTCTCTCTCCCCTCAAGTACAGTTTGTTTTACAGTGTAGCTAAAGTGGGACGAAAAAGTTGACAGAGCTCTGATATGCAATAAAGATGCCTAATTGTTTGCTTCTGTCTCAGGTGTGGAGCTCAAGGCCCATGTTCAGAAAAACATCTCAGAGTACTGATCCCCCTGTCCGTGCTGATCCCCCTGTCCGTATATAGCCATAGTCATTATGATCTAAAAGGCTAAATTAATCCTAAAATCAGTACTCGTACTCCGAGACGCTTTTCAAATATGAGCCCCGATGTGGATCTCATTTGTGTTCATGAAACAACGAAGGTCTACTGTGAGCCGTCACTCAGGTTGGAGTTGTGTGTGTGGGAGGTGTGTGTGAGAGGTGTGGGAGAGGTGTGTGTGAGGTGTGTGTGTGAGGTGTGTGTGGGAGGTGTCTAGGTGTGTGTTTTTACCTCATCGGCTATCTGGTCCGCCTTCGTCTGCAGGTTTTCCAGCTCATTGCGCATGTCCGCTTCATCTGCCATGGCTTTTGGGTCGTGAGATGGGCGTTGGCCTCCAAACAATGAGAAAAACGGCTGCTATTGTAAAAACTGAGAAGAGAGGGAGAGAGAGAAAGAGAGAGAGAGAGAGAGACAGAGAGAGAGAGAGAGAGAGAGAGAGAGAGAGAGAGAGAGAGAGAGAAGGAGAGAGGGAGAGAGAAAATAACAACCACTATAAGTATCATCACATTAGTGCTTGATGGCGATTAACAGTTGATTAGAGATTATATTTTTGCAGAGAGATCACACACGTCAAGCTGCATTTCAGATACTGTAGGATAGGATGTTTCTTTGATAATGAATCTAGTCTACCATTAAACATTGTAGATGGCTCAGAGTTATCCCAGTTCTCAAAGTTTTGAGTCAAACAAGTAAAACATTTGCGACCACCTTAACTGAAGCATTGTCTAGACCAGGGATGGGCAACCCCAGTCCTCGTGGGCCTGATTGATGTCACACTGTTGCCCCAGCTAACACTGAATCCAATAATTAACTAATCGTGATCTGCAGTTAAGAATGCAATTTAGCTGTGTTTGCTATGGATGGGGGAAAAGTGTGACACTACTCCGGCCCCCAAGGACTGGAGTTGCCCATCCCTGGTCTAGTCTAATCTCTCGTGGACAGATATATGCGCGTAAAACGTAGGATCTGTCGGGAATTAATGGGATGCGTGGGATAACAAGTAGCAGTAATTCCAGTGTTTGGGTTTTTGTCACTGGTTATTTGGACTTAACAGGATGGGGTTTGGCTGAGAGTTTCCATTTGTGAGGGTGGAGACTTTTCAAACTGGAACACTCCATTATTATTATTTTTATTTTTACATGTATAGAGCTAGAAATTAAATCACACAGCTGACCAAATTACGTAACATTTCAGTTATGGGTTAACCTGAGATTAAAATCAGACACAGCAGCCAAATCCCCCAAGGAAGAGTCCTTCCCTCTCTCTTATCCTCCCTGTGGTGTCCCAGTCTGGTCTCCCTCACAGCTCTGACAGATGCATATAATAGTTGAGATAGGTTCAGTCAGGCCTTTACACTAAGACCAGCAACCCTGGTAGGATGAAGTGTTATTGTCACTGTGTAATGGTAATGCTCCTGTCAAGGGTCTCCTCTCTGCCTCCCAGACAGATGGCTATAGCTCCCACTTCTCTATGAGAGCATCGGAAATCCATATCCATCCCTGGCTACCTTTCTCCAGGGAAATTAGAAACGTATCTCGTGTTTCCATAGCTGAGCGGGAGAGGGGGAGGTAGACTCTAAACTGAGAGGAATTGGCAGATTTTTGTTTGTAATACAGGTTTTATTTCAGTTCACTTCAATCTGTTATTTATGTATTATATTTACGTAGGCGGAGCCTGGTTTCCCGGTTTTCCGGAGCCTACTTCTTATCCAAAAAGCATATATATATATATTTTTTTTCTCCCAAAAATGTCTTGATTACGGTCTTGTCACATCGTTGCAACTCCCCAACAGCCAAACCCTTCCCTAACCCGGACAACGGTGTGTTGGTGCAAAGGTTAAAATGCTGTGGAGTTACTGGACATGTAGAACCTTGCGGAACACCTGAGCACAACTCCATGGACTCAGATTTACAACCATCCGCCATCACACATTGTGTAAGATTTTATAGGTAATTTATAAACCAATCTAGAGCATGTTTCATTTTTATGCAGATGTTCCTGTTCTTCATTCAAGTGGTAGCAGTTACCATACAACAGACTCTGTATGATTTGAAGCTGGTTCTGAATTCGGGTTAAACAAAATGCATGGTATATTCAAATGCCAGGCTTGTTACTAATCATGTCATTGGTACATTGGATGTACATACTATAGAGCAAGTCAAAGTGTACACATATTTGGGAGTGTGGGTGGATGACAAGCTGAGCTTCACTGTGCATGTAGAGAACTTGATAAGGAAGCTCAAGCTGAAAATAGGTTTTTATTACCGGCATAAGGCTTGTTTTTCTCTGGAGGCCAGGAAGGAGCTGGTACGATGTACATTACTGGCAGCTTTAGATTTGAGTGATGTTATAAACCCATCAAAAAAATAAACGTCCCTCTTTCAGGACCCTGTCTTTCAAAGATAATTTGTAAAAATAACTTCACAGATCTTCATTGTAAAGGGTTTAAACACTGTTTCCCATGCTTGTTCAATGAACTGTAAACAATTAATGAACACGTCGTTAAGACGCTAACAGCTTACAGACAATAGGCAAGTAAGGTCACACTTATGAAAACTTAGAGGCCTTTCTACTGACTCTGAAAAACACCAAAAGAAAGATGCCCAGGGTCCCTGCTCATCTGCATGAACGTGCCTTAGGCATGCTGCAAGGAGGCATGAGGACTGCAGATGTGGCCACGGCAATAAATTGCAATGTCCGTACTGTGAGACGCCTAAGACAGTGCTACAGGGAGACAGGATGGACAGCTGATCGTCCTCGCAGTGACAGACCACGTGTAATAACACCTGCGGGACAGGTACAGGATGGCAATAACAACTGCCCGAGTTACACCAGGAATGCACAATCCCTCCATCAGTGCTCATACGGTCCGCAATAGGCTGAGAGAGGCTGGACTGAGGGCTTTTAGGTCTGTTGTAAGGCAGGTCCTCACCAGACATCACCGGCAGCAACGTCACCTATGGGCACAAACCCACCGTAGCTGGACCAGATAGGACTGGTAAAAAGTACTCTTCACTGACGTGTCGCGGTTTTGTCTTACCAGTGGTGATGGTCAGATTTGCGTTTATCGTAGAAGGAATGAGCGTTACACCGAGGCCTGTACTCTGGAGCGGGATCAATTTGTCGGTGGAGGGTCCGTCATGGTCTGGGGCGTTGTGTTACTGCATCATCGGACTGAGCTTGTTGTCATTGCAGGCAATCTCAATTCTGTGCGTTACAGGGAAGACATCCTCCTCCCTCATGTGCTACCCTTCCTGCAGGGTCATCCTGACATGACCCTCCAGCATGACAATGCCACCAGCCATACTGCTCGTTCCGTGCATGATTTCCTGCACGACAGGAATGTCAGTGTTCTACCATGGCCAGCGAAGAGCCCGATCTGAATCCCATTGAGCAAATCTGGGACCAGAGAGGACATTTCTTTTTTTGCTGAGTTTATATATGGAGGCCTCAACCACTCACTACCCTGAGAGCACTTGATTCAGTATATCATGCTGCCCTCAAGTTTATTACCAATCAAACACATCTAACACATCATTGTGATCTCTAGAGCACCGTTGGCTGGTCATCATTGACCTGGTATAGGCTTAAACACTGGTATACACTGATTTATAAGGCCATATTGGGTCAAATGCCACTTTTTCTCTGTTATTTTTTAATCAGGTCCGAAAAATAAATATAATTTACAGTCCCATTTTCATTTGCTTTAAACAATACCAAGAACTAGAACAGGTCATGGTAGAAATAGTTTCAGTTTCTCAGATTCGTGGTCCTGGAATTCTCTCCTGAACAATTAAAAATGTTATGATTTAGTCATGTTGGTGGTGTTTAAACACTTGGTCGATGTAAGTATCATAGAAGAGTGTAATTGTCTTTAGGACAGGTGTTATTTAGTTCTGACAATTGTGTTTCTTTACATAATGTGTAATTGTTGTACTGTATGTGTGTTTATAGTTTTGTTTAATGTTGTGTTAGTGTATGTAAGTTGTTTTGTCTGAAACGTTGTTCCCCCTGCTGCTGTTGGACCAGGTCTCTCTTGGAAAATAGAGTTGTTCTCTATGAGAAAATCCTGTATAAACAAAGGTTAAATCAAAATGAAAAATAAAAACATCTAGGCCTATACATCTTTACTTTAAATAACATCTAGGCCTATACATCTTTACTTTAAATAACATCTAGGCCTATACATCTTTACTTTAAATAAATCTAGGCCTATACATCTTTACTTTAAATAACATGCACCTGACTTCAACCCCAGTAGCGCACATCCTGACAGAATTCCACACCACCCATGGAGTCAGCAAGAGCAGGTACTCCAGTCCGAGGGGTCGAGGAGCGCGTCCAAGAACACTCAGTAATGCTCCAACAACTCGGTACTATGATGGATCGCGTTGTCCAGACATTGGACCGCTGGGAGAGACAGGAGGTCTCTCCAGCGCCTCGACTAGCACAACCAGAGTTACTTCTACCCGTCCCTCCTGGATCCAGTCCCAGTGGGATGCGTCTCTCCCTTCCCAGAGAGTATGATGGGACAGCAGCACGGTGCCAGGGGTTTCTATTACAACTAGACCTATACCTGGCCACCGTTCACTCGGCTCCCTCAGGAAGGGAGAGGGATCCGCCCTCGTCTCATGCCTCTCGGGGAGAGCTCTGGAGTGGGCAAACGACATGCGGGGGGAGGAAGATGCGGCGTTGGACCACTTCGAGGAGTTCACCCGACGCTTCCGGGCCGTCTTCGACCATTCACCCGAGGGTAGAGCGGCGGAAGAACGGCTCTTCCACTTTTATTTTTATTTATTTTATTTCACCTTTATTTAACCAGGTAGGCAAGTTGAGAACAAGTTCTCATTTACAACTGCGACCTGGCCAAGATAAAGCAAAGCAGTTCGACACACAACAACACAGAGTTACACATGGAATAAAACAAACATACAGTCAATAATACAGTAGGAAAAAAAGAAATCTATATACAAAGAGTGCAAATGAGGTAGGATAAGGAAGGTAAGACAATAAATAGGCCATGGTGGCAGAGTAATTACAATATAGCAATTTAACACTGGAATGGTAAAAGAACTTGAGGCAGGGGACGAGGAGAACCCAAGAGTTCGCCCTGGAATTCCGGACCTTGGCCGCCGGAGCTGGATGGAACGAAAGGGCCCTTATCGACCACTACCGATGCAGCCTGAGCGAGGACGTTCGATGGGAGTTGGCTTGCAGGGATGCCACCATCACTTTTGACCAACTGGTGGATCTTTCCATCCGGTTGGATAACCTGCTGGTCACCCTCTGTCGGTTCCATCTTCCAGCACCCCCACTCTGGTGCCCATGTAGCTGGGAGGGGCTGCGCTTAGGGAGGCTGGAGGAGGGGCTAACACGTGCACATTCTGTGGTTTTCCCCGCATTCCCAGCAAAAGGCACTCGTCGATTCAAGCGCGGCTTGGAATTTTATCAACAGAGCGTTCGCCCTTAGTTTGAGGATACCCATTATTCCTGTGGTTAGACCTTTCATGGTACACACTCTGGATAGTCGACCTTTAGGGTCCGGGCTGATCAGGGAAGCCACTATCTTCCTGGCCATGGTGACGCAGGAGGGTCACGAGGAGAGAATCAGTCTCTTTCTCATTGACTCTCCTGCGTTTCTCGTGGTGCTAGGCCTTCCCTGGTTAGCTCGTCTTGACCCCATTTTTCCATGGCAACAGAGGGCTCTTAAGGGGTGGTCGCGAGAGTGTTCGGGAAGGTGTGTAGGGGTTTCCGTTGGTGCTACCACAGTGGAAAGTCCAGACCAGGTCTCCACCGTGGGCATCCCCCCAGAATATGCCGATTTGGCTCTCGCCTTCTGTAAGAAGAAGGCGACTTAATTACCACCCCATCGATGGGGGGATTGTGCGATAAATCTCCAGGTAGACGCTGCAATTCCCAGGAGTCACGTGTATCCCCTGTCGCAAGTGGAGACAGCGGCTATGGAGACATATGTCTCTGAATCCCTGCGCCAGGGGTACATTCGGTCCTCCACCTCACCCGTCTCCTCAAGTTTCTTTTTTGTGAAGAAGAAGTATGGATGTCTGTGCCCGTGCATTGACTATCGAGGTCTCAATCAAATCACGGTGAGGTACAGTTACCCGCTACCTCTCATCGCCACGGCGATAGAGTCCATGCACGGGGCGCGCTTCTTCACTAAACTGGATCTCAGGAGCGCGTACAATCTGGTGCGTATCCGGGAGGGAGAGCATGTGTCCTTGGTGCGCAGGGTACTTGAACGACTGTTGGAGCATGACCTGTACGTCAAGGCTGAGAAATGCCTGTTCTTTCAGCAGGCCATCTCCTTCCTAGGGTATCGCATTTCCACATCAGGGGTGGAGATAGAGAGTGTCCGCATTTCAGCCATGCGTAATTGGCCGACTCCTACCACGGTAAAGGAGGTGCAGTGGTTTTTAGGGTTTGACAATTACTACCGGAGATTTATCCAGGGTTTTGGCCAGGTGGCTGCTCCTATTACCTCACTGCTGAAGGGGGGTCCTGTGCGTCTGCAGTGGTCGGTTGAGGCGGACAGGGCTTTTGGACAACTAAGGGCTCTGTTTACTTCGGCTCCCGTGCTGGCTCACCCAGATCCTTCTTTGGCGTTCATAGTGGAGGTGGACGCGTCCGAGGCTGGGATAGGAGCCATGCTCTCTCAGCGCTCGGGCACGCCACTGAAGCTCTGCCCCTGTGCTTTCTTCTCAACTATGATGTGGGGGACCGGGAGTTGTTGGCTGTGGTCAGGGCTCTGAAGGCGTGGAGACATGAGGTGGCTAAACACCCTTTCCTCATCTGGACTGACCACTGCAGCGAGGAGACTGAATCCTCGTCAGGCAAGGTGGGCCATGTTCTTTACCCGTTTTGTGTTTACCCTGTCCTACAGACCAGGTTCCCAGAATAGGAAGGCAGACGCACTGTCCCGGCTGTACAACACAGAGGAGCGGCCCATGGATCAGACTCCCATTCTCCCGGCCTCTTGCCTGGTAGCACCGGTCGTGTGGGAGCTGGACGCGGATATTGAGCAGGCGTTGCGTACTGATCCCGCTCCCCTCCAGTGTTCTGTCGGGCGTCAGTACGTTCTGCTTGCTGTCCGTGACCAGTTGATCTATTGGGCCCACACGTCACCCTCCTCTGGTCATCCGGGGATCGGTCGGATGGTGCGCTGTCTTACTGGGAAGTACTGTTGGCCCACCTTGGCAAAGGATGTGAGGGTTTATGTTTCCTCCTGCTCGGTGTGAGCCCAGTGAAAGGCTCCTAGACACCTTCCCAGAGGTAAGTTACATCCCTTATCCATTCCACAATGGCCCTGGTCGCACCTGTCGGTGGATATTCTGACGGATCTTCCACCTTCACAGGGAAACACCACGATCCTGGTCGTTGTGGATCGTTTCTCTAAGTCCTGTTGTCTCCTCCCTCTGCCCGGCCTTCTTACGGCCCTACAAACTGCGGAGGCCTTATTTACACACATCTTCCAGCACCACAGGGTGCCAGAGGATATAGTGTCTGATTGGGGTCCCCAGTTCACTTCGAGAGTCTTGAGGGCGTTCATGGAACGTCTGGGGGTCTCGATCAGCCTTACCTCAGGTTTCTACCCTGAGAGTAACGGGCAGGTGGAGAGAGTGAACCAGGATGTGGGCAGGTTTCTGCGGTCCTACTGCCAGGACCGGCCGGGGGAGTGGGTGGCGTTTGTGCCCTGGGCAGAGATGGCACAGAATTCACTCCGCCACTCATCCACTAACCTCTCCCCCTTTCAGTGTGTATTGGGCTATCAGCCGGTTCTGGCACCATGGCATCAGAGTCAGACTGAGGCTCCTGCGGTAGACAATTGGTTCAGGCGCTCGTAGGAGACATGGAAAGCTGCCCATGATCACCTCCAGCAGGCCGCACTGCTCCAAAAGACCAGTGCGGACTGTCACCACAGTGAGACCCCTGTGTTCGCACCAGGGGACAGGGTCTGGCTCTCGACCCGAAACCTGCCCCTCCGCCTGCCCTGCCGGAAGCTGGGTCCGCGGTTTGTGGGGCCATTTAAAGTCCTGAGGAGAGTGAATGAGGTGTGTTACAGGTTACAGCTTCCTCCCGATTACAATATTAACCCCTCATTCCATGTGTCTCTCCTCAGGCCGGTGGTGGGTGGTCCGCTCCAGGAATCTGAGATGCAGGAGGTTCCTCCACCCCCTCTGGACATCGAGGGGCCCCGGCGTACTCCGTTCGTTCCATCCTGGATTTGAGGCGTCGGGCGGGGGTCCTTCAGTACCTCGTGGAGTGGGAGGGGTACGGTCCGGAGGAGAGGTGCTGGGTTCTGGTGGCTGATGTGTTGGATCCTGAGCACGAGCACGTGAAAGAGAGAGATTACCAATTGAATCAGAGTCCAAATCAACCAAATCAAGTTCCTGTCAGGTGTGGGGGGAGGCAGGGTCAGGTGATCCTATGATTAAGGTCTTCCTACTCCCTCTCTCTTTCTACCCCATCCACCGTCGCCGGCCGGATCGCCCTGCGCCTCGCCCTCCGGGTCATCCCCAAGGCCGGTGTCGGCGCGTCGAGGGGGGGTACTGTCACAACTTCCACCGAAGTCGGCTCCTCTCCATGTTCGGGCGACGTTCGGCGGTCAACGTCACCGGCTTTCTAGCCATCGCCGCTCAGTTGTTGTTGTTCCAAATTGTTCCATTTGTTTTGTCTTGTTCCCTTCACACCTGGTTATCATTCCAGTAATCACGGCACGTATTTATTCCTCTGTTCCCCATCATGTCGTTGTGTGGAATTGTTCGGTGTTTCATGTTTGTGTGACGAGCCAGGCTAGGTTCTAACGGGTAACATGTTTCACCCGTATTATTTTTGTATATTGTTACATTTTGGACTTTGTGATTTTTGTCGTGCCTTACACTTTTGTTTTGGCTAGAGGTGTGTTAGACGCAGTTTGCGTTCATTCTTTTGTTTTGCTTCTGCCAATAAAGTGTGCGCCTGTAAAATACTCTCCGCTCTCCTGCACCTGACTTCCACCCCAGTAGCACACACCCTGACAGAATTCCATTCCACCCATGGAGTCAGCACATCCTGACAGAATTCCACACCACCCATGGAGTCAGCACATCCTGACAGAATTCCACACCACTCATGGAGTCAGCACATCCTGACAGAATTCCACACCACTCATGGAGTCAGCACATCCTGACAGAATTCCACACCACCCATGGAGTCAGCACATCCTGTCAGAATTCCACACCACTCATGGAGTCAGCACATCCTGACAGAATTCCACACCACTCATGGAGTCAGCACATCCTGACAGAATTCCACACCACTCATGGAGTCAGCACATCCTGACAGAATTCCACACCACCCATGGAGTCAGCACATCCTGACAGAATTCCACACCACCCATGGAGTCAGCACATCCTGTCAGAATTCCACACCACCCATGGAGTCAGCACATCCTGACAGAATTCCACACCACCCATGGAGTCAGCACATCCTGACAGAATTCCACACCACCCATTGAGTCAGCACATCCTGACACCTTCACTGCTCTGTAGCTTTGTCACAGAGAAGTGGAGACATGTTGATGCATTCACATTTCCCTGTGTGTGGGTTCCCTGTTATTGGGTTTCTTTGTTTTGTTTTGTTTGTTTGTTTGTTTGTTTGTTTGTTTGTTTGTTTGTTTGAGAGAGAGAGAGAGAGAGAGAGAGAGAGAGAGAGAGAGAGAGAGAGAGAGGGGGAAGAGAGTGATTACCAATTGAGTCCAAATCAACCAAATCAAGTTCTTTTCAGGTGTGGGGGGAGGCAGGGTCAGGTGATCCTATGATTTAATGTCAGATAAGGTCTTCCCACTCCCTCTCTCTTTCTACCCCATTTCCCCCCTCTTTCCTTCCCTCTCTCCCTCACTCCCTCTCTGTGTCTCCTGAGTCGTCAGTAGGTCTTTAATAATTTAGTATTGGATCTGAAAGGAACAGTAGCCCACAGTACAGGATAGTCAGACTTAAAAGCCTCTCCCTCCTTTCTCTCTTCTGTTCTCTCTTCTGTTCTCTCTCGCTCTCTTGCTCTCTCACTCTCTTGCTCTCTCTCTCTCTCTCTGTCTGGCTGTCTCTCTCTCTCTCTGTCTGGCTGTCTCTCTCTCTCTCTGTCTGGCTGTCTCTCTCTCTCCTTCTCCCGCCCCTTTCTTCTGCTCTCCCCCTCTCTCTCTTATCATTCCTTCTTCCTTGTTCATTTCCTCCTCTCCTCTGCCAATTAATTTATTTCAGAGCACATTCCTCCCCTTCTCCGTCATTCGATCTCTCTCTTTCGGCTTGCTTCTGTCCTCCATCATCTCACTTTCTCATGTGAATGTCCCTTTCCTTTTCTCTGCCACTCATTTCTACACTTTATTTCACTCTCTTTCTTTATCCTCGCTCTCTCTCTTTCTCTCTTTCTCTCTCTCTTTTTCTCTCTTTGTCTATTTCTCTATCTCTCATTCTCTCTCTCACTCTCTCTCTTTTTACTTCTTTACCATTTCATTTCACTGTGAGGGAAATGTTGATCTCCTCGCTGTTTGTTTTCAATTGTCTGTTGTCAGATTTTCCCTCCTGCTCTTTCCTCCTCTCATCAGTCATTTCTCTCCTTTCCAGTTGATTACTTCTATCATCCATCTATCCATTATTTTCCCAGGCCTCTTTCTTCTCCTCCTCCTCCTCCTCCTCCTCCTCTCCTCTTCTTCCTCTTCTCTCACACTCACCCCTTTTCCAGGTCAAAGGTTGCAGCTAGACAGAGACAGCTGATAGGCTTCTATGTTTTGACTACTCTCCAGTTGTCATTCAGCTGAACACTATGACATCATCATAACTGCCTCTTTCAACTCAATACCACAAAACGTTTCCTAAAAGTTCAAACATGGTTATATTTAACATCAATTTTGGTAGTGTTCTATGAATATTTTCCAACTGGTTTGACATTGGGAATGTTCTCAAATAGTTCAGAGAACGTTAAGAAACAAGGTTCTTCTGTTGGAATTCTCTGAACGTTCTGAGAACATGACTTTAAATAGAATCCCGAGGAAAGCTGTAGAAAACGTTATGCTGAAGTAATGAAAATCTCACAGAAAAATGTTTTATTAACGTTCTCTGAAATATTTGAGAACATTCCCAATTTCAAAGCATTTGGAGAACGTTCCTAGAACACTACCAAAATTAAATGTCACCAAACGTTCTGTTAAAGTAATTACATTTTCTTGTCAAGTTCCTGTGCTTAGAATGTTCCAGAGCCAAGCAACTATCCTGCACCATTCCAAAAAGTTGTGGGAAGCTTGTATGCAAAATTACCATAGGACAACCACGCTCCCACCAAGCTCTAAGAAACATATGGTTCTCAGAACGTTATGTACTAACTGGGATGGTTCTCAGAACGTTATGTGCTAACTGGGATGGTTCTCAGAACATTATGTGCTAGCTGGAATGGTTCTCAAAACGTTATGTGCTTGCTGGGATGGTTCTCAGAACGTTATCTGCTAGCTGGGATGACGTAACCATCTTCATAGGTCAAATATTAGGTCAGAATATTATAAATGAGTGCCTCACAGAGAGAGAGAGAGAGAGAGAGAGAGAGAGAGAGAGAGAGAGAGAGAGAGGGTGCGAGAGAGAGAGACAGACAGACAGACAGACAGACAGAGAGAGAGAGAGAGACAGACAGACAGGCAGAGAGACAGAGAGAGAGAGAGAGAGAGAGAGAGAGAGAGAGAGAGAGAGAGAGAGAGAGAGAGAGAGAGAGAGACAGGGTGCGACAGACAGACAGACAGACAGAGAGAGAGCACAAGTGAGTCAGATTTATAAACACGCTTAGAAAAGAAACCTCCTCCCCTCGCTGCTAAAACACTCAGTTTACTTGGTGAACAGTCTAACAGACCCTTTCAGTCCCCTTTCAGCACTGACTAACTACTTAACAGAGATCAAATGCCCAACTGATATCATGCCATACCTTTGTAAACATATCAGTCTGATCACAACAGATTAGCCTCAGAAACAATACTGCAGCGAGTGAATAAGCCATGGTCGTTTTCTGTTATGCTACTAAAAAGCTCTGCCTTTTTGTGGCATTTAGAGTTGACCTTTAGCATGGGGTACAGCAGGCAGACAGGCAGGCAGCGGGAGATCATTCTGCAATTTGTGATCACCCCGGCTGCACTGATGCACTGAGCTGGGCTGCTGTTGACAACGATGACACCACTCGCCTGACATTACACAAAATGGAACAGACACACACACACACACACACACACACACACACCCTCACACACACACAACAACACATGCGCACGCACGCACACACTATCCTGTTATTAGACAGAATAGAATAGAATAGGCAGAGAACTCTTAAGACAGAGATGACTCTGTCACAGTGACCTCTGAGTGACTTGAGAGAATTTGAATGCACTGAGTGAGCTTCTCTATCAATTCAATTTCAATTTAAGGGGCTTTATTGGCATTGGAATCATATGTTTACATCGCCAACGCAAGTGAAATAGATAATAATCAAACAAAAATGAAATAAACAATATAAAAAATAACAGTAAACATTACACTCACAGAAGTTACAAAATGATAAAGAAATTTCAAATGTCATATTATGTCTATATACAGTGTTGTAGCGATGTGCAAATAGTTAAAGTACAAAAGGGAAAATAAATAAACATAAATATGGGTTGTATTTACAATGTTGTTTGTTATTCACTGGTTGCCCTTTTCTTGTGGCAACAGGTCACAAATCTTGATGCTGTGATTGGACACTGTGATATTTCACCCAGTAGAAATGGGAGTTTATCAAAATTGGGTTTGTTTTTTAAATCTTTGTGGGTCTGTGTAATCTGAGGGAAATATGTGTCTCTAATATGGTCAAACATTTGGCAGGAGGTTAGGAAGTGCGTCTCAGTTTCCACCTCATTTTGTGGGCAGAGTGCACATAGCCTGTCTTCTCTTGAGAGACAGGTCTGTCTACGGCGACCTTTCTCAATATCAATACATAGTCTATACATAGTCAAAGCTGTCCTTAAGTTTGGGTCAGTCACAGTGGTCAGGTATTCTGCCACTGTGTACTCTCTGTTTAGATCCAAATAGCATTCTAGTTTGCTCAGTTTTTTTGTTAATTCTTTCCAATATGTCAGGTAATTATCATTTTGTTTTCTCATGATTTGGTTGGGTCTAATTGTGTTGCTGTCCTGGGGCTTTGTGGGGTCTGTTCGTGTTTGTGAACAGAGCCCCAGGACCAGCTTGCTTAGGGGACTCTTCTCCAGGTTCATCTCTCTGTAGGTGATGGCCTTGTTATGGAAGGTTTGGGAATTGCTTCCTTTTAGTTGGTTGTAGAATTGAACGTCTCTTTTCTGGATTTTGATAATTAGAGGGTATCGGCCTACTTCTGCTCTGCATGCATTATTTGGTGTTCTACGTTGTACACAGAGGATATTTTTGTAGAATTCTGCATATAGAGTCTCAATTTGGTGTGTGTCCCATTCTGTGAATTCTTGGTTGGTGAGCGGACCCCAGACCTCACAACCATAAAAGGCAATGGTTTTTATTTATTTATTTCACCTCTATTTAACCAGGTAGGCAAGTTGAGAACAAGTTCTCTTTTACAACTGCGACCTGGCCAAGATAAAGCAAAGCAGTTCGACACATACAACAACACAGAGTTACACATGGAGTGAAACAAACATACGGTCAATAATACAGTAGGAAAAAAACGAATCTATATACAATGTGTGCAAATGAGGTAGGATAAGGAACATAAGGCAATAAATAGGCCATGGTGGCAGAGTAACTACAATATAGCAATTTAACACTGGAATGGTAAATGTGCAGTAGATGAATGTGTATAACTGATTCAAGTATTTTTAGCCAGATCCTAATTGGTATGTCAAATTTGCTGTTCCTTTTGATGGCATAGGCCCTTGTTGACTTATGTATATATAGGTATGTATCGTTTTTTGTGTGCTCTAGGGAAACGGTGTCTAGATGGAATTTGTATTTGTGGTCCTGGCGACTGGACCTTTTTTGGAACACCATTATTTCTGTCTTACTGAGATTTACTGTCAGGGCCCAGGTCTGTATCTTACTGTCAGGGCCCAGGTCTGTATCTTACTGTCAGGGCCCAGGTCTGTATCTTACTGTCAGGGCCCAGGTCTGTATCTTACTGTCAGGGCCCAGGTCTGTATCTTACTGTCAGGGCCCAGGTCTGTATCTTACTGTCAGGGCCCAGGTCTGTATCTTACTGTCAGGGCCCAGGTCTGTATCTTACTGTCAGGGCCCAGGTCTGGCAGAATCTGTGCAGAAGATCTAGGTGCTGTTCTACGCACTCCTTGGCTGTCTCTTTCCCAACACATAGACCTGGTAAGGGTCAAAACGTGTAACTGGCTACTGCAGGGAAATCTTCAAAACATGTGTTTGGTCCATGGCTCTTTCTCAATTCAGAGTCCATGGCTCTGTCTCAATTCAGAGTCCATGGCTCTGTCTCAATTCAGAGTCCATGGCTCTGTCTCAATTCAGAGTCCATGGCTCTGTCTCAATTCCTCTTTCCTTGATTCCCCACATCCTCTCTCCTTGCCTCCCTCTCAAATGGAGAGAAGGTCAGAGAGGAGGGATCCTGTTGAGAAGGAGGAGATCGTGGAACGATGAACTGAGACCGCTAATACAACCCCTCTCTCTGTTACCATGTGACATCTCGTGCAAAGTGCCGCCCTCCCCTCCACAGGACATGCCTCTGTCACTCCGTTTGATTGGACGGCAGTCGTAGGGCCCCGGTCAGGGCTGAGCCGATGGAGGGATTAAAAACATCAGGGGAAAGAGGATTTACACATAACTGTATTCTCTCTGTCTCTCTCTCTCTGTCTCTCTCTCTCTCTCTCTCTCTCTCTCTCTCTCTGTCTCTCTCTCTCTCTCTCTCTCTCTCAAAGCAAGTAAAGAAGATAATAAACACAAATAAAATAAACAATAAAAATGAACAGTACAATTATTTTTTATTTAACCAGGCAAGTCAGTTAAGAACAAATTCTTATTTACAATTACGGCCTACCCCGGCCTAACCAAGACGACACTGGTCCAATTGTGTGCCACCCTATTGGACTCCCAATCACAGCCGGATGTGATACAGCCTGGATTTAAACCAGGGACTGTAGTGACGCATCTTGCACTGAGATGCAGTGTCTTAGACTGCTGCGCCACTCGGAAGCCCAAACATTAGTAAACATTACACTCACAGAAGTTCCAAAAGAATAAAGACGTTTCAGATGTCATATTATATCTATATACCATGTTGTAAAGATACAACCCATATTTAAATCAACTTAAATATGGGTTGTATTTACAATGGTGTTTGTTCTTCACTGGTTGCCCTGTTCTTGTGGCAACAGGTCACAACTATTGCTGCTGTGATTGTACACTGTGGTATTTCACCCAATATAAATGGGAGTTTATCAAAATTGGGTTTGTTTTCGATTTAATTGTGGATCTGGGCAATCTGAGGAAAATATGTGTCTAATTTGGTCATACATTTGGCAGGAGGTTAGGAAGTGCGTCTCAGTTTACACCTCATTTTGTGGGCAGTGTGCACATAGCCTGTCTTCTCTTGAGAGCCAGGTCTGCCTACGGCAGCATTTCTCAATAGAAAGGCTATGCTCACTGAGTCTGTACATAGTCAAAGCTGTCCTTAAGTTTGGGTCAGTCACAGTGGTCAGGTATTCTGCCACGGTGTACTCTCTGTTTAGGGCCAAATAGCATTCTAGTTTGCTCTGTTTTTTTGTTAATTCTTTCCAATATGTCAAGTAATTATCATTTTGTTTTCTCATGATTTGGTTGGGTCTAATTGTGTTGCTGTCCTGGGGCTTTGTGGGGTCTGTTTGTGTTTGTGAACAGAGCCCCAGGACCAGCTTGCTTAGGGGACTCTTTTCCAGGTTCATCTCTCTGTAGGTGATGGCTTTGTTATGGAAGGTTTGGGAATCGCTTCCTTTTAGGTGGTTGTAGAATTTAACAGCTCTTTCTAGATTTTGATAATTAGTGGGTATCGGCCTAATTCTGCTCTGCATACATTATTTGGTGTTCTCACGTTGTACACGGAGGATATTTTTGCAGAATTCTGAATGCAGAGTCTCAATTTGGTGTTTGTCCTATTTTGTGAATTCTTGGTTTGTGAGCGGACCTCAGACCTCACAACCATGAAGGGCAATGGGTTCTACAACTGATTCAATTATTTTTTAGCAAGATTCTAATTGGTATGTTGAATTTGATGTGCCTTTTGATGGCATAGAAGGCCCTTGTTGACTTGTCTCAGCTCGTTCACAGCTCTGTGGAAGTTACCTGTGGCACTGATGTTTAGGCTGAGGTATGTATAGTTTTTTGTGTGCTCTAGGGCAACAGTGTCTAGATGGAATTTATATTTGTGGTCTTGGCAACTGGACATTTTTTGGAACACCATTATTTCTGTCTTACTGAGATTTACTGTCAGGGCCCAGGTCTGACAGAATCTGTGCAGAAGATCTAGGTGCTGCTGTAGGCCCTCCTTGGTTGGTGACAGAAGCACCAGATCATCAGCAAACAGTAGACATTTGACTTCAGATTCTAGTAGGGTGAGGCCGGGTGCTGCAGACTTTTCTAGTGCCCTCGCCAATTCACTGATATATATGTTGAAGAGGGTGGGGCTTAAGCTGCATCCCTGTCTCACCCCACGGCCCTGTGGGAAGAAATGCGTGTGTTTTTTGCCTATTTTAACTGCACACTTGTTGTTTGTGTTCATGGATTTTATAATGTCGTATGTTTCTCCCCCCAACACCACTTTCCATCAATTTGTATAGCAGACCCTCATGCCAAATTGAGCCAAAAGCTTTTTTGAAATCAACAAATTATGAGAAGACTTTGCTTTTGTTTTGGTTTGTTTGTTTGTCAATTAGGGTGCGCAGGGTGAATACGTGGTCTGTCGTACGATAATTTGGTAAAAAGCCAATTTGACACTTGCTCAGTACATTGTTTTCACTGAGGAAATGTACGAGTCTGCTGTTAATGATAATGCATAGGATTTTCCCAAGGTTGCTGTTGACGCATATCCTACGGTAGTTATTGGGGTAGAATTTGTGTCTACTTTTGTGGATTGGGGTGATCAGTCCTTGGTTCCAAATATTGTATAAGATGCCAGAGCTGAGGATGATGTTAAAGAGTTTTAGTATTGCCAATTGGAATTTGTTGTCTGTATATTTGATCATTTCATTGAGGATACCATCGACACCACAGGCATTTTTGGGTTGGAGGGTTTTTATTTTGTCCTGTAGTTCATTCACGATAATTGGAGAATTCAGTAGGTTCTGGTAGTCTGATTTGTATTTGATCATGTATATGTTTTTGCTGTTTGGTCTTTGTTATAGAGCCAAAAACATTGGAGAAATGGTTTACCCATACATCTCAATTTTTGGATAGATAATTCTTTGTGTTGTTGTTTGTTTAGTGTTCTCTCTGTGTCTGTGTCTGTGTCTGTCTGTGTCTGTGTGTGTCTCTCTCTCTGTCTGACTCACTTGTGCTCTCTCTCTCTCTCTCTCTCTCTCTCTCTCTCTCTCTCTCTCTCTCTCTCTCTCTCTCTCTCTCTCTCTCTCTCTCTGTCTGTGTCTCTCTCTCTCTCTATGTCTCTCTCTCTCAACCTGCACACTCTTTTTATTCATATCCATCTCTCTCTTTCTCTCTCCCCTTAATTTTATGCAAATCACAAACCCTCTGCAAGAGATAAAGCCGTGATAGTGCAAATGACCTGCCATTCACAATTAGGGGGCAGACTGTATTGAAGAAAGTAGTAAGTGCAGCAGCAGCCCATAGAGGCAGGATGGGGCAGGGAGGGTGGTAGGGGGGTGGAAGGGAAATGGATTACGCTTGTCCTCGTCTGACATGATTAACACAGTACCATTCCCTCCATAGACCAGGGTTCCAACTGGTAGCTATTTTAAGCAACAACAAGGTTGACAAAAATCCCAGGAATGGAAAATTCCATTCCGAATACTATATACCACTAACAGGGAATGTCTTTAATGTACGTTTACGTGAGCTGTCCTGTAATTAGGCGTGGTTTTGGACCGCCCTGCCCTTGACTTTTTGACACTCAGTCCTTGGAGATCCCAAAATGCAGGACTTCCAGAACACAGCTGTGAAGACAACAACCGATGATAGCAAAGATAAACAAACCACACAAGTCTATGCACAAGGACTACTTTTAATTATTTCCACAGAAAACTGTATAAAAACATATTTACTTGAAGAACAGTGCAGATGCAAGGTTTGGTAACGGAATTACCGTTTCTGCACTCTTCTTCGAGTAAATGTGTGTTTTAAGTGTACATTTTCAGTGTACATTTTCAGGGTAAATTTTCAGTGTACATTTTCAGGGTACATTTTCAGTGTACATTTTCAGTGTGCAGTTTCAGTGTACAGTTTCAGTGTACATTTTCAGTGTAAATTGAGTCTCAGTGTCACTCTGCTTGGATTAGCATTCATGTTAAATGGTGCACTCTGTAGTTAAAATTCTACCGTGTGTGCCAAAGCCCCTATCCTCAGGATCCAGTCGGTCTGTGTGTCCCTGCCCTCTCTGCCCTCTCCTTGCCCACAGCAGTGACCTACAGTACAGCACAGCACGCTCTCAATGACAACTAACTCTTGGCCCAGCGTCGTCCGGGTTAGGGTTTGGCCTGGGTAGGCTGTCTTTGTAAATAAGAATTTGTTCTTAACTGACTTGCCTAGTTAAATAAAGGCTAAATAAACACTTTTTTTTTTAAAAGAGCATGCTGGGAAATATAATAATGATGGGCATGGATTTTGAGAGTGTGTGATGATTGTACCTTATATATTCAAAATATTGGGAACAACAATGTACCGTTATACTAGATCATCCACAAGAAACCTAACAGTACCATGTGACATCATATGTGTACCTCTGAAGGTACATGATGTGTATTTAGACCCCCCCCCCCCCCCAGGGAAACAATACTGTCCCCTAACTGTCTTTCTGAGTGTAGCAGAGTAACTGCCTTTGTCGGTAACATTCATCATAGCTCATTATGAGCCATGGAGGGGCCCAGTGCCCAGACGTTGTCCTCTACCCAGCCCTTTAGGACGTGAAGGTTTACATGGGCTGGCTAATTTAAACACAGCCACAATGAACAACTGTGTCAAGGACAAGGAGGGGAGAGGGGGGAGGAGGAGGGGAGGATCTGCCGCCATTTTAGCATGTCACATCTGTCTCCTTCACATCAAAGGCAAGACGGGTTTAATTATTCACAGGATGCTACCAGGTCAACATTATTAATGCAGGATCTTCTCTCTCTAGCTGGGTGTGTGGTGTGTGGTGTGAGGTTTGTGGTGTGTGGTGAGTGTGGTGTGTGGTGAGTGTGGTGTGTGTATGGTGTGTGTGACAATACACACAGCAATGTCTTTATGCAAAACCAACAAAACTGAACAAATCCCTAAATGAGAATGTTGTCATTACTGTTGCTTTACCCGGTGAAATACATATAAATCATACTTAACATAAATCACCTTTTGGTTACGTGCATTTACTGATATTACTGTGGTGTGCGTGTAGTGTGTGTGTGTGTGTGTGTGTGTGTGTGTGTGTGTGTGTGTGTGTGTGTGTGTGTGTGTGTGTGTGTGTGTGTGTGCGTGTGCGTGTGCGTGTTAAATCATCTGTCAGTAGCAGAGGTATGGTGTTGGCCTGGTGATTGAGTTTGGGTGTTTCCTACAGCGTTACCTTCTATAGATCTGCTCGTCCATCTACTTCTTATCTGTCCACACACACACACACACACACACACACACACACACCCACACCCACACCCACACGCGCACACGCGCAAACACGCACTCACTCACTGTACTGTACACAAACTAAGTTCCCTTGACAAGCACACACATTGCAGATATAGGTTCTTCATTTGACCAGTATTGTCGTAGCAACGGGATGTAAACCTTTAGGCTACATTAAAAGTGCCATACTGTTAATATAATCATGTGTTTGTGTTGGTTTTCATTGAATTCATGTGTGTATGTCTGTGTGTGTCTGTGCGTGCGTGCGCGTGGTGTGCGTGTGTGTGTGGGTGACATGTCTCGATAGAAACACTCAAATTCTCAGCCGTGAAGACGTGACCTACTCTGTACACACAGACACGTTCCAACACACGTGTTCACTGAGACGTGACCTAGCCTCTGCACATGCTAGCCACTGTCCTGGATCTGCCACTGTGGGCCAATATATCCTGGATGTACAGTCAGCGGTACACTCACATACACTCATATACTCTGACGAACACTGGCTCACATGCACGCTCCCAGTAAACGTTGTACACACAGGGCCAGATTAAGAAATCATAGGACCAAGATGCAAATTTACTGTTGACCAGAGGTCAAATGTTGACTCTTTGCATCAACTTCATGTAACTGTCAATAAAAGCCTTTGACACTTATGAAATGCTTGTAATTATACTTCAGTATTCCATAGTAACATCTGACAAAAATATCTAAAGACACTGAAGCAGCAGAATTTGTGGAAATTAATATTTGTGTCATTCTCAAAACTTTTGGCCACGACTGTATATGTATATATACAATAGTATGTGGGCACCCTTTCAAATTAGTGGATTCGGCTATTTCACCCACGCCCGTTGCTGACAGGTGTATAAAATCGAGCACACAGCAATGCAATCTCCGTAGACAAACATTGGCAGTAGAATGGCTTTACTAAAGAGCTCAATGACTTTCAACATGGCAACGTCATAGGATACCACCTTCCCAACAAGTGAGTTCATCAAATGTCTGCCCTGCTAGATCTGCCCCGGTCAACTGTAGGTGCTGTTATTGTGAAGTGGAAACATCTAGGATCAACAACAGCTCAGCTGTGAAGTGGTAGGCGCAATGCCAAGCGTCGGCTGGAGTGACATAATGCTAGCCGCCATTGGACTCTGTGGGAGTGGAAACGTGGGTTTGGCGGATGCCAGGAGAACGCTAACTGCCCAAATGCATATTGCCAACTGTAATTTTTGGTGGAGGAGGAATAATGTTCTGGGGCTGTTTTTTATGGTTCAGGCTAGGCCCCTTAGTTCCCGTGAAGGGAAATATTAATGCTACAGCCTACAATGACATTCTAGATTATTCTGTGCTTCCAACTTTGTGCCAACAGTTTGGCTAAGGCCCATTCCCTGTTTTAGCACGGCAATGCTGGGGTAAATTACCCGTTCACCCCAGGCCTCTGGTCCTTGAGGTTCATCCACACTACATTAAAGATGCTTTACCCAGGGCATAAATACACCCATCAACCCACAGCGACCTACTGTAGGGAAACAGGACGTCAACCCACAGCGACCTGCTGTAGGGAAACAGGAAGTCAACCCACAGAGACCAACTGTAGGGAAACAGGACGTAAACCCACAGAGACCTGCTGTAGGGAAACAGGATGTCAACCCACAGAGACCTGCTGTAGGGAAACAGGATGTCAACCCACAGAGACCTGCTGTAGGGAAACAGGAAGTAAACCCACAGAGAGCTACTGTAGGGAAACAGGATGTCAACCCACAGAGACCTGCTGTAGGGAAACAGGAAGTCAACCCACAGAGACCTGCTGTAGGGAAACAGGAAGTCAACCCACAGAGACCAACTGTAGGGAAACAGGATGTCAACCCACAGAGACCTGCTGTAGGGAAACAGGAAGTCAACCCACAGAGACCTGCTGTAGGGAAACAGGACATTACCCACAGAGACCTGCTGTAGGGAAACAGGATGTCAACCCACAGAGACCTACTGTAGGGAAACAGGATGTCAACCCACAGAGACCTGCTGTAGGGAAACAGGATGTCAACCCACAGAGACCTACTGTAGAGAAACAGGAAGTCAACCCACAGAGACCTACTGTAGGGAAACAGGACGTAAACCCACAGAGACCTACTGTAGAGAAACAGGATGTCAACCCACAGAGACCTGCTGTAGGGAAACAGGATGTCAACCCACAGAGACCTACTGTAGGGAAACAGGAAGTCAACCCACAGAGACCTACTGTAGGGAAACAGGATGTCAACCCACAGAGACCTGCTGTAGGGAAACAGGATGTCAACCCACAGAGACCTGCTGTAGGGAAACAGGATGTCAACCCACAGAGACCTACTGTAGAGAAACAGGAAGTCAACCCACAGAGACCTACTGTAGGGAAACAGGACGTAAACCAACAGAGACCTACTGTAGAGAAACAGGATGTCAACCCACAGAGACCTGCTGTAGGGAAACAGGATGTCAACCCACAGAGACCTACTGTAGGGAAACAGGAAGTCAACCCACAGAGACCTACTGTAGGGAAACAGGACGTAAACCCACAGAGACCTACTGTAGAGAAACAGGATGTCAACCCACAGAGACCTGTTGTAGGGAAACAGGAAGTCAACCCACAGAGACCTACTGTAGAGAAACAGGACATTACCCACAGAGACCTGCTGTAGAGAAACAGGAAGTCAACCCACAGAGACCTACTGTAGAGAAACAGGACATTAACCCTCATAGACCTGGTGTAGGAAAACATGACGTCAACCCACAGAGACCTACTGTAGGGAAACATGAAGTCAACCCAGAGAGACCTACTGTAGGGAAACATGACTTCAACCCACAAAGACCTGGTGTAGGAAAACATGAAGTCAACCCACAGAGACCTACTGTAGGAAAACATGACTTCAACCCACAAAGACCTGGTGTAGGAAAACAGAAAGTCAACCCACAGAGACCTACTGTAGGAAAACAGGACATCAAACATGTGTGTGTGTATTCACTGCTTGGCAGTCTGAACTTGAAGCCATTTCTCAGTGAGTACTGTATGTAGGCCACCATGCCTTGTTGCTCGGCAACTCTGATGCCCTTCCATGTTTTATTATGCCCCTCACCCCCAGACGGTCCTGTTTCTGGGCATCCAGAAACATAGCATGGGAGAGAACATGAACACAACGCTAGCCAGTCATACCCCTGCCCTCCCCTAGCCTGCACCCGCCTGCTAAATATTTGAAGCAATCTGACAAAGATGGAGGACAGGAACCCATTAGAGGCTCTAAGATGGGGAAGTAGGTGCAGCCAGCTTCCACACTACCACAGCGTTCTGATATCCCTTCCTCTCTCTCAATTCAACTCAAGGGCTTTATTGGCATGGGAAACATGTTAACATTGTCAAAGCAAGTGAAGTAGATAATAAATAAAAGTGAAATAAACAATAAGAATTAACAGTAGACATTACACTCACAGAAGTTCCCAAATAATAAAGACAGTTCAAATGTCATATTATGTCTAGATACATTGTTGTAACGATGTGCCAATAGTTAAAGTACAAAAGGGAAAATAATGTGTTTATTCTTCACTGGTTGCCCTTTTCTTGTGGCAACAGGTCACACATCTTGCTGCTGTGATGGCACACTGTGGTATTTCACCCAGTAGATATGGGAGTTTATAAAAATCAGGTTTGTTTTCGAATTCTTTGTGGATCAGTGCAATCTGAGGGAAATATGTGTCTCTAATATGGACATACATTTGGCAGGAGGTTAGGAAGTGCAGCTCAGTTTCCACCTCATTTTGTGGGCAGAGTGCACATAGCCTGTCTTCTCTTGAGAGCCAGGTCTGACTACGGCGGCCTTTATCAATAGCAAATCTATGCTCACTGTGTCTGTACATAGTCAACGTTTTCCTTAAGTTTGGGTCAGTCACAGTGGTCAGGTATTCTGCCACTGTGTACTCTCTGTTCAGGGTCAAATAGCATTTTAGTGTGCTGTTTTTTTATTAATTCATTACCATGCACCATGCATCTCATTTCCTCATTATATAACTTTCTAAGAGTGAGACCTGTGTGTGTGTGTGTGTGTGTGTGTGTGTGTGTGTGTGTGTGTGTGTGTGTGTGTGTGTGTGTGTGTGTGTGTGTGTGTGTGTGTGTGTGTGTGTGTGTGTGTGTGTGTGTGTGTGTGTGTGTGTGTGTGTGTGTGTGTGTGTAATTGACACTTAAACAAACACGAATCGTCAGTGATAATTACTCCGGTGTTCTGTGCAGTACGCACCGCATAAAGAATGAATAATAATTCCATACATAATAGACAATAAGGTTATGCAAGGAATAGTAATAGCCTTAGAGCAGCAATAATAATAACCCTAGAGCAGTAATAACAACACTATAGCAGCAGCAGTAATAACCCTATAACAGCAGAAATAATAATAACCCTAGAGAAGCAGTAATAATAACCCTACAGCAGTAATAACAACACTATAGCAGCAGCAGTAATAACCCTATAACATCAGAAATAACAATAACCCTAGAGAAGCAGTAATAATAACCCTACAGCAGTAATAACAACACTAGAGCAGCAGCAGTAATAACCCTATAACATCAGAAATAACAATAACCCTAGAGAAGCAGTAATAATAACCCTAGAGCAGTAATAACAACACTATAGCAGCAGCAGTAATAACCCTAGAGAAGCAGTAATAATAACCCTACAGCAGTAATAACAACACTAGAGTAGCAGCAGTAATAACCCTATAACAGCAGAAATAACAATAACCCTAGAGAAGCAGTAATAATAACCCTAGAGCAGTAATACTAACCATAAAGCAGTAATAATAACCATTAGAACAGCAATAATAATAACCCTATAGCATTAATAATAACCCTACAGCAGAAGTAATAATAACTGTTAGAACAGCAATAATAATAACCCTTAGAACAGCAATAATAATAACCTTTGGAGCAGCGATAATAATAACCCTAAAGCAGCAGTAGTAATAACCACAGAGCAGCAATAATAATAACTCTAGAGCAGTAATAATAACCCTAAAGCAGCAATAATAATAACCCTTAGAGCAGCAATAAAAATAACCCTTAGAGCAGCAATAATAATAACCCTTAGAACAGCAATAATAATAACCCTTGGAAAACCAATAATAATAACCTTTGGAGCAGCGATAATAATAACCCAAAAGCAGCAGTAGTAATAACCCTAGAGCGGTAATAATAACCCTAGAGCAGTAATAATACCTCTAGGGCAGTAATAATAACCCTAGAGCAGCAACAATAATAATAGAGCAGCAGTAATAATAACCCTTAAAACAGCAATAATAATAATAACCCTTAGAGCAGCAATAATAATAACCCTTAGAGCAGCAGTAATAATAACCCTTAGAGCAGCAATAATAATAACCCGTAGAGCAGCAATAATAATAACCCTAAAGCAGCAGTAGTAATAACCCTGGAGCAGCAATAATAATAATAGAGGAGCAGTAATAATAACCCTATGAAAGAAATAATAACCCTATAACAGCAATAATATCCCTAGACCAATAACAACAACCCGAGAGCAGTAATAATAACCCTAGAACAGTACGAATAACCCTAGAACAGTCACAATAACCCCAGAGCAGCAGTAATAGTAATAACCCCAGAACAGTAATAATTTCTCTAGACCAATAATAATAACCCGAGAGCAGTAATAATAACCCTAGAACAGTACGAATAACCCTAGAACAGTCACAATAACCCCAGAGCAGCAGTAATAGTAATAACCCCAGAACAGTAATAACATCTCTAGACCAATAATAATAACCCGAGAGCAGTAATAATAACCCTAGAACAGTAACAATAACCCCAGAGCAGTAATAATAACCCTGGAGCAGTACTATTAACCCCAGAGCAGTAATAATTACCCTAGATTAGTACTATTAACCCTAGAGCAATAATAATAAACTTATAGCAGTAATAATGCCCATAGAGCAGTAATAATAACCACAGAGCAGTAATAATAACCACAGAGCAGAGCAGTTATAATAACCCTACAGCAATACCAATAACCCCAGAGCAACAATAATAACCTTAGAGCAATAATAATAACCCTGGAGCAGTAATAATAACCCTACAGCAGTAATTCTACCCCTAGAGCGGTAATAATAACCTTAGAGCAGTACTAATGACCCCAGAGCATTAATTATAACCCTAGAGCAGTAATAATAACCCCAGAGCAGTAATAATAACCCTAGAGCAGTAATAATAAATGTAGAGAGTAATAATAACCCTAGAGCAGTAATAATAACCCTAGAGCAGTAGTAATAACCCTAGAGCAGTAATAATAACCCTAGAGCAGTAATAATACCCCTAGAGCAGTAGTAATAACCCTAGAGCAGTAATAATAACCCTAGAGCAGTAATAATAACCCTAGAGCAGCAATAATATTCATAGAGCAGTAATAATAACCCTAGAGCAGTAATAATAACCATAGAACAGTAATAATAAACCTAGAGCGGTACTATTAACCCCAGGGCAGTAATAATAACCCTAGAGCAGTACTATTAACCCTGGAACAATAATAATAATCCTAGAGAAGTAATAATAACCCCAGAACAGTAGTAATAACCCTAGAGCAGTAATAATAACCATAGAACAGTAATAATAACCATAGAGCAGTAATAATAACCATAAAGCAGCAGTAATAATAACCATAGAGCAGTAATAATAACCCTAGAGCAGTCAAAATGCAGATAAATAGATACAGAAAACGGAATTTGTTTGAACCCGGTCCGGCAAACAGAGATTGAAATATGAGACAGGCCTACACAAGATATATATACATACGTGCCCTTTGCTCTGTATCTGGAGCTAAATATTTTTTATCATTTATTAATTCTAGGTTGTTTTTTTATTTGATTCCAGGCTTTATAAAAAAATACACATTGCGTGTATGTGTGTGTGTGTGTGTTTAGCCTCATTACAAGTGTACATTACCATGCACAGTTGAGAATGTGTATGTACACACAGTCTGTTTGTGCATCGCCATTTTACCTGTAGCCCTGACAGTGCATCTGTACACAAGTGACACATAATACAACATGACACGACACGACAAACAACACAAAGCAACACCACACACACACACACACACACACACTGGTGGTGCTAACACACTGTGACAATATGGGGTCATGGAATATTATGGATCCTTGTTGAGACTCTGAAGAAAAAACGGAATAGAAAGTCTGGTGAGCTGGGAAGAATTATAATTATAAACTGGGAGGTTCGAGCCATGAATGCTGATTGGCTGACAGACGTGGTATATCAGACGTATACCATGGGTATAACAAAATATTTATTTTTACAGCTCTAATTACGTTGATAGTTTTATAAGTTTTATAATAGCAATAAGGGTCCTCAGAGGTTTTTGGTATGTACCACGTCTATGGGCAGTCTCCAGGCATTTTGCGTTGCGTCGTACTTAAGAACATCCCCTCGCCGTGGTATATTGGCCATATACCACACCCCCTTGTGCATTATTGCGTAAATATAATTTTCCTTCAAGCATGTGCTTCACAAAGAATAAATTAACCGCGGTGACAGGAGACGCTACTGTCCTGTGCACCAACTAAATGCAGTCATTACAATGTGATGTCAAAATGGACAGATCTCATTTCCTCATTATATAACTTTCTAAGAGCAAGGCCTGCGTGTGTGTGTGTGTGCGTGTGTGTGTGTGTGCGTGTGTGTGTGTGTGCGTGTGTGCGTGTGTGTGTGTGTGTGTAGTGGTAAGGCCTGTGATGTCAATGCAGTATTCAGGATATTCAAAGCAATCATCTTTCCCAGAGGGGATTACGGGACTAAAGCCAGAGTGTCCCATTCGGAGCGAATAAAGCCCCCAGTATTAATCTAGTGAAGTAGGCCTGTTCACAGCCCCACCACCACCCACCCCACTCCTCTACCCCTTACCCCCTCATCCCCCTCATTCGCTCTCCCCCTCATCCCCCTCATTCCCTCTCCCGACTCATCCCATTCAGAAAATGTAGAACCAGGAACAGATATAGCCCTTGGTTCACTCCAGACCTGACTGCCCTTGACCAGCACAAAAACATCCTGTGGCGGACTGCATTAGCATCGAATAGCCACCGTGACATGCAACTTTTCAGGGAAGTTAGGAACCAATGTACACAGGCAGTTAGGAAAGCTAAGACTAGCTTTTTCAAACTGAAATGTGCTTCCTGTAGCACTAACTCCAAAAAGTTCTGGGACACTGTAAAGTCCATGGAGAATAAGAGCACCTCCTCCCAGCTGCCCACTGCACTGAGGCTAGGAAACACTGTCACCACCGATAACGTCGCAATAATTGAGAATTTCAATAAGCATTTTTCTACGGCTGGCCATGCTTTCCACCTGGCTACCCCTACCCCGGTCAACAGCCCTGCACCCCTCACTGCAACTTGCCCAAGCCTCCCCCATTTCTCCTTCACCCAAATCCAGATAGCTGATGTTCTGAAAGAGCTGCAAAATCTGGACCCCTACAAATCAGCAGGGCCAGACAATCTGACCCTCTCTTTCGTATCGTCTGAGATCCCCAAAAATTGGAAAGCTGCCGCGGTCATCCCCCTCTTCAAAGGGAGAGACACACTAGACCCAAATTGCTACAGACCTACATCTATCCTACCCTGCCTCTCTTAGGTCTTCGAACGCCAAGTTAACAAACAGATCACCGACCATTTTGAATCCCACCGTATCTTCTCTGCAATCCGGTTTCAGAGCTGGTCATGGGTGCACCTCAGCCACACTCAAGATCCTAAACGATATCATAACCGCCATCGATAAGATACATTACTGTGCAGCCGTATTCATCGATCTGGCTTTCGACTCTGTCAATCACCACATTCTTATTGGCAGACTCAACAGCCTTGGTTTCTCAAATGATTGCCTCGCCTGGTTCACCAACTACTTCTCTGATAGAGTTCAGTGTGTCAAATCGGAGGGCCGGTTGTCCGGACCTCTGGCAGTCTCTATGGGGGTGCCACAGGGTTCAATTCTCGGGCTGACTCTTTTCTCTGTATATATCAATGATGTTGCGCTTGCTGCTGGTGATTCTCTGATCCACCTCTACGCAGACGACACCATTCTGTATACTTCTGGCCCCTCTTTGGACACTGTGTTAACTAACCTCCAGACGAGCTTCAATGCCATACAACACTCCTTCTGTGGCCTCCAACTGCTCTTAAATACAAGTAAAACTAAATGCAAGCCCTTCAACCGATCGCTGCCAGCACCTGCCCGCCTGTCCAGCATCACTTCTCTGGTTGGTTCTGACTTAGAATATGTAGACAACTACAAATACCTAGGTGTCTGGTTAGACTGTAAACTCTCCTTCCAGACTCTCCAATCCAAAATTAAATCTAGAATCGGCTTCCTATTTCGCAACAAAGCATCCTTCATCCTGCTGCCAAACCTACCCTTGTAAAACTGACCATCCTACCGATCCTCGACTTCGGCGATGTCATTTATAAAATAGCCTTCAACACTCTACTCAATGAATTGAATGCAGTCTATTACAGTGCCATCCGTTTCGTCACCAAAGCCCCATATACTACCCACCACTGCGACCTGTACGCTCTCGTTGGCTGGCCCTCGCTTCATACTCGTCGCCAAACCCACTGGCTCCAGGTCATCTACAAGTCTCTGCTAGGTAAAGCCCCGCCTAATCTCAGCTCACTGGTCACCATAGCAGCACCCACTCGTAGCACGCGCCTCAGCAGGTTTATCTCTCTGGTCACCCCCAAAGCCAATTCCTACTTTGGCCGCCTTTCCTTCCAGTTCTCTGCTGCCAATGACTGAAACGAACTGCAAAAATCACTGAAGCTGGAGACTCCTATCTTCCTCACTAGCTTTAAGCACCAGCTGTCTCACAGATCACTGCACCTGTACATAGCCCATCTGTAAAAGCACTTCCAACTACCTCATCCCCATACTGTATTTATTTATCTTGCTCCTTTGCACCCCTGTATCTCTATTTGCACATTCATCTTCTGCACATCTACCATTCCAGTGTTTAATTGCTATATTGTAATTACTTCGCCACCATGGCCTATTTATTACCCTACCTCCCTTATCTTACCTCATTTGCACTCACTGTATATAAACTTTTTGTTTTCTTTTTCTACTGTATTATTGACTGTATGTTTTGTTTATTCCATGTATAACTCTGTGTTTTTGTATGTGTCGAACTGCTGTGCTTTATCTTGGCCAGGTCGCAGTTGCAAATGAGAACTTGTTCTCAACTAGCCTACCTGGTTAAATAAAGGTTCAATAATTTTTTATTGTATTTTATCCCTCTCCCCCCTCTCCCACCCATCTCATATATATCTGGAGCTAAATATTTTTTTATAATTTCATTACAGGTTGTCTTTCTCCCCTCATCCTCCCCACACCCCTCTCCACCTTCTTCCCTCTCCCTCCCTCTCCCCTCACCCCCTCCCTCTCCCCCTCTTTCCCCTCTCCCTCCTCATCCCCGCTCGCCCCCTCTCACCACTACCCCCAGGCAGAGCACCAATCGCGTACACTTGCATAACACACGGTCCCTCTTTCACTTTCTCTCTCTCTCTCTTTATCTTCCACGCTTCGTCACTCTCTTAACCCTCAACGCCCCTCACTTGATGTTTCTTTCCCTAACGATGGACGTACACGTACACACAAACACCCTCATGCACAAACACACACAAACGCTTTCATGCATACACTCACGTACACAGTAGACACACAAACACACATACACCCTCACGCACGCACGCACGCACTCACGCACACACAGACATACATGCTCACACCTTTATCTCCCTCCCTCACACATGTATACATACAACCGGACACATGCCAAGCCATTAGACAGTATGCTACTACATGTATGTTAATAGCCATCCTCCACAGAGTTGTATGTTAATAGCCATCCTCCACAGAGCTGTGTGTTAATAGCCTTCCTCCACAGAGCTGTAAAGATTCCTTGCTCTGTGGTGACTTCAAAATGCCAGGGCTGCACTCCTGTGGTCAGATGTGACACGCTCCTCTCCTCTCCTCTCCTCTACTCTCCTCTCCTCTCCTTTACTCTTCCACTCCACTTCACTTCCAATTCCCACTCACACAGATGTTGGATTCATGAGGAACACTGTCTCTCTGGTCTGGGCCTGTTGTGCCTATCTGTTAGTTATTTAGTCTGCCAGGCTCCATAGCTCTGATGGATGACTGTATCGCCCAGCATGCCCTTGCTTTGGGGATTCTTCTGAGTGTGTGTGTGCATTACGGGTTTCTGAAGCGATCTGCAGTCTCATTCAAATCAATGAGGCAGTCACAGTCTCATTCAAATCAATGAGGCAGTCACAGTCTCAGATTCTAAAAGGTTTCAGAAACGATCTGTCACGGGGGAACAGAAACGATCTGTCACAGGGGGAACAGAAACGATCGGTCACAGGGGGAACAGAAGCGATCTGTCACTGGGGGAACAGAAACCATCTGTCACGGGGAATAGAAACCATCTGTCACGGGGGGAACAGAAACGATCGGTCACAGGGGGAACAGAAACGATCGGTCACAGGGGGAACAGAAACCATCTGTCACAGGGGGAACAGAAACCATCTGTCACGGGGGGAACAGAAACCATCTGTCACGGGGGAATAAAAACCATCTGTCACTGGGGAACAGAAACCATCTGTCACGGGGAACAGAAACCATCTGCCACGGGGGAATAGAAACCATCTGTCACGGGGAATAGAAACCATCTGTCACGGGGAACAGAAACCATCTGTCACGGGGAACAGAAACCATCTGTCACGGGGAATAGAAACCATCTGTCACGGGGAATAGAAACCATCTGTCACGGGGAACAGAAACCATCTGTCACGGGGAACAGAAACCATCTGTCACGGGGAACAGAAACCATCTGTCACGGGGGAATAGAAACCATCTGTCACGGGGGAATAGAAACAATCTGTCACGGGGGAACAGAAACCATCTGTCACGGGGAACAGAAACCATCTGTCACGGGGAATAGAAACAATCTGTCACGGGGGGAACAGAAACCATCTGTCACGGGGGGAACAGAAACCATCTGTCACGGGGGGAACAGAAACGATCGGTCACGGGGGGAATAGAAACAATCTTTTGCAGGAAACAGAAGCCAGAGGAAAAGGAACACTACATATCCAGTGTTGTGGAAGAGGCATCACAGCTTGGTGTCTGCTTCAGGACACTTGCATCCATCAGAATCGATAGATAGTGCATAATAAACCAGTATGGGGAATGAGAAGTCTTATTAGGATGACTGGCGAGATCCTCGTCGAAGATGAAACTGCTGGAAGTTTAACCTGCCCATATATTTTCGAATTGAATAATTATCAGCAAAAAGATTTATTGCGATTTCTTTTGTAATGCTACAGAGCAATACTTTCATGTAGGTCTGCAGAAAGCTTTGTGGATGTGTATATAATCTCACCTTTTTCTTACTGATTAAAACAGCCTACGGAGAATTCAAATTCAAATCTGGACCTCAAAGCTAGTTCCACTGCTTTAATTTAAATTGTTCCCCTCTAACCAGGGACTGATTTAGACCTGGGACACCAGGTGGTTGCAATTGATTATCAGGTAGAACAGAAAACCAGCAGTACTCTGGACCTCCGGGGGTGAGATCGGAATACCCCTTTCGTAGACTCTTAGACAAATTGTTCTAAAATAGTCATTCTGATGTCCACATAGGAGAACCCACTTTGGTTCTAGGTAGAACCCTTTTTGGTTCCAAGTAGAACAATTTTGGCTTCAATGTACTGTAGAACCCTCTGTTTAAAGGGTTCTACCTCGAACCAAAAAGGTTCTACCTGGAATCAAAGAGTATTATTCAAAGGGTTCTCCTATGGTGACAGCTGAATGTAAGATTGTATAGAGACATTATCAGTACAGTAGTACATATATATAATTCTGCTGACTCTGGAACACTGTCAGTCGTCATGCAGGAAGTCAACAACATCTCTCTCTTCTTTCTTCTACAATACAAGCGCTCCCGAGTGGAGCAGTGGTCTGAGGCACTGCACCTCAGTGCTATATACATCCCTACAGACCCTGGTTTGATCCTGGGCTGTATCACAACCGGCCATGATTGGTGGTGCACAATTGGTCCAGCGTCGTCTGGGTTAAGGGAGGGTCTGGCCGGCGTAGGCCGTCATTGTAAAATAAGAATTTGTTCTTAACTGACTTGCCTGGTTAAATATATATATATATTTGGAAATACTCTTCCCTCTGAACTACAGACCTGATCAAGATATTACATTATTTTTCTTGCACTTACATTCACGCTTGTCTTTTCTTACTACCCCAGGTGGAGGGGGCAACAACAACTCCACCATGCTTACTCTGAACAGGGTGCTGAGCCCCCCTGCCATACAACTGTAGGCCACTCCAACTCCATCATCAAGTTTGCTGACGACACAATGGTGGTAGGCCTGATCACCAACAGTGATGAGACAGCCCTACAGGGAGGAGGTCAGAGACCTGGCAGTGTGGTGCCAAGACAACAACCTCTACCTCAACATCAGCAAGACCAAGGAGCTGATGGTGAACTACAGGAAATAGAGGAGCGGTGCACATCCTCATCCATATAGACGGAGAGAGTCAAGAGCTTCAAGTTCCTCTGTGTGTCCACATCACTGAGAACTTACCATGGTCCTCTCACACCAACAGTCATAAAGAAGGCACGGCAGTGCCTCTTCTCCCTTAGGAGGCTGAAACGATTTGGCATGGCTCCCTCAGATCCTAAGGAACTTTTACGACTGCACCATCGAGAGCATCCTGACTGGTTGTCTGGTATGGCAACTGCACCCCCCCTTGACCGGAAGGCCCTACAGAAGGTGGTGTGGACGGCCCAGCGCTTCACTGGGGGTGAGCTCCCATCCATCCAGGACATATATGCCAAGCAGTGTTTGGGAAAAGTCCAAAAAATGACCAAATGCTCTAGCCACCCAAGACATGGATTGTTCTCCATGCTCCCGTTAGGCAGGCGGTACCGGTGCATAAACCCACAGACCAACAGAGTCCTAAACAGCTTCTATCTCCTGGCCATACGACTGTTAAATGGCTAAGACCACTGCTCTCCCTCTCCCACAGACTAGCCACACTGACTCTTTGTACATCCACAGGTCACTACCCACTCAGACACACACACCCTCACTGTCACCCTTACTCACACCAAACACACACACATACACACTCTTACACATACCCTCACTCACACAGTCATTAGTGACGCCATACACTCAGACACCCTGCTGCTAAAATGATTATTGATTAGATATATTACTACCACTATGCTGTTGTTCATTGATTATTGATTTATATTACCATTAGTATATATTTATCCTGCTACTGGTCACTAGTACTGCTGTTTACATGTATACTGTACATTAGTATCTATCTGTTTATCCTCATACTGGTCACTATTACTCTTGTTTACATGTATATTTTACCACTAGTATATATATATTCCTATTCTGTATATCCACCTATCATTCCTACACTGACACTCTTGTACACACACACACACACACACACTCACACCAACACCCACACACTTAGAACTAGATACACACACTCACACTAACACCCACACACTTAGAATTAGATACACACACTCACACTACCACACGCACACTTAGAATTAGATACACACACTCACACTACCACACGCACACTTAGAATTAGATACACACACTCACACTACCACACACAGACACTCACACTCTTACAATGAAGAATGTTTCTCCCCCAAATGGTTAGGGGGTTTGGGATTTAGGGACAGTAAAGCTGATCCTAGATCAGTACAAGGGCATCTTTTTACACTGAGCTAGCCTATAGGCTACCACGTTGGACCCCCTCATTCTGTGTGTTAGTGAGTGATCCTCACTGCCTAACTCAGTCACTAGGTCACCACCTGCTGTGATGTTCTGTTCTCACCCTGCTTGACCAAACCCAGGCTCCCTAAGCCGCATTAAGGCCATGGACAACAAGGAATGTGCCAACTCTCCACCTGTAAATACACACTGGTGGAAAAACTTCAACATGCTGTCATTTAACCTACACACCATCTCAGACAGATGTGTCAGACCGTCCCTGCGTCCCATTAAAACTGGAGCAGAGATAATCTAGTGCTCCTGTCTCATTATTCTGAGTTAGAACAATGAATGGGAGAAATCAGTGTGGTTAAACCAGACTGAATACGAAGTGAATCAACTGTGAAATCAGTTTGGATGTCAAGCTGCTGGAGTTCTACCTACACACTGTATCTCAGGAAGAGGTCAGGGGTCATGCTGAAACATCAGTCAGTCTGCCAGTCACCGCTAGGACCTGCTTCCATTAAAACTAGGCCTATAGTGCAAAGCAAAGATAATCAAGTGCCTCAGTATCGTCACCCCAATGAATGGATGTGACCCGGGTTAGTCTGAGGCTTTCTATGAGCAGCTTTCCTTCCCCATTGTTTGTGTGACTGAGTTGAAGAGTGCAGGCTTCCTCTTCATAGGACAAAACCCTGGAGAATAACATAGAATCCTGCGTATTCAAGCAACGGCACTACACAGGTCTATCGTAGGCCACACAGTCACTGATACAGAAACAAACACATTTTGATCTCCCTACCTACAAATCCCGTATACTACCTACCGGCGCTGTGCCCTTGAGCATGGCACTTTGATCCAGGGGCGCTGCTCGGCAGCAGCTGATCTCAGCCTGTGATGTTTGTGTTGCGTGTCAGGTTGGGTACTTTCACATCGATAAATAAAGAATATCCGTGTAGCTGGACTAATAAAGCAAATGTTGTATTGTATTCTACGTTGATGTGGATAGCTCAGACTGAGCAGGTTGTCTCCTCTGACACACATATACAGAAATACACAGGACTCCCAGAGTTAATGCTCTGGGCCTTTTGGCTCAATGAAACTATTAAGACGTGTGAAGGATATCCCCTTGGCAGCGGGAGACGGCACTGGGAATCTGGCAACCTTCCAGCTCCTCTTCCACCGGGGTTTCCGACGACATATTCTGTATTAGATAGGCTATATCATCATCATTTCCTGTCCCTGTGTTGGCAGAATAAACGATATCATCATCACTTCCTGTCCCTGTGTTGGCAGACCGAACTATATCATCATCATTTCCTGTCCCTGTGTTTGGCGGATCGAACTATATCATCATCACTTCCTGTCCCTGTGTTGGCAGAATAAACGATATCATCATCACTTCCTGTCCCTGTGTTGGGGGACCGAACTATATCATCATCACTTCCTGTCCCTGTGTTGGCAGACCGAACTATATCATCATCATTTCCTGTCCCTGTGTTTGGCAGATCGAACTATATCATCATCACTTCCTGTCCCTGTGTTGGAGGACCGAACTATATATCATCATCACTTCCTGTCCCTGTGTTGGCAGACCGAACTATATCATCATCATTTCCTGTCCCTGTGTTTGGCGGATCGAACTATATCATCATCACTTCCTGTCCCTGTGTTGGCAGACCGAACTATATCATCATCATTTCCTGTCCCTGTGTTTGGCGGATCGAACTATATCATCATCACTTCCTGTCCCTGTGTTGGCAGACCGAACTATATCATCATCATTTCCTGTACCTGTGTTTGGTGGATCGAACTATATCATCATCACTTCCTGTCCCTGTGTTTGGCGGATCGAACTATATCATCATCACTTCCTGTCCCTGTGTTGGCAGACCGAACTATATCATCATCATTTCCTGTCCCTGTGTTTGGCGGATCGAACTATATCATCATCACTTCCTGTCCCTGTGTTTGGCGGATCGAACTATATCATCATCACTTCCTGTCCCTGTGTTGGAGGACCGAACTTTCACTACTTTAATGTGTGGCTTTGGCTGGCGACACCTTTGGCTGGCGAACCTTATAAAGATACACATGTTCTCGTCCAGTGACACGAGTGAACTTCTGGCAGCAGGCATGGGTGGACTAGGTGGAAATGTCATATATGTCATATAACTCATGTTATATTGTCACCATCGCTTTGGCTTGAGAACTGCTTGACATTACACAGCCACGTGCACTTAACAAAACAGACTGATTCTTGATCTCCATACAACCTAACATTTGAACCTAAATTATTGCAAAGAAAGGTCAATAGCAAAATCGCACCATCTTACCAATTATGTTTAAACAGCATCTTGACATTTGTTTTCAGAGAACAACCTAAAGGAGGTAATGACCAATTGCTGTGAGATAAACGATAAAAAACAGTATAGCTTGCACATTTTTTTTCTCCCAAACAAATCACACGATCGGTATCTCGTGCAGCTTTTCTAGAAACAAACCTTTACTAAATGCTCTCAAAGTGTCTGTAGCCTGCGGTTTGCCGGGCTGTTTCTTGAACGAGCGCTCAAGCGCTGTCCGTGGTTCTGAAATTGACCACACTCGTACGGCGCACTCATTGCAACAGGCTACACGCTTGATAAGCAGCTTTATCACGGGGAATTAAAATGGGATGTTTCTCGAAGCTAAATCCTTACTCTGTTTTAACAGCAACATAATCTGAATTGATACCGATGTAAAAATTATTTATTTTTAACGAACGAAGAATACTACATTGAAAGTGGTTGAGATAGACTTCACAAACCCTAATTTACAAAATAATCGTCGACACCACACTGTTTGTTCTGAAACTTGGCTCAGTCGTTAGAAATGAAATCTTTAATTAAATAACCTATTCTTTTTTTATATATCTCAACTGAGCCGAATCGTTAAGCAACCTACCTGAAGTTGTTTTCAGTGGACCGTCGTCAGTTCAGGACTGGAAAATGTCTCCTTTGTGCTACCCCCACTTTCTAGTTCCTACTGCTGTCTCGCTTCAAATGGATTGCCCTCGGAGGAAACTCCGCCCCGCCTGCAAGCGACAGCCTCCACCCTCAACAAAGATGGTTGCGCTCTCTGACGTCACAAGCCCATAATGAAGATGAGGCTCACAGCTTGACGTTAAGGCATTAGTGGTTACTGATAATAAAGTATAACCAGGTAAAAAGGTTAAATGGTAGGTGCCTGATATACACTGCCCTGCTGTTTGTGGAGGAGCTAGTCTGACTAGTAGGGATGTTGAGAACAGATACTAAATAATACAGACAGCTCACGATAAAAGCCATGTCCAAAAGAAGCTACTTCTTTTTTGAGTACCTGTGACCCATCATGTTAACCACCGACTGGAGATTGGCTCTGGGATTCTGTCATCCTCTAGACAGGTGTTATTGGTCTCCATGAAGAGAAGCAGGTCTCTGTTGCCCATTGCTGGGGTTAGTTAGAGAGTAAAGCGATGGAGACAGATGGATAGGTCTCTCTCTCTCTCTTTCTTGTTCTCTCTCTCTCCAATACTCTCTTTCTCTTTCTCTTTCTCTTTCTCTTTCTCTTTCTCTTTCTCATGACAGTTGATTGATGATGTTCAGTTTCCCATCACTCTGCCAATTAACAGGACAGTTATATTGTACATTAGTATATGTGTGTGTGTGATGGACTTGTAATGTTGATGTGTGCTGTGTTTCGATGGGATCAATCAGGCTAATCGTAGACAGCTGATATTCTAGTTTAAGGATGGAGCATGGGAGACACTAAGAGGAGATGAGGAAAGGAAACTCAAAGAGGAGATGAGGAAAGGACACTATAAATCATATTGAGACAGCCCTATATCTAGCTAGGTTGAGAAAGCCCAATATCTAGCATCCATGTAAATAACCAATACTTGAATAAACAGCCTAACCCCAAAGAATTCAGTGTCTCAGTGTATGATATCAGTCTCTTACCACTTGTTTACCACCTGATCTACTGTGCCCTGGTATGGTGAACCTCTGTGTCTGTCTGATGAACCTACTCATCCATTTCAGAGAGGCTCACTGAGTCACTCACAGCAGGAGGCATAGATGTACCCTGAACCCAGCAATCTCTCTCTCTCTCTTTTCTCTTTCTCTCACTCCCGCTCTCTCTTCTCTCCCTCTCTTTCTTCTCTCCTTCTCTCTCAATCACTCTCTCCATCTCTCTCTCTTCTCTCCCCCTCTCTTCTCTCCCTCTCTCTCTCTTCTCCCTCTCTCTTGTTTCCCTCTCTCTTCTCTTCCTCTCTCTCTCTTCTCTCCCTCTCTCTCTCCCTTCTCTCCCTCTCTCTCTTCTCTTCTCTCCCTCTCTTCTCTCCCTCTCTCTCTTTCCCTCTCTGTCTATTTTCTCTCATTCTTATATGAGCTCACTTTATCTATCTGTTCATCTCCTTCTTCCTATGCCCCAGTCTTTGAGTCGTTTATAGTATGTGGTTCACAGTGTATTGATATGGGGCTGGTAGTTTGGGTTTGTTGTCTTGTCAGATGGGTTTTCTCTGTATTGATTTAGGTTCCCTTACCTGCGATGTGAGCCAGTCGCCACTGGATAGAGACGACCCAGGAACAGGAGAGGAGGACAGGAGAGGAGGACAGGGGAGGAGGACAGAGGAGTAGGACAGGAGAGGAGGACAGGAGGACAGGAGAGGAGGGCAGGGGAGGACAGGGGAGGAGGACAGAGGAGTAGGACAGGAGAGGAGGACTGGATAGGAGGACAGGAGAGGAGGACAGGGGAGGAGGACAGGGGAGGAAGACAGAGGAGTAGGACAAGAGAGGACTGGAGAAGAGGACAGGAGAGGAGGACAGGAGAGGAGGACTGGAGAGGAGGACAGGAGAGGAGGACTGGAGAAGAGGACAGGAGAGGAGGATGGGAGAGGAGGACAGGAGAGGAGGACAGGAGAGGAGAGGAGGACAGTGTGTGTGAGTGTGTGTGTGTGAATAATTGTGTTTTTAGCTGAATGAGAGTCGTAGAGTGTGTCAGGGTATTTCTACTAGAGAGGGAAACAATGTGACATGGCTGAGCAGACACATGGCAGTGAGAAATGGTCTGTGTTTCAGTGTTTGCGGGTTTCTTATCTACGTACATAAACAAACACATCTGACTGTTTCCCGACGATCCTGGGTAGCCATCTGATCTGAATGACCTTCACTCAGAGGTACACACAGGTCATCCATCTGATCTGAATGACCTTCACTCAGAGGTACACAGGTCATCCATCTGATCTGAATGACCTTCACTCAGAGGTACACAGGTCATCCATCTGATCTGAATGACCTTCACTCAGAGGTACACAGGTCATCCATCTGATCTGAATGACCTTCAATCAGAGGTACACAGGTCATCCATCTGATCTGAATGCACCTCATATATCCTAATGGACTCAGTCACGGTCTCTGTCATATTTCATCAGCGTGTTGTTTACCCTGGTTGAGCCAAATATACCGGTATTAGAGTAGACTAATCCATGCATGTAATAGAGTTGAATGAAAAACTATTTAGAATGCCTTGCCATTTCACCCGAACTGAATACCTGACCCAAAGCTAAATGTCTAATTTCTTTTCAAACTTGGTTATCGTTACTGCGTCCTGATCGGGAAACCATATTCCATTCATTGCTGTATATGTTCCATTGATGACTAGGAAGGACTAGAAACAAAACAGTTATTTATTGATCACAGACACTTCAAAAAAAATCCATGGTGTATTTTCATGATTTACAAGTAACATTAGGTACTGGAGGCAAGGTGTTTCTCTATAGTGATTCCACAGGGTTTTGCTGAACACATACTGAAACATCGATCCCTAACACAGTCCAGGGTGAAATATACAAATATACAGTCCAATGGTGAAATATACAGTATATTGCTTGTGAACGGCATATGGTTTGGTTAGCTCCTCCACACACAGTAACAGAGACGTACTACTACTGCACAGCAGGTAATCACTGTGTCAACAATATCCTGCTACCGGCTGAACCCCCCTTTATTGAGGTGTGAATCTGTTACGTTAAGATTGCCCTCCTCCAGGACAGGGGCATCCAATCCCAGTAGGAATGCCCACAGTGACACTTGGAGAGCGTACACACACACACACACACACACACACACACACACACACACACACACACACACACACACACACACACACACACATGAACACACACACATGAACACACACACACACACACACATGAACACACACACAAACACACACATACACACACACACACACACACATGAACACACACACATGAACACACACACATGAACACACACACACATGAACACACACAAAAACACACACATGAACACACACACACACACACACAGACACACACACACACATGAACACATGCACACACGCACATGAACACACACACACACACACGAACACACACATGCACATGCACCCTGGAGACAGAGGGAGTATCATATTAAATCCAGACATACAGGAGAACAGGGGATTCTCCACGTGCTGAACACACCATCACTCTCTGGGGACAGTACCACACTGCCAGACTGGGGGGAACACAGAATTAGAACTTCAAAATCTATGCTAATTAAGAATGTTAAATTAACTCAGATTTTAATGTAGAATGTAGAATTCTACATTGATCTATCTAGACTAAGTTTTAATTTTTGCACTTCTTAAATAGCTACATACACATAAATTAAACACACCAACACATTGGCATCATGAGCAAGGGCAGAGAAATATATAAATCACATCCATTTCCAATGTGAAGAGAGGAGGTGGAGAGAGTGATGGCCTAGAGAGAGAGAGGGGGGGAGTATAGAGAGTGATGGCCTAGAGAGAGAGGAGGGAGTGGAGAGAGTGATGGCCTAGAGAGAGGGGGGAGGATAGAGAGTGATGGCCTAGAGAGAGAGGGGGAGAAAGAAAGTGAGAGAGAGAGAGAGAGAGAGTGAGAGACAGAGAGAGAGAGAGAGAGAGACAGAGAGAGAGAGAGAGAGAGAGAGAGAGAGAGAGAGAGAGAGAGAGAGAGAGAGAGAGAGAGAGAGAGAGAGAAGAAAGTGAGAGAGAGAGAGAGAGAGAGAGAAAGAAAGTGAGAGAGAGAGAGATTAGATATTTTATTGAGTCTTTTTAATTATAATCCCCCACACCTCTACCTCTCCCCATGATTCATATCACAGGAAATGACTTATCCTGTCACCCGAGCGAGGTGAGCAGGTGCATGGGCTGCGGTGTGTGATCACATCAAACAGAAGATGGGCTGCGGTGATTAGAATAGACAGGCTGGTGACCAGGAGATTTAGCTCTATTCTATAATACAGATTATAAACTGGGTGGTTCGAGCCCTGAATGTTGATTGGCTGACAGACGTGGTATATCAGACCGTATACCATGGGTATGACAAAACATTTATTTTTGTTGCTCTAATGACGTTGGCAACCAGTTTATTATAGCAATAAGGCTCCTCAAGGGTTTGTGATATATGGCCAATATACCACGGCTAAGGCTGTATCCTGGCACTCCGCGTTGCATTGTCCCTAAGAACAGCCCTTAGCCGTGGTATATTGACCATATACCACACCTCCTCGGGGCTTATTGCTTAAATAATAATCAGAACTATAAGTAGGGCATTATCAGAAGTTGATGGTGAGAGGAAACTGTTACAGGAAAACACCTCTAAAACTGAAAGTATATTTAACACCATTGTCTTAATACAAGATAGGAATGTTGGTAAGATCGTCATGTTATTCAGGGTATGTGTAATAGACCTATGGTGAGTGTCCTCTCCTCCTGTCTCTGTCCAGTCAGCAGAGAGCTGATAGTCCCTCAGGGTAGAGAGACAGAGAGCATAATCTCCTAACAGGTGCTGAGGGGATGTGTTCAGTGCTCCTAGTCAGAAATGGACTGGCTAAATAAAGGGCAATTCGTGCAAATACCAGATGGGCTCATTTTAAGCCAATTGTGCCTGTCTATATTGTGGGCTTAGTGCAAAATGATCATTACTAGGCTAAAAATGGGGGCTTCAATGAAAAAAAATGGGCCGGTGTGTTAGAAATGTTAGGGCCAATTTCTGGTCACAGTCCGTCCCTGCTACATGCTATGAATTCAGGGAATGGAGCCGGCCGGCCCCTGTCCCTCTCCTCTATCACCACCGCCATTATCCCTGACTAACTCTCCTCTCTCTCTTCCTCCATCTCTTTCTCTCTTTGTCCCTCTTTTCAATCCCTCCCTCTATCTCAATCCCTCCGTTCCCTCCATCTGTCTCTCTTTGTCCCTCTGTTTTCATCCTCCCATCTACAGTATCAATCTCCCTCAGCCACTCTCTCCCTCCCTCTGGACCTTACCATCCTTCACAACCCTCGCTCTCTCTCTCTCTATCTCTCTCTCCACTACTAGTTTTTGAACCAGGGAAGGGTTCTGACAGGTAAAGAACCAGAGAAGTGTTCTGAGAGGTAAAGAACCAGGGAAGTGTTCTGAGAGGTAAAGAACCGGAGAAGTGTTCTGAGAGGTAAAGAACCAGGGAAGGGTTCTGAGAGGTAAAGAACCGGAGAAGTGTTCTGAGAGGTAAAGAACCAGGGAAGGGTTCTGAGAGGTAAAGAACCAGGGAAGTGTTCTGAGAGGTAAAGAACCAGGGAAGTGTTCTGAGAGGTAAAGAACCAGGGAAGGGTTCTGAGAGGTAAAGAACCAGGGAAGTGTTCTGAGAGGTAAAGAACCAGGGAAGTGTTCTGAGAGGTAAAGAACCAGGGAAGTGTTCTGAGAAGTAAAGAACCAGGGAAGTGTTCTGAGAGGTAAAGAACCAGGGAAGTGTTCTGAGAGGTAAAAAACCAGGGAACTGTTCTGAGAGGTAAAGAACCAGGGAAGGGTTCTGAGAGGTAAAGAACCAGGGAACTGTTCTGAGAGGTAAAGAACCAGGGAAGTGTTCTGAGAGGTAAAGAACCAGGGAAGTGTTCTGAGAGGTAAAGAACCAGGGAACTGTTCTGAGAGGTAAAGAACCAGGGAAGGGTTCTGAGAGGTAAAGAACCAGGGAACTGTTCTGAGAGGTAAAGAACCAGGGAAGTGTTCTGAGAGGTAAAGAATCATGATGACTCGAACTTCTTACAAGCGGCCAAGCGGCCAACACTCTGATTAGAAGGCCATGTGAGGAGAATGTGTCCTATTCAAACAGTCTACCTGCTAACAGTGCCCTTTCACACACTGAGATGAGTTCGCATGCCAAGCAGACTCTCATTGTTTTCACTGCCCTCTCGGTGGTACTGACATTTCGGCTGCGTCCAATGCGACAAATGGTACACTTTTCCATATATAGTGCACTACCTTTGACCATACCCCTATGGGTTCTTTGAAGGGAATAGGGAGCCATTTGGGACGTAGCCTTCCTCTCCTGGCAGGAGAGGTGATCTGTCCTGGCAACCACATTCTGCCCCCTCCTGGTCTGACTGGAAAATAATACGGTGACTGATTCAGTATAATATATTCCATTTAGCACTTTTCCACACTTTTATCTTAAGTGAATTACAGTCAAGCATGTGTATATTTTATGCATGGGGTGGCCCCAGCGGGAATCGAACCCACATGACCCCATCACTTCCATTGATTGTTAGTTTGTGGTGGCCAAGGTTATAGAGTATTTTATAGGATAGACAGTTTATTTTGGTCCATAGACTACTTTCAGCGTGAAGAACCATCTGAACCATGTATCAATCATCCCAAAGTAGGAATGCTGATCTGGGATCTGTTTTAGCTGAAGAACCATCTGAACCATGTATCAATCATCCCAAAGTAGGAATGCTGATCTGGGATCTGTTTTCTCTTTTAGATCAAAGTGTATAAGATAAAATAGATTACGCTACTACTCTGAGACACTTGATACTTAGGGTGTCAGGTCTCCTCTCTTTCATTAACACTGACCAGAAAACACAGGGTGGGTGACAACGAAACCTGCTACCTGCTTTTTTCACCTCAACTCTTTTTACCCCATCAGTGGGCACAGCAGCAGACTCGAAGAAAACTGGAGCGCAGACTATCGGCTTGGAGAGAGAGAACAATATTGGAAGTGTGTGTGTGTGTGTTTGTGCGCATGTGGATGTGTGTGTGTGTGTGACAGGTGGTGCTCACAGCAAGAGGGAGAAAACAGGTTATATAAGGACATATGGGTGGGGGTGAGGAGGTACACATATTGCCAACGAACCCCGGGCCTGGAGATGTGTTACTTTAGCTTGTTAGTCTTTCTGTTTACTGAAACAATGGACATGTACAGTGTCAGTTATACACTGAATGTATGACTGAATGCAACAACAACAAAAAGCAATTGTAAAGGAACAGCAATGATACATCCAAATACTAATCCTCATGGTTTCATCTACTGAGTAGCTTGATATAAAACAAGCAAGAAAGGAACTATGTGGTATTGTACGCTGTCAGCAACTGAGGACTGTGGCATCTATCACTAAAGGAAAGATTGACCCATTTTTTGAAGTTATATTGTTGTTGGTTTTTTTTTGCATTGCTAAGTGATGTTCACCGGGTCATTTCATGTTTTCATGTGTATTTGAGCTATTTCCGTTCAAGCAGGCAGAAATACAGCTGTGTTTGTTCAGGCCTAAACTATAGTAGTGTACCTACATTGTACTTAGACTGCAGGTCCACTGGGCGCTAGTCCAAGTAGCCTGTGTAGGCTATGTGTAGGCTACAGTGCGTTTCGTGTGCATTCTCAGTAGGATGAGCCTAATATGCTGATATTTGTTGCTTACTGCATTTGTTTTTGCTAAACAGTACATTCGAAATATACTGAATGCTGTAGCACTGGACCTAAGGGGCCTAACACGAACCATGAAAAACAGCCCCAGACCATTATTGCATTATTCCTCCTCCACCAAACTTTACAGTTGGCACTAATCATTTGGGTAGACAGCATTCTCCTGGCATCTGCCAAACCCAGAATTGTCCGTCAGACTGCCAGATGGCGAAGCGTGATTTATCACTCCAGAGAATTCGTTTCCACTGCTCCAGAGTCCAATGGTGGAGATCTTTACACCGCTCCAGCCGACACTTGGCATTGCCCATGGTGATCTTAGGCTTGTGTGCGGCTGCTCGGCCATGGAAACCCATTTCATGAAGCTCCGGACAAAGAGTTATTGTGCTGAAGTTGCTTCCAGAGGCAGTTCGGTAGTGAGTGTTGCAACCCGAGGACAGACGATGTTTACGCACTACGTGCTGCAGCACTCGGCGGTCCAGTTCTGTGAGTTTGTGTGGCCTACCACTTCGCGACTGAGCTGTTGTTGCTCCTAGATGTTTATTTAGTGAATCTTACTGGAAAAAGCATCTGAGCGAGCGAAACAGCACCCCTTTGTATGTGTAGCCCATCTATCTGATGCTGTCTGTTCGAAAATAGTATGACATTGTTGCCGCTCATAGCATTGAATGCAAGGGAAGCCAGCGAGCATTTGGCCTCCCTTGATAAAAAAGTATAAAATAATAGCCAATCAGCGTTGAGCTAATCCGAGCGAGCTCAAATGTCAATGGTCCTGGCGCACCAAATAAAAGTGTCAAGGGAAGCGAGTTTGGATTTGGCTTCACACCAATCACATCACATCAAAAGCAAAATGTAATTTACAGAAAAAACTAGAATTACTGCATCTCGTTGTGTCGTTGTCCTCAGGTGGCTATCTAGCTAAAATGGTCCCTTTCCTAAATTAGACATGAATGGAGATAGGGATTTGGACTTGTGGTTTTACTTAATTATCTGTACTGGCCAATGATTGTATAACAGCAATTCTTATCCAACCAACCATAAATTCATACATTGTTCCCCTGGCCTGAAAGGATGGAAGTTCAATATGTAGCTAGATGTAGTAGGCTAATGTTAACTAGCAGGAAAGGAAGTTAGGCTAGCGAGCAAGCTTTTTAGCCTGGTAGCCTAGGACAACAAAAACTAAAAGAGTGTACACATACACACAGAAATCAGTACCATAGATAGCCACATCATATTTAGCATATGGACAAAATTGTTTTTGGTATCTTTAGTTGTCACTGTATGAGACCAAGCATAGGTGATTTGAGGATAGTGAAATGTTGAAATTGAAATAGTGCTGGAATAGTGGAGGCAGCTCCTGTTTTCTTTGCGATTTGCTGTAACATCCCATGGTTCTAAATCAATAGTAGTTTAGTAGTCTGAAAATGTCGGAAACATTAACTTGCTTGACCATGCTGTAGGTCATGCAACTGTTTGTTACATGCAATCTGCTTTGTGGACTTCACCAGACAGAGGTTGTCTCGACCTTAGGCCTATACAGTATATCACGGTGGTAAGGCAAATGAACTAACAGGTTATAGAGCAAACAACCCAATTACCACAACACATAGGTTGTAATATGGCTTTTTTCTCCCCCTGGCTTCCCCGGAGAACTTACCTACGCAGTTTGCTAACGTTCAATGGCTTGCGAATGTTAGCTAGCTAGCTAGAAACATGAACTTGACCGTTGCTAGCTAGCTAAATTATGATATAAATATATAAATTATGATGTATGCTGTAAAGTTGGCTAGTTTGCTATCTGATTGTGTCCTTGTTAGCGAAGTTACTTAGCTAGCTAGCGTGCTAACATTAGATGGTTTGCTAGCCAGAGGTGTGGACTCGAGTTAAATAACTTGGACTCCAGTCTGACAAATTTGATGACTTGAGCCTCGACTTGATAGAAGTTAACTTGAGACTTGAATTGGACTTGGAGCCTTTGCCTTGAGATTGATGACTTGAAATGATCTGGCCAGGTTTTGTAATGGTTTGTCACTCTCCACACAGCCAGAGACCGTAGTTTGAAGAAAAAAAACATGCAACAGATTGGATAGTGAAATGCACACTAGGCTCTCTGAATGGAGAAGCAAACTGTCAACCAACACAAGTAGCGTGAGCTTGTTGTTGTCAAAGTGGGGGGTCAGTCGCGAGAAGGTTTTGGGAGGTTGTGAGTGTGAAACTAAATGGGACAAATACAATATTTTAATAAACAGCTATCGCCTACCATTTTAGATTTCTACCTTTGTCTATTCGATCTGGTCAATAACATAGGCCTTCGGCATTACAGCAAATTCTTGCTTCAGAACCAAAAAGTTGTCCTAAGGTTCATCAACGAACAGTCATCAGCATTGGCGCGCAAAGACAGGCGCACATATCCAAATTAGTAACCAGAGAGCATACGTTTGATTTTATCAGTGTAGCCTACGTTTATATTATCCATATAAAATACAGTTTAGTCATCTGCTACGGACGCTTCTTTACCAGAACAATAGGCTACCTGGCGATTTCATTAATCATTTTCATATTTTAGATAGGCCTAGTTTGGGTGAGTTAATTAGGCTATATACTTCAGTGCTGCTTATTGGCGATATGATTAAAGATAGCTGTAACATTGCATTGGCTTCACAACTTATGGGATAAAGATGTAACATACTCTAGCTAATTTATTACGATATTTTGTGAGGAAGAAAAAGACTACAGAAAGATCATGCGTTCCAAACCTCGCTGGATAGAGGTAGGCCGTATGCTTGCTCTGGACTTAAAGAGAAGTGACGTTATATCCGAGTTGATATTGAATTCTAAAATGAATGACTTTCAGCTCAAAAATTCAAGTATGAAACACAGTTTATTTCTGTGACTTGCGTTTTAACAATTCCTCAACGTATACGGCTGTAACAATAGGCTACATTTGTGCAGCGATTGTGTTTGCGTGTGCGCGCATACATATGAGTGGGGGGCAGAGCTTTGAACCACTGGGGGGTCGGCGTTAAACCAGTTTGGTTCCAAGCTGAGCAAATACAATAAAATTACATTTATCACATGCGCCAAATACAATAAAATGTTATTTATCACATGCGCCAAATAAAATAAAATGTTATTTATCACATGCGCCAAATACAATAAAATGTGAATTATCACATGCCCAAATACAACTGGGGTAGACTTTACAGTGAAACGCTTGCTCACAAACCTTTTTCAATGATGCAGTAAACATTTTTTTTGACACAAAATAAAATAGTAACTAACACAAGAGGAATCAAATAAATACACAAGAATGGAGCTATACAGTGCCTTGCAAAATTATTCATCCTGTATTTTAAATTGATTTTTATTTGGATTTCATGTAATGGACATACACAAAATAGTCCAAATTGGTGATGTGAAATGAATAAAATAAAAAGTGGTTTGTGCATAAGTATTCTGACCCTTTGATATGAAGCCCCTAAATAAGATCTGGTGCAATCAATTACCTTCAGAAGTCACATAATTAGTTAAATAAAGTCCACCAGTGTGCAATCTAAGTGTCACATGATCTGTCACATGATCTCAGTATATATACACCTGTTCTGAAAGGCCCCAGAGTCTGCAACACCACTAAGCAAGGGGCACCACCAAGCAAGCGGCACCATGAAGACCAAGGAGCTCTCCAAACAGGTCAGGGACAAAGTTGTGGAGAAGTACAGATCAGGATTGGGTTATAAAAAAATATCAGAAACTTTGAACATCCCACGGAGCACCATTAAATCCATTATCAAAACATTTTAAGATTATGGCACCACAACAAGAGAGGGCCGCCCACCAAAACTCACAGACCAGGCAAGGAGGGCATTAATCAGAGAGGCAACAAAGAGACCAAAGATAACCCTGAAGGAGGAGATTGGATTATCTGTCCATAGGACCACTTTAAGCCGTACACTCCACAGAGCTGGGCTTTACGGAAGAGTGGCCGGAAAAAAATAAGCAAACACATTTGGTGTTCGCCAAAAGACATGTGGGAGACTCCCCAAACATATGGAATTAGCTACTCTGGTCAGATGAGACTAACATTTTGCTTATTGGCCATCAAAGAAAATGGTATGTCTGGTGCAAACCCAACACTTCTCATCACCCCGAGAACACCATCCCCACAGTGAAGCATGGTGGTGGCAGCATCATGCTGTGGGGATGTTTTTCCTCAGCAGGGACTGGGAAACTGGTCAGAATTGAAGGAAGGATGGATAGCGTTAAATACAGGGAAATTTCCAGTCTTCCAGAGATTTGAGACTGGGATGAAGGTTCACCTTCCAGCAGGACAATGACCCTAAGCATACTGCTAAAGCAACACTTGAGTGGTTTAAGGGGAAACATTTAAATGTCTTGGAATGGTCTAGTCAAAGCCCAGACCTCAATCCAATATGTGGTATGACTTAATATTGCTGTACATCAGGGGAAGCCTTCCAACTTGAAGGAGCTGGAGCAGTTTTGCCTTGAAGAATGGGCAAAAATCCCAGTGGCTAGATGTGCCAAACTCATAGAGACACACCCCAAGAGACTTGGAGCTGTAATTGCTGTAAAATTGCTGTCTCTACAAAGTATTGACTTGGGGAAGGGGGGGGTGAATAGTTACGCAAGTTGAAGTTTTCAGTTTTTTTGTCTTATTTCTTGTTTGTTTCACAATAAAAATATTTTGCATCTTCAAAGTGGTAGGCATGTTGTGTAAATCAAATGATACAACCCCTCAAAAAAAAATCTATTTTAATTCTAGGTTGTAAGGTAACAAAATAGGAAAAATGCAAATGGGGGAATAATTTCACAAGCCACTGTATACAGGGAGTACCAATACCAGATAAATGTGCAGAGGCACGACATACGTGAGGTATATATTTACATGAAGGCAGGGTAAAGTGATTACGCATCCAGATAGCTAATAATCAGAGTAAAAAAATGTATGTGTATGTATGTGTGTTTGTGTTGTGTCAGAATGCATGTGTGTGTTATTTGTGGGTGTGTGCGTTTGTAGTGCTTGAATGTGATAGGGATTTGTGTGGGAGTGACGGTGTAGTGTGGGTGAGTGAGTGTGTGTATATGGTGTGTATATAAAGAGTGTGAGTAGGGTCAGTGCAGATAGTTGGTGTACCATTAATTGACTATTTAGCAGTCTGGCTATTTAGCCGTCTTATGGCTTGGGGGTAGAAGCTGTCTCGGAGCCTGTTGGTCCGAGAGCCAATGCTCCGGTACCATTTACCGGACTGTAGTAGAGTGAACAGTCTATGGCTTGGGAGGCTGGAGTCTTGGGCAATTTCTTGGACCTTCCTCTGACACCGCCTGGTATGGAGGTCCTGGATGGCAGGGAGCTTGGCCCCTATAATGTACCACCCTTTGTAGTGCTTTGCTGTCAAGGGCGTGCAATTGCCATACCAAGCGGTGATGCAGCCAATCAAGATGCTCTCGATGGTGCAGCTGTAGAACCTTTTGATGATCTGAGGGCCTATGCCAAATCTTTTCAGCCTCCTGAGGGGGAAGAGAAGCTGCCGTGCCCTCTTCACGACTGCGCGGGTGTGTGTGGACCATGTTAAATCCTTAGTGATGTTGACACCAAGGAACTTAAAGCTCTCGACCCGTTCCACTACAGCCTTGTCGATGTGGATGGGGGTGTGCTCTCCCCTCTTTCTCCTATAGTCCACGATCAGCTCCTTGGTCTTTCTGACGTTGAGGGAGAGGTTGTTGTCCTGGCACCATCCTGCTTAGTCTTTGACCTCCTCCCTGTAGACTGACTCATCGCCGTTGGTGATCAGGCCTACCACTGTCGTGTCGTCAGAAAACTTGATGATGGTGTTGGAGTCGTGCACGACCATGCAGTCCTGGGTGAACAAGAAGTACAGGACAGAACTAAGCACACACCCCTGAGGGGCCCCGTGTTAAGGGGGCAGCGTGGCAGAGTTGTTGTTGCCTACCCTGATCACCTGGAGCCAACCCGTCAGGAAGTCCAGGATCCAGTTGCAGAGGGAGGGGTTCAGTCCCAGGGTCACTAGCTTGGTGATGAGCTTTGAGGGGACAATGGTGTTGAACGCTGAGCTGAACAGCATTCTCAAATACTGTAGTTCATTTCCTTGTCCAGGTGGGAGAGGGCAGTGTGAAGTGCAATTGAGATTGCGTCATTGATCTGTTGAGGTGGTATGCAAATTGGAGTGGGTCTAGGGTGTCAGTGATGATGGTGTTGATGTGTGTCATTACAAGCCTTTCAAAGCACTTCATAGTTAATTAATTCACTTTAATACTTACAGATGTAAGTGCTACAGGGCAAAAGTTATTTACTTCACTTATTTGATTGCATTTCTATGATACTTATTTGATATGTGACTTTTGTAGCCATTGCACTGTGTGATAAGCCTGCAAGTACATGACAATAACATTTACAGTACTTTTCAACAAATATTTATTAAATGGAAATTGCATGCAAATAAACAACAAAATAAATAACAAAATAAATAACAAAAATGTCAAAAATATTAAACTCTGCATATGGGATACTCGAAGTCAATCTTAAATGAATCATTGTTTATTAACAGCAAGCTGGAGAGGTCACAGTCAAACTTAGATTTTATTTTATTTTTTATTTCACCCTTATTTAACCAGGCATGCAAGTTGAGAACAAGTTCTCATTTACAACTGCGACCTGGCAAAGATAAAGCAAAGCAGTTCGACACATACAACAACACAGAGTTACACATGGAATAAACAAATATACAGTCAATAATACAGTAGGAAAAAAAACTAATCTATATACAATGTGTGCAAATGAGGTAGGATAAGGAACATAAGGCAATAAATAGGCCATGGTGGCAAAGTAATTACAGTATAGCAATTTAACACTGGAATGGTAAATGTGCAGTAGATGAATGTGCAAAGGAGCAAGATAAATAAATGACTACGGTAAGGGATGAGGTAGTTGGTTGGGCTATGTACAGGTGCAGAGATCTGTAAGCTGCTCTGACAGCTGGTGTATAAAACTAGTGAGGGAGATAAGTGTCTCCAGTTTCAACGATTTTTGTAGTTCGTTCCAGTCATTGGCAGCGGAGAACTGGAAGGAAAGGCAGCCAAAAGAGGAATTGGCTTTGGGGGTGACCAGTGAGATATACCTGCTGGAGCGAGTGCTACGGGTAGGTGCTGCTATGGTTACCAGCGAGCTGAGGTAAGGCGGGACTTTACCTAGCAGGGACTTGTAGATGACCTGGAGCCAGTGGGTCTGGTGACGAGTATGTAGCGAGGGCCAGCTGACTAGAGCATACAGGTCGTAGTGGTGGGTGGTATAAGGGGCTTTGGTGACAAAGCGGATGGCACTGTGATAGACTGCATCCAGTTTGCTGAGTAGAGTATTGGAAGCTGTTTTGTAGATGACATCGCCGAAGTCGAGGATCGGTAGAATAGTCAGTTTTACTAGTGCAAGTTTGGCAGCATGAGTGAAGGAGGCTTTGTTGCGAAATAGAAAACCGATTCTAGATTTAATTTTGGATTGGAGATGTTTAATGTGTGTCTGGAAGGAGAGTTTACAGTTTAGCCAGACACCTAGGTATTTGTAGTTGTCCACGTATTCTAGGTCAGAGCCGTCCAGGGTAGTGATGCTAGTCGGACGGGCGGGTGCAGGCAGCGAACGGTTGAAAAGCATGCATTTGGTTTTACTAGCGTTTAAGAGCAGTTGGAGGCCACGGAAGGAGTGTTGTATGGCATTGAAGCTCGTTTGGAGGTTAGTTAACACAGTGTCCAAAGAAGGGCCAGAAGTATACAGAATGGTGTCGTCTGCATAGAGGTGGATCAGAGAATCACCAGCAGCAAGAGCGACATCATTGATGTATACAGAGAAGAGAGTCGGCCCAAGAATTGAACCCTGTGGCACCCCCATAGAGACTGCCAGAGGCCCGGACATCAGGCCCTCCCATTTAACACACTGAACTCTGTCTGCAAAGTATTTGGTGAACCAGGCGAGGCAATCATTAGAGAAACAAAGGCTGTTGAGTCTGCCGATAAGGATGTGGTGATTGACAGAGTCGAAAGCCTTGGCCAGGTCAATGAATACGGCTGCACAGTAATGTCTCTTATCGATGGTGGTTATGATATCGTTTAGTACCTTGAGCGTGGCTGAGGTGCACCCGTGACCAGCTCGGAAACCGGATTGCACAGCGGAGAAGGGATTCAAAGTGGTCAATGATCTGTTTATTAACTAGGCTTTCGAAGACTTTAGAGAGGCAGGGCAGGATTGATATAGGTCTATAGCAATTTGTGTCTAGGGTGTCACCCCTTGAAGAGAGGGATGACCGGCAGCTTTCCAATCTTTTGGGATCTCGGACGACACCAAAGAGAGTTTGAGCAGACTGGTAATAGGAGTTGCAACAATGGCAGCATATAGTTTTAAAAAGAGAGGGTCCAGATTATCTAGTCCAGCTGATTTATGCGGGTCCAGATTTTGCAGCTCTTTCAGAACATCTGCTAACAGGATTTGGGTGAAGGAGAAACTGGGAAGGCTTGGAGCTGCAAGGCGGAGCTGTTGTCCGGGGTTGGGGTAGCCAGGAGGAAAGCATGGCCAGCCGTAGAGAAATGCTTGTTGAAATTGTTAGAAGATCACCTAGGGGTCATGATAAGGCTGTACTAAATGTCTATAATAATTGATTATGCTTATGTTATATTAATAGAAGGGGAGGGGTTATAAGACCCCTCCCTCCTTACATGTATAGGTTCCTAGACTACAGATTAACAATATATACTAATTGTAGAGGTTTTAGTTTTGTACCACAGTTGTTTTAGTTCTCTCTCGCTCTGCTTCTTATAAAGAAGCCCTATGGGAAATGTGTGACTGAGACATAGCTTTGCAGGGGAGTGGGGGAGATAAGAGACTATTCGAGACATTCCACAACAAATTAACTTTGGGGAGTGGACATTTATTGCCTAGCGTTTAGATAACACCGAACTATATGTTTGTGCAGCTGTGGATGCATGGGCTTGGTCTGATAAGTAGAGAGTAATAAACGAACGCAGTGACATCACAGAGGGTTGGCTACAAGCATGATAAAAGCAACTTAGACTTTCCCTAAAGGGCAGAACTTACTCGGAAACATGCGTGCTATGTTCCTGTTTGTCAACTTCTGTCTGCAATTGCATTAATAAAGGTTTTTGAATGATTTAATTAAAGATATTGTCATAATGCTAATTTCACCAGTGAGCCAATGATTGATAAGGACACAAGGAACGAACCCTAACATAATTTTCGATTATCATGGATTTATCGGTGGTGACCGTGTTACCTAGCCTCAGTGCAGTGGGCAGCTGGGAGAAGGTGCTATTGTTCTCCATGGACTTGACAGTGTCCAAAAACCTTTTGGAGTTAGAGCTACAGGATGCAAATTTCTGTTTGAAAAAGCTAGCCTTTGTTTTCCTGACTGATTGCGTGTATTGGTTCCTGACTTCCCTGAACGGTTGCATATCGCGGGGGCTATTTGATGCAATAGCAGTCCGCCAGAGGATGTTCTTGTGCTGGTCAAGGGCAGACAGGTCTGGAGTGAACCAAGGGCTGTATCTGTTCTTAGTTCTACATCTTTTGAAAGGGGCATGCTTATTTAAGATGGTGAGGAAGTTGCTTTTAAAGAACGACCAGGCATCCTCAACTGATGGTATGAGGTCAATATCCTGCCAGGATACCCGGGCCAGGTTGATTAGAAAGGCCTGCTCGCAGAAGTGTTTTAGGGAACGTTTGACAGTGATAAGGGGTGGTCGTTTGACCGCGGGCCCATAGCGGATGCGAGCAATGAAGCAGTGGTCGCTGAGATCCTGATTGAAAACAGCAGAGGTGTATTTGGTGGGCAAGTTGGTCAGGACAATATCTATGAAGGTGCCCATGTTTACAGATTTAGGATTGTACCTGGTGGGTTCCTTGATGATTTGTGTGAGATTGAGGGCATCTAGCTTAGATTGTAGGACTGCCGGGGTGTTAAGCATATCCCAGTTTAGGTCACCTAACAGAATGAACTCTGAAGATAGATGGGGGGCAATCAATTCACATATGGTGTCCATTGCACAGCTGGGAGCTGAGGGGGGTCTATAGCAGGCGGCAACTGTGAGAGACTTATTTCTGGAAAGATTAATTTTTAGAATTAGAAGTTCAAACTGTTTGGTCATAGATCTGGAAAGTATGACAGAACTTTGCAGGCTATCTCTGCAATAGATTGCAACTCCTCCCCCTTTGGCAGTTCTATCTTGGCAGAAAATGTTGTAGTTGGGTATGGAAATTCAGAATTTGGCCTTCCTTGGCCTTCCTAAGCCAGGATTCAGACACGGCCAGGACATCAGGGTTGGCGGAGTGTGCTAAAGCAGTGAGTAAAACAAACTTAGGGAGGAGGCTTCTGATGTTAACATGCATGAAACCGAGGCTTTTATGGTTACAGAAGTCAACAAAAGAGAGGAATAGGTGTGGTGCTGGGGGCTACAAGGCCTGGGTTTACCTCCACATCACCCGAGGAACAGAGGAGGAGCAGGATGAGGGTACGGCTAAAGGCTATCAGAACAGGTCGTCTAGTGTGTTGGGAACAGAAAATAAAAGGAGCAGATTTCTGGGCGTGATAGAATGGAGGTAGGCGCAGGCACCGAGTGATGATAAGAGTGGAGGTGCTGGTAATACTGGGTGTCACCGCATGTGTGGGAGGTGGGACAAAGGAGGAATCTGAGGCATGTAGAGTGGGCCTAGGGGCTCCACTGTAAACTAAAACAATGATAACTATCCTAAACAACAGTAAACAGGGCATATTGACACTTGAGAGAAACATAAAGCAAAGCATAAAGCAAACACAGGTGTTGGTTGGGAGAGCTAGCTAGAACAACAACGGATAAGACCGCAACGGCTAGTCAGCTAAGACAACAACAACAGGTAAAACTGGCGATGAATGGGCAGAGGGTTGGTTAGCAACACACAGGGCCTGGGTACGCGGCTGGGGCCGACAGATAAATAAAATAAAAATAAACAGAATGGAGTACCGTGATTAATGAATAGTCCTGCAGGCATCAGCTATGTAGCCAGTGATCATAGGTTCCAGTGAACAGCAATAGATGGGGCAGGGAAGCCGCGAGGTAGTCGTTACTACGCCGGCACGCAGGAGACACGGCGTTTAAAGTTAAGAGTTAGCAGGCCGGGGTTGGTAGAACTGTCTGCTGCGACGTCCCGAGGGAGGTCGGTTGCAGGCAGAGCGGATAAGGTAATCGTCGGGGTGGTACGACGGGGCGTCGTGTCGACAGGGATCGAAGCCAGATGGCGAGAGAGGTATTGTTGTTGCTAGCCGGGAGATGCGTCTGGCTCGCGGCTAACTGGAGCTAGCTCCGGGGCAGTGGGGTTAGCCACTCGGTCACTCAGTGGCAGCTAGCTAGCTGTGGAGATCAGGTGTAGTGGTCCAGGGTTTACGGAAGGGATCCGGCGTTGTGGTGGAGAAACAGTCCGATGGTGATAGGCTGGCGAGTATTATCTGGGCTAAAAAAGGCTGCTGTCTGTGCAGTAGGTAAAGGCCGCTAGTGGTGGCTAACAGTGACTGAATAGCTAGTATCTGGTTAGCTCGCTAGCTTCCGATGGAGTTCGGTCTAAAAAGGTCAACAAAAACACATTGGGTGAGGCAGGTTACCAGAAGGTATATTTAATATAAAAAATGGAAAAGAGATTGAAAATACATTTGAAATTATATACAAAAAAACGAAAAATACAAAAGTACACGAGGGGACAAACAAAAACACGTCTGCACTGCTACGCCATCTTGGAACCGGATGAGATGCATAAAGTACCAGTCTGAAGTGAGCTCCGCCATCTACACACAATACCCCATAATGACAAAGAAAAATCTGTTTTTTAGAATTGTTTGCAAATGTATAAAAAAAAATACTGAAATGTCATTTTTACATAAGTATTCAGCCTCTTTGCTATGAGACTTAAAATGTAGCTCAGGTTCATCCTGTTTCCATTGATCACCCTTGAGATGTTTCTACAACTTGAGTGGAGTCCACCTGTGGTAAATTAAATTGATTGGACATCATTTAGAAAGGCACACACCTGTCTATATACGATCCCAGTTGAAAGTGCATGTCAGAGCAAAAACCAAGCCATGAGGTCGAAAGAGTTGTCCGTAGAGCTCCGAGACAGGATTGTGTCGAGCCACAGATCTGGGGAAGGGTACCAAAAAATGTCAACAGCATTGACGGTCCCCAAGAACACAGTGGCCTCCATCATTCTTCAATGGAACACATTTGGAACCAGCAAGACTCTTCCTAGAGCTAGCCACCCAGCCAAACTGAGCAATCGGGGGAGATGGGCCTTGGTCAGGGAGGTGACCAAGAACCCGATGGTCACTCTAACAGAGCTCCAGAGTTCCTATGTGGAGATGGGAAAAACTTCCAGAAGGACAAACATCTCTGCAACACTCCACCAATCAGGCATTTATGGTAGAGTGGCCAGACAGAAGCCACTCCTCAGTAAAAGGCACATGGCAGCCAGCTTGGAGTTTGCCAAAAGGCACCTAAAGACTCAGACCATGAGAAACAAGATTATCTAGTCTGATGACACCAATATTGAACTCTTTGGCCTGAATGCCAAGCGTCACGTCTGGAGGAAACCTGGCACCGTCCAGACGGTGAAGCATGGTGGTGCAGGATCATGCTGTGGGGATGTTTTTCAGCGGCAGGGACTGGGAGACTAGTCAGGATCGAGGGAAAGATTAACGGAGCAAAGTACAGAGAGATCCCTGAAGAAAACCTGCTCTAGTGTGCTCAGGACCTCAGACTGGGGCGAAGGTTCACCTTCCAACAGAACAACGACCCTAAGCACACAGCCTAGACAACACAAGAGTGGTTTCGGGACAAGTCTCTGAATGTCCTTGAGTGGCCAAGCCAGAGCCCGGACATGAACGTGATCTAACATCTCTGGAGAGACCTGAAAATATCTGTGCAGCGACACTCCCCATCCAACCTGACAGAGCTTGAGAGGATCCACAGAGAAGAATAGGAGAAACTCCCCAAATACAGGTGTGCCAAGCTTGTAGCATCATACCCAAGAAGACTCAAGGCTGTAATCTCTGACAAAGGTGCTTCAACAAGGTACTGAGTAAAGGGTCTGACTACTTATGTAAATGCAATATTTCAGTTTTTTGTTTTTTATAAGTTTGCAAAGAATTCTAAAAACCTGTTTTTACTTTGTCATTGTGGGGTATTGTGTGTAGAATGATGTAAAAAAGGGATTTAATCCATTTTAGAATAAGGCTGTAACTTAACAAAATGTGGAAAAGGTCATGGGGTCTGAATACTTTCAGAATGCACTGTAGATACTGCTAACATAGACAAGTTACATAGGCATGGTTCATAGGGTTGGTTCCTGCATGTGTCTGGCACCGTATCCCATCTTCATTTATAGAAAATATTCTGGGCGTTCTGCCAGATGATCCTAAGGAGGGGGTCATGTCGCCCACCCTCATATCTTTACCAAGCAAAGGCAGGAACCAAGGATTATTTATGACACGAAAGACAAGATGAACATTTTCAAGGTTGTCTCTTCACAGAATAATATTTTCCATCACACCGTGAATCAGGTGAGGAGCTGGTGCAAGGGGCGGTGCTCTGGGATTATTTAAGATACTCTTTGAAGATGTACACTGTGAAAAAAAAAGTTGTTGTTTCAAATAATAATTATTAAGTAAATAAGTAAAATTAAGTAAAATTATTACGTTTTTTTAGTTTACTCAAACTTTACTCAAAAAAATGATGTAAATTTAAATGATGTGCTTGCTCAATTTATATGTTCATTCAACTAGAAATGATTTGCTGGAAGATTGGTATGCCAAGAGTTTGAGTTCAAATCCCTGGTGATGACCAGTTTGAATAATAATTACCCTATAAATGTACAATGTAATCATGTAAGTTGAAAATGTTGTATGTCAAAAGCACTGTGTGTTTTTAACTAGTTCCATATACTTTTTTAGTGTAGAAAAATCATTTCTAGTTGAGTGAACATATGAGTCAAATTGAGCAAACATATAATTTTAAATTGACTGAATTTTTCTCAAGTTGGAGCTAAGTTTGTGCCAACTAAAATGTTTAAGTTAAGGTAACACTTTGATCGAAAAGTTTAATAAACTAAAAAGACCATGGAGCCAATTACTTAATAACAATTATTTGAATCAATTAAAAATGTGTATTTACATTTTTGGGTTTCAGATGTTTTTGGAAGATGGGACAGGGCTTTGCTGTCCTAGCTTCAGGTGGAGGCTGGATCCACCATTGGGATGCCACGACAGAGAAGAGCTTAGACTGGGCTGAGAGAGGGCCAAGAGACCAGAGGTGGCATAACGGAGTTCTCGTGTTGGGGTGAATTGTTTGAGCATAGCTTAAAGGTAGGGAGGGGGCAGTTCCTCTTGCTGCTCCTTAAGAAAGTACCATGGTCTTTGTAGCTGATGCAAGCTTTGACTGGAAGCCAGTGGAGTGTGTGGAGGAGCGGGGTGACATGGGAGAACTTGGGTAGGTTGAACACCAGGCGGAACGCAGCATTCTGGATAGGTTTCAGGGGTTTTGATGGTACAAAGTGGGAGCTCAGCCAACAGCGAGTTGCAGTAGTCTAGACGGGATGAGAAGTGCCTGGATAAGGACCTAAACCTCTTCCGGTGTGAGGTAGAGTCGTTCTCTATGGATGTTATAGAACATGAACCTGTAGGAGCGAGTCACTGCTTTGATGTTTGCAGAGAACAACAGCTTCGTACTAGATGACTTTCGGAAGTAGCAGATTGGCATCCATCTCCTATCACGCTCAATGCACCTTCCCTACCTCTAAGATTATAACCAATGCGACCATGGGCACCCACACCAGCAGTTTGTGTGTGTTTGTGTCTAAGTGTCTGTCTGTGTCTAGGTGTGTGTGTCTGTGTCTAGGTGTGTGTCTGTCTAGGTGTGTGTCTGTGTTTAGGTGTGTGTGTGTGTCTAGGTGTCTGTCTGTGTTTAGGTGTGTGTGTGTGTGTCTAGGTGTCTGTCTGTGTCTAGGTATGTGTCTGTCTAGGTGTGTGTCTGTGTTTAGGTGTGTGTGTCTGTCTAGGTGTGTGTCTGTGTTTAGGTGTGTGTCTGTCTAGGCGTGTGTCTGTGTCTAGGTGTGTGTGTCTAGGTGTGCGTGTCTAGGTGTGTGTCTGTGTCTAGGTGTGTGTGTCTAGGGGTGCGTGTCTAGGTGTGTGTCTGTGTCTAGGGGTGTGTGTCTAGGTGTGCGTGTCTAGGTGTGTGTCTGTGTCTAGGTGTGTGTGTGTCTAGGTGTGTGTCTGTGTTTAGGTGTGTGTGTGTGTCTAGGTGTGTGTCTGTGTTTAGGTGTGTGTGTGTCTAGGTGTCTGTCTGTGTCTAGGTATGTGTCTGTCTAGGTGTGTGTCTGTGTTTAGGTGTGTGTGTCTGTCTAGGTGTGTGTCTGTGTTTAGGTGTGTGTCTGTCTAGGCGTGTGTCTGTGTCTAGGTGTGTGTGTGTTTAGGTGTGTGCGTCTGTGTCTAGGTGTGTGTGTCTAGGTGTGTGTCTGTGTCTAGGTGTGTATGTGTCTAGGTGTGTGTCTGTGTCTAGGTGTGTATGTGTCTAGGTGTGCGTGTCTAGGTGTGTGTGTCTGTGTCTAGGTGTGTGTCTGTCTAGGTGTGTGTCTGTGTCTAGGTGTGTGTGTGTCTGTGTTTAGGTGTGTGTCTAGGTGTGTGTGTCTAGGTGTGTCTGTGTTTAAGTGTGTCTAGGTGTGTGTGTGTGTCTAGGTGTGTGTCTGTGTCTAGGTGTGTGTGTCTAGGTGTGTGTGTGTTTGTGTCTAGGTGTGTATGTCTAGGTGTGTGTCTGTGTCTAGGTGTGTGTGTGTGTGTGTCTAAGTGCGTGTGACTAACTGTGTGTCTGTGTCTAAGTGTGTGTGTTTAGGTGTGTATGTCTAGGTGTGTGTGTGTCTAGGTGTGTGTCTGTATCTGTGTCTGGGTGTGAGTGTGTGTGTCTAGGAGTGTGTGTGTGTTTGTGTATGTGTGTGTCTAGGTGTGTCTAGGTGTGTGTCTGTGTCTAGGTGTGTGTCTGTGTCTAGGTGTGTGGGTGTGTGTGTCTAGGTGTGTGTCTTTGTCTAGGTGTGTGTGTGTGTGTGTCTAGGTGTGTGTGGGTGTGTGTCTGTCTAGTTGTGTGTCTGTGTCTAGGTGTGTGTGTGTGTGTCTAGCTGTGTGTGTGTGTCTAGCTGTGTGTCTGTGTTTGCTCTTTGAGTTCAATTCAGTTCCTCCTGAAATCCTCCTTCACACGCTCACTCGCTCGCTTCTCCACTTGGGCTCTTTAGTGCTGCTTTCCTCATCTCTACCACTAGGTGGAAACCCCTCCCTCTCAGTCTGCAACAAATGTACCCACACACTGTGTATCATTGTTATTATTTTAATTATTTATTATATTAATATGCATGTGTTATCATTATCATTGTGTTCATTGAGGGCTGTGTCTGTCTGTCTGTCAATTTATCAGTCTGTCTGTGCCCCTGCTCGGTCAGCTTCTCATGCAATGGTATTTTGGCCGTTGTCTGGCAGCGGAGGGTGAGACCCTGTATGCTTATTGGGTGGTGTGTCCCTCAAGGTCCTTCTTTCTGACATGTAAGACACGTGACGGAGGATCTGGAACTGGATCCTGTGATGCTGCTGTGTTTGAGTCAAATAAGGGGTGGCTGCTCCACTGCAGTAGTGTTTAAAAAAGGAACTAGGTCTCCCCCTCTCTTTGTCTCTCTCTTTCATCCTCTCTCCCCCTATCTCCTCCCTCTCCCTCTCTCAGAAACCTGCCTGAGGTGTCAGAAGCAGACTACTCCCAGGTATTTCTCAGTCTGTAGGAGGTGAGCTCACGCAGAAGGAGGAGGTGAGCTCACGCAGAGTTTAACATTCACATTATAGAACACTCCTCTAGATTTAATAATTATCAACCATTTTGTATCATGTACAGTTTATAACACTTAAAATAACAGACTTTTGGTCATGTTGACCTTTTGGTCATGTTGACCTTGTAAACCTTGTTCTGAACACCTCCAAAACAAACATTATTTGGTTTGGTAAGAAGAATGCCCCTCTCCCCACAGGTGTGATTACTACCTCTGAGGGTTTAGAGCTTGAGGTAGTAACCTCACACAAGTACTTGGGAGTATGGCTAGATGGTACACTGTCCTTCTCTCAGCACATTTCAAAGCTGCAGGCTAAAGTTAAATCTAGACTTGATTTCCTCTATCGTAATCGCTCCTCTTTCACCCCAGCTGCCAACTAACTCTGATTCAGATGACCATTCTACCCATGCTAGATTACGGAGACATAATTTATAGATCGCCAGGTAAGGGTGCTCTCGAGCGGCTAGATGTTCTTTACCATTCGGTCATCAGATTTGCCACCAATGCTCCTTATAGGACACATCAATGCACTCTATACTCCTCTGTAAACTGGTCATCTCTGTATACCCGTCGCAAGACCCACTGGTTGATGCTTATTTATAAAACTCTCTAAGGCTTCACTCCCCCCTATCTGAGATACTTACTGCAGCCCTCATCCTCCACATACAACAACCGTTCTGCCAGTCACATTCTGTTAAAGGTCCCCAAAGTACACACATCTCTGGGTCGCTCCTCTTTTCAGTTCGCTGCAGCTAGCGACTGGAACGAGCTGCAACAAACACTCAAACTGTACAATTTTATCTCTTCATTCAAATACTCAATCATGGACACCCTTACTGACAGTTGTGGCTGCTTCGCGTGATGTATTGTTGTCTCTACTTTCTTGCCTTTGTGCTGTTATCTGGGCCCAATAATGTTTGTACCATGTTTTGTGCTGCTACCATGTTGTGCTGCTGCCATGTTGCTATCAATGTTGTTGTCATGTGGTTTTGCTACCATGCATGTGTTGCTGCCATGCTATGTTGTTGTCTCAGGTCTCTCTTTATGTGGTGTTGGGGTGTCTCTCTTGTCGTGATGTGTGTTTTGTCCTTTATTTTTAATCCCAGCCCGTCTTCGCAGGAGGCCTTTAGCATTTTGGTAGGCCGTCATTGTAAATAAGAATTTGTTCTCAACTGACTTGCCTTGTTGAATATTTTGTTTTTAAACTGTGTCGTAATGCTGAGGAGGTGAAGATGATCCAGCAGGTGGAGCTGTCTAACAGCACGTTGCCACAGCAACACAGGATCACCGTATCCGTGGAGATGGAGAAGACCAGGGAGCCTCTGTACCAGCTCTTTCACTATGGTGATGTGGTACCATGCCCTCAATTATAGCATGTATATTACCCATAACACCCGTGGATAATGTTCCCAAAAAACATCTAGACAGACAATGTTCTGTAGGAATGTTCTGTAACGTCATTTGATTCCCAAAACATGTTGTTCGGCATTCTCTACAGGATTGGAGATTTATTTTGATTGATGTTATTATAAATGTCATGTGCATCTGTCTAGCCCACATGGGCTTATATACGACAACGTGTTCAAGATTCATAGTTTGCATTTAGGGGTGGAGTGTTCACAGTATTAAGCAATAACCGACTATGCATTCTAGGATTTGTATAACATGTACAGATTAAACATGAATAATTTTTAATCCTGCTTCTGTCATTGCTGGCACTGGAGAGGGATTTACCAGACTTGTTAATGTTATAAAACACTGCTACCTCCTTTATCTGCCCTGTCCCTGTCCTGAAGCAACCTCTCCTCTCCGGGTGACAAATGGACAATGATGTGCGTCATATACAATTTAAACTGTATTCAATTGTATTTATCATGGATCCCCCATTAGTTCCTGCCAAGGAGGCAGCTACTCTTCCTGGGGTCCAGCAACATTAAGGCAGTTATATACAACTAAAAACATGACATTACATTTCACAACACATTAAGTGTGTGCCTTCAGGTCCCTACTCTACAACCACATATAACACAAAATCCATGTGTACGTGTGTGTATGCTGCGTATTTTATGATGTGGGTGTGCCTGTGTCTCTTCAGAGTCCCCGCTGTTCGATAAGGTATATTTGTATCTGTTTTTAAATCTGATTTTACTGCTTGCATCAGTTACTTAACGTGGAGGATAGTTCCATGTAGTCATGGCTCTATGTAGTACTGTGCGCCTCCCATAGTCTGTTTTGGACTTGGGGACTGTGAAGACTTTTCCTGCAGCAGGTTATGATCGTTAATGTCAAAAGCTGCACTGAAGTCTAACAAAAAAACTCCCACAATCGTTTATTATCAATTTCTCTCAGCCAATCATTAGTCTTTTGATTGTGCCATACATGTCCAATGCCCTTCCCTATAAGCGTGCTGAAAATCTGTTGTTAATTTGTGTACTGTGAAATAGCATTGTATCTGGTCAAACACCATTTTATCCAAAAGGTTACTAAGGATTGATAACAGGCTGATTGGTCAGGTATTTGAGCCAGTAACGGGTGATTTGCTATCCTTGGGTAGCGGAATGACTTTGATTCCCTACAGGCCTGAGGGCACACTTTCCTGTAGGCTTAGATTGAAGAGATAGCAAATAGGAGTGGCAATATTGTCCGCTATCATCCTCAGTAATTTTCCATCCAAGTTGTCAGACCCAGGTGGCTTGCCATTGTTGATAGACAACAATAATTATTTCACTCACTTTACAGAATTCAAAGTCACAATGTTTGGAAACTTTGGACAAGTGGGGACATTTTGCTTGTCCTCACGAGGAAAAATGCTGTTTTAGGGGTTTGGTTTAGGGTTAGGGCTACAATCAGGGTTAGGGTTTAAGTTAGGGTTAGGGTTTAAGTTTAGGTTTAGTTTTAGATTCATTGTTAGAGGTTAAGGTTAGGTTTAGGGTTATGGTTAGGTTAAGGTTAGGGTTAGATTTAGGGTTAGGGGTTAGGGAAAATAGGATTTTGGATGGGAATCAATTCTTTGGTCCCCACAAGGATAGCAATACAAAACTGTGTGTTTGTGGGTGTGTGTAAAAATTAAAAGATAAACAGGAAATATGTCAGTATCCCACCCTGTCCCGGCCACACACAGCTGGTGTGTACAGATTCCAGCCCCCCCCTCCCACACACACCCAGGGCAGAACACAGTCACACTTCATGTACATCATCACATAGTGTCAACTCTAAGGCCCATTCAGGTTGTCCCATTCCAACCAGAGGAGATAATCTGGCATCTGAGCGCCAGGCTTTAGAGGGCAGGATCTGGGTTCATTCAACAGACGAAGGACCGTGGAAATCTAATGAAGAAGAAACTTGGTTTAGACGACCCGGGCTGATAAAGACCCATCCCAGCTCAGGAGAAGATACAAGGGAAAATGGACTTTGTTTCGTCAAAAATTAGATCTCTGTGTCTCCGTTGATGGACAGATGTGAGATGTTATTCTTTCCATGAACTCACAGGCAGATCTCCCAGCATGATTTTCTCTTTTTGGCTTGCAGACTGGAAAAAAAAAAAATTACGTGGCTCGACGCTTTCTCAGCCTTTACAGCACGGGTCGAGGGGGGGAAGCAAAATGTCATGTTTATTAATGTGCAGGAATTAAAATGAATCAAACCATTTATATATTCCTTGACTAAAGTTCCAAATGGTTCAGTCAATCAACAGGAATAGTGGTCCACTTATGGAAATACTTGATTCCAGACAATATACTGTATTTATTAATAAATCACAGCATTTGGATCACTGCCTATATACATTTAAGCATTCACACAAGAGCACTGAACCGGGAAGTCTGCTCAAACTACATACTGAGCTGACAGATGACATCTCAAAACATGACATCATCCCCATCTCCTTTCTTGCTGGATTAGAGTCCTAACCCTCTGAGCAGCTGGATTAGAGTCTTAACCCTCTGAGCAGCTGGATTAGAGTCCCAACCCTCCGAGCAGAGAATTAATCCGAAAACAAACTCCTACGTAGAGGACATGGCTGTAAAATTAAATATCTTTATTTGAGCTACACATGTTGCCAAATCACACATTCAAGGCAAAAGGTTAGACTGTAGAGAGGAGGAGCTGCAAAAACAAAGAGGAACTGGGCCTTTAATACATAGCATTGCTTTGGTTGGCATGTGGAATGACCAGTTGTTGGTGACTTCCTAGATTGAGTAAACCTTTGGGATTACTTTAGCAATAACAAACACAGAGGTCAGATGGGACCAAGTGGAGAAATACTCAAAAGGCACAGAGTAGCGTGTTCCAATAGTGATATCATTTGAATACAACTCCACGTATTTGATTGTAATGGTGAACCTCTCTGCCAAAGATGTTGGTATCCATTTGCTGATCTGTAAACTGAATCAATTTCCTAGTAAATATAACACAGTCTAGCAGTCTAACGCAGCACTGGATAATACCATCCTGATCCTGTTCTGGTGCGCTAGTGTTGGAATAAATCAAATATGTGAAATGGTTAAGGGGGAACCTAGGACTGGGTTGGGAAACAGTGGGTGCGGAGTATCACATAGGCCATTAGAGGGCCTGTAACTATTCCTCTGTACAGGGGCGGACTTAAGTGATTTGGAGGACCCAGGCAGAGGACAGTCTGAGCCCCCCATCCCCTCTCCTATGGGTTTTATAGTAAAGAAATGTAATTTAACTGTAAAAATTTACTTTTAATATACCATGACCACAACCAGTTATGATGTTCTCATCTGATTGTCAAACAAATCACTTAAAAAAGTAGGTTACTTTTGCAACGCTCATCCCAAAGTAATTCCAGCATCCTTGACGATGATGGCAGTGTTATCAGCAGCATCTGTCTTTTTACTAAAGAAATGAGTTGACTGACATCATGTTTCTGTTACAATTAAACCTGCTTTTCATCTTCTTATTTTCTCTGCCCCGCTCTGAAAGATCCTCATTGTTGCATCTGCCCCAGTCTGAAAGATCCTCATTGTTGCATCTGCCCCAGTCTGAAAGATCCTCATTGTTGCATCTGCCCCAGTCTGAAAGATCCTCATTGTTGCATCTGCCCCAGTCTGAAAGATCCTCATTGTTGCATCTGCCCCAGTCTGTATCACTGGGCCATTAGAGAACCTAGTCCTCTGTATCACTGGGCCATTAGAGAACCTAGTCCTCCGTATCACTGGGCCATTAGAGAACCTAGTCCTCCGTATCACTGGGCCATTAGAGAACCTAGTCCTCCGTATCACTGGGCCATTAGAGAACCTAGTCCTCCGTATCACTGGGCCATTAGAGAACCTAGTCCTCTGTATCACTGGGCCATTAGAGAACCTAGTCCTCTGTATCACTGGGCCATTAGAGAACCTAGTCCTCTGTATCACTGGGCCATTAGAGAACCTAGTCCTCTGTATCACTGGGCCATTAGAGAACCTAGTCCTCTGTATCACTGGGCCATTAGAGAACCTAGTCCTCCGTATCACTGGGCCATTAGAAGGCCTGTAACTATTCCTCTGCATCATTGGGCCATTGGGGGGGCCAACAGACATGACCAAGTAATCATCCCCTGCTGTCAGAGAGAGCTTCTTATTTATCGTCCTGTGTAAACACTTCGCTGTGCCTCGATTAATGACGTCCATCGGGGCCTCTTAGAGAGAGAGCACATCGCTCTGTTTATGATCCGCTCACTCCTTGTGGCCCTTGGCAGCCGTTCAACACATCGTGTGCCAAGGGGGAAACGGGGGGTTCGGGTGGGTGATACTCCCTCCTGACTGGTCACCAAGGCTTTCAGACTGACTTTCTCACACTTTGGGGTGTGACTCTGTGTTAGGTTGAAGATTGTTGAGTCACATCATCTGATTCCCTCTAATGATGTAAAAAAGGATCTAAAAACCATGTGGTCCATCTGTACTGGGGTATAAGGCAGGGCTTCCATCTGTACTGGGGTATAAGGCAGGGCTTCCATCTGTACTGGGGTATAAGGCAGGGCTTCCATCTGTACTGGGGTATAAGGCAGGGCTTCCTTCTGTACTGGGGTATAAGGCAGGGCTTCCATCTGTACTGGGGTATAAGGCAGGGCTTCCATCTGTACTGGGGTATAAGGCAGGGCTTCCATCTGTACTGGGCTATAAGGCAGGGCTTCCTTCTGTACTGGGCTATAAGGCAGGGCTTCCATCTGTGCTGGGGTATAATGCAGGGCTTCCATCTGTACTGGGGTATAAGGCAGGGCTTCCATCTGTACTGGGGTATAAGGCAGGGCTTCCTTCTGTACTGGGGTATAAGGCAGGGCTTCCATCTGTACTGGTGTAGAAGGCGGGGCTTCCTTCTGTACTGGGGTATAAGGCAGGGCTTCCTTCTGTACTGGGGTATAAGGCAGGGCTTCCATCTGTACTGGGGTATAAGGCAGGGCTTCCATCAGTACTGGGGTATAAGGCAGGGCTTCCATCAGTACTGGGGTATAAGACAGGGCTTCCATCAGTACTGGGGTATAAGGCAGGGCTTCCATCAGTACTGGGGTAAAAGGCAGGGCTTCCATTTGTACTGGGGTATAAGGCAGGGCTTCCATCAGTACTGGGGTATAAGGCAGGGCTTCCATCAGTACTGGGTTATAAGGCAGAGTTTCCTTCTGTTTAGTTGAGGCCATTTCCTACTTGGTTATGGTTAATGCTGGGCTCTGGGGTAGGAAAATGTTTTAATTCATCTGGAGCATGGCAAGACATGTCTGAAGGCTTTAGGTCACGGAAGGCACATTTAGCTAGGTCACGGATGGCACATTTAGCTAGGTCACGGACGGCACATTTAGCTAGGTCACGGACGGCACATTTAGCTACGTCACAGGCGGCACATGTAGCTACGTCACAGGCGGCACATGTAGCTACGTCACGGGCAGCACATTTAGCTAGGTCATGGACGGCACACTTAGCTAGGCCACGGACGGCACATTTAGCTACGTCACAGGCAGCACATTTAGCTAGGCCACAAACGGCACATTTAGCTAGGTCAGGGACGGCACATTTAGCTAGGTCACGGACGGCACATTTAGCTAGGTCACGGACGGCACATTTAGCTAGGTCACGGACAGCACATTTAGCTAGGTCACGGACGGCACATTTAGCTAGGTCACGGACAGCACATTTAGCTAGGTCCCGGACGGCACATTTAGCTAGGTCACGGACAGCACATTTAGCTAGGTCACGGACGGCACATTTAGCTAGGTCCCGGACGGCACATTTAGCTAGGCCACAGACGGCACATTTAGCTAGGTCCCGGACGGCACATTTAGCTAGGTCCCGGACGGCACATTTAGCTATGTCACAGACGGCACATTTAGCTAGGTCCCGGACGGAACATTTAGCTAGGTCACAGACGGCACATTTAGCTAGGTCACAGACGGCACATTTAGCTAGGTCACAGACGGCACATTTAGCTAGGTCACAGACGGCACATTTAGCTAGGTCACAGACGGCACATTTAGCTAGGTCACGCATGGCACATAAAAGGCTTTGGGAACCACCAGTATAACACACTTAAGCTGTAGCAATATCGTCAACAAGGCCAAGCTTTGGATCGCCAGGCCAAAGGCATTACAGAACAGAGAGACAAGGAGGCAGAAAGGTGCACGATAACATTAAAATCACAAAACATGAATTCATCACCATAGAAACAGAAAATCTATAGAAAATCAAGCGAGGAATTTCTCATTCCTGGTTCTCTCCCCTATTCCTATCTTCCGGTTAACCTCAGACCTTGACAGTAGGTCTGGCTCTTTGGCAGGGAAACACTTTGCAGCAAAGGTGGGATGTCAATCAGATCTTATGGTCGGCAGTGGTGCACTGAGGACTACTGTACGCTGAGCCCCATGCCTGGAGTGAGTAATATAGAAACAGGGACATAGTAATAAGAATAACCATAGAAAAATCCTGCAGTAGTAGCAACAAATTCGGTGTGAAAAACACTTCTCCAAATACTGGACGAGCTAGGTTAAGAAAAATGAAGGGGCGAAGTCTCTCAGTCTGCTACTCAGTTCATAGTAAATCCTGTGTTTGTTCAAGCAGTTCATCAGCTCTCACTACATCAGAGGGCCAGGAATGACACACAGAGGGAGAAACACAATACTTTTCTGTCGCTGTAGTCGTCTCCTAGTTGTCGTTCGTTCCTGTGTTTCACAAGTTGATATAAAGTATTTCCATCTCTGGACCCTGTCGTTTTGCTTTGAAAAGCGGTTGTCAATTTAAACCGTGAGTCTAAACCATCCAGAATGGGGACCAACACCAACCCACTCTCTCTTCTCTAACTTTCTTCTTCCCTCGTCCTTGTTCCGTTTCTTCCTTCCCCTCCCTCTCTTATGTTCCAGATGGAGAACCTAGGGGGTTTTGGCTTACATATGTTCATACAGCAGCATTCCACTGAAGATGGTGAGAGGCTCTACAGAGTGGGCCAGCTTGCCCATGACCAGGTCAATGCAAACTGTGTCTCCGGACTGGAGGGGCAGGATGATGTTGAACACGGCCAGTGAGCCAGGGGTGATCTTGGCCTCGGCTACCGGCTTGTTCTCCAGGCCCTCTGGCTGGTACCCCCCGGAGTCCACACGGGCCATGCCGTAGTTGGACTTGGACAGCACCGCCTCAATCTTCTCGTTCTTGTGGCCAGTCAGGATTGCGCTGAAGAAGTAGCGGCCATCAATGGGCGCCGTGAAGATGCCTGGGCAACACAGAGGCAGATATAGTGAGGTTAGCATTAGCTTAGCATACTCACTGATGTTGTACACAGCAATTTAGCAAACAGTTGCCAGTTTAGGTTAATGGCTTGGTTTGACAGTTGGCTCATTGTACATCAACTAAAACAATGATGTAACTAACTGCTGTACTCTGTGAGTATAAATACCCTTCACATGTAGATTGAACTCACAGTATTTGTATTCATTAGGGATCCCCATTAGTTCCTGCCAAGGCAGCAGCTACTCTTCCTGGGGTTTATCATGGATCCCCATTAGTTCCTGCCAAGGCAGCAGCTACTCTTCCTGGGGTTTATCATGGATCCCCATTAGTTCCTGCCAAGGCAGCAGCTACTCTTCTTGGGGTTTATCATTGATCCCTATTAGTTCCTGCCAAGGCAGCAGCTACTATTCCTGGGGTTTATTATATATCCCCATTAGTTCCTGCCAAGGCAGCAGCTACTCTTCCTGGGGTTTATCATGGATCCCCATTAGTTCCTGCCAAGGCAGCAGCTACTCTTCCTGGGGTTTATTATGGATCCCCATTAGTTCCTGCCAAGGCAGCAGCTACTATTCCTGGGGTTTATTATATATCCCCATTAGTTCCTGCCAAGGCAGCAGCTACTCTTCTTGGGGTTTATCATTGATCCCTATTAGTTCCTGCCAAGGCAGCAGCTACTCTTCTTGGGGTTTATCATTATTCCCTATTAGTTCCTGCCAAGGCAGCAGCTACTATTCCTGGGGTTTATTATATATCCCCATTAGTTCCTGCCAAGGCAGCAGCTACTCTTCTTGGGGTTTATCATTGATCCCTATTAGTTCCTGCCAAGGCAGCAGCTACTCTTCTTGGGGTTTATCATTATTCCCTATTAGTTCCTGCCAAGGCAGCAGCTACTCTTCTTGGGGTTTATCATTGATCCCTATTAGTTCCTGCCAAGGCAGCAGCTACTATTCCTGGGGTTTATTATATATCCCCATTAGTTCCTGCCAAGGCAGCAGCTACTCTTCCTGGGGTTTATCATGATAATAAACCCCAGAAAAATTAAGGCAGTTATGTACAACTAAAAACATTACATTACACAACATATTAAGTGTGTGCCCTCAGGCCACTACTCTACTACCACATATCTACAACACAAACTCCATGTGTATGTGTGTGTATAGTGCATATTTTATCATGTGTGTGTGTATGCGTGTGTCTGTGCTTGTGTGTGTGTGTGTCTCTTCCCAGTACACGTTGGTATCAGTAGCATGCACTGATCATGTTTGTGAATACTTATTCAACCCTAAAACAAAACAAGGCCTATCTATTCAGTACCAGTCCGCGGGTCATAGAACTCTCCCTCGTTGACAAAGATCTTGTCGAAGACGATTGTGCCAGCACTAAGCATGGGGTAGGTGAGAGCGGCAGAGAAGGACAGCTTGGGCACGTTGGCATCGGCACCTGCCATACCTGAGGGAAAGATTACAACAACATCTCAGAGAGAGCTTGGTTATTATAAACTATATATGATATTTCATTTTTCTGACATGAGGAAATCCATTTTCACGGTTCATTACAGACAACATGGCAAAGTAAACAACGTGTAAAGAACATAGCAAGAGAGACTTTTGTTAAATATGGTTACAGCCCTCTAATCTACACTGAATAAAAATAAACATAATATGCAACAATTTCAAAGATTCTGCTGAGTTACAGCTCATATTAGGAAATCAGTCAATTGAAATAAATTCATGAGGCCCTAATATATGGATTTCACATAACTGGGAATACAGATATGCATCTGTTGGTGACAGATACCTTAAAAACCAGTGGATCAGAAAACTAGTCAGTATCTGGTGTGACCACCATTTGCCTCATGCAGCGTGACACATCTCTTTCGCATCGAGTTGATCAAGCTGTTGATTGCGGCCTGTGAAATGTTTTCAAACTCCTCTTTAATAGCTGTGCGAAGTTGCTGGATATTTGAGAGAACTGGAACACACTGTCGTACACGTCGATCCAGAGCATCCCAAACATGCTCAATGGGTGACATGTCTGGTGAGTATGCAGGTCATGGAAGAACTGTGCCATTTTCAGCTTCCAGGAATTGTGTACAGATCCTTGCGACAAACGGCCATACATTACGCTGAAACATGAGGTGATGGCGGCAGATGAATGACACGACAATGGGCATCAGGATATCGTCACGGTATCTCTGTGCATTCAAATTGCCATCAATAAAATGCAGTAGTGTTTGTTACCCGTAGCTTATGCCTGCCCATACCATAACCCCACCGCCACTCTGCTCACAATGTTGACATTAGCAAGCCGCTCGCCCAAACGACTCCATACACGCCGTCTGCCATCTGCCCGGTACAGTTGAAACCGGGATTCATCGGTGAATGCCAGTGGCCATCGTTATCCCCAGAACAAGGTGCACCTGTGTAATGATCATTCTGTTTAATCAGCTTCTTGATATGCCACATCTGTCAGGTGGATAGATTATCTTGGCAAAGGAGAAGTTCTCACTATCATGGATGTAAACAAATTTGTGCACACAATTTGAGAGAAATAAGCTTTTTGCGTATGGAACACTTTGAGGATCTTTTATTTAATCTCATGAAACATGGGACCAACACTTTACATGTTGTGTTTACACAGTATTCTTGTGTTCAGTATATTTCAGATGCAGCTGCCTTCATGATGGGAATGTTACAGAGCGGGTACGTAAACCAAAAAAAGGGTCAACAACTCTAGCTTCACAAGAAAACACACACACACAATGTATCTCACTATCACCACATGTAACCCTCAAGCTGACCCAGGAAGCACTATGTGCACATTTCCTGACTGCCTCTGAGGATTCAAGTTCTCCTTGGCCCAATGCTGACCTCTGACCCATACAGTGACCCCCCACACACAATCACACTGAACTCCATTCACCCTGACTGTTAATGACCCTCAGCAAAACTCATGTTATGTAATGACACGTAACACACAGCACTGTTGAGTACATTATAGCACATTGCTAACATGTCGGACTCAAATGCAAATAATGAAACATGAACATACCTTGTTCACCTTTGAGGCCTGCAGTGAAAAAGAGAGGAAGAGACGAGTTAGACTGATTCAAACCGTTCAGTCAAACATCAACATATAAAACACATTTCCTGAGGCATAAAGACTGATTATAAAGGGCTTGTATGGTTCCTGTTAACCTGGTGATCCTCTGGGCCCGTTCTCTCCCTGCCTGCCCGGGGGTCCGTCCCTGCCTTGGGGCCCCTTAGCGCCAGGCAGCCCTTGGAACCCTCTCTCCCCAGAGGGACCTGGAGGACCAGGCAGCCCTGGGGTGGTGGGAGACAATGACAACAATGTTAATAACTTAATATTCCGTTTTTAAATTAACATTTCAATAGTTGAATAATCAATACATGTTCTCATTTAAATATTAAGTTATTTAAGTAATTTAAAATTGAAGTAACTTTAAATAATTTACATTTATTTAACTGAAATAATCAAAGTTGACCCAAAGACGGCCTTTTAGGGAACATAGAAACCATTCCAGACAAAACCTTGTAACGATACAGTGGAGGAGTTTTCTCATTCAGATATGTCACTGAATGAGGTATTACGAAAATGTAATACAGCTTTGACATTGTTCCCTCCAGACACAGAAGCATCAGATTATTTGAACACTGAGACGTGTGTAACCCGAGAAGCCTCGAGGAGTGTTATGAAAGACTGCATAACAGACAGACACACTAATAGCAGGCCACCATTTAATTGACGTGAGACTCACATATTACACAAATAGACACTGTTAGTTTTAATTTGTGGATTATGAATGTTTTTTTGTAATCATCAGTCTGTTTCTTGATGTTGTTCGATGGGCCTCTGTGTTTATTGTAGCTAACACCGTTCTGTATTTTGATACTTGGGTGAAAATGTGTTACTTGAGACTTTACATATACACCAGTGTTCATTGTGTCCTTACACCCACTGGATGTGCTGTCTCGTAGACTGGTCAAGTATAGACAGGACAAGGTTAGTCTAGCGTTTAAGACACATTATGGTTTTAGTTCAGTTTTACCAAAAGTTGTACCATTCAAACCTCTAACCAACTGCACACCTACAAAGCAGAACATGTGAGAGAGAGAGGATACGTTTAATATAAAATAATTATATAATTGTTAGCATGAACTCAGAAAATACTCAGTGTCAATGTAAATCCTCTCTAAATAAACATGCACTGTTAAATTTCTGTAGTTACTACGTTGGATCTAGATCAGGGCTCTCCAACCCTGTTCCTGGAGAGCCGTCCTCTAGGTTTTCACTCCAACCCTAATCAAGTGCCCCTCCCACTGGGCAAAAACTGGTTGAATCAATGTTGTTGCCATGTCATTTCAAACAAGAAAATCAATGTGGAAAACTGATTGGATTAAAAAAAAGTAATCAACGTAAGGGCATTTTATGTTTTTCATTTTTATCTAAATCCAATGACATGGTGAATTGTTTTATTTGATTTCACATTGAATTCCCGTTAAATGACAACTCAACCAAATGTAAATCAAAACTAGACGTTGAACTGACGTCTGTGCCCAGTGGGTTGATTCTAATAACTAGCTGGTTGATAAACTGAACCAGGTTAGTTCCACCTGGGGTTGGAGTAAAAACCTACAGGAGGGTAGCTCTCCAGGAACAGGGTTGGAGATCCCTGGTGTAACCCTACAGGAGGGTATCTCTCCAGGAACAGGGTTGGAGAGGCCTGGTCTAGACCATAATCTCTCTGAAAGGAATACAGTGTCAAGTCAACACACTCACCGGTCAGGTCCTGTTCCGAAAGATTCTGAAACTCTGTGAGGATGTGACTGACGGACGAGTTGAGGTTCTTGATCTTCCCGTGGATCCCGTCTAGCTGAGTGGTCTGGATGCTCTCAATGATCCCTCCATGGGAGATGACAGTGGCGTTCAGACCATTCACACAGTTCCACAGGCCCGACATGTGCTTGTTCAGCCCCTCCTTGATCCTCTGGAGCGAGTCGGAGACGCCGTCCAGCTGTCCGCACACGCCCTCCATCTTAGACAGCCTCTTCTCCAGGCCGTCGCCAGATCGCTTGCAGTCACCCACCTCCACCACTAGGGTGCTCTCGAAGCGGCGCACGTCGCGATCCACCCCGTCGAGGCGGTCACGGCTCTTCTCGATGTGCTCAGTCACCTCTTGCTGTATCTTGTCCAGCTCAGAGATTATCTTGTCCTTGGTGTTGCCCAGGTCGGTGATGACGCTGCCGTGTTTCTGCACTGTGTGCTCCAGGCCCCTCAGCGTGTCGTTGATGGAGCTGAAGGTCAGGATGACCTCGGACAGCTCGCCCTGCAGGGACTTGAGGTGGCCGTTGTTGGACGTGCCTCCGATCACAATGTGGCCATCCAGGGGCTTCTCAGGGTCATCCAGGCCTCGTCCTCCAGTGCCACCTCCTGTTGTTGGGGTCTCCAGGTGGATCTTACACTGGTCGCTACACTTCCCCACCTCCTCCCGGAGTTTCCCCACCTCTTCCTGTAGGGTGGAGCACACCTGGGAGCAAAAGCTTTGGTCCGAATCCAACCGGTTCCGGATGCCGTTGATGTCCTTCTCCCAGCGGTTCAGGGTTTGGTTCTTCAGCTTCTTGAACTCGTCTTCCACTCTTCCACAGACATCGCAGTCATCCATGCCGCGCCCGAGCGTCTCGACTTCTGTGACGATGCGGTTGAAGTGCTCGCCGTTGGCTCCGGTCAGGGCTTTGATCTTGCGGATGTCGTGGCTGAGGTCCACCACCTTGTCCATGAGGGAGTCGCCCGAGACGGACAGGTCCTTGATCCGCGTGTCGAAGCGTCGGATCTCGTCCTCATTGGCCACCACCCTCCAGGTGATTGACTTCACAGAGTCTCCGTCATAATCGTTTCCTCCGTCCCCTCCAGCTCCTCCCCATCCTCCTCCGGTTCCCCCTGTTCCTCCATCTCTCCTTCCTTCAGTTCCTGTTCCTCCTGTATCTCCCCTTCCTCCTTCCCCTGCTCCACCTTCAGCTCCTCTCCCTCCCATTCCCCCTGTTCCTCCGGTTCCTCTACTTCCTCCTCCATCTTCTCTTCCACCTCCTCCAACTCCTCCTCCCCCTCCAGCTCCTCCTCCTGTACCTCCACAACCACAGTCAGTCAGACTCTTGTCTAGCAGCGCCGTGGAGTTTTCCAGGCGGGTCAGCTTCTTGTCGTGGTCCGACACGCGGTCCTTTACAATGCCCACGTCTAGCTCTATGTCTCCGATGCGGTATCCCTGGTCGTCGAAACGGTCCAGGAACACGGTCCGGAGGTCGCCCAGCTCACGGTTGAAGTAGTCCTTCAGGTCTTTCTCTGTCTCCTCTGTGTGCTGCATTGTGCTGTTCACCCACTTCTCAAGGTCCCTCAGACGACCGTCCAGCCTGTCCTCTACCACCCTGGGTAACCCGCTGCCACCTCCAGGGCCAAAGCCACCTCCACCTCCAGGGCCAAAGCCACCTCCACCTCCAGGGCCAAAGCCACCTCCACCTCCAGGGCCAAAGCCACCTCCACCTCCAGGGCCAAAGCCACCTCCACCTCCATTACTACCACCGCCACTGCCCAGCTCCTTATCCAGGCGGTTCTGGATGACATCGTAGTTCTCTGATATGGAGCTGATCTTCCTTTCAGCATCTGTGACCCTGTACTTGAGGTCGGTGACAGAGTCGCAGCAGCCCTGGGAGCGTGTCACCTCGCGGCGCAGGCCGTCCAGGCTCTGGCGATATCGTCCATCCACGGCATTCAGCTGCTTCTCCAGCGCACGGATCCGCTCCCTGTCCTCCTGCTGCTGTCTCCGCAGGTCCTCCACCCCCGACTGGCAGGAGGAGCAGGACAGAGACACCCTTCTCTCCAGCTCCCTCAGGATCTCCTCTTTCAGTGTGTTGAGCTTCCCGCCACTAATCCCACCGGTGCCTCCAGAGGAGCTGTCAGTGCCACCGCCAAGATCATTCCCACCGCCGCCATTCCCGTTGACCAGGTGGTTGTTGATGCTGACCAAGGTCTTGTCGTGAGCCTGGGTCCGATTGTCCAGCTGATCTAGTTTGGTCTGGATGCTGTGGATGGTGTCCTTAATCTCTGGCTGGGCCGCGTCCGCTGGGGCCTTGGCGCCAACACCACTGAACCCCGGTTTGCGCATCTCCTCCTGGAAGCGTTCGTTCATGCCCCTCAGCGTGGACTGCAGGTCCTGGAGGTCCTTGGTTAGGCTCTGGATCTTGTCCTCCAGCTGCCGCGTCTTGTCGCTGTCGCCTCGCCCTGGAACACAAACAGAATATTATTATACTTATGTTATAAGAGGATGAGAGCTCCCATGAAAAATGGAGAAGACAAGGACTGAAGAGGAGGAAGAGGAAGAGGGAGAGCAGGAACATAAACATCAACCCACCGTCTCCTCCACTCTGTCCTCTGAGACCTGTGTCGGTTCCGGTCTGTCCCGGTCTGGATGGTTTGGGTCTGGTTGTAGCGATCTGGGTCCCCGACCCTCCGCTTGGCCCTTCGCTACAGTCATCTCCGGTGTAACCATGGCAACACTTCCACTCCATGTCCGTCACCATCTTGTAGGCCACCTTGTACCGCGGCTTCATATACGTTCGATACCTGTTGAGAATCAGAGACAACGACAACAATGGTGAAGTGATTTACAATGAGGTTGTCTCCCCTATCTTAGTTGAATACCCTTATTGTGAGTCGCACAGGATAAGACTAAATGTAAATGTTATTGACACTAAGCAATTATAATTGGTCACAGTGGTAATTGTCAACTTATTGTACATCTGCCTTTGGCCCCTGACACGTTGACCAGTTTTGTACATTTGTTTGTAATGGTCCCGTGTGGCTCAGTTGGTAGAGCAACGCCAGGGTTGTGGATTTGATTCCCACGAGGGACCAGTACGAAAATGTATATACTCACTACGGTAAGTAGCTCTGGATAAGAGTGTCTGCTAAATGACGTAAATCTAAATCTATAACACCACTAGCTTCTTATACCACTTCACACATTTTGTTTATTTAATATCTGTTATTTCCGTCCCAAGTAGAACTGGAGTTCCTACCACTGAGTTTCAATGAGCCTGTTGGCTATTCTGTTAGCCTGAACTCTTGAAACTGCACTCTCAGCCAAAGACCTTTATAGAGAATGTTTATGTGTCTCAATCCAAACACAGTGATTCCAGGCCACAAAGCCAAGTAACATGCATTTTCTCCCTAATTACATTTGCATTTCATTTGACATTTTCACATCGTTCCCAGGCTTGGAGGAATGAACACAAAGCGTTAAAAATAGGAGGCTGGTTTCTGCCCTGACAGGCAGTTTGATGTAACTCTAATCCTCACTGAATACCAACGTTAATTAAATCATTTACTGGGGAAACTATTCAGACCTCAACATGTTTGCAATTAATCCACCAGCTCCTTCTCCGCTCTAGTGTATAACACAGTATCAGAAACATCTGTCACTGTCACACCCTGATCTGTTTCACCTGTCCTTGTGATTGTCTCCACCCCCTCCAGGCGTCTCTTATTTTCCCTGGTGTATATATCCCTGTGTTTCCTGTCTCTCTGTGCAAGTTCGTCTTGTATGTTTTTCAAGTCAACCAGCGTGTTTCCCGTACTCCTGCTATTCTCTTTTGCTAGTCCTCCCGGTTTTTGACCCTTGCCTGTTTTCTGGACTCCGTACCCACCTGCCTGACCATTCTGCCTGTCCTGACCTCGAGCCTGCCTGCCACTCTGTACCTCCTGGACTCTGAACTGGTTTTGACCTTTTGCCTGTACACGACCATTCTCTTGCCTACCCCTTTTGGATTTTTAATAAATATCAAGACTCAAACCATCTGCCTCCTGCTCAGACGCATGGTCAGGCAGGTGGGTACGGAGTCCAGAAAACAGGCAAGGGTCAAAAACCGGGAGGACTAGCAAAAGAGAATAGCAGGAGTACGGGAAACACGCTGGTGCCCTCATAGTCACTCTCTACTGTGAAAGACTTAGGCATGGTTGGCATGCATCACAACCTCCTTTACCCAATCATGTCATCTAAAAGGAGCACTGCACTTATCTGTGATAACTGTCTAAACATACTGAATTACTGTACGAACATACGCAACACCCAAGTCAAGTGGCCCAGTATTTACATTAACCTCATTGAAACTCAGGCTGTGTTTTAATTGGTCAGCTAGCCATAGTTCATAGGAGACCACTCCCCTCTCTGACGGATGAGAATACTCTGTATGCAAATCTCTGAATGAAGTCCTCAGGCTGTAGAAAATGTACTGTATGCTGCAATGGAGCGTGGAAGCCAAACCCCAAAATGAGATCCTGATTGTCAAACAATTAGAACAGACAAACAAACACACGCTCCACACACACTCAGACAGTCTCCAAATTTAGCTTGGACTGTGTTCAGAAGAAACCCTTTTCCCTTTTAAAATTAGAAGAAATGTTTCACAATGAATCCCCCTGCACATGAACAGGCAAGTATTGTTTTATTTCCTGTGTATGTACTGTATTCTTCAGGCTCATACACAGCCATCTGCTGCCCAGCTGTGAAGTAGAGTGAGAGAGAGAGAGAGAGAGAGAGAGAGAGCACGAGAGAGAGAGACAGAGACAGAGACAGAGACAGTATGGGTTTCAGATTAGTCAGAAAGGTCCTGATTTCGCAGGAATATTGTTATATTTAGTGAATCGTCACGTCTGTCTCTCTCTCTCAATATTTACATTAACCTCATCGAAACTCAGTCTGTGTTTTAATTGGTCAGCTAGCCATAGTTCATAGGAGACCACTCCCCTCTCTGATGGATGAGAATACTCTATGCAAATCCCTGAATGAAGTCCTCAGGCTGTAGAAAATGTACTGTATGCTGCAATGGAGCATGGAAGCCAAACCCCAAAATGAGATCCTGATTGTCAAACAATTAGAACAGACAAACAAACACACGCTCCACACACACTCAGACAGAGAGAGAGACAGAGAGAGAGAGACAGAAGTAAATAAAGAAAGAGAGATAGAGAGACAGAGAGAGAGAGACAGACAAAAACGCAGAACAATGCCAAATTCATGAGAAGTTGAATGGATTAGAAAAAGCTATAAAGGACAATCAAAATCCACTGGACTCCCCAATTACTGACCAGGAGCTCTATAAGAAACTTCAGGCTCTCAAATGTAGAAAAGCATGCGGACCTGATGGCATCCTAAATGAAATGCTAAAACTCACTACTGCAAAATTTCAATTGGCTATATAAAAACTGTTTAATTTGATCCTGAGTGTAGGCTATTTCCCTGACATCTGGAATCAAGGACTCATTAACACAATCTTTAAGAACGGAGACAAATTTGACCCTAACAATTACAGAGGCATTTGTGTGAACAGTAACCTGCAGAAGGTTTTCTGTAGTATTATAAATGTAAGAGTTCTAAACTTCCTTAATAAGCACAATGTCTTGAGTAAAAGCCAAATTGGATTTATACCAAAACATCGCATGACCGATCATATTTACACCCTACACACCCTGATAGATAAACATGTCCACCAAAATAATACCAAAATATATGCTTGCTTTATCGACTTCCAAAAAGTATTTGATTCTATTTGGCATACGGGACTGATCTACAAAGTTATTGAAAGTGGTGTAGGGGGTAAAACATATGACATAATTAAATCAATGTATACTGGCAATACGTGCGCCATTAAAATTGGCAAGAAAATAACATAATTCTTTACCCAGGGGTGGGGCCTTCGCCAGGGTTGCAATCTGAGCCCTGCACTCTTCAATATTTACATCGACGAATTGGCCACTATTCTAGAAAAATCCTCAGCCCCTGGTGTTAGTCTCCACAATTCAGAGGTTAAATGCCTACTCTTCGCAGATGACCTATGCCTGCTGTCACCCACTGCACATTGCCTACAGCAGAGCCTGGACCTGCTAGAGAAGTACTGCCAGACTTGGGCCCTGGCAGTAAACGCTAAAAAGACTAAAATAATGATTTTTCAGAGAAGATCTAGATCTCAGAGAATTAGACCAAAGTTCTCAATTGGTACAAAATATATAGAGTACTGCACACACTACAATTACTGAAGGTTTAAAAATAAACTACATTAAAAATATACAGGCTTCAGTGTGTTAGTAGAACAGGTTAGTGAACTCAGCCCCAGGACCAGCTGGATGAGGTGACTCTTTTCTTTGCTCAGCTCTTGGCACTGCAGGGCTTGGTAATGATATGAGAGGGGGTCACTGTATTTGAGATGTTTCCAAAACTGAATTGCTCTTTTTTGAGTTTTTATTATTAGTGGATATTGGCCTAATTCTGCCCTGCATGCATTATTTGTAGTTTTCCTCTGGACATGTAGGAGAATCTTACAGAAATATGCATGCAGGGTTTCAATGGGGTGTTTGTCCCATTTGGTGAAATCTTGTTTTGCAAGTGGACCCCACACCTTGCTGGCATAAAATGGAATTGGTTCAATGACACATTGAATTAGTTTTAGCCACATTTTAATAGGTATTTCAATTTGAATTTGTTTTTTTAATGGCGTAGAATGCCCTGCGTGCTTTCTCTCTCAGTTCATTCACTGCCTCATTAAGGTGTCCAGTTGAGCTTATTTTAAACCTAAGTAATTGTAGTGTGTGCAGTACTCTATATATTTTGTACCAATTGAGAACTTTGGTCTAATTCCCTGAGATCTAGATATTCTCTGGAAAATCATTATTTTAGTATTTTTGGGGTTTACTGCCAGGGCCCAGGTCTGGCAGTACTGCTCTAGCATGTCCAGGCTCTGCTGTAGGCCATGTGCTGTGGGTGACAGCAGGCATAGGTCATCTGTGAAGAGTAGATTTTTCTAGAATAGTGGCCAATTTGTCAATGTAAATTTTGAAGAGTGCAGGGCTCAGATTGCAACCCTGGTGAAGGCCCCTCCCCTGGTTAAAGTATTCTGTTCTTTTCTTGCCAATTTTAATGCTGCACATATTGCCAGTATACATTTAATTATGTAATATGTTGTACCCCCTACACCACTTTCAATAACTTTGTAGAACAGTCCTGTACGCCAAATATAATCAAACGCATTTTGGAAGTTGATAAAGCAAGCGTATATTTTGGTATTATTTTGGTGGACATCAAAGTCAAAGTCAAAGTCAAAGTCACCATTATTAGTCAGTTGTACAACCGAATGCCTTCAACCGAAATGTGTCTTCCGCATTTAACCCAACCCCTCTGAATCAGAGAGGTGCGGGGGCTGCCTTTAATCGACATCCACGTCTTGACGCCGAGGAACAGTGGGTTAACTGCCTTGTTCAGGGGCAGAACGACAGATTTTTACCTTGTCAGCTCGGGGATTTGAACTTGCAGCCCTCCGGTTACAAGTCCAACGCTCTAACCACTAGGCTACCTGCCGCCGTAAAAGTCAAAGTCACCATTATTAGTCAGTTATACAACCAAATGCTTTCAACTGAAATGTGTCTTCCACATTTAACCCAACCCCTCTGAATCAGAGAGGTGCGGGGGGCTGCCTTAAATCGACATCCACGGCGCCCGGGGAACAGTGGGTTTATCTATCAGGGTGTGTAGGGTGTAAATATGATCGGTCGTGCAATGTTTTGGTATGAATCCAATTTGGCTTTTACTCAAGACATTGTGCTTATTAAGGAAGTTTAGAACTCTTACATTTATAATACTACAAAAAACCTTCCCCAGGTTACTGTTCACACAAATGCCTCTGTAATTGTTAGGGTAAAATTTGTCTCCGTTCTTAAAGATTGGGGTTATGAGTCCTTGATTCCAGATGTCAGGGAAATAGCCTACACTCAGGATCAAATTCAACAGTTTTAATATACCCAATTGAAATTTTGCACTAGTGAGTTTGAGCATCTCATTTAGGATGCCATCAGGTAGCATGCGTTTTAAAATTTTAGGGCCTGAAGTTTCTTATAGATCTCCTGGCCTGTAATTGGAGAGTCCAGTGGATTTTGATTGGATTATAAAAAGCTGTAAAGGACATTCAAATGCTCATGAATTTGGCATTGCTCTGTGTTTGTGTCAATTTGAAAGGTGTTGTAGTGTTTTAAAATGGGTTGTCCATATGTCACCATTTTGTATCGCTAATTCCTATTGTTTAATTTTTAAAAAGTTTTTTCCAATTTTGCAAGAAGTTGTTTGTGTTTATGGACTTCTCAATTAGTATCAGCTGCTTGCTGTTGTACTGTGCTTTTTTGGTTCTGAGTGTACATTTATAGAGTTTTAAAGTCTCAGTAATGAAGGCTAATTCACCATTATTTGGGTCTCTGTGCTTTTGTTTGGATAGTGTTCTAAGAGCGCTCTCTCTCTCTCTCTCTCTCTCTCTCTCTCTCAGTTCGTTCCATAAGCAGCATGACAAACTAGGTTACTTTCTCTCCCAAAGAAGAGTGAGAGTGGAACAATAGTAGGAGTGGTATGTGTGGTGTTCTGGTTGTGATGACTGGAATGGAGCACCCTCGGTGTGTGTGTGTGTTGTTTGAAGGTGTTGGCTTAAGCTTTACCAGCTGGAATTAATGTGTGTGTGTGTGTGTGTGTGTGTGTATGTGATATTTTGTGTGTTTGTGTGGGTATATATGTGTGTGTGTGTGCGCACGTGTGTGTGTATGTGTGAGTATATGTGTGTGAGTATGTGTGTGTGGGTATTGTGTGTGTGTGTGTGTGTGTGTGTGTGTGTGTGTGTGTATGTATGATAGAAGCATACTCACGTCACCATACGGGAACACTGCGTGCCCCAGGAGCAGGGGTGGTAGTCAGGCTTCACGTAGGTCTCCACTCCATCCTCCACCACACAGCTCACTGTCTTCTTCACTACATACGCACACCAGTTTCTACAGGGAGGGAGAGAGAGAGAGGGAGAGGGAGGTTTGAGGGTCAGTCATATACAGTCATACTGTACATATGCTCAGAAGTCAGATATTGCATACAAACCAATAATTTCAATGACAGTTTGGGATGAGAAATGGAGAGCGAGAGAGATGGGGTGTAAAACTCCAGTTATGACTGCAGGATGAGTCATGTTCCTGGTCTTGTCATATGTAGGAATACAAATACAGTATTGCACTCTAATATTTGACTAGGATATCAAGTTCTGGTTCCTCTCACAACAAAAGAGAGCTAGCATCTCCTGTCATAACTGGGCGGCAGGTAGCCTAGTGGTTAGAGCGTTGGACTAGTAACCGGAAGGTTACTGACAAGATAAACATCTGTCATTCTGCCCTTGAACAAGGCAGTTAACCCACTGTTCCTAGGCCGTCATTGAAAATAAGAGTTTGTTCTTAACTGACTTGCCTAGTTAAATAAAGGTACAAATAAAATAACTAACATAGGGGTTGCAGCTCTGTGCAGAGGGGGACATATTGCACTACAGTAAAAAGCACTGCATCTCAAAATGCACTACTTTCCATAGCGGCCCCAGGGCTGGTTGTGGCTGGGACCAATATGACCTTGTAAAAAAACTGGGTGCAACAGAGAAATGAGCTGTGTAGTCAGTGTGTAGTCAGCGTGTAGTCAGTTTGCTGTAGTCACTGTCCCCTGCAGAGTGAACCAACTCTGTGGTCACACTATCAGGAGCCAGGCTCTGGGCGCTCAGTCACATGCATCTGGCAGAGCTTCACACAGATAGAACACTGGGATGGAACACTAGGATGGAACACTGGGATGGAACACTGGGATGGAAAACACAGGGATGGAACATGAGGATGGAACACTGGGATGGAACACCGGGATGGAAAACACAGGGATGGAACATGAGGATGGAACACCGCGATGGAAAACACAGGGATGGAAAACACAGGGATGGAACATGAGGATGGAACACCGGGACGGAACGCCAGAATGGAACCCATAGAACACTGAGATACAGTTGCAGCCAGGCACTAAAAAGGTGATTGTTGTGATCTGTTGTGCAACATAGCTCTCTATTATCTCCCAGTGATAGGTTGTGCTGCATATTTATCACTCTACTTTTTAGTACATGCAACTGACTGGGACAGAACACTGAACCGGAACACTGACAGAGAACACAACACCAGGAACACACTAGGAACTGTTCTGAACCAAACAAAAATGCTCAGACATTCAATGGTGAGACTGGGCCCTTTGTAACCACCCTGTTCTATATCTTTATGCAAACAATGGGACACTAGAACACACTGGGACACTAGAACACACTGGGACACCGGGACACTAGAACACACCGGGACACTAGAACACACTGGGACACCGGGACACTAGAAGACACTGGAACACTGGGACACTAGAACACACCGGGACACTAGAACACACCGGGACACTAGAACACACCGGGACACTAGAAGACACTGGGACACTAGAAGACACTGGGACACTAGAAGACACTGGGACACTGGGCCAGTAGAAGACACTGGGCCAGTAGAAGACACTGGGCCAGTAGAAGACACTGGGACACTAGAACATTAGAAGACACTGGGACACTAGAACACTAGAAGACACTGGGACACTAGAACACCAGATCAATCTCAGGAAGCCAACATCACACCATTAACTTCCTCCTGGCAAATACAGCATCTCAGGTTGCACCCGTTTGGTTGAAGTCTGTCAGGCAAGATCAACAAGCAGACCACACTGTGTGGGAGAGGAGAGAAGGAGAGGAAAGGATAGAAGAGGAGGAGAGGAGAGAGGAGGAGAGGATAGGAGAATAGGAGAGGAAAGGAGGAGAGTAGAGGAGTGGAGGAGAGGGGAAGAGAGGAGAGAACAGGAGAGGAAAGGAGAATAGGAGAGCAAAGAAGGATAGTAGAGGAGTGGAGGAGAGGGGAAGAGAGGATAGGAGAGGAGAATAGGAGAGGAAAGGGAGAGAGTAGAGGAGTGGAGGGGAGGGGAAGAGAGGGGAGAACAGGAGAGGAGAGGAGAAGATAGGAGAGGAGAATAGGAGAGGAAAGGAGGAGAGTAGAGGAGTAGAGGAGAGGGGAAGAGAGGAGAGGAGAATAGGAGAGTAGAGGAGTAGAGGAGAGAAGAGGGGAAGAGAGGAGAGAACAGGAGAGGAGAATAGGAGAGGAAAGAAGGAGAGTAGAGGAGTGGAGGAGAGAGGAAGAGAGGAGAGAACAGGAGAGGATAGGATAGAAGAGGAGAATAGGACAGGAGGAGAGTAGAGGAGTGCAGGAGAGGGGAAGAGAGGAGAGAACAGGAGAGGAGAGGAGAAGATAGAGGAGAATAGGAGAGGAAAGGGAGAGAGTAGAGGAGTGGAGGAGAGGGGAAGAGAGGAGAGAACAGGAGAGGATAGGAGAGGAGGATCAGCTGTCTGTGGCTGGCCTGACACAGTAATCCTCCATCAGAATATAGGCTGTGGTCGGTCTGCCACTGAGGCTTTACATTCTGGATTCATCATCCACTTTTCAAAGTCTTGGCTTGAAGCCACATGATGCACGCAATACATTTGTCAGCATACCAAACTAACCAGGCCAGGTCTATACTGTATTCCTCCAAGCCTGAAGCTTGAGCTCACTGCTTTCTAGTGCCAGTGAAAAGTCCTGTTTCTCTCCACATCTGACATGTGTCCTGTGTTTGAACAGATACGCAGCTGCACAGAGACACATAGAGGGTTGGAACCAGGCCTAACCATCCGGCATGGCTCTTGATTGAGTTTTTCTGAAAGCAGCATCATTCCTCCATGCTGTTCTTATGGGCGCCGGGACAAAGGGGTTTGGAGTGTAACACGCCTCATTTGAAAATGATAAACACTTGGCAATGACGTAATATCCTCCTGCTGGTCTTTCTCAGCACCACGGCATGCTCTCACTCAGACCACTGAATGCGTACTGTGTGGCAGAGTACGCTTGACTCAGTGTCACAACAATCAGTGTTAATCGTTACTCATCTTGTGAAACTGCCCCAGTGGTGGCAGCCATCTTGGCTCTAACAACAACAACCCTTTCTAATGGCAAAAAACAATAGCGTGAAAAACTGTGTCTTGCTTTATTGACCAACTTTGGCATCGTGCAGATTCATTAACAGATTCCCAAACACATTCACAGACTGTGCTTTGTGTGAGCAACTACAGGCCATGTCTATTGCTCAGTCCAAAACAACCCCATGTCTCTACTCCTCCTGTGTTTGCAGATCTTGATAGAACGGGCAAGTGGTAAGCAACATGATGTAGGTTCCACATGGTTTTTCGAAAGGACTTAGTCAAGCTTCCACCATATTTCTTACAACGATGACCTTTGTTCAGTTATACTACGTACAACTCTAGTCAACTAAAAGGCATAGGGATTGGTTATCAGACTGGGGTTAGACCTGTGTGTGGTCTGCTCCGTGTGGTCTGCAGTGGCCAGCTATTGTATATCGTTAAGCTCTGACTTCAAACGTCCCTCATTTCCTATCTGTATGACCCAGAACCACAGAGGCACTATGATCCCTTTGACCCCACCTCGCTTGCAGCTTCAAGGCCAGGGCTGCAGCCTTACATCAGCAATGACCTTTGACCCATTTCCCAGAATTGTGGACTCCCAGTCACACATTTTATGACTTGAGACTCGACTTGATGGAAAATAAGATAACTTGAGACTTGACTTGGAGTTGGAGCCTCAAGTCTCGGGACTCGACTTTGACTTGAGATTGATGACATGAAATGATTTGGACAGGTTTCGTAATGTTTTGTCACTCATTTTGTGTCACAGAGTCCATGTGGATTACTCTACAGGAAGCCAGAGACGGTAGCCGCAGCATCACTTTTGCAAAAAAAAATAAAAAAAAATAAAATAAAATAGAACTGCAAAAGATTGTCAAGTGAAATGCACACTCGGCACTGTGATTGGACAAGCAAACTGTCAATCAACACAGGTCAGGTGAGCTAGAGAACAGATTGCAGATTACAGCTATAGGATCAGGTGCAGCAAATTGTAGGAAGAGAGGATTGCCATAATAAATAAACGTTTGGTTATCAAGCATATGAATTGTTTACTTTGCAAGCTCAGCAGTAATGGGGCAAGAATGACTATCATAGGCCTACTGGTATTTAACAATTGATCATTTACTTATGAAGCTTGCATTCGGAATGTGTCGTTAAAATGATTTTTTACTGTGGAGAAGACGTACCATAACCGCGGCTTATCACTTGTGCTCTCCAAACTCTCGCCAGTGGAGTGGTTTTTTTCCTCTCGTTGAAACGTTTGCTGCTGGTTTCACACGTTTAAATGCATAGGCCCCATGCTGTAAATCTACCTTTCATCTAACACGACAATAATTGCTAGCGATTTATCATTATTCCATCCCCGTACCGTTTAAATTGCAACACGTAGACATTTGTGTTCCATGTTTGATAGGCCTACAATACATTTAGCCAACTATTTAGTACCCAGATCTGAGGGGCCTCAATGTTTATAGAACATGTGCAACATTCACGAGGTAGAAGTTCTGTTTATTTAATGAAATGTTTTTTCCCGGGTTATGGTCAGAGTTCCATGTGTCTGTGTCCTATGTCTCAGTCATTGTTTGTTGTGCATAATAGGAGCGTACAAGACTCAGTGGAGCATTGAAATAGGCCATGTGACCAGCGCTTCACGCTTTGGAGTCAGAACGTTGAATAAGAGAAAATTATTGTTCCATGTATGCATGGTGTTGAAATATGAATAATAATCATTAAGTCTGATTAAGATAAGTGTACCAATGTAACACTGGATGTGGAAATTGCCTTTTACATTGTAGAACCAGTTTATTGGTTGTAATTGCCAATTGGGTAATTGTATGGTCCCGGGGGGCCAAGTGCTTATATTATCTAGGCCTACCAGTTTGAGCTGCTGTTAGACTGATTCCATTTGGTTTCTCAAGGGGAGGCTGTACAGTCCTGCCCTCTACGTATGTCCATTCAGATAGGACCAGTTGAGCCTGATACACATGCTATTTCTATTGGGCTATTTTCCCATGTATATTTGGTCAATCTACATGTAGAGATTTTTACTTGACATGCTCTTAGAAGCACGACTTGGACTCAAGTCTTGGACCCGATCGACGTGAGACTCAGACCTGCTTGTGACTTGAATAATAGTGACATGGTCCTACCTGCTATTTCCCCACAGCTGCAGACCATACATCTGGCACAGACCGTGGAGTCCTGTGCCAGAGCTATGTCACGTTCCTATGACACACACACACACACACACACACACACACACACACACATATGGCTTTTGAGCAAGAGTGGAAGCACACATTAAATTATATTTAAAAAATGTATTTGTCACGTGCGCCGAATACAACAGGTGTAGACCTTACTGTGAAATGCTTATTACAAGCCCTTACCCAACAATGCAGTTCAATAAATAGAGTTAAGTAAATATTTACTAAATAAACTAAAGTGACTTCAACTGTAGACACTTTTGTACCTGTTTCCTCCAGCATCTTCACAAGGTCTTTTGCTGTTGTTCTGGGATTGATTTGCACTTTTCGCACCGAAGTACGTTCATCTCTACAAGACAGAACGCGCCTCCTTCCTGAGCGGTATGACGGCTGCGTGGTCACATGGTGTTTATACTTGCGTACTATTGTTTGTACAGATGAACGTGGTACCTTCAGGCATTTGGAAATTGCTCCCAAGGATGAACCAGACTTGTGGAGGTCTACAATTTGTTTTCTGAGGTCCTGGCTGATTTCTTTTGATTTCCCCATGATGTCAAGCAAAGAGGCACTGAGTTTGAAGGTAGGCCTTGAAATACATCCACAGGTACACCTCCAATTGACTCAAATTGTGTCAATTAGCCTATCAGAGGCTTCTAAAGACATGACATCATTTTCTGGAATTTTCCAAGCTGTTTAAAAGGCACAGTCAACTTAGTGTATTGTTGGAAAAATTACTTGTGTCATGCACAAAGTAGAGAGAGAGAGAGAGAGAGAGAGAGAGAGAGAGAGAGAGAGAGAGAGAGAGAGAGAGAGAGAGAGAGAGGGAATGAGGGAGTGGGAGGAGAAAGAGAGAGGTTGGGAGAGAGAGCGAGAGAGAGGGGGTGAGGGAAGAGGAGAGATAGTGCAGAGGGAGGGAGGGAGAGAGAGTTGGGGGTGAGAGAGAGGAGCGAGCGAGCGAGCGAGGAGGGAGGGAGGGAGGGAGAAAGAGGAGCGAGCGAGCGAGGGAGGGAGGGAGAAAGAGAAGGGAGAGCGAGAGCGAGAGCGAGAGCGAGAGCGAGAGCGAGAGCGAGAGAGAGAGAGAGAGAGAGAGAGAGAGAGAGAGAGAGCAGGGAGAGGGCAAGCTACTTACAGATTCCAAAATCAACCCAGAAAAACAGAAGCATTAAAAGTTAGGTGGTGGAACGCACAAGAGCAATTACGGCGGATGCTTGTAAAATGCAAATGCAATCAGCACCTGCAGCAATGCAGAAACTGACTGAATGTGTGGAATAGTACTGTACACATTAGTCCTCCCACATGGCTATACATCCACACAGCTACCCACCATCACACAACACAGTCATGCCATTGTCCATCAATCCGCCCCACCCCCCACCGCCCTGTTTCAAACACAGTCAGGTCATTCTCTCTTCTCCTGCCAGTCATCCTGTTTCAAACACAGTCAGGTCATTCTCCACTCTCCTGCCAGTCACCCTGTTACAAACACAGTCAGGTCATTCTCTCTTCTCCTGCCAGTCATCCTGATTCAAACACAGTCAGGTCATTCTCCCCTCTCCTGCCAGTCACCCTGTTTCAAACACAGTCAGGTCATTCTCTCTTCTCCTGCCAGTCATCCTGTTTCAAACACAGTCAGGTCATTCTCTCTTCTCCTGCCAGTCATCCTGATTCAAACACAGTCAGGTCATTCTCCTCTCTCCTGCCAGTCACCCTGTTTCAAACACAGTCAGGTCATTCTCTCTTCTCCTGCCAGTCATCCTGTTTCAAACACAGTCAGGTCATTCTCTCTTCTCCTGCCAGTTATCCTGTTTCAAACACAGTCAGGTCATTCTCCCCTCTCCTGCCAGTCATCCTGTTTCAAACACAGTCAGGTCATTCTCCACTCTCCTGCCAGTCACCCTGTTTCAAACACAGTCAGGTCATTCTCCCCTCTCCTGCCAGTCACCCTGTTTCAAACACAGTCAGGTCATTCTCCACTCTCCTGCCAGTCACCCTGTTTCAAACACAGTCAGGTCATTCTCCCTTCTCCTGCCAGTCACCCTGTTTCAAACACAGTCAGGTCATTCTCCCTTCTCCTGCCAGTCATCCTGATTCAAACACAGTCAGGTCATTCTCCCCTCTCCTGCCAGTCACCCTGTTTCAAACACAGTCAGGTCATTCTCTCTTCTCCTGCCAGTCACCCTGTTTCAAACACAGTCAGGTCATTCTCCCCTCTCCTGCCAGTCACCCTGTTTCAAACAAAGTCAGGTCATTCTCCCCTCTCCTGCCAGTCACCCTGTTTCAAACACAGTCAGGTCATTCTCCACTCTCCTGCCAGTCACCCTGTTACAAACACAGTCAGGTCATTCTCCACTCTCCTGCCAGTCACCCTGTTTCAAACACAGTCAGGTCATTCTCCCCTCTCCTGCCAGTCACCCTGTTTCAAACACAGTCAGGTCATTCTCCCCTCTCCTGCCAGTCACCCTGTTTCAAACACAGTCAGGTCATTCTCCCCTCTCCTGCCAGTCCCCCTGTTTCAATGCAGTGATGAGAAGCAGCTGATATGGAGGAACAGTCTTCCTTCTGTCCCCCCAGACACTGACAACACTGAACACTCATCATTTCCCATAATCCATCTGGCAATACAGCCCCGACCTGCACCTCCCTGGCCACCAATTACCTCCCAAGTACCCCCCATTAAACACACTGGGATCCTATAGCTAGACATGGAAAACACTGGAAATATCCCCCATTAACCACACCGGGATCCTGGATATTACCGTCTATAGCACAGTACATATCGTTATTCTAACAATTACAGTACAACACACACCAGGGATCTCAAATAACAACCAGATTTGCTATGTTTGTTTTTTGTATCTCCGTGACCACTGACACCATCCACTTCCTGGCCACCGGGTTATATCCTTCCTGTTCGTGCCTTCTCCTTCCCAAACATCTGTCCCATCCTCTCCAGCCTATCTCTGCTCTGGAGAGACCCTTAGCCATCAGGAAGAGGAGAGGATAGGATAGGGGAGAGGAGAGGATAGGGGAGAGGATAGAGGAGAGGAGAGGAGAGGATAGGGAGAGGATAGAGGATAGAGGAGAGGATAGGATAGGGGAGAGGAGAGGATATGGGAGGATAGGGGAGAGGATAGGGGAGGATAGGGGAGAGGAGAGGATAGGATAGGGGAGAGGATAGGGGAGAGGAGAGGATAGAGGAGAGGAGAGGATAGAGGAGAGGAGAGGATAGGGGAGAGGAGAGGATAGGGGAGAGGAGAGGATAGGGGAGAGGATAGGGGAGAGGAGAGGAGAGGATAGAGGAGAGGAGAGGATAGAGGAGAGGATAGAGGAGAGGATAGAGGAGAGAAGAGGGGATCAGATTGGAAAGGCTGGAGCAGTGCTGAATGCACATCCCACAAGTCTCATGCCAAAATGGTTCACTCAGTACATAATATATCAGCTACAGTGGGGCAAAAAAGTATTTAGTCAGCCACCAATTGTGCAAGTTCTCTCACTTAAAAAGATGAGAGAGGCCTGTAATTTTCATCATAGGGTACACTTCAACTATGACAGACAAAATGAGGAAAGAAAATCCAGAAAATCACATTGTAGGATTTTTTTATGAATTTATTTGCAAATTATGGTGGAAAATAAGTATTTGGTCACATACAAACAAGCAAGATTTCTGGCTCTCACAGACCTGTAACTTCTTTAAGAGGCTCCTCTGTCCTCCACTCGTTACCTGTATTAATGGCACCTGTTTGAACTTGTTATCAGTATAAAAGACACCTGTCCACAAACTCAAATAGTCACACTCCAAACTCCACTATGGCCAAGACCAAAGAGCTGTCAAAGGACACCAGAAACAAAATTGTAGACCTGCACCAGGTTGGGAAGACTGAATCCGCAATAGGTAAGCAGCTTGGTTTGAAGAAATCAACTGTGGGAGCAATTATTAGGAAATGGAAGGACAAAGAATGCTGAGTTGGAGGACAAAGAATGCTGAGTTGCATCCAAAGAACACCATACCTACTGTGAAGCATGGGGGTGGAAACATCATGCTCTGGGGCTGTTTTTCTGCAAAGGGACCAGGACGACTGATCCGTGTAAAGGAAAGAATGAATGGGGCCATGTATCGTGAGATTTTGAGTGAAAACCTCCTTCCATCAGCAAGGGCATTGAAGATGAAACGTGGCTGGGTCTTTCAGCATGACAATGATCCCAAACACACCGCCTCGGCAACGAAGGAGTGGCTTGAAGAAGCATTTCAAGGTCCTGGAGTGGCCTAGCCAGTCTCCAGATCTCAACCCCATAGAAAATCTTTGGAGGGAGTTGAAAGTCCGTGTTGCCCAGCGACAGCCCCAAAACATCACTGCTCTAGAGGAGATCTGCATGGAGGAATGGGCCAAAATACCAGCAACAGTGTGTGAAAACCTTGTGAAGACTTACAGAAAACGTTTGACCTCTGTCATTGCCAACAAAGGGTATATAACAAAGTATTGAGATAAACTTTTGTTATTGACCAAATACTTATTTTCCACCATAATTTGCAAATAAATAAATTAAAAATCCTACAATGTGATTTTCTGGATTTCTTTTTCTCATTTCGTCTGTCATAGTTGAAGTGTACCTATGATGAAAATTACAGGCCTCTCTCATCTTTTTAAGTTGGAGAACTTGCACAATTGGTGGCTGACTAAATACTTTTTTGCCCCACTGTATATGGACTGATAAAAAGGAACCAAATACAATAGAAATGAAATGAATAGAACTGAATAGAATATAACTGAATAATAGAATAGAACTGAATAGAATAGAACGTAATAGAACAGAACTCAATGAAAAATAATAGAACTGTTGAGAGGGGGTCAAATACTTATTTCCGTCATTAAAATGCGAATCAATTTATAACATTTTTCACATGCGTTTTTCTGGATTATTTTGTTTTTATTCTATCTCTCACTGTTCAAATAAACTTACCATTAAAATTATAGACTGATCATTTCTTTGTCTGTCGGAAAATGTACAAAATCAGCAGGGGACCAAATACTTTTTTCCCTCACTGTATAACTGAATAGAATATAACTGAATAGAATAGAACTGAATAGAAAACAATATAATAGAACCGAATAAAATAGACCTGAATAGAATTGATTGAAACAGAATATAACTGAACATAACTGATTAGAATATAACTGAATAGAATTTAACTGAATGAAATATAATAGAAATGAATAGAATATACCTGAATAACTGAATAAAATAGAAATGAAATAGAACAGAACTGAATATAACAGGATATAACTGAAAATATAACTGAATAGAATATACCTGAATAGAACTGAATAGAATATAACTGAATAAAATAGAAATGAATGAAATAGAACAGAACTGAATATAACTGAATAGAATAGGATATAACTGAAAAGAATATAACTGAATAGAATAGAATATACCTGAATAGAATAGAACTGAATAAAATAGAAATGAATGAAATAGAACAGAACTGAATAGAATAGAAAATAATAGTTTATTGAATGAGAGCGGACCAACGTGACCCAGCTCCAAATTATCCAGTAAACTTCAGACAAAACTGCAGGCAATGAGATATGATGTATTGATTTAAGGCCAACCCTGGGGAGTGTAATTCCACTAATCTTTGTGGCTCAGACCTATCTGCTGTAGTTCAGGCATAGTGATACTCAATGGATAGGTTTATGGATGTTCCCAGTGTGTGTGTGTGTGCATTCCTTCAAGTTTATAACTCTACAGGGGGATTACCTAATCAAAATCCTGCAATAAAGCCGTCATCACACACACAGCATGTCAACATGGCCCCAACGCTAATTTACTAATGTAGCTAGAACATGTTCACCACAGCATCATATGATGGCTATAGCTCATCTACAGTACATTCTACCATCCTAATGTAATGAACTGGACAAGGTCCCTCTTATCTGATCTTTCCATCCAGTCATAGTCTCGCCATCTTAACTTGCTGCATGCTGCCTGCAGGCTGTCTTCTCTAATGGGCTCTCAGTGAAAACAGCTTCCTCTGTCTGCTCCTCACACGCAACCTCAGACAGACAAAACTAAACAATATGGTAACTGTGTTACATGTGCGTGTGTGTGTGGTGGTGTTGAGTGTGTGTGTGTCAATGTTTGCATCTTTCTACATGCTTGTGATGTATGTGTGTGTGTGTAACAGGATTGGTTATGTTTCCACTTGACACTGCAGAAACGTGTATTTGATGTTTAAGTATTCTAATTGGTTGGTTTAAGGCAGATGTCACTAAGATATTGACATGCAAGTGGTAGGTCACATTCTGAAATACTGTATAATTTTTTTCACAATTACAATGTGTACGAGTTCACCTAGGTACAGTTGAAGTCGGAAGTTTACATACACTTAGGTTGGAGACATTAAAACTAGTTTTTCAACCACTCCACAAATTTCTTGTTAACAAACTATAGTTTTAGCAAGTCGGTTAGGACATCTTCTTTGTGCATGACACAAGTTATTTTTCCAACAATTGTTTACAGACAGAATATTTCACGAATAATAAAACTGTATAAAAAATGCACTGGGTCAGAAGTTTATATACACAAAGTTGAATGTGCCTTTAAACAGCTTGGAAAATACGAGAAAATTATGTCATGGCTTTAGAAGCTTCTAATAGGCTAATTGACATCATTTGAGTCAATTGGAAGTGTACCTGTGGATGTATTTCAAGGCCTACCTTCAAACTCAGTGCCTCTTTGCTTGACAACATGGGAACATCTAAAGAAATCAGCCAAGACCTCAGAATTGTAGACCTCCACAAGTCTGGTTCATCCTTGGGAGCAATTTCCAAATGCCTGAAGGTACCGCGTTCATCTGTACAAACAATAGTACGCAAGTATAAACACCATGTGACCACGCAGCCGTCATACCGCTCAGGAAGGAGACGCGTTCTGTCTCCTAGAGATGAACGTACTTTGGTGCGAAAAGTGCAAATCAATCCCAGAACAACAGCAAAGGATCTTGTGAAGATGCTGGAGGAAACAGGTACAAAAGTATCTATATCCACATAACCTGAAAGGCCACTCAGTAAGGAAAAAGACACTGCTCCAAAACCGCCATAAAAAAGCCAGACTACGGTTTGAAACTGCACATGGGACAAAGATCGCTTGGTGGCAAATGGGTCTTCCAAATGGACAATGACCCCAAGCATACTTCCAAAGTTGTGGCAAAATGGCTTAAAGACAACAAAGTCAAAGTATTGGAGTGGCCATCACAAAGTCCTGACCTCAATCCTATAGAAAATTTGTGGGCAGAACTGAAAAAGCGTGTGCGAGCAAGGAGGCCTACGAACCTGACTCAGATACACCAGCTCTGTCAGGAGGAATGGGCCAAAATTCACCCAACTTATTGTGGGAAGCTTGTGGAAGGCTACCCGTAATGTTTGACCCAAGTTAAACAATGTAAAGGCAATGCTACCAAATACTAATTGAGTGTATGTAAACTTCTGACCTACTGGGAATGTGATGAAAGATATAAAAGCTGAAATAAATTATTCTCTTTACTATTATTCTAACATTTCACATTCTTAAAATAAAGTGGTGATCCTAACTGACCTAAGACAGGGAATTTTTACTAGGATTAAATGTCAGGAATTGAGAAAAACTGAGTTTAAATGTATTTGGCTAAGATGTATGTAAACTTCTGTCTTCAACTGTACATGTCCTGATGTATATATACTGTATGTTGCCTGTTAGATATTGGGGGGCATTCTGGGATGTGCTTTGTATGTTCTTGCTGTAAGAGTGAGAGCTAGCATGCTCTATTTGTAATGGCCGCATTAGCTCCCCCTGCTAATTCACAGTTGTTTCCATGCTAACAGACGAATCAGGAATCTACAGCCATCAACAAACTGTTGTCCTGCACATCTAATGTCTATCGTCAGAATAAACACCAATCAACTGGGCTCACTGGCTGGACAATCCTTTCCTTAAAAACACACAACGCAAGAGTTACGAAGCACGATCCCAACTGTTACACTAGTGAACAGTCTTCTTGTTGTTGCTGGACAGCTGTTGCATGTGTGCATCCATCTAAATGTATTTTTATTTTTAATCCCAGACCCAATCCCCTCAGGAGGCCTTTTGCCTTTTGGTAGGCCGTCATTGTAAATATGAATTTGTTCTTAACGGACTTGCCTACTTAAATAAAGGTTAAATAAATAATAAAGGCCACCACTCCCAAATTCGAGCAGGAAACTACTCTGTTCCACGGTCCTGTTCTTTACACACAGAGGAAAGCCAACAGTGTGTACTGTACCAACTAACTGGTCAAATGGCAGCAGGGAACCAGCCTATACTGGAGAAGGTCAGGATTCCAGCCAGAACTGATCCAACATAACCATGAACAATACCAGAATGCATTGTTTGGTACAGAAACTTGTAACATCTTAAGATCTCAGGCTGTTTTGAATAACAGAGCAGCTGCAACCTTTGGCCTAGATGTTGCTACCATAGCTTCTAGAACTAGAATACAGAGAACTACACTGTGTTCCACATTAACCCCAAACTATATATTATATGTAATTGTTGTACTGTATGTGTGTTTATAGTTGTGTTTAATGTTGTGTCAGTGCATGTAAGTTGTTTTGTCTGAAACGTTGTTCCCCCTGCTGCTATTGGACCAGGTCTCTCTTGGAAAATAGATTTTATCTCAATGAGAAAAACCTGGATAAATAAAGGTTAAGTTAAAAAAATAAAATGTTGCCAATAGATTTGGGAAACCCCTACAGGAAATGGGATCATATTGACTAACATTGGAATATACTCGGAATATTGAGAAATATTGAGCCAAGGTTTCAAATCTCCATAGCTTATACCAATAGCTTTTGCCAACGCATTTATTATCCTTAAATTCTTAAGTGTGTTTACAAATGCTTTTGAGGCAGCAATTATCCTTGTGTTTTTCTCTCTCTCTCTCTCTGTGTGAGATAGAATCCCACACACACGCCTTGAACCTATACATCACATGTAGAACTCTCTGATAATCTGTTAAAAGAAACTGATTCAGAATTTGTCAATGACGTGAGTCCTTCCTCTCACTTCTTTTCCATCAGTCTCTTTGTAAATTCCCACTCTTGACACTCCCACACAGTCACAGAGAGGCTGAGAACAACAGAAGCCATTCAGTTGTCAGATTCCCCTGAAGTAATAATGTGTCATTAGAACAACTCTCCTTCTATAGGATCTCTCAATAGGAGGAATGCCTTAACCCCCCAAACCAATTAAAGGCCTCGTTTTCATGTGGTTAGCCTGTGGTCTTTCATGTGGTTAACCATCCACACACACACACACACACACACACACACACACACACACACACACGGTCTGACCATGCATCCTCCCACTTTCTTAACCCTTGTGTGGTGTTCATGTTTTTGTTATTCACCCAATGTTCGCAGGTCTGATGGACCCACAACATTATTGGGCCATTACAATTTAGGTAAAAAAAAAAAAAACGTAATACTTAGACGTTGGGTTATATCAATGACAAGCAATATAGACAGCATACATGGTTAATATAGACAGCATACATGGTTAATATAGACAGCATACATGGTTAATATAGACCGCATACATGGTTAATATAGACCGCATACATGGTTAATATAGACCGCATACATGGTTAATATAGACCGCATACATGGTTAATATAGACCGCATACATGGTTAATATAGACCGCATACAAGGTTAATATAGACCGCATACAAGGTTAATATAGACAGCATACATGGTTAATATAGACCGCATACAAGGTTAATATAGACAGCATACAAGGTTAATATTTGCCATTTACCAGATCACATTTATCAATAAAAGCGCTATTCATTTTTGGGGATAAAATGGGATTTTTGTAAACAAAAATGGATTACAATGCCCTGGGTGGACATGGGTGGAATAAATCATGTTTATCTTGAACAAATATAAATTGTACATACAGTATTTTATGGAAATGATAAATGAGCCCCATTGAACACAAATTAAGGCTGGTCTACACACCACATGAGGGACAGAGTTTTACTGTGAGTGTGATGCAAATGTATTTCTTGCACTTGATGCATGTGTACTGTGTCTTCCTGTCCTTCTTGGGTCCACACACATCTTAGCGCTTCATCTTGTTGCTACCGGCTGCAATCTAAAATGATGAAAACACTTAGTTCAGGAATTGTACTAATATCTCACTCACATATATAGTTACAGCAGGTCACGGTAGGAGAGTCAGACACACAAACACATGCAACAACATCACTCAAACTTACTTCCGGTATTGGAGTTGTTGGTTCTGTGGGTCAGGCGATGAGGAACCAGCGTCCTCCTCCTGAATCCGCCACACGATGGCTGCAGAAGCTGGGGTCCTTGGGATATGACGCCTCCTCTGGATGTGAGGTCTTACCTCACAGTGCCCCCGACGCGGCCCGCTACCAAGGACTGCACCCCCGCCCTTCTCCGTGGCCAACGTGAGTAAGACATTTAAACGTGTTAACCCACGCTGGGTCTCAACCCAGCCCTGTGCAATTGGGTCCTGGACTTCCTGACGGGCCGGCCACAGGCGGTGAAGGTAGGAAACAACATCTTCCCTTCGATGATCCTCAACACTGGGGCCCCACAGCCCCTTTCTGTACTCCCTGTTCACCCATGACTGTGTGGCCATGCACGCCTCCAACTCGATCATCAAGTTTTCAGACGACAACAGTAGAAGGCTTGATCACACACAACGATGAGACCGCCTATAGGGAGGAGGTGAGGGCACTCGGAGTGTGGTGTCTGGAAAGCAACCTCTCAATCAACGTCAACAAAACAAAGGAGATGATCGTGGACTTCAGAAAACAGCAGAGGGAGCACCCACCTATCCACGTCGACGGGACAGTAGTGGAGAAGGTGGAAAGTTTGAAGTTCCTCGGCGTACACATCACGGACAAACTGAAATGTTCCACCCACACAGACAGTGTGGCGAAGAAGGCGCAACAGCGCCTCTTCAACCTCAGGAGGCTGAAGAAATTTAGCTTGTCACCTAAAACCCTCACAAACTTCTACAGATGCACAATTGAGAGCATCCTGTCGGGCTGTATCACTGCCTGGTACGGCAACTGTAACGCAACACTCTCCAGGGGGTGGTGCGGTCTGCAGAACGCATCACTGGGGGCAAACTACCTGCCCTCCAGGACACCTACAGCACCCGATGTCACAGCAAGGACAACAGCCTCCCCAGCCACTGCCTGTTCACCCTGCTACCATCCAGAAGGACAGGTCAGTACAGGCGCATCAAAGCTGGGACCGAGAGACTGAAAAATAGCTTATATCTCAATGCCGTCAGATTGTTAAACAGCCATCACTAACACAGAGAGGCTGCTGCCTACACACAGACTTGAAATCATTGGCCACTAACAAATAGATCACTAGTCACTTTATTAATGCCACTTTAATAATGATGTTTACATATCTTGCACTACTCATCCCAGATGTATATACTGTATTTTATACTATCTATTGCATCTTGTCTATGCCGGTCGGTCATGGCCCATCCATATACGTATGTATATGTACATGTTCCATCCCTTTACTTAGATGTGTGTGTATTAGGTAGTTGCTGTGGAATTTTTAGATTACTTGTTAGGAACTAGAAGCACAAGCATTTCGCTGCACTTGAAATTGTCCAGCCTCTTCACAATTCAGTATGTTGTTGTAAAATAACCATATGTTACAGACAGTAATGAAATAGGTAGGCAATCTTTCTGATATAGACATAGTCATGGACTAGGGAGAAAATCTATCTGTTATAGACATAGACATGGACTAGGGAGGTAATCTATCTGTTATAGACAATGTAATGGAATAGGTAGGTAATCTTTCTGTTATAGACATAGTCATGGACTAGGGAGGTAATCTATCTGTTATAGACAATGTAATGGAATAGGTAGGTAATCTTTCTGTTATAGACATAGACATGGACTAGGGAGGTAATCTTTCTGTTATAGACATAGACATGGACTAGGGAGGTAATCTTTCTGATATAGACATAGACATGGACTAGGGAGGTAATCTTTCTGTTATAGACATGGACGGGAGGTAATCTTTCTGTTATAGACAGTCATGGACTAGGGAGGTAATCTTTCTGATATAGACACAGACATGGACTAGGGAGGTAATCTTTCTGTTATAGACATGGACGGGAGGTAATCTTTCTGTTATAGACATAGTCATGGACTAGGGAGGTAATCTTTCTGATATAGACATAGACATGGACTAGGGAGGTAATCTTTCTGTTATAGACATGGACGGGAGGTAATCTTTCTGTTATAGACATAGTCATGGACTAGGGAGGTAATCTTTCTGATATAGACATAGACATGGACTAGGGAGGTAATCTTTCTGTTATAGACATGGACGGGAGGTAATCTTTCTGTTATAGACAGTCATGGACTAGGGAGGTAATCTTTCACAGGTAATGTTACTTCCAGTTTGAGTGGTTAAATGTCTGGCCAACAGATGCACACACACACACCCTTTACAGCAGGCTTGTTTTAAGTTCCCTCTGTATCGGTGCGGTGCTTAGAGGAGAAAGGTATAATTAACTCAGGGAGGGAGGGAAATCAGTATACCACAGACTAACCGTAGTGTGCCATTACCACACACACACACACACACACACACACTAACCATAGTGTGCCATTAACTCCTCCCTGATTACACAGCAGTTAGCCAGCCAGGTTATCTTCCAATTTGTCCTGGTAATCCTGAGCCATCCGCCCTGGGCCCTGGAGGAAGACCTTGGGGCCCATCTCACATGACACCCTACTATAGTGCACTACTTGTAAGGAAGCAGACTGAATGCCTGTATCTAAGTCTCTGGCAGTGTCTCAACAAGGGCAATATGTTTAGTGCATGTTGTGGAGAATCTAAGCCTTAAATAGTTTGGTGAAATCCCTGTTTAATGTCTTATGTCACTGTGAGCAGAATCCTAACTCCAGGAACAAAAGTCATCATTACACCAGTCCTCCGTTGTCACCATCACATGATTCACATGGAAGCTCTGCATGTGATTGGGTAGGGTATTCTTGACATGAAAGCTCTGTGTATTATAAGACAGACAGACAGACAGACAGACAGAGAGAGACAGGCAGACAGGGGTGGGAAGTCTATTCTCCAGGCAGTCATCTGCTAGCCTACGTTAAGTACTGGGAGGTAGTGTAGGCTAATAAAGAGAAGCAGCTTCAGGGCAGAACAACTTTACTGCCTAGTTGCTCTGTAATTCTCTCTGCCACACAACACATCTGGGACACCTTCCAACACTACAATGCTGATGTGAGAGAATGGAGAGAATGGAGGACAGTAATATAATTGTACTGTCAGCAGTGAAAACACAGTCCTTTCTTAAATCAGTGCTCAAAGTGCTGCAACACAATGAACAGTTAACCATGTGGCTTTGTCCCTTTCAGAGGGAGTGCTATCTGGAAAACAAATAAATACCAAAATGTGCAAAATAAATAAACAGGCAAAAGGGGACAGATTTCCAGTTTCAGAATTTGGAACAAGTAATCTCTGGCCAGTACACACAGAGGGCTCTGAACCTTCCCGGCACAGACAAACATCATTGCCAGCTGGGCACGGGGACCCCACGCTCTCATCAGCACAACAATATTGGGATACGTTGGGGCGTGTTTGTCCAATTTGATTTCACATGCTGATCTATAGATAAGACTGTTGTTGTTCTCTTATCAGCTATCCCCAAACACATGTCAGTGAGTGAGAGTGAGAGTGAGAGTGAGAGTGAGAGAGAGAGAGAGAGAGAGAGAGAGGAAAAGAGTTCCACAACAGCAGATCCAGGGGGGACATCTCCAAGTGAGAGAGGGTAAGAGGGAGGAAAAACAGACAGACTGATGAGAGAGACAGAGGGAAATATTGCAAAGAGAGAGTAAAAGATAGAGGGAGAGAAAGGGCGAAAGAGAGAGTGAGAGATAAGGGAGAGAAGTGGGAAGGGAGAGGGCCTGTCACATTCTCCTTCTGTGGCATCTGTTTCTTCTCTAAACAGGACCTCCGTCAGCTAGGAGAAGAGATCGGCTGAGAACAAACACTACACTAAGGAGAGGGGAAAAGGGGAGAAAGAGAGAGGAGGAGGAAGAGAGAGGGGAGAGGGGGGAAGAGGGGGGAGGGAAGAGAGAGGGGGAGAGGAAGAGAGGAAGAGAGATTTGAGGAGAAACAGGACAGATGTATCTAACTCGTGCCAGGGACACAAATCCTCAGTTCTCTGGTCACAGCCAACCCACAGACTCTAGACCCCAAACCAGGGCTTCCCAAACTGGGTCAGGACATACTGGGTCGTACTAGGTCAGGACATACTGGGTCATACTAGGTCAGGACATACTGGGTCAGGACATACTGGGTCATACTAGGTCGGGTCATACAGGGTCATACTAGGTCGGGTCATACTAGGTCAGGACATACTGGGTCATACTAGGTCGGGTCATACTAGGTCAGGACATACTGCGTCATACTAGGTCAGGACATACTGGGTCAGGACATACTGGGTCATACTAGGTCAGGACATACTGGGTCATACTAGGTCGGGTCATACTAGGTCGGGTCATACTAGGTCGGGACATACTGGGTCATACTGGGTCAGGACATACTGGGTCAGGACATACTGGGTCATACTAGGTCAGGACATACTGGGTCAGGACATACTGGGTCATACTGGGTCGGGACATACTGGGTCATACTAGGTCAGGACATACTGGGTCAGGACATACTGGGTCAGGACATACTGGGTCAGGACATACTGGTGGGCCACGGTCAAGTACTACTGTATCATGGTTCTGTGGTTAGAAATATTAGCTTTAATGTGTTTATGTTTTAGGTGGATCACCTCTTAGAGGTTTGGGAAACCCTACCTTAAACTATTCCATCTCTGGTCCGTTTAGGTAAACAGGGTTGTTTGTGACACAGACTTTCTGGACCGTAACACATAAACAGTGTCAGCTGGTAGAGGATAAACCTCAGGGTGTCCAGAGACAGTCTTCTACAGTATGGAATGTACTGGAGTGAGTCTAACTGCAAACGTTAAGCTTAATCCATAAACAGGAAAATCGACGGTGGCTGATGAGGCCAAACTTCTGCAGCATCTCAAATGTGTGTAGATTGATGAGAAAAATGTTGAATTTAATCAATTTCAACGTAACAAAACGTAGAAAAAGTGACAGGGTCTGAATACTTTATGAATGTACTGTAGCTATGATCCCCTTTATATATTAATGTAACGACATGAAAAATCATTGGCAGATTATTATCAATGATTTATCAACAGCTGTAACAAGTTGTTCAGTGTAGGAAATCCTCACTGGTACCCTAGACTATAGAAAGAACCAAATATAGTTTAGACTACAGTAGGCGTCAAAAACTTTCCAGTGACACGGACTGATGAAGATGAAGAACAGGCTACTCAGCACTAATGGCCGATGCGCTCGTGACAATATTTCAAGATAAGCTACTTTGAAAAACAGTGCTTTTCACTCAGAATCGCTCAAAAGCAGTTGATAAAACTTTCTTTTTTTTTTTTAGCTTCTCGAGACAGATTAGTCTTCTCTTTTCAGCAGTAGGCATTAGGTTTCCAAACGGTAGGCCTACGTTTTTCTCGTGATTGTATTTTGAAAATTGTGAAAGGCAAACTGACAGCCACAACCAACCAGTGCCACTTGAAACTTTGTCTTTGGACAATAATGGACGTCATATTGGTTAGATGGACGTCATATTGTATAATTTGTCTCTCCTTTTCATAAGCAAATATTAGATGGTTGCAGACAATGCCGCTTTTACTGTTCTGTTTGTCAGAGTCAGCAGCAACCTATAGGAATATACTAGCCTGTAATTCTTGTCGTATTAAAAAATATTCTGCTAATGTCTCCACTAAATAGCCTATAGACTAGGCCTACACCACTACATGCTCAGCCATGTATTCAGCAGTTTTTCTTTGCATTTGTGATTGCGTTATATTATAGAATTTTTATAGTGAAAATTAGCTTCCCAAAATGTGAAACTCAATGGCCGCCTATGGGATAGGGGAGAGGGCCAGAGAGAGAGAGAGAGAGCTGAACTGTCTATTGTACAGCAGAGTGTGTGTCCAAATCCAAACCCCCACAACTAAATAGATACAGTGCCTTGCGAAAGTATTCACCCCCCTTGGCATTTTTCATATTTTGTTGCCTTACAAGTTAGAATTTATATAGATTTTTGGGGGGGTTTGTATCAGTTGGTATACACAACATGCCTAACACTTTGAAGATGCAAAATATTTTTTATTGTGAAACAAACAAGACAAAAAAACAGAAAAACTTGAACGTGCACAACTATTCACCAATACTTTGGGGCGGTTTGGGGCAGCAATTACAGCTGCAAGTCTCTTGGGGTATGTCTCTATAAGCTTGGCACATCTAGCCACTGGGATGCTTGCCCATTCTTCAAGGCAAAACTGCTCCAACTCCTTCAAGTTGGATGGGTTCCTGCTGGTGTACAGCAATATTTAAGTCAGACCACAGATTCTCAAATGGATTAAAGTCTGGGCTTTGACTAGGCCATTCCAAGACATTTACATGTTTCCCCTTAAACCATTCAAGTGTTGCTTTAGCAGTATGCTTAGGGTCATTGTCCTGCTGGAAGGTGAACCACTGTCCCAGTCTCAATCTCTGGAAGACTGAAACAGGTTTCCCTCAAGAACTTCCCTGTATTTAGCGCCATCCATCATTCCTTCAATTCTGACCAGTTTCCCAGTCCCTGCCGATGAAAAACATCCCCACAGCATGATGCTGCCACCACCATGCTTCACTGTGGGGATGATGTTCTCGGGGTGATGAGGTGCTGGGTTTGTGCCAGACACAGAGTCTTCCTTGATGGCCAAAAAGCTACATTTTAGTCTCATCTGACCAGAGTACCTTCTTCCATATGTCTGGGGAGTCTCCCACATGCCTTTTGGCGAACACCAAATGTGTTTGCTTATTTTTTTTCTTTAAGCAATGTCTTTTTTCTGGCCACTCTTCAGTAAAGCCAAGCTCTGTGGAGTGTACCGGCTTAAAGTGGTCCTATGGACAGATAATCCAATCTCCGCTGTGGAGCTTTGCAGCTCCTTCAGGGTTATCTTTGGTCTCTTTGTTGCCTCTCTGATTAACTTCTTAGGGAGCGGCTACCGAGTTGACGGTTTTGGAGAGTCTGGCGTGCCCAAAGTAAAATGCCTCCCACTCAGGCCCAGAAAAGAGGATATGCACATAATTAGTACTATTGGATAAGAAAACACTGAAGTTTCTAAGAGTGTTAAAATATTGTCTGTGAGTATAACAGAACTGATATAACAGGCGAAAACCAGAGGAATCTTTGTCCTGGAAAAAGTGTTTTTTTACACATTGCCTCATTTTGAACCCCTCCCTATTGAAAACAGCCATTTCTGGGAGTAAGATTGCAGTACCTATTGCTTCCACTGGATGTCAACAGTCTCTAGACAGTGTTTGGTGATGTTATAGTTGCTCTGGATGGTAATAGAAGAAGAATTTCGAACTGGTCATCGGATGTAAACAGAAGAGGATGCGCATTCACGGGCTTCGCGCGCGCTGTGGTTTTTTCCTTTCCTATCACCCAGTTTATAATCCGGTTGAAATATTATAGTAAATATACATAAGTGTTCCTAAGGACACATTATCAATGATGTTTGATTGTTCTTGGACAAGTGTATAGGTATAGGTTGAACGCGTTCTCTTCACGGTTCAATGGGCGAGTGGACGCTGTATTTTATGAACATAATGCGCCAACCAAACAGAGATTTATGGATATAATAAATGACTTTTCTAACAAAAGAACCATTGGATGTCTTCGTTGGACACTTGGGAAGCCCTCAGCAGAAGTTCTTCAAAAGGTAAAGGATTTGTTTTCGCTGTGAAATGTGATTTGTGTGAACCACGATGGTTTATGAATTTATGCTAGCGCTAGCTCCCCACTGCTCCCTAAGTAGTCCATGTCCTCCTTGCTTGATCCAAGTTTTGGTGGGCGGCCCTCTCTTGGCAGGTATGTTGTGGTGCCATTTTATTTCCATGTTTTAATAATGGATTTAATAGTGCTCCGTGGGATGTTCAAAGTTTGATATTTTTTTACAGCCCAACCCTGATCTGTACTTCTCCATAACTTTGTCCCTGACCTGTTTGGAGAGCTCCATGGTCTTCATGGTGCCGCTTGGTTGGTGGTGCCCCTTGCTTAGTGGTGTTGCAGACTCTGGGGCCTTTCAGAACAGGTGTATATGTACTGAGATCATGTGAAAGATCATGTGAAACTTAGGTTGCACACAGGTGGACTTTATTTAACTAATTATGTTACTTCTGAAGGTATTTGGTTGCACCAGATCGTATTTAGGGGATTCATAGCAGAGGGTGAATACATATGCACGCACAACTTTTCCGTTTTTTTTTTTAAGCTATAATTTTTTTAAAGTTAGTTATTTTTTTTCTTCATTTCACTTCACCAGTTTTGACTATTTTGTGTAAGTCCATTACATGAAATCCCAAAATCCATTTAAATTACAGGTTGTAATTCAACAAAATTGTAAAAACGCCAAGGGGAGTGAATAATTTTGCAAGGCACTGTAAGAGCATATCACGAGCACACTGCTTCTAAAACAGAGCAGAAAGCTCTCCATGCAGAATGGGGCCCATATATAAATATTGGGACATGTTTTTCTTTCTGCCCTAACCCCAATTTCTATCAATAATGCAACGGAAATGTTTTATTTTTATTGGAAGGATACAAATTCTTCATCTTACCACACTACTTCCCGCGGCTATGCTTGAACCCCTAACTATCACTACAGCTGGAACCACTAACTATCACTACAGCTGGAACCACTAACTATCACTACAGCTGGAACCACTAACTATCACTACAGCTGGAACCACTTTAGAGTAGCAGCCAAGTCTTCAGCCTGGCACCAAGGTAACTGCCACATTTGAGTGAGTGAGTGAGTGAGTGATTATATTAAAAACAGAGAGATTGAGATACTTGAAAAGAGTGAATTTGAGAGAGAGATTTTTAAATAAATGTCCCAATACTGTGCCGATAACTGCCTAAATAGCCCATGCGAGGCATGTGTCAGAGTTCCCTGGGTGGTCCACCCCAAGCCTGTTCTCCACAGAGGAATGTGAAGTCTTTGTCCTGCTGCCGTATCACTGTGTGAGATGAGAGGTAGCAGCATGTTTTATATACATCATTGGTGCCTTGCGGGTGTAATAATTCCTCTCTGAGGAAACAACTCAGAGAGTGAGGTGATAGGGGGGGGGAGGGAGAGAGGGAGAGACAGAAACTAAATGTCACTGAAATAGATTAAATGCACTAAAAGTCACTGAAAGTTACTAAACGTATATAATAAAGAGGATACAACACATTGTGGGAACACAATAAGCAGTACCCTAACACTGATGGACTGTAATAACCATGGGTCTATAGGAAGCTCCTACCCCTGCAATCAGGGCCTGAATGGCTGAATACAAACTAAAACTAACACAATGTGATGGATTGTAATAACCATGGCTGAATACACACTAAACTAACACATTGCAACGCAAACATATTTTTTGTGTTCTTTGAATAGAATCCACAGATAGTGAGTTGAAGATACATACCTTTACTGAGACTATTAGTACATCAGTAATTGACTGACCAGGTCTCTCAACAATGCTATTTCTAGGGTCAATTTTAGTTATGCATTTTCAGCCATTCCTGAAACCAGAAACAGGCTACCTGAGGGCAATGCCAAAACAAATGGTCTATTGATTCTGTATCCTCACAACAAAATCTGCAGAGCTACGATGACTGTATGCCCCAAATATTCAAAATTTTGTTGGTGGCAAGAATCCCAAGTCTTGAATCTTGAGTCGTTTTATATATCAACTCATACACCCTGTGCCATGGAATCAGTACATAAACACAAACACTACTGACAACACAATACAAAACACACTGACAAAGACAGTGAGCTCCCTCTTTGTATTTATTAAGGATACCCATTAGTTCATGCCAAAGCAGCAGCTACTCTTCCTGGGGTCCAGCACATTAAGGCAGTTAGTGTGTGTGTGTGTGTGTGTGTGTGGTAATGGCTTAGTCTGTGGTCTACTGAGGGGAATAGACACACACACACACACACACACACACACACACACACACACACACACACACACACACAAAACACACAGGGAAAACTGAGATGTCCACCAACCACATCATCTGGAATGAGCCTGACCAGAATTACACAGGCCTCTTACATGACAAAGAGCAAAACATTCCGAGGAGAACTCAGAGAACCCAGAGAACCCGAGACAGAAGGGGTATGAAAAGCATGAGAGACACTCTGACGTATTGAACCATTTATCAGTGCCAGTGTTGAAAGTTGTTAGCGAAGCAGCTTTGATGTTGTGACTCTAGCTGGGGGTCTTTGTCTTATGTCAGACAGCGTGTTGATTCCGCCTGCAATGATCTCACAAAAAGCTATGGGATAGCTTGAAAGTAATTTGGCTACATTGTGCTGTCTAACGTTTGAAAATATTAGCTATGTGCCATCGCCTAATGCACCAGTTCACATTTAGCTAAGGAGTGTGTGCTTCAATGAGCGATGTTTCTGAAGTTTGACAATGGACACGAATGCTAGCATAAAAATGGCCAACATTAGCTTGCTTCTGAGCCAGTCACTGAAACGACGCTGCTAACCAACCAGCCACCTACTTACTTAGTGCTGCACACACAATGTTTAAGGTTTCCAACAAAAAGCTAGCTAGCAAGCTGCTGTAGTTGTTGCTTACATTAGTATGAGTTTTAATGAAGCAGCTGTTCTGCCAGAGTCATTACAGTAGCCTCCCAAGTCAGCTGACTGATCAGCTGACCCAACGATACAAAGTAAGGTAAGCGATCGCAGAGAAACATGCTGATCTATGGACTAATTAGTAAAGGTAGAGCTAGCTATGTCAGTAAGCTAGCTACAACAGTAAGCTGGCAGTGGCAACCAACGTCCTTGCACATCATTTTTGCGGAGAAGGCCACCACTTTGTTTGCATTTATCTCACACTTGCAAACAATTCAATCCCTGTCACAATGTTTGTAACAATTTAGCTAGTTATTCTGCCTTTTCATTTTTGAACGGTGGATGCTCTGGAATATTAAAATGTTAATATGAATTCCACGTCCGACAAAACAGATCGATTGAAGGACGAGTGTGGTGTAGGTGTGATGCCATCTGACATGAGACAACGGCCAGGGGTGAGATAAATCTGTTGCTAACTCCTATAAGAACACACAACCCTAACAATGCCATTGTCATGTCTAGTGTATCTTGGCCTAAGAGCAAATAACTAAAATAACTGTCTAAATTGTTGTCATTGGTGACCTCTTGCTTTTTCACACCATTTCTTTTGCCAGGTCTCAATATGGCTGGCATTATGTTCTTAAATCAGGGGTGAGAAACTCCAGCCCTCATGAGTCACAGTCCTGTTTGGTAACCCTTTCTCCAGAGAATGTTATTGATCTACTTGAGACTCAACACGTTGTCCAGGTATTTGATAATCAGTTTCAGATTACAAAAATATGAAAACCAGCAGACACTACAATCTTCAAAGGTGGTCGGCACCCCTGCTCCAAACCAAATGAACCTAGATGCCCTTCTATAGCCAGGTTAGTATTCATCCCACTAGTGGTTAAGGTTAGTCTTTCTCCCACTAGTGGTTAACGTTAAGATTAGGGGAAGGTCAGCTGATCTTAGATCTGTGTCAACAGAGAACTTCTACCTGTCCTCCGAGTACTGGGTCCAAGTGGAAGTCATCATTTGACCCTTGACCTCTGACCTGTATCCCACCACCACTGGCAACCCCGTATAAAGCTGTGGACCAGGTATTCCCTCAGGCCACTGTGTGTAACATGTAGAACCCTGTGTGCAGCAGGGCTGGACTGGTGTTGTCCATACCTAATCCCAGTTCACAGCATTTTCAATCAATTATTTTGTTATTTATTCAAAGTAACTAATCTTAGAATAACGATTGCTATTTTGGAAAAACACTTTGGAAATATTAAGTGTTCATTTACAGTTTGTAAAGTGGACAGAAAATAATACCCTCTGCAAAAGTTACAAGACTTTAACTTCATAATCATCAAAAGTAGAATGCACACAGATGAGAAGTAAGCTGTCTTGAGAACTAAAATATTTTGGCAGAGCAGAGCATGAGAGTTGAGCAGAGGGCATTGAGAAGTTCCTCGTTCAGAGGCCCTGAGCATAAAATCCCCGTTCCATGTGAGTGCTGCATTCTTTGATAAATGTGATTATGGTTTCTGGCTTTCCTTTAAAATACATATTTGATGCATGCGTCACGTGTCAAACCCCATCGACTAGTCAGTCCTTCAGAAGACAGAAAAACAACATGTAGCACAGCGGGATAAATAAATCTCCTTAAAAAGTCAATAGGCTCAACTCCACACACACACAAACACACGCACTTCTTGTAGAATATTTTGACATCCGTTATAACAAAGAGTTCAAACCAGCTAGAAAGGCCTGGCTCCCAGACTCAACTTACTGCACCACAAACAGGTTAAAAAGCCCTAGTGACCAGACTCAGTTTAATGCACCCCAAACTGGCTAGAAAGGCCTGGCTCCCAGACTCAGCTTACTGCACCACAAACAGGTTAAAAAGCCCTAGTGACCAGACTCAGTTTAATGCACCCCAAACTGGCTAGAAAGGCCTGGCTCCCAGACTCAGCTTACTGCACCACAAACAGGTTAAAAAGCCCTAGTGACCAGACTCAGTTTAATGCACCCCAAACCGGCTAGAAAGGCCTGGCTCCCAGACTCAGTGTTTCTCAACTCAAAGCCCCGGACAACGCACAACTGATTCAACATATCAATTAATCATCAAGTCCTCAATGACTTGAATCAGGTGTTATGTCCGGATCTACAACAAACAAAAAATGTGTGCTGTTGGGGTACTGGAGGACTGAATCTGGGAAACACTGCCCTATCACTACAACAACACACAAGCCCATACTAAATGTGTATAAACTATATGGTACATCGCTCACGTTGATTTGCTTGGGAATTGACTGTAGGGTCGTTCCACCGATTCGGTGCCTCTTGAGAAGTGTAACTCATTTTAACATTCTGTCATAAAGAGCACATGTTCAACTTCATAAAACAACATATTTTACCATCTCAAGCGGTTAAAGAAAAACCTATTACGTGCCAAATAAAGTAACAGAGTTGACCGTAACAGGGTTGGCGATTTAAATCAGCCATGAATCCCCTCGTGAAAGGAGGAATGGAAACTTGGTATTCAACACCATAGTCCCCTCCAAGCTCATCACCAACCTAGGGACCCTGGGACTGAACCTCACTCTGCAACTGGGTCCTGGACTTCCTGACGAATCGGCCCCAGGTGGTGAGAGTAGGCAACAACACCTACGCCTCACTGACCCTCAACATAGGGGGCCCCTCCTGTGCTCCCTGTTAACCCATGATGCGCATGGCAGCGCACAACTCCAACACCATCATCGACAGTGGACTTAGCAGTGTGGTGCCAGGACAACATCATCTCCCTCCACGTCACTAAGACCAAGGAGCTGATCATGGACTATAGGAGAAAGAGGGGAGAGCACGCCCCCATCCACATCAAAAGGGCTGTTGTGGAGCGGCTTCAAGTTCCTTGGCATCCACATCACTAAGGACTTAACATGGTCCATACACTATACACCCGCACAGTCATAAAGAGGGCACGGCCGTGCCTAATAATTAGCATGGGTCCTAAAGCTGCACCATCAAGAGCATCTTGATTGGCTGCATCATAGCTTGGTATGGCAATTGCACTGCCCTTGACTGCAAAGCGCTACAAAGGGTGGTGCGGACAGCCCAATACATCACTGGGACCGAGCTCCCTGCCATCCAGGATCTCTATATCAGGTGGTGTCAGGGAAAAGTCTGGAAAAATGTCAAAGACTCCAGCCACCCAAGCCATAGACCGTTCACTCGGCTACCATCCAGCAAACGGTACCGGAGCATCAGCTCTCGGATCAACAGGCACCGAGAAACTTCTACCCCCAAGCCAGACTTCTATATATTCAATTAAAACCTCTTAAGGATCGGCGCCATTTTTTCAATTTTCACCTAAAATGAAATACCCAAATCTAACTGCCTGTAGCTCAGGACCTGAAGCAAGGATATGTGTTTTCTTGATACCATTGGAAAGAAAACACTTTGAAGTTTGTGGAAATGTGAAAGGAATGTAGGAGAATATAACATATTAGATCTGGTAAAAGATAATACAAAGAAAAAACCAACAGTTTTTTGTATTTTTTTGTGTCATCTTTGAAATGCAAGAGAAAGGCCATAATGTATTATTCCATCCCAGGTGCAATTTCGATTTTGGCCACTAGATGGCAGCAGTGTATGTGCAAAGTTTTAGACTGCCCAAATGTGCCTAATAACTTTTCATGTTCAAAACTGTGCACTCTCCTCAAACAATAGCATGGTATGATTTCACTGTAATAGCTACTGTAAATTGGATAGTCCAGCTAGATTAACAAGAATTTAAGCTTTCTACCAATAATCAGATATGTCTATGTCCTGGGAAATGTTCTTGTTACTTACAACCTCATGCTAATCGCATTAGCCTACGTTAGCTCAACCGTCCCGCAGGGGACCCACCGATCCTGAAGAAGCACCAACTATCTGCACTGACCCTACGCACACTCACTAGACTTTTTATACACACACTCACACATAGACACTGCACGGTCACTCCCACACAAATCCCTCACACATTCAAACACTAAATACGCACGCACACACACACACATTCACAAATACCGACACAACAAACATACAAACACACAAACTTTTACACTCATCATTTGCTGCTGCTGCTGCTCTGTTCTTTATTTTACTCTCATTATTATCTATCCTGATGCATCGTCACTTTACCCTGCCTTCATGTACATATCTACCTCACGGACATTGTATCTCTGCACATTGATCTGGTACTGGTATTCCATGTATATAGCACCACATTGATCTGGTACTGATACTCCCTGTATATAGCACCACATTGATCTGGTACTCCCTGTATATAGCTCCACATTGAGCTGGTACTGGTACTCCCTGTATATAGTTCCACATTGATATGGTACTGGTACTCCCTGTATATAGCTCCACATTGATCTGGTACTGGTACTCCCTGTATATAGCTCCACATTGAGCTGGTACTGGTACTCCCTGTATATAGTTCCACATTGATATGGTACTGGTACTCCCTGTATATAGCTCCACATTGATCTGGTACTGGTACTCCCTGTATATAGCTCCACATTGATCTGGTACTGGTACTCCTGTATATAGCTCCACATTGATCTGGTACTGGTACTCCCTGTATATAGCTCCACATTGATCTGGTACTGGTACTCCCTGTATATAGCTCCACATTGATCTGGTACTGGTACTCCCTGTATATAGCTCCACATTGATCTGGTACTGGTACTCCCTGTATATTCAGTAGCTCCATCCTTGTGTATTTTATTTTATTCCATTCCTCGTGTTAGTTACATATTTATTTTTTTTTATTATCATTTGTTTTTACTATGCATCGTTGGGAAAGGTTCGTAAGCAAATGTTTCACTGTAATGTCTACACCAGTTGTATTTGGTGCATGTGATTAATAAAATTTGATTGGATTTGTGTGCAAGGTTGTTTTAAATGCAAGCGTCACCCCAAAAGAGTATTGCTAAAACATTTCTATCCTTTCTATGTATGGTTAACAGGGTCGACCCGCTCAGTTTTCCACCACAAAACACCAGAAAATGGCCAAAAAGAGTCAAACCAGCTCACCTGCTTTTTACAGTTGACTATTAGATGTTCAATGTTTCTTTAGAAAAATATTTAAAACGAGAGTTCAGTTTACGTAACAGGTTTGACCTTGAATGAGCGACAGCCATAAACAAATTAAACGTGAGCCTTTATTAAACGTGAGCCTTTATCCATATAAAAAAAATCTGATTGAAAACCTTTCACAAGCTTTCCACAAAAAGTTGGGCGAATTTTGGCCCATTCCTCCTGACAGAACTGGTGTAACTGAGTCAGGTTTGTAGGCCTCCTTGCCCGCACACGCTTTTTCAGATCTTCCCACAAATTTTCAATAGGATTGAGGTCAGGGCTTTGTGATGGACACTCCAATACCTTGACTTTGTGGTCCTTAAAAACTTCTTAAGACTCGGCCGTCCCGCTAGCGGGACACCTGTCGACAACGTCCGGTGAAATTGGAGGGCGCGCAATTCAAATAAATAATCATAAATATTATGGATATTAAACATTTATGAACATACACGCATCTTATATCGGTTAAAAGCTTTAACAAGAATTTATCTAACTGCATTGTCCGATTTACAAAATCGACTTTACAGAGAAAGCATACCATGCGATTGAGGACGGCGCCCCAAAACAAAACATTTTTCAACCAGCACAGGCTTCATAAAATCACAAATAGCGATTAAATATTCACTTTTTGACTATCTTACTCTGATTTGAAATCCAAAGTGTCCCAGCTACAACACGCATGTTTGTTTTGTTAGATAAAATCCTTCTTTATATCCCAAGTCAGTTTAGTTAGCACCATCGATTTGAGTAATCCACTCGTTCAACATGCAGAGAAAAGAATCCAGAAAGCTACCGCTAAACTTTGTTAAAACACGTTTCTATTTGATCCTCAGGTACCCTAAAATGTAATTAAACTATAATGTTTCATACGGAAAGAAGTACGTTCAATAGAAAAGCAAAATTAGCAGGGCGCATCCTCTTCATCTCGCGCGCACACACTGATTTCTAACTGTGGGTTCCTGTATCAAAACTCAGAATTCGTTCTCGTTTGGAAAGAAACAAGCCTGAAACCTTGAACAAAGACTGTTGACGTCTAGTGGAAGCCATAGGAATTGCAATCTGGGAGCTGGAATTGCATATGCTCCAAAGCTTTCCATTGTAAGAGCATGTGATCTCAAATAAAAAAAAATTGGATGTTTTTTCCTTTGGATTTTCTCCTACCATATAAATTGTGTTAGTCTCATACATTATTTTAACATTTCTCCAAACGTCAAAGTGTTTTCTATCCAATGGTAACAATTATATGCATATCCTGGCTTCTGGGCCTGAGTAACAGGCAGTTTACTTTGGGCACGTCAGTCAGGCGGAAATTCAGAAAAATAGACCCTAGCCTGAAGAAGTTAAGACATTTTGCCACAACTTTGGAAGTATGCTTGGGGTCATTGTCCATTTGGAAGACCCATTTGCAACCAAGCTTTAACTTCCTGACTGATGTCTTGAGATGTTGCTTCAATATATCTACATAATTTTCCTTCCTCATGATGCCATCTATTTTGTGAAGTGCACCAGTCCCTCCTGCAGCAAAGCACCCCCACAACATGATGCTGCCAGCCCCGTGCTTCATGGTTGGGATGGTGTTCTTCGGCTTGCAAGCCTCCCCCTTTTTCCTCCAAACATAACAATGGTAATTATGGCCAAACAGTTCTATTTTTGTTTCATCAGACCAGAGGACATTTCTCTAAAAAGTACAATCTTTTTCCCCATGTGCAGTTGCAAACTGTAGTCTGGCTTTTTTATGGCAGTTTTGGAGCAGTGGCTTCTTCCTTGCTGGGATTGATTTGCACTTGTCGCACCAAAGTACGTTCATCTCTCGGAGACCGAACGAGTCTCCTTCCTGAGCAGTATGACGGCTGTGTGGTCCCATGGTGTTTATACTTGCGTACTATTGGTTGTACAGATGAACGTGGTACCTTCAGGCATTTGGAACTTGCTCCCAAGGATGAACCAGACTTGTGGAGGTCTACAATTTATTTTCTGAGGTCTCAGCTGATATGCCCCTGAGGGGACCACAGTGTTATCAACGTCAGCGTTTCTTAATCCTGGTCCTAGGGAGCCAAAAGGGATGCACATTGTTATTTTTGCCCTAGGGATAACAAAGTTGATTCAACCAATCAACTCATCATCAGTCCAGTCCAATCAGGTGTTGCAGTGCTAGGGAAAAAAACAAAAATGTGATCCAAGGCCTGATGAGTTGATTAGCTGAATCAGCTGTGTAGTGTTAGAGGGGGTGTAAAAAACAATGTGGGTCCCTTTGGGTCCCCAGGACAAGGACTGAGAAAACTGCTCTATGATATCTACCTCCCCATCAGACAGACAGGGAGTCAGAGTCACACCCCTCAGGTCAGAGGTCACACAACCCTCAGGTCAGGGGTCACACACACACACGTCAGGGGTCACACACACACACGTCAGGGGTCACACACACACACGTCAGGGGTCACACACACACACGTCAGGGGTCACACACACACACGTCAGGGGTCACACACTCCTCAGGTCAGGGGTCACACACTCCTCAGGTCAGGGGTCACACACTCCTCAGGTCAGGGGTCACACACTCCTCAGGTCAGCGGTCACACTACTCAGGTCAGCGGTCACACTACTCAGGTCAGCGGTCACACTCCTCAGGTCCGAGATCCATGTCATGCCCCCCCAATGCCCTCTGAACCAATAAATAGATATGACGATAGTGGACAACTTTGTTTTACTCCTCTTGACAGTTTAATAGCCATTATTTACTATTTCACACATGGGTTTCTATACATAATTTAACCCATTGAATAAGAGATTGTACTTTGTTCTTTAAATTAATAGTCCAGGTATTTATATATACAATCTACGTCTCATTAGGTCACATTTACCTGTTTATCATTGTAAAACGGTAGTGACCGCGTGGCAGCATTTACAATAATAGTAATAATAATAAATGCCATTTAGCAGACGCTTTCATCCAAAGCGACTTACTGTCATGCGTGCATATCCATTTAACATAAGGGTGGTCCCAATAATCAAACCCACTACCTTGGCGTTTCACAATTATCTACCAACAGACGATGGGGGAACCCCTACAGACGATGGGGGAACCCCTACAGACGATGGGGGAACCCCTACAGACGATGGGGGAACCCCTACAGACGATGGGGGAACGCCTACAGTACGTCATGGCTGGGAGGATCCCCTACAGACGATGGGGGAACCCCTACAAATGACGGGGGAACCCCTACAGACAATAGGGGAACTCCTACAGACGATGGAGGATCTCTTTTAGACGATGGGGGAACCCCTACAGACGTTCGGAGGAACCCCTACAGACGACGGGGGAACGCCTACAGACGATGGGGGAACGCCTACAGACGATGGGGGAACTCCTACAGACGATGGGGGAACTCCTACAGACGATGGGGGAACTCCTACAGACGATGGGGGAACTCCTACAGACGATGGGGGAACTCCTACAGACGATGGGGGAACTCCTACAGACGATGGGGGAACTCCTACAGACGATGGGGGAACTCCTACAGACGATGGGGGAACTCCTACAGTACGTCATGGCTGGGAGGAACTCCCTTCTCTTCACCACACCCAACACTACACTGGCAATAACCTAGACATTTCTGTGGGTTGGTGTGTGTGTGTGTGCGTGCATGGATGTGTGTGTGTGTGTGTGTGTGTGCGTGCGTATGTGAGACCCCTTTCGCTCTCCCTCTCCATCCCTTTTGTTAATTATGTTAACATTGCCAAAGCAAGTAAACTAGATATGTGTCCCATGCCAATAAAACCCTTTAAGTGAATTGAATTTAAAGGGATAGAGAGAAAGGGATCGAGAGAGAAAGGGATGGGGATGAAGAGAGAGGGAGAGGGAGTGGGGACAGTGAAAGAGAGGATGTGTGTGTGTGAGCGCATGTGATTCACTGGGGTTACTAGCTCCTGTAAGCCCCCTCAGTGAGAAGAAGGGAAGACGCTGTTATCATGGAACATTTGGATGAGGGAAGGACTGCTCATCTGTGTTACATTTAGTCTCACTCTCAGCAACACACACACACACACACACACACACCCTTAGAGAGAGACCTTCCATAGCAAAGTCATCACCTACAGAGAGATGAACCTGGAGAAGAGTCCCCTAAGCAAGCTGGTCCTGGGGCTCTGTTCACAAACAAAAACAGACCCCACAGAGCCCCAGGACAGCAACACAACTAGACCCAACCAAATCATTCTTTATTTTTAGTTAACATTTATTTAACTAGGCAAATCAGTTAAAAACAAATTATTATTTACAATAACGGCCTCCCAAAAGGCCTCCTGCGGGGACGGGGATTAATATATATATTTTAAATTTAATACAAAAAAAGAATTATATGTAAACATAGTACAAAACACACATCACGACAAGAGAGACAACACACCACTACATAAAGAGAGACCTGAGACAACAACATAGCAAGGCAGCAACACACGACAGCACAGCATGGTAGCAACACAACATGGCAGCAGCACAAAACATGGTACAAACATTATTGGGCACAGACAACAGCACAAAGAGCAAGAAGGGAGAGACAACAATACATCTCACAAAGCAGCCACAACTGTCAGTAAGAGTCCATGATTGAGTCTTTGAATGAAGAGATTGAGATAAATCATGAGAGAACAAAAAGATAATTACTAGACACATTGGGTAAAAATTACAAAAAAACAGCACAAACTTGAATCCTATCCTATTATAAACAGTGAGTACCCAGTGGCAGAATACCTGACCACTGTGACTGACCCAAACTTAAGGAAAGCTTTGAGTATGTACAGACTCAGTGAGATTATCCTTCAAAGAGCTGTATAAGGTCATTAGCAAACAAGAAAATGCTCATCCAGAGGCAGCACTCCTAGTGGCCGGGGACTTTTATCCGTTTTACCTCATTTCTACGAGCAGGTTACATGTCCAACCAGAGGGAAAAAAACTCAAGACCACCTTTACTCCACACACAGAGACGCGTACAAAGCTCTCCCTCGCCCCCCATATGGCAAATCTGAGCATAACTCTATCCTACTGATTCCTGCTTACAAGCAAAAACTAAAGAAGGTAGTACCAGTGACTCGCTCAATACGGAAGTGGTCAGATGACGCAGATTCTAAGCTACAGGACTGTTTTTCTAGCACAGACCGGAATATGTTCCGTAATTCTTCCAATGGCATTGAGAAGTACACCACATCAGTCACTGGCTTCATCAATAAGTGCATCAAAGACATCGTCTCCACAGTGACCATACGTACCTACCCCAACAAGAATTCATGGATTACAGACAACATCCGCACTGCTACTTTCAAGGAGCGGGACTCTAACTCAGACACTTATAAGAAATCCCGCAATGCCCTCCGACAAACCATCAAACAGGCAAAGTGTCAATACAGGACTAAGATTGAATCCTACTACACCGGCTACGACTCTCGTCGGATGTGGCAGGACTTGCAAATTATTACGGACTACAAAGGGAAGCAGAGCCGTGAGCTGCCCAGTGACACGAGCCTACCAGACGAGCTAATTAACTTCTATGCGCGCTTCGAGGCAAACAACACTGAGGCACGCATGAGAGCACCAACTGGACGACTGTGTGATCACGCTCTCCGTAGCCGATGTGAGTAAGACCTTTAAGCAGGTCAACATTCACAAGGCCGCGTGGCCAGGTGGATTACCAGGACGTGTGCTCCGAGCATGCGCTGACCAACTGGCAAGTGTCTTCACTGACATTTTCAACCTGTCCCTGACCGAGTCTGTAATACCAACATCTTTCAAGCAGACCACTATAGTCCCTGTACCCAAGAACACCAAGGTAAGCTGCCTAAAAGACTACTGACCCATAGCACTCACGTCTGTAGTCATGAAGTGCTTTGAAAGGCTGGTCATGTCTCACATCAACACCATTATCCCAGAAAACCTAGACCCACTCCAATTTGCATACCGCCCCAACAGATCATGCAATCTCTATTGAACTCCACACTGCCCTTTCCCACCTGGACAAAAGGAACACCCTACGTGAGAATGCTTTTCATTGACTACAGCTCAGCGTTTAACACCATAGTGCCCTCAAAGCTCATCACTAAGGACCCTGGGACTAAACACCTCCCTCTGCAACTGGATCCTGGACTTCCTGACGGGTCGCCCCCTGGTGGTAGGGGTAGGTAATAACACATATGCCAAGCTGAGACTGACACAAAATTAAGGAAACTTTGACTATGTACAGACTCAGTGAGCAAAGCCTTGCTATTGAGAAAGGCCGTCGTAGGCAGACCTGGCTCTCAAGAGAATACATCATTACAACAATGTATATAGACATAATGACATTTGAAATGTCTTTATTCTTTTGGAACTTTTTGTGAGTGTAATGTTTACTGTTTCATTGTTTCTTTCGCGTTTGTTTATTTCACTTGCTTTGGCAATGTAAACATGTTTCCCATGACAATAAAGCCCCTTAAATTGAATTGAGAGACAGAGACAGAGAGAGAGAGAGAGAGAGAGAGAGAGACAGAGAGAGAGACTACTCCAGCGGACTCTCTGATGTTTATAGTTTAGACTACATGGGAGAGAACAGAAAGAAGCGCCTTAGCAGTAAAACATATAACGGTTGTGGGTAATTTAAACACAAACTATTGTTTCTTTAACGCTGATTTCTTTTAACGTGTTACACCTGCACTCCAAATGAGACACACATGTTTAGCCTGCTCCTATCACCAAGTTGGGATCCTTCGCTGAGTAATCAGCTTTGACATATTCAATGCATCAGCTTCTCCCAGATGCTTGGTATACAGTTTGCCATCAGAGTGAGTGCGTTGTGTCTGTATTACCTGTGTCTGCTTGCCGCCCGGACGCCGTTATGTGGCAACGCCTGGGTCTGACCGGAGTAGAGATTATACCGCTGCGGGTACGAAGCACCCCGAACTTCCCCGAACCATGTCAACACCCACAGGAAAAGAAACATAACTTGTCCCTCCATCCCTCCACAGGAAACAACAAAACCTAACTTTTAAGTTAAACTCGTAAATAATCCTCCCGTTTGTCAATTAACTTTTATTCCACACGAATAGCGGAGAAGTAAATTCCGATCAGCCGTGATGCACTGTCCCTCTCCAGAGTCGGGTAAGTCCATACTATCGACCCATAGCTAGGCTACAGCGGGATGTGAGACAGTATCTCCAACCCGTCTTCACTTCAACATCGATACTATAGTCCTCTGATTGATAGGACGTGTATTACTTTCAATGATGTCCAAAAGCAGCTGCTATTCACTTTATAAATCTTGTAAATGTGCTAAAACACTCCAAGGCGGATCTGTGAGCCTGCCGTTGTTTTCCCGACGTTCAAATAAGCTACAGTTCCCGATAAAAAGTTTAAGCTTTTAGTAATTGAGTAAAAAGTTATTGCGAAGCAAAGCTGCAAGGAAGGTGGCTTGAGTTTCAAGCGCAGCAGAATTGGAATGGCTTCGCCCCCCCCTGACCAATTCCCCTTCTCTCCTTCTTCCCTCCCTCCTTTATTACGTTGCCCGACCCCTCCCTAGGCTGCATATCCAGCACTTACGCACATTTTACACAGATCTAGGACCAGCTTAAACTCCCCAAATTCAGGTCAGCGGAAACTCTACATTGACATTAGATCAGTGCCTGGGAACAACTTGGGCTATTTCAACTCCCGAAAGAGAACGTCGTCTATATTTACTGTCACTTATCTGACCGCAGCACCGGTATACAGTATCTGCTCTTGGACAAACGGATGAGTGTTCTTGAAAAATAACTGAGGAGTTAGGTGTGTGTTTAGCTAAGGATGTCTTTGAAAACGTCTCTGTGCAAAAGAGACTGGGAAGTTGATTACATACACTTACTTTCCAGTTACAATCCTACTTTCTGGACAGAATGTATGTCCTCGTCTAAAGGACCATTGGGTTCCATGATAAGAGGTTAAAATCAAGTTCCTAAAAAAATGTAATAGTAGCATCACAAAAGTAGTGGCACAGACCACTAGGCCTAAGTCATTATAGATCACACAATATTTAGTGACTTCCAAATATTACCATTTAGAAACCTCTATTAAGTTCCTAATACACTCTTAGAAAAAAAGGTTCTGGATAGAACCAAAAAGGGTTAAATGCTTGCTTCATATATGGCAGCCCTAAAGATTATATATAGAATCAAAATTGGTTCAACATAGAACCCTATATCGAACTCAAGGGTTCTATATGGAACCAATTTTGGTTCAGTGAAGACGAACCCCTGGGGTTCTGATCAAAGAACCTGACAAAAAGGTTCTATATAGAACCTTTGGGCTGCCATATATGAAGCAAGCAATATAACCCTTTTTGGTTCTATCCAGAACCTTTTTTTCTAAGAGTGTAGCCTATTCTCTAAAATCCATTCATTCATGCATTTGTTAGACTTCATTACCGTTCAAATGATCAAGTCATTAGGGTCGGTGGCGATTTTAGCAAGTAAATCTTGGCGGGGCAACCCCCCCCCCCAAAAAGAATGATGCATGCCAGCAAAGCCACTACACAACTCAACAAAAAACAGTCCCAACAGCAGTTCCAACAGCTTACCACTGTTACACCTGGCTATCAGAGGAGCCTTGTCTGGCAGCGAAACAGTTCCTTCAGCCTCATTTACTGCCTTTTAAAACAACATAGCTGATATGGCTGACTTGCTTAAAAATGTGGTTTCAACTGACAGTTGAGATGTACAGACTATGGCATAAGGGGACAACAAGCGGATAAGAGGCAATCCGTAATTTCGATTAAGACATTAATGAGCAAGCTAGGACGGACGTTGTCAATATAACTATTTGTTCAGCACTTTTGAAATGTACAGCGTCAGAATTCAGAACATGGGCCATTCTTACCGTATTCTCCCTGTAAACCAAGTCAGAACCATAGGATAAATAAAGGGGGCATATAAGCAGACAATGAAAGCTCTTACAATATTCAATGATTACAATTCTCTAAAACAGGCTATAGGCTGTACTAAGTCAGAACAGTAGGCTAAATTATGAGTGGAAAAGGGACAAAATTATTAGGGTGAGGCATATGGGCTACTAACAGCTTACTACACAACATACACTTAGTATTACTTTCGTAGCTACAGTATACATATCTCCCTGGCATATTACATCATTTATGCAGCAGCATTCAAGCAGCATTTTCAAGCGTTCCCGACTTGGAATTCTTGTCTTCCCAGTCAGAGCTCATTATTTGTCTTCCCAGTCAGAGCTCAGTTCTGAGTATCCATTTGTTTTGAAGTGACAGAAGTCATGCTGGATTGACAGCATGGCCAATGTTGAAGGTTTATCCTTTTAAGCTTGGAAAAGAGACCCTTAAATGTTCATGTCCAATGGCCAATGAGCATAATTTCTCTTCATAATTTATTTTCATATGACAAGGATCGAAAAGGATTTGCCAATAGCTTGCTAGCTATGATTTTGAAAGTATGATGTTGACATGTACACTGCCGTTCAAAAGTTTGCGCTGTTCTGTGAAGGGAGTAGTACACAGCGTTGTACCAGATCTTCAGTTTCTTTTCAATTTCTCACATTGAATAGCCTTCATTTCTCAGAACAAGAATAGACTGACGAGTTTCAGAAGAAAGTGCTTTGTTTCTGGCCATTTTGAGCCTGTAATCAAACCCACAAATGCTGATGCTCCAGATACTCAACTAGTCTAAAGAAGGTCAGTTTTATTGCTTCTTTAATCACCACAACAGTTTTCAGCTGTGCTAACATAATTGCAAAAGGGTTTTCTAATGATCAATCAGCCTTTTAAAATGATAAACTTGGATTAGCTAACACAACGTGCCATTGGAACACAGGAGTGATGATTGCTGATAATGTGCCTCTGTACGCCTATGTAGATATTCCATAAAAAATCTGCCGTTTCCAGCTACAATAGTCATTTACAACATTAACAATGTCTACACTGTATTTCTGATCAATTTGATGTTATTTTAATGGACAGAAAATTAGCTTTTCCTTCAAAAACAAGGAAATGTTTAAGTGACCCCAAACTTTTGAACGGTAGTGTATGTTGACATCAGTCCAATCAAAGCTACTGTAGATATAACATGATTTAATGTAATTTTATCTGTGGCCAATGATCTTGAGCCTTCTTGGATGGGCACTTCTAATGTAACTCTATGGCAGCACCCAATGGGCTTCAATTTTTGAGCTCTACCCTTAGATTCGGCAGTGACGTACTGTCCCCATGAGTGAAAGAACACTGAGCCAATCGCGGCGCAACTAGAGAACATTACCAATCCCTACGCTTCGTATTTTCCACTGGCTGCCCCACCACCACAGAAAGCACTGAGCTAGGCTGCAACACCTGCGTTTTGGAGCTGCCTTACTCAAGAAAGAAAAAAAGAGAGCATGTTTGTATGCAGCTTTATTATTATTACATTTTTTTACATTGTTTGCAAACTGATATGTGACACGTATGAATGATAAAATAACATGCAAAACAAGCTGACGGGTCGCCACTGATTAGGGTAATCCAGATAAATCCACATTCATTCATTTTGTGGAGTTTAATTTTATGACTCAACGCAACCTCCAAGGCAAATGGAGACATTTGCCATAACTGCAGGCAACATAAATTACGGAGTGTGTTGCCCTTTTAATTATGGAGTGTGGTGCCATCTGTAGATTATGGTGTGTTTCCGTTTGAATAACTATTCATGAGGGAATGTGGTAATAAGTAATGTGTTGCTCAGTACTCTTGTCTGTGTAGCTGTGCCTGTCATCAGAACACTTCCCCAGGATGTCCTCTTCTCCACTAAATTCAAAGCTCCTTAACTAACTCTCAGGATGTCCTCCTCTCCACTCCTCTCCATTCAAAGCTCCCTAACTAACTCTCAGGATGTCCTCCTCTCCACTCCTCTCCATTCAAAGCTCCCTAACTAACTCTCAGGATGTCCTCCTCTCCACTCCTCTCCATTCAGAGCTCCCTAACTAACTCTCAGGATGTCCTCCACTCCTCTCCTCTCCACTCAGAGCTCCCTAACTAACTCTCAGGATGTCCTACTCTCCACTCCTCTCCATTCAGAGCTCCCTAACTAACTCCCAGGATGTCCTCCTCTCCTCTCCATTCAAAGCTCCCTAACTAACTCCCAGGATGTCCTCCTCTCCCCTCCTCTCCTCTCCATTCAGAGCTCCATAACTAACTCCCAGGATGTCCTCCTCCTCTCCATTTAAAGCTCCCTAACTAACTCCCAGGATGTCCTCCTCTCCACTCCTCTCCTCTCAATGACTGTCCGGTAAAATGGTCAGGTGCAGCAAAGAAGGACCTAGTAAATCTGCAGCTTGCTCAAAACAGAGCAGCACGCCTTGCGCTTAACCGCACATACAGAACTAACACCAACAACATGCCAGTCTTCCTGGTTGAGTGTTGAAAAGAGGTTGAACTGCTTCTCTTCTTCTGAGAAATATTACTGTGACAAATCCCATATTGTTTTTATAATCAAATAAATCACAGGCAGCCAATACATACCCCACAAGATATGCCACCAGGGGTCTCTTCACAGTCCCCAAGTACAAAGCTAAATCAAGGCAATGCACACTGTTATACAGAGCCATGATCGCATGGAATTCCCTTCCATCTCCAATTAAAAACGAACTAAAAAACAACTCATGGAACGGCGGGGACTGTGAGGGGACACACAAACACATGCACACAAAGACACACTATATATCACACATTATTTTTTAGTTGTAATGTTTGTATTATGTTTTAGTTGTATTGTTCGTACATCATTGTATTTTACATTTGTGTGACTGTTCTTGTCTAGTATTGTAACAGTGTTTTGTTACTTGTCATGTTTAGTGTTTTTTTGTGGACCCCAGGGAGAGTAGCTGCTGCTTCTACAAAAGCTAATGGGGATTCAAATAAACAAACAAATAGGAATGTCATACATTTCTTATTAATTTAAAGGAATCCAAACCTCCTCCTCTCTTCCCCCATTCTGACAGAAGTTGTTAGAATATTAGGCAGAGGGGTATGTGTACGTTTCTGCATGTGTGTTTGGGTTTTGGAGGATTCCGTCCATAGATTGAGAGATCACAAGCTCATATTAACAGTGTACGCTACCATGCAATCAGTGCTGTATAGTACTATCAAGTTCATAATAAAGGGATACTTTGGGATTTTGGCAATGATGTCCTTTATCTACTTCCCCAGAGTCAGATCAACTCATTGATACCTTGTTTATGTCTCTGTGTCCAGTATGAAGGAAGTTAGAGGTAGTTTCCCCAGCCAATGCTAACTTAGGTTAGCGCAATGACTGGAAGTCTATGAGTATCTGCTAGCATACTACCATGCGATCAGTGCTGTGTAGTACATTAGAGGAGGGTTTTCCAAACTTGGTCCTGCCCCCCCCCCACTAACCCTAGCACTACACACTACACAGCTGATTCAAATAACCAGCTCATCATCTCAGCTTTGATGATTTGTATCAGCTGTGTAGTGCTAGTGCAAAAAAACAAAACGTGCCTGGGACCAGGTTTGGGAATCCCTGAATCAGAGCTCTACCATGTGATCACTGCTGTGTGGTACCAGTAGGTTCTGCTATCTTATCATAGGAAAAGGCTTCAAGACGTGTCACTCAACTGAGACTGCTCTTCTCTGTGTCACGGTGGCACTCCGCACTGCCAAAGCTGACTCTCTCTCCTCTGTTCTCATCCTCCTAGATCTATCCGCTGCCTTCAACACCATGAACCATCAGATCCTACTCTCCACCCTCTCAGGGCTGGACGTCTCAGTCTCTGCATCCTACCTGGCAGGCCACTCCTACCAGGTGACGTGGAGAGGATCTGTGTCTGCACCACGTACTCTCACTACTGGTGTCCCTCAGGGCTCGGTTCTAGGCCCTCTCCTCTTCTCTCTATACACCAAGTCACTCGGCTCCATCATATCCTCACATGGTCTCTCCTGTCGTTGCTATGCGGATGACACACAACTACTTCTCTTCTTCCCCCCTTCTGACACACAGGTTGCGTCATGCATCTCTGCGTGCCTGGCAGATATCTCAGCTTGGAGGTCGGCCCACCACCTCAAGCTCAACCTCAACAAGACGGAGCTGCTCTTCCTCCAGGGGAAGGCCTGCCCACTCAAAGACCTCTCCATCACGGTTGACAACTCCACTGTGTCCCACTCCCGGAGTGCAATCACCCTGGACAACACCCTGTCGTGCTCTGCAAACATCAAAACAGTGACTCACTCCTGCAGGTTCATGCTCTACAACATCCGTAGAGTACCACCCTACCTCAGACAGGAAGTGGTACCTGTCCTAATCCAGGCACTTGACATTTTTATATTTTATTAGGATCCCCATTTGCTGTTGCAAAAGCAGCAGCTACTGTTCCTGGGGTCCACACAAAACCTAAAACATGACCTAACAAGAACAGTTCAATGACAGTACTACATACAGAACTACATGTCATCTCCCATCTGGACAACTGCAACTCACTGTTGGCTGGGCTACCCCGCTTGAGCCATCAAACCCCTGCAACTTATCCCTGCAGCCCACCTGGTGTTCAACCTTCCCATGTTCTCCCATGTCACCCTGCTCCTCGGTACACTCCACTGGCTTCCAGTCCAAGCTCGCATCCACTACAAGACCATGGTGCTTGCCTACGGATCAGCCCCTCCCTACCTTAAGGCTATGCTCAAAACCCACACCCCAACCTGAGCACTGCTTTCTGCCACCTCTGGTCTCTTGGCCCTCCCACCCCTCTTACGCAAGGGCAGCTCGCGCTCAGCCCAGTCAAAGGGCTTCTCTGTCCTTGCACCACAAAGGTAGAACCAGCTTCCCCCTGAAGTTAGGACAGCAGAGTCCCTGCCCATCTTCTGAAAACATCTGAAACCCTACCTCTTAAATAATCCCACAGCACCCACCCCCACCCACCCCATATAAAACAAAAGCTTTTTTGTGAACTAACACTCACACTTGAGTTTTTCTTCCCACCTTACTAGCTCTGACTTTGCTGATAGCTGCTTCATTGAGGAAAATGATACTTACCATGACTGTGATATGTGGTTGTCCCACCTAGCTATCTTAAGATTAATGCACTAACTGTAAGTTGCTCTGGATAAGAGAGTCTGAAATGACTGTCATGTCAAACATGTCAAATTAATAGAACACACTGGATAGGTCAGTACATTTGTAACATCTATATTGTATTTTATAGATTGCATTATATTTGATGTTATTATTAACATAACATTTGGTAGCACTTTAAATTAGAACTAGTTTCCATCTTTATTTTTATTCCGTTCTGTAAAATGTTAAACTTAAATTAATGTACAGGTACCCACATGTAGTGTTATCCTTATTGATATAGAGATACATTTACAACAAAGTTGTAACATTGATAGCAGTTACAAATGCTAAAACACACCACACACTGAGTCTTGTGTATGAAGAATCAAAGGTGAGAGACCAGCCCTATGTGGCTTCTGCCAGTCACTCAGCTGTTTGTTTCCTTAGTAATCTCACCAGGGCCATTTTGTAAATATCCCGCCCCGCCACACCCCACCCTCTCTCCTCTCCCTTGTGCACACCAGCTGCGAGGGGGGACGAGACACACGTGGAGCACGATCACTGCCACACAAAACAATAGCTGTGTTAACAATACAATTAGGGTGTTCCCCTCAGACCCCCACTACCACCACCAAACACCAGGCACCAACCAGAACCTCCGTATTCCTCTCTCTCTCTATCTCTCTGCCCAGAGAGGAGACCCTTTCATGGGCTGCTGACATCTGGGTTTCCCTGCTCCCTGCAGATATGCACCAGAGAGCCAGGGGTGGGAGGGGAAAGAGAGAGGGGGAGAGAGAGAGGAGAAAGAAGGAAGAGGGAGGCAGCAGAGAGAGAGAGCGAGAGATGGAGAGAGGGAGAAAGAGAGGCAGAGAGAGAGGCAGAGAGAGATGGTGAGAAAGAGAGGCAGGCAGAGGGAGAGATGGACGGAGAGAGAGCGATGGAGAGACAGAAAGAGAGTGAGAGAGTGAGGCAGAGAGAGATGGAGAGAGAAGGAAATGAGGGAGGCAGGCAGAGAGAGGCAGAGAGAGAGAGAGTGATGTAGAGAAACAGAGAGAGAGAGAAGGAAAAGAGAGAGGCAGGCAGCGAGAGATGTAGAGAGAGAGCGATGTAGAGAGAGAGATGGAGAGGCAGAGAGAGAAGGAAAAGAGGGAGGCAGGCAGAGAGAGAGAGAGAGCGGGATGGAGGGGTGTGCCCACATCTGAACAATCCTTCTTTTATACATCCACTACATCATCATTTTGGAACCAGGCCTCACACCAGAAACACAGTTCACACCCGACCACAACCAGCGGCAATTGGTTTGTGTGACTACCGTGTGTGTGCGTCTTTGTGTGTGTGTGCACTCTCCAACACTGAAATTAATAGTTTTGGGAAAACACATTCTCAAACTATTTCTACGAGAGTGCGATGGGATGCCAAGCCTGTGGAGTGTTCTGTGGAGACCCCAGTTTGATTGTTGAGCAGGGAAACATAACCAGATTGTTGGGTCACCAGACTACTACTAAGTACTCTATACTACATAACCAAGGCCTTCGCTTGGCCGTGTGAGTTTGTATTCGTCGTTTACGGTTAGATCGTATTCCTGTGGTTCTCCACACAGTTGGTCACCATGACCCCAACTCAAATCGTTAGCATTGGAACAGATACAAAATGAAAGTCAAAACGGTTTTATACAGGGGACTATGGAGTGGCCGTGGCCTGTGACAGCGAGCTTTACTAAGGTACTATGCTCCCCATCTAAACTGGTACGTATGGGAGCTCTGTTTCGACATGAATCCAATGCATGTCTCAGGTTTCTAGTAAGTGTGTTTGTTTGATTTGGTACCATGGGAACAATCACCAAGGATATTTTTAAATAATAGATGTCCACAACACGTCAGCGCTTTAACAAGCCCACCATTCTCAAGCCTATCAAATCTACTTCCTCCACTTTAGGAGAAGTGGTCAGGCAGCAGAAATCCCCTTTCCTCAGTCATGACCTCCTCAGACACCATGTGATTAATCTTAGGTTGACAGGACTAATAGTGTTCTGTTCGGTTCAAGGTCGGTCATAGGTTATATCAAGCAAAAACGGTGATTGCAGTGACCTACATGTCTAGTAGGTCAAGACTATATTAGAGCAGTAAATTACACACAGCGTACGTTTCTGTAGTTCATTGTGCAGTATCACAATACTCTCGGCTGGTTTTCAGTGCAGTTCATTAGAGCACTTTCGTTTTTATCATTTTATAATCATTTTCTAAATGTTCACCATCGTCATCATCGCCATCACCACCATCACTAAAACCATCATTATCATCACCACCACCAGTGTTAATATTGCAGATAGTTTGAGGGTTCTATCAATGTAACTGTCCGCACCCCCTCCCCTAATTGGAGGAAAGTAATGGACAACATGGGGCGGCAGGTTAGCCTAGTGGTTAGAGCGTTGGACTAGTAACCGAAAGAGAAACAGAGATATAACCGTTCAGAACGTTGGTGAAACATCACTGGAGGGTTGAAAAAACATTTGGCAATTAGAAATCAAAACTGGGAGGTTTTAGTGTTCTATTCAGTCACGGGGAGGTTTTAGTGTTCTATTCAGTCAGAGCTCCCATACGTACCAGTTTAGATGGGGAGCATAGTACCTGTTCCTAGGCCGTCATTGAAAATAAGAATTTGTTATTAACTGACATGCCGAGTAAAATAAACAACAGCACTTAGGTTTCTACTCCCAGCTTATACATACTATATATTTGTTTATGGACACAGTATATTTGACATTAGTTACCTTTCTTTATTTGTTTGTTGGTCCCATTCTTCAGCTCCCCTCAACCCTTAATATCGATCTCTGAAAACCATCCAGTTTTGATTTCTATTTGCCAAATGTTTTTTCAACCCTCCCGTGATGTTTCACGAACGTTCTGAACGGTTATATTCTCATAGTTTCTACAGATGGTGAATTAAAGATGCTTTTTTTCAGTAATATTATATTATTGATCGATTGACTATGACTTTTCAAATCAGTGCTATTTGCAGAGTTAGCTCCAGATAAATGTTGCAAGTCTTCAGCAATTCCTGAACCTGCAACAAAAACAAGCTACATATCGGCAGAACCAAAACAAGTGATCTAATGATTAAGCACCTGTTATTTGTTGTCATTCACAGCTCCATGACTGACTAGAACACTACAACCTCCCCGTGACTGACTAGAACACTAATCCCTTCCTGTGACTGACTAGAACACTAAAACCTCCCCGTGCCTGACTAGAACACTAATCCCTCCCTGTGACTGACTAGAACACTAAAACCTCCCCGTGACTGACTAGAACACTAAAACCTCCCCGTGACTGACTAGAACACTAAAACCTCCCCGTGACTGACTAGAACACTAATCCCTCCCCGTGACTGAATAGAACACTAATCCCTCCCCGTGACTGACTAGAACACTAATCCCTCCCCGTGACTGAATAGAACACTAATCCCTCCCTGTGACTGACTAGAACACTACAACCTCCCAGTGACTGAATAGAACACTAAAACCTTACCAAACCTGTTCACACTATATTGTACCACTATGGACTCAGCTGCTGTTCAAGAAGCCTGACTAACCTAACCTAACCTATTCTAACATAATCTAGCCTAACCTAAACTACACTAACCTAGCCTAACCTAGCCTATCTTAACCTATTCTAACATAGTCTAGCCTAACCTAAACTACACTAACCTAGCCTAACCTAATCTAGCCTAACCTATTCTATCCTAATCTAGCCTAACCTAATCTAACTCGCACAACACACAGTGACACTAGGGATGTATTTCTATGGAGAAGATCCTCATGGAATGATCCCACATGATTTCAATCAAAAGTCCCAAATGACTGATTCCCAAAACAAATATGTCAAGTTGTCCTTTACAGAGATGGGACAGGGACACACACACACAGAAGTCCAGGGATGACGTTGACCTCCGTTGACCTCCGCCCGGCAGCTGCAGCCAAACATTCCCCCGAATCCTGACTGGAGCATGGACCTGGAAAACTGTCCCTCCCTGGGAAACTGTCCCTCCCTGGGAAACTGTCCCTCCCTGGAAAACTGTCCCTCCCTGGAAAACTGTCCCTCCCTGGAACACTGTCCCTCCCTGGAACATTGTCCCTCCCTGGAACACTGTCCCTGGCCTCTTCCTTCAGAGCTGACGATAGCAATCAGCTGGACATTGTGTGTGTGTGTGTGTGTGTGTGTGTGTGGTTGTGTGTAAGGGGAAAGCCAAGGGGCTGTGGTAATTTTATAACACATGAGGCTCCTCTCCTGTGCAGCATAATTTCCCCCTCCCTCTGTTTTAGTTGTTGTTGAGTCGTTATTAACGGAAACGCAAGCTGAGACCACCCACAAGTCCTAATGAAGAATAACCGTTGTTTTATAATCTGGCTCTTAAACACTGGCTACACAGTTAAAAGTGTGTCACTTCTATCCATCTCACATTCCACTGGGTTGGGCCCTAGGTCATATACACTGGGTTGGACCTTAGGTAATATACAGAGTGGGATACACAATGCTAGTCACATATTACAGTCAGTAAAACATAAACGCAATGATCTGATGAACACTGATCTGATGGTAAATGATCTGATGGTAACTGATCTGATGGTAACTGATCTGATGGTAACTGATCTGATGGTAACTGATCTGATGTTGACTGATCCGATGATGACTGATCTGATGGTGACTGATCTGACGGTAACTGACCTGATGATAATTGATCCGATGATGACTGATCTGATGGTAACTGATCCGATGATGACTGATCTGATGATAACTGATCCGATGATGACTGATCTGATGGTAACTTATCTGATGGTAAATGATCTGATGGTAACTGATTTGATGGTACCTGATTTGATGGTAACTGATCTGATGGTAACTGATTTGATGGTAACTGATCTGATGGTAAATGATCTGATGGTAAATGATCTGATGGTAACTGATTTGATGGTAACTGATCTGATGGTAACTGATCTGATGGTAACTGATCTGATGGTACCTGATTTGATGGTAACTGATCTGATGGTAACTGATTTGATGGTACCTGATTTGATGGTAACTGATCTGATGGTAACTGATTTGATGATAACTAAAGATAAAGACTTTTATCGTTCTCTATCACTGATCAAATGCCAAACCATTTCAAGTGGAACATTTCTAGGAAGTGTATACACGTATGTTTTCTTTTCTTTTACTGTCCTGTAACTTGTGGAATGTTTATTGTGGAATGTTTAAAAGGGGGGTCAAGGACCCTAACGCCCCATAGAGGCCCTCACTTGACCTCATGACCCCACCTAGTCTGAGGTCAGGGGTCAGAGGTCCCTACCTCAGAGACTACAAGTTAACAGTAGAGCAGCGTTGTGTTCTGTTATTCTTATGTTTTTATATTGATTTGTATTGTTATTATGTAATAATTATTATGTAATAATAATAATAATTGCTGTAAAGAAATGATAGAGCCCAGGATTCAAACAAACCACAATGCACCAAACGACATCGCACTGCACTTGACTTTTAAAGGTAATTCATGTTTGATGTTCGACAGCTGCAGCATTTATTGTGAGTGTGACCTGCACCAACGTCAGAGAAATGGCCTTTGTTTGAATCCCGGTCTGTTTGAGTCCCAGCCAGAGAGAAGTCTCATTACCCTGGATCTGGAATTAATCAATTTTTTCCTTCTCAGGTGATGCTCAGAGTGGACTTTTTCCTCAGTCATTGTAGCCCTTTTCTGTTCGCTAATATTTTACAAATTGCATATCCCTCTGAGTGAAGCAGAGCCGTTGGAGGAATGCAGCTCTCTCTCTTCGACAGAAGGAGAGAAACAGGAGAAAAGCAAGATTATGGGAAGGGGTTTCCTACTGTAGCTGTAGAGCACCAGGCCCTGTGACCACCAAAACACCTCCACCCACCACCCAATCCCATGTTATGACTGCACCTTTCATTGAGGTGTACATATCACAGTCAAAATAAAGAGAGCGGGTGGAGGGAGGAGAAAGGAGAGAAAGAGAGCGTGTGAAAGAGGGAGGAGAAAGGAGAGAACGAGAGAGGGTGATGGAGGGAGGAGAAGGAGAGAAAGAGAGAGGGAACGAGTGTGTCCTGATGATAACCTGCAGATGTGAGCAGCGAAAAAAAGAATCTGTGAAACCACAGTGTTGAAAAAAATCTCTCTCTCTCTCTCTCTCTCTCTCTCTCTCTCTCTCTCTCTCTCTCTCTCTCACTCTCTCTATCTCTCTCTCTCTCTCTCTCTCTTTGTTTGGGTGGGTTGGTGTCAGGGCCAAGGGGTAGGGGGTGTAGGCATTAGGATATGGGTTGGGTCTCTTCTCCATGTTTGTGTAGGTGTGTTCTGTTGTTATCCTCTGGTTGGCTAACACATTACAAGACTCCCCTTTAGGGCTGATTTATAACACATTACAAGGCTCCCCTCCAGGGCTGATTTATACCACATTACAAGGCTCCCCTCCAGGGCTGATTTATAACACATTACAAGGCTCCCCTTTAGGGCTGATTTATAACACATTACAAGGCTCCCCTCTAGCAGATGAAAGAAGGAGAAGTGAGTAGCAGTTACCATGGTAGCGAGCAGCATCTACCATGGTAGTGAGTAGCAGTTACCATGGTAGCGAGCAGCATCTACCATGGTAGCGAGCAATAGTGGCCATGGTAGTGAGCAGTAGTTACCATGGTAGTTGTCACGTGTGCTCCCTCTCAGGCCTCTAGGTTACTAGGCTGCTCGTTAGGGCGCACACCGGTCACCAGCGTTACGCACATAATGACACCCACCTGGACTCCATCACCTCCTTCATTACCTGCCCTTTTATATGTCACTACCTTTGGTTTCATCCCCAGTCATCATTAATTCTGTGTCATGTTAATGCGTTGTTTCTTGTTTTGTTCGTTTATTTAATAAATGTATTCACTCCATGAACTTGCTTCCCGACTCTCACCGTACATCGTTACAGTAGTGAGCAGCAGTGACCATAGTATTAAATTGCAGTGACCATAGTATTGAGCAGCAGTGACCATAGTATTAAACTGCAGTGACCATAGTATTGAGCAGCAGTGACCATAGTATTAAACTGCAGTGACCATGGTATTGAGCAGCAGTGACCATAGTATTAAACTGCAGTGACCATAGTATTGAGCAGCAGTGACCATGGTATTGAGCAGCAGTAACCATAGTATTGAGCAGCAGTGACCATAGTTTTGAGCAGCAGTGACCATAGTATTGAGCAGCAGTGACCATAGTATTAAACTGCAGTGACCATAGTATTGAGCAGCAGTGACCATAGTATTAAACTGCAGTGACCATAGTATTAAACTGCAGTGACCATAGTATTAAACTGCAGTGACCATGGTATTGAGCAGCAGTGACCATAGTATTAAACTGCAGTGACCATAGTATTGAGCAGCAGTGACCATAGTATTAAACTGCAGTGACCATGGTATTGAGCAGCAGTGACCATAGTATTAAACTGCAGTGACCATAGTATTAAACTGCAGTGACCATAGTATTAAACTGCAGTGACCATGGTATTGAGCAGCAGTGACCATAGTATTAAACTGCAGTGACCATAATATTGAGCAGCAGTGACCATAGTACCAAACTGCAGTGACCATAGTATTGAGCAGCAGTGACCATGGTATTGAGCAGCAGTGACCATAGTATTGAGCAGCAGTGACCATAGTATTGAGCAGCAGTAACCATGGTATTGAGCAGCCGTGACCATAGTATTAAACTGCAGTGACCATAGTATTAAACTGCAGTGACCATGGTATTGAGCAGCACTGACCATAGTATTAAACTGCAGTGGCAATAGTATTGAGCAGCAGTGACCATAGTATTAAACTGCAGTGACCATGGTATTGAGCAGCAGTGACCATAGTATTAAACTGCAGTGACCATAGTATTGAGCAGCAGTGACCATAGTATTGACCAGCAGTGACCATGGTATTGAGCAGCAGTGACCATAGTATTAAACTGCAGTGACCATAGTATTAAACTGCAGTGACCATGGTATTGAGCAGCAGTGACCATAGTATTAAACTGCAGTGACCATAATATTGAGCAGCAGTGACCATAGTATTAAACTGCAGTGACCATAGTATTGAGCAGCAGTGACCATGGTATTGAGCAGCAGTGACCATAGTATTAAACTGCAGTGACCATAGTATTGAGCAGCAGTGACCATAGTATTGAGCAGCAGTGACCATAGTATTAAACTGCAGTGACCATGGTATTGAGCAGCAGTGACGATGGTATTGAGCAGCAGTGACCATAGTATTGAACTGCAGTGACCATAGTATTGAGCAGCAGTGACCATAGTATTAAACTGCAGTGACCATAGTATTGAGCAGCAGTGACCATAGTATTAAACTGCAGTGACCATAGTATTGAGCAGCAGTGACCATAGTATTAAACTGCAGTGACCATAGTATTGAGCAGCAGTGACCATAGTATTAAACTGCAGTGACCATGGTATTGAGCAGCAGTGACCATAGTATTAAACTGCAGTGACCATAGTATTGAGCAGCAGTGACCATGGTATTGAGCAGCAGTAACCATAGTATTGAGCAGCAGTGACCATAGTTTTGAGCAGCAGTGACCATAGTATTGAGCAGCAGTGACCATAGTATTAAACTGCAGTGACCATAGTATTGAGCAGCAGTGACCATAGTATTAAACTGCAGTGACCATAGTATTAAACTGCAGTGACCATAGTATTAAACTGCAGTGACCATGGTATTGAGCAGCAGTGACCATAGTATTAAACTGCAGTGACCATAGTATTGAGCAGCAGTGACCATAGTATTAAACTGCAGTGACCATGGTATTGAGCAGCAGTGACCATAGTATTAAACTGCAGTGACCATAGTATTAAACTGCAGTGACCATAGTATTAAACTGCAGTGACCATGGTATTGAGCAGCAGTGACCATAGTATTAAACTGCAGTGACCATAATATTGAGCAGCAGTGACCATAGTACCAAACTGCAGTGACCATAGTATTGAGCAGCAGTGACCATGGTATTGAGCAGCAGTGACCATAGTATTGAGCAGCAGTGACCATAGTATTGAGCAGCAGTAACCATGGTATTGAGCAGCCGTGACCATAGTATTAAACTGCAGTGACCATAGTATTAAACTGCAGTGACCATGGTATTGAGCAGCACTGACCATAGTATTAAACTGCAGTGGCAATAGTATTGAGCAGCAGTGACCATAGTATTAAACTGTAGTGACCATGGTATTGAGCAGCAGTGACCATAGTATTAAACTGCAGTGACCATAGTATTGAGCAGCAGTGACCATAGTATTGACCAGCAGTGACCATGGTATTGAGCAGCAGTGACCATAGTATTAAACTGCAGTGACCATAGTATTAAACTGCAGTGACCATGGTATTGAGCAGCAGTGACCATAGTATTAAACTGCAGTGACCATAATATTGAGCAGCAGTGACCATAGTATTAAACTGCAGTGACCATAGTATTGAGCAGCAGTGACCATGGTATTGAGCAGCAGTGACCATAGTATTAAACTGCAGTGACCATAGTATTGAGCAGCAGTGACCATAGTATTGAGCAGCAGTGACCATAGTATTAAACTGCAGTGACCATGGTATTGAGCAGCAGTGACGATGGTATTGAGCAGCAGTGACCATAGTATTGAACTGCAGTGACCATAGTATTGAGCAGCAGTGACCATAGTATTAAACTGCAGTGACCATAGTATTGAGCAGCAGTGACCATAGTATTAAACTGCAGTGACCATAGTATTGAGCAGCAGTGACCATAGTATTGAGCAGCAGTGACCATAGTATTAAACTGCAGTGACCATGGTATTGAGCAGCTGTGACGATGGTATTGAGCAGCAGTGACCATAGTATTGAACTGCAGTGACCATAGTATTGAGCAGCAGTGACCATAGTATTAAACTGCAGTGACCATAGTATTGAGCAGCATTGACCATAGTATTAAACTGCAGTGACCATAGTATTGAGCAGCAGTGACCATAGTATTAAACTGACTGGCCCCTGTTAAACAATCAATGTCAGTTGTTAGCTCCATGGAATTCGCCTGTCAGGAATTCCTTAACTCTTTGAATGTTTTTTTTCTGAAAGAGGAATGTGTTATTTTTAGACAGTTTGTAATCTCTGTAGTATTGAGCAGCAGTGACCATGGTATTGAGCAGCAGTGACCATGGTATTGAGCAGCAGTGACCATGGTATTGAGCAGCAGTGACCATACTATTGAGCAGCAGTGACCATAGTATTGAGCAGCAGTGACCATAGTATTAAACTGCAGTGACCATGGTATTGAGCAGCAGTGACGATGGTATTGAGCAGCAGTGACCATAGTATTAAACTGCAGTGACCATGGTATTGAGCAGCAGTGACCATAGTATTAAACTGCAGTGACCATAGTATTGAGCAGCAGTGACCATAGTATTAAACTGCAGTGACCATAGTATTAAACTGCAGTGACCATGGTATTGAGCAGCAGTGACCATAGTATTAAACTGCAGTGACCATAGTATTGAGCAGCAGTGACCATAGTATTGAGCAGCAGTGACCATAGTATTGACCAGCAGTGACCATGGTATTGAGCAGTCGTGACCATAGTATTAAACTGCAGTGACCATAGTATTAAACTGCAGTGACCATAGTATTACACTGCAGTGACCATGGTATTGAGCAGCAGTGACCATAGTATTAAACTGCAGTGACCATAGTATTGAGCAGCAGTGACCATAGTATTAAACTGCAGTGACCATGGTATTGAGCAGAAGTGACCATAGTATTAAACTGCAGTGACCATAGTATTGAGCAGCAGTGACCATAGTATTAAACTGCAGTGACCATGGTATTGAGCAGCAGTGACCATAGTATTAAACTGCATTGACCATAGTATTGAGCAGCAGTGACCATGGTATTGAGCAGCAGTAACCATAGTATTGAGCAGCAGTGACCATAGTTTTGAGCAGCAGTGACCATAGTATTGAGCAGCAGTGACCATCGTATTAAACTGCAGTGACCATAGTATTTAGCAGCAGTGACCATAGTATTAAACTGCAGTGACCATAGTATTGAGCAGCAGTGACCATAGTATTAAACTGCAGTGACCATGGTATTGAGCAGAAGTGACCATAGTATTAAACTGCAGTGACCATGGTATTGAGCAGCAGTGACCATAGTATTAAACTGCAGTGACCATGGTATTGAGCAGCAGTGACCATAGTATTAAACTGCAGTGACCATAGTATTGAGCAGCAGTGACCATAGTATTAAACTGCAGTGACCATAGTATTGAGCAGCAGTGACCATAGTATTAAACTGCAGTGACCATGGTATTGAGCAGCAGTGACCATAGTATTAAACTGCATTGACCATAGTATTGAGCAGCAGTGACCATGGTATTGAGCAGCAGTAACCATAGTATTGAGCAGCAGTGACCATAGTTTTGAGCAGCAGTGACCATAGTATTGAGCAGCAGTGACCATCGTATTAAACTGCAGTGACCATAGTATTAAACTGCAGTGACCATAGTATTAAACTGCAGTGACCATAGTATTAAACTGCAGTGACCATGGTATTGAGCAGCAGTGACCATAGTATTAAACTGCAGTGACCATAGTATTGAGCAGCAGTGACCATAGTATTAAACTGCAGTGACCATAGTATTGAGCAGCAGTGACCATAGTATTAAACTGCAGTGACCATGGTATTGAGCAGAAGTGACCATAGTATTAAACTGCAGTGACCATAGTATTGAGCAGCAGTGACCATAGTATTAAACTGCAGTGACCATGGTATTGAGCAGCAGTGACCATAGTATTAAACTGCAGTGACCATAGTATTGAGCAGCAGTGACCATGGTATTGAGCAGCAGTAACCATAGTATTGAGCAGCAGTGACCATAGTTTTGAGCAGCAGTGACCATAGTATTGAGCAGCAGTGACCATAGTATTAAACTGCAGTGACCATAGTATTGAGCAGCAGTGACCATAGTATTAAACTGCAGTGACCATAGTATTAAACTGCAGTGACCATAGTATTAAACTGCAGTGACCATGGTATTGAGCAGCAGTGACCATAGTATTAAACTGCAGTGACCATAGTATTGAGCAGCAGTGACCATAGTATTAAACTGCAGTGACCATGGTATTGAGCAGCAGTGACCATAGTATTAAACTGCAGTGACCATAGTATTGAGCAGCAGTGACCATGGTATTGAGCAGCAGTGACCATAGTATTGAGCAGCAGTAACCATAGTATTGAGCAGCAGTGACCATAGTATTGAACTGCAGTGACCATAGTATTGAGCAGCAGTGACCATAGTATTAAACTGCAGTGACCATGGTATTGAGCAGCAGTGACCATAGTATTAAACTGCATTGACCATAGTATTGAGCAGCAGTGACCATGGTATTGAGCAGCAGTAACCATAGTATTGAGCAGCAGTGACCATAGTTTTGAGCAGCAGTGACCATAGTATTGAGCAGCAGTGACCATCGTATTAAACTGCAGTGACCATAGTATTTAGCAGCAGTGACCATAGTATTAAACTGCAGTGACCATAGTATTGAGCAGCAGTGACCATAGTATTAAACTGCAGTGACCATGGTATTGAGCAGAAGTGACCATAGTATTAAACTGCAGTGACCATAGTATTGAGCAGCAGTGACCATAGTATTAAACTGCAGTGACCATGGTATTGAGCAGCAGTGACCATAGTATTAAACTGCAGTGACCATAGTATTGAGCAGCAGTGACCATGGTATTGAGCAGCAGTAACCATAGTATTGAGCAGCAGTGACCATAGTTTTGAGCAGCAGTGACCATAGTATTGAGCAGCAGTGACCATAGTATTAAACTGCAGTGACCATAGTATTGAGCAGCAGTGACCATAGTATTAAACTGCAGTGACCATAGTATTAAACTGCAGTGACCATAGTATTAAACTGCAGTGACCATGGTATTGAGCAGCAGTGACCATAGTATTAAACTGCAGTGACCATAGTATTGAGCAGCAGTGACCATAGTATTAAACTGCAGTGACCATGGTATTGAGCAGCAGTGACCATAGTATTAAACTGCAGTGACCATAGTATTGAGCAGCAGTGACCATGGTATTGAGCAGCAGTGACCATAGTATTAAACTGCAGTGACCATGGTATTGAGCAGCTGTGACGATGGTATTGAGCAGCAGTGACCATAGTATTGAACTGCAGTGACCATAGTATTGAGCAGCAGTGACCATAGTATTAAACTGCAGTGACCATAGTATTGAGCAGCATTGACCATAGTATTAAACTGCAGTGACCATAGTATTGAGCAGCAGTGACCATAGTATTAAACTGACTGGCCCCTGTTAAACAATCAATGTCAGTTGTTAGCTCCATGGAATTCGCCTGTCAGGAATTCCTTAACTCTTTGAATGTTTTTTTTTTCTGAAAGAGGAATGTGTTATTTTTAGACAGTTTGTAATCTCTGTAGTATTGAGCAGCAGTGACCATGGTATTGAGCAGCAGTGACCATGGTATTGAGCAGCAGTGACCATGGTATTGAGCAGCAGTGACCATACTATTGAGCAGCAGTGACCATAGTATTGAGCAGCAGTGACCATAGTATTAAACTGCAGTGACCATGGTATTGAGCAGCAGTGACGATGGTATTGAGCAGCAGTGACCATAGTATTAAACTGCAGTGACCATGGTATTGAGCAGCAGTGACCATAGTATTAAACTGCAGTGACCATAGTATTGAGCAGCAGTGACCATAGTATTAAACTGCAGTGACCATAGTATTAAACTGCAGTGACCATGGTATTGAGCAGCAGTGACCATAGTATTAAACTGCAGTGACCATAGTATTGAGCAGCAGTGACCATAGTATTGAGCAGCAGTGACCATAGTATTGACCAGCAGTGACCATGGTATTGAGCAGTCGTGACCATAGTATTAAACTGCAGTGACCATAGTATTAAACTGCAGTGACCATAGTATTACACTGCAGTGACCATGGTATTGAGCAGCAGTGACCATAGTATTAAACTGCAGTGACCATAGTATTGAGCAGCAGTGACCATAGTATTAAACTGCAGTGACCATGGTATTGAGCAGAAGTGACCATAGTATTAAACTGCAGTGACCATAGTATTGAGCAGCAGTGACCATAGTATTAAACTGCAGTGACCATGGTATTGAGCAGCAGTGACCATAGTATTGAGCAGCAGTAACCATAGTATTGAGCAGCAGTGACCATAGTTTTGAGCAGCAGTGACCATAGTATTGAGCAGCAGTGACCATCGTATTAAACTGCAGTGACCATAGTATTGAGCAGCAGTGACCATAGTATTAAACTGCAGTGACCATAGTATTAAACTGCAGTGACCATAGTATTAAACTGCAGTGACCATGGTATTGAGCAGCAGTGACCATAGTATTAAACTGCAGTGACCATAGTATTGAGCAGCAGTGACCATAGTATTAAACTGCAGTGACCATAGTATTGAGCAGCAGTGACCATAGTATTAAACTGCAGTGACCATGGTATTGAGCAGAAGTGACCATAGTATTAAACTGCAGTGACCATAGTATTGAGCAGCAGTGACCATAGTATTAAACTGCAGTGACCATGGTATTGAGCAGCAGTGACCATAGTATTAAACTGCAGTGACCATAGTATTGAGCAGCAGTGACCATGGTATTAAACTGCAGTGACCATGGTATTGAGCAGCAGTGACCATAGTATTAAGCAGCAGTGACCATAGTATTGAGCAGCAGTGACCATAGTATTAAACTGCAGTGACCATGGTATTGAGCAGCAGTGACCATAGTATTAAACTGCAGTGACCATAGTATTGAGCAGCAGTGACCATGGTATTGAGCTGCAGTGACCATAGTATTAAACTGCAGTGACCATGGTATTGAGCTGCAGTGACCATGGTATTGAGCAGCAGTGACCATAGTATTAAACTGCAGTGACCATAGTATTGAGCAGCAGTGACCATAGTATTAAACTGCAGTGACCATAGTATTGAGCAGCAGGTGACCATAGTATTAAACTGCAGTGACCATAGTATTGAGCAGCAGTGACCATAGTATTAAACTGCAGTGACCATAGTATTGAGCAGCAGTGACCATAGTATTAAACTGACTGGCCCCTGTTAAACAATCAATGTCAGTTGTTAGCTCCATGGAATTCGCCTGTCAGTGAATTCCTTAACTCTTTGAATGTTTTTTCTGAAGAGGAATGTGTATTTTTAGACAGTTTGTAATCTCTGTAGTATTGAGCAGCAGTGACCATGGTATTGAGCAGCAGTGACCATAGTATTGAACTGCAGTGACCATGGTATTGAGCAGCAGTGACCATAGTATTGAGCAGCAGTGACCATAGTATTGAGCAGCAGTGACCATAGTATTAAACTGCAGTGACCATGGTATTGAGCAGCAGTGACCATGGTATTGAGCAGCAGTGACCATAGTATTAAACTGCAGTGACCATGGTATTGAGCAGCAGTGACCATAGTATTAAACTGCAGTGACCATAGTATTGAGCAGCAGTGACCATAGTATTAAACTGCAGTGACCATAGTATTAAACTGCAGTGACCATGGTATTGAGCAGCAGTGACCATAGTATTAAACTGCAGTGACCATAGTATTGAGCAGCAGTGACCATAGTATTGAGCAGCAGTGACCATAGTATTGAGCAGCAGTGACCATGGTATTGAGCAGCAGTGACCATAGTATTAAACTGCAGTGACCATAGTATTGAGCAGCAGTGACCATAGTATTAAACTGCAGTGACCATAGTATTGAGCAGCGGTGACCATAGTATTAAACTGCAGTGACCATAGTATTGAGCAGCAGTGACCATAGTATTGAACTGCAGTGACCATGGTATTGAGCAGCAGTGACCATAGTATTAAACTGCAGTGACCATAGTATTGAGCAGCAGTGACCATAGTATTAAACTGCAGTGACCATGGTATTGAGCAGCAGTGACCATAGTATTAAACTGCAGTGACCATAGTATTGAGCAGCAGTGACCATCGTATTGAGCAGCAGTGACCATAGTATTGAGCAGCAGTGACCATAGTATTGAGCAGCAGTGACCATAGTATTGAGCAGCAGTGACCATAGTATTAAACTGCAGTGACCATAGTATTGAGCAGCAGTGACCATAGTATTAAACTGCAGTGACCATAGTATTGAGCAGCAGTGACCATAGTATTAAACTGCAGTGACCATGGTATTGAGCAGCAGTGACCATAGTATTAAACTGCAGTGACCATGGTATTGAGCAGCAGTGACCATAGTATTAAACTGCAGTGACCATGGTATTGAGCAGCAGTGACCATAGTATTAAACTGCAGTGACCATGGTATTGAGCAGCAGTGACCATAGTATTAAACTGCAGTGACCATAGTATTGAGCAGCAGTGACCATAGTATTAAACTGCAGTGACCATGGTATTGAGCAGCAGTGACCATAGTATTAAACTGCAGTGACCATAGTATTGAGCAGCAGTGACCATGGTATTGAGCAGCAGTGACCATAGTATTGAGCAGCAGTGACCATAGTATTGAGCAGCAGTGACCATAGTATTGAGCAGCAGTGACCATAGTATTAAACTGCAGTGACCATAGTATTGAGCAGCAGTGACCATAGTATTAAACTGCAGTGACCATAGTATTAAACTGCAGTGACCATAGTATTAAACTGCAGTGACCATGGTATTGAGCAGCAGTGACCATAGTATTAAACTGCAGTGACCATAGTATTGAGCAGCAGTGACCATAGTATTAAACTGCAGTGACCATGGTATTGAGCAGCAGTGACCATAGTATTAAACTGCAGTGACCATAGTATTGAGCAGCAGTGACCATGGTATTGAGCAGCAGTGACCATAGTATTGAGCAGCAGTGACCATAGTATTGAGCAGCAGTGACCATAGTATTGAACTGCAGTGACCATAGTATTGAGCAGCAGTGACCATAGTATTAAACTGCAGTGACCATAGTATTGAGCAGCAGTGACCATAGTATTGAGCAGCAGTGACCATGGTATTGAGCAGCAGTGACCATAGTATTAAACTGCAGTGACCATAGTATTGAGCAGCAGTGACCATAGTATTAAACTGCAGTGACCATAGTATTGAGCAGCAGTGACCATGGTATTGAGCAGCAGTGACCATAGTATTAAACTGCAGTGACCATAGTATTGAGCAGCAGTGACCATAGTATTGAGCAGCAGTGACCATAGTATTAAACTGCAGTGACCATGGTATTGAGCAGCAGTGACCATAGTATTAAACTGCAGTGACCATAGTATTGAGCAGTAGTGACAATAGTATTAAACTGCAGTGACCATGGTATTGAGCAGCAGTGACCATAGTATTAAACTGCAGTGACCATAGTATTGAGCAGCAGTGACCATGGTATTGAGCAGCAGTGACCATAGTATTAAACTGCAGTGACCATGGTATTGAGCAGCTGTGACGATGGTATTGAGCAGCAGTGACCATAGTATTGAACTGCAGTGACCATAGTATTGAGCAGCAGTGACCATAGTATTAAACTGCAGTGACCATAGTATTGAGCAGCATTGACCATAGTATTAAACTGCAGTGACCATAGTATTGAGCAGCAGTGACCATAGTATTAAACTGACTGGCCCCTGTTAAACAATCAATGTCAGTTGTTAGCTCCATGGAATTCGCCTGTCAGGAATTCCTTAACTCTTTGAATGTTTTTTTCTGAAAGAGGAATGTGTTATTTTTAGACAGTTTGTAATCTCTGTAGTATTGAGCAGCAGTGACCATGGTATTGAGCAGCAGTGACCATGGTATTGAGCAGCAGTGACCATGGTATTGAGCAGCAGTGACCATAGTATTGAGCAGCAGTGACCATAGTATTGAGCAGCAGTGACCATAGTATTGAGCAGCAGTGACCATAGTATTAAACTGCAGTGACCATGGTATTGAGCAGCAGTGACGATGGTATTGAGCAGCAGTGACCATAGTATTAAACTGCAGTGACCATGGTATTGAGCAGCAGTGACCATAGTATTAAACTGCAGTGACCATAGTATTGAGCAGCAGTGACCATAGTATTAAACTGCAGTGACCATAGTATTGAGCAGCAGTGACCATAGTATTAAACTGCAGTGACCATAGTATTGAGCAGCAGTGACCATGGTATTGAGCAGCAGTGACCATAGTATTAAACTGCAGTGACCATGGTATTGAGCAGCAGTGACCATAGTATTGAGCAGCAGTGACCATAGTATTAAACTGCAGTGACCATTGTATTGAGCAGCAGTGACCATAGTATTGAACTGCAGTGACCATAGTATTGAGCAGCAGTGACCATAGTATTAAACTGCAGTGACCATAGTATTGAGCAGCAGTGACCATAGTATTAAACTGCAGTGACCATAGTATTGAGCAGCAGTGACCATAGTATTGAGCAGCAGTGACCATAGTATTAAACTGCAGTGACCATGGTATTGAGCAGCAGTGACCATAGTATTAAACTGCAGTGACCATAGTATTGAGCAGCAGTGACCATAGTATTAAACTGCAGTGACCATAGTATTGAGCAGCAGTGACCATAGTATTAAACTGCAGTGACCATAGTATTGAGCAGCAGTGACCATAGTATTAAACTGCAGTGACCATAGTATTGAGCAGCAGTGACCATAGTATTAAACTGCAGTGACCATAGTATTGAGCAGCAGTGACCATAGTATTAAACTGCAGTGACCATGGTATTGAGCAGCAGTGACCATAGTATTAAACTGCAGTGACCATAGTATTGAGCAGCAGTGACCATAGTATTGAGCACTGCAGTGACCATAGTATTGAGCAGCAGTGACCATAGTATGATAGTATTGAGCAGCAGTGACCATGGTGACATAGTATTGAGCAGCAGTGACCATAGTATTAAACTGCAGTGACCATAGTATTGAGCAGCAGTGACCATAGTATTAAACTGCAGTGACCATGGTATTGAGCAGCAGTGACCATAGTATTAAACTGCAGTGACCATAGTATTGAGCAGCAGTGACCATAGTATTAAACTGCAGTGACCATGGTATTGAGCAGCAGTGACCATAGTATTAAACTGCAGTGACCATAGTATTGAGCAGCAGTGACCATGGTATTGAGCAGCAGTGACCATAGTATTGAGCAGCAGTAACCATAGTATTGAGCAGCAGTGACCATAGTATTGAACTGCAGTGACCATAGTATTGAGCAGCAGTGACCATAGTATTAAACTGCAGTGACCATAGTATTGAGCAGCAGTGACCATAGTATTGACCAGCAGTGACCATGGTATTGAGCAGCAGTGACCATAGTATTAAACTGCAGTGACCATAATATTGAGCAGCAGTGACCATAGTATTAAACTGCAGTGACCATAGTATTGAGCAGCAGTGACCATGGTATTGAGTAGCAGTGACCATAGTATTAAACTGCAGTGACCATTGTATTGAGCAGCAGTGACCATAGTATTGAGCAGCAGTGACCATAGTATTAAACTGCAGTGACCATTGTATTGAGCAGCAGTGACCATAGTATTGAACTGCAGTGACCATAGTATTGAGCAGTAGTGACAATAGTATTAAACTGCAGTGACCATAGTATTGAGCAGCAGTGACCATAGTATTAAACTGCAGTGACCATAGTATTGAGCAGCAGTGACCATAGTATTGAGCAGCAGTGACCATAGTATTAAACTGCAGTGACCATGGTATTGAGCAGCTGTGACGATGGTATTGAGCAGCAGTGACCATAGTATTGAACTGCAGTGACCATAGTATTGAGCAGCAGTGACCATAGTATTAAACTGCAGTGACCATAGTATTGAGCAGCAGTGACCATAGTATTAAACTGCAGTGACCATAGTATTGAGCAGCAGTGAACATAGTATTAAACTGACTGGCCCCTGTTAAACAATCAATGTCATTTGTTAGCTCCATGGAATTCGCCTGTCAGGAGTTCCTTAACTCTTTGAATGTTTTTTTTTCTGAAAGAGGAATGTGTTATTTTTAGACAGTTTGTAATCTCTGTAGTATTGAGCAGCAGTGACCATGGTATTGAGCAGCAGTGACCATGGTATTGAGCAGCAGTGACCATGGTATTGAGCAGCAGTGACCATAGTATTGAGCAGCAGTGACCATAGTATTGAGCAGCAGTGACCATAGTATTGAGCAGCAGTGACCATAGTATTAAACTGCAGTGACCATGGTATTGAGCAGCAGTGACGATGGTATTGAGCAGCAGTGACCATAGTATTAAACTGCAGTGACCATGGTATTGAGCAGCAGTGACCATAGTATTAAACTGCAGTGACCATAGTATTGAGCAGCAGTGACCATAGTATTAAACTGCAGTGACCATAATATTGAGCAGCAGTGACCATAGTATTAAACTGCAGTGACCATAGTATTGAGCAGCAGTGACCATGGTATTGAGCAGCAGTGACCATAGTATTAAACTGCAGTGACCATTGTATTGAGCAGCAGTGACCATAGTATTGAGCAGCAGTGACCATAGTATTAAACTGCAGTGAACATTGTATTGAGCAGCAGTGACCATAGTATTGAACTGCAGTGACCACAGTATTGAGCAGCAGTGACAATAGTATTAAACTGCAGTGACCATAGTATTGATCAGCAGTGACCATAGTATTAAACTGCAGTGACCATAGTATTGAGCAGCAGTGACCATAGTATTGAGCAGCAGTGACCATAGTATTAAACTGCAGTGACCATGGTATTGAGCAGCTGTGACGATGGTATTGAGCAGCAGTGACCATAGTATTGAACTGCAGTGACCATAGTATTGAGCAGCAGTGACCATAGTATTAAACTGCAGTGACCATAGTATTGAGCAGCAGTGAACTGAGGTGAGCAGCAGTGACCAGTAGTATTGAGCAGCAGTGACCATAGTATTAAACTGCAGTGACCATTGTATTGAGCAGTGACCATAGTATTGAGCAGCAGTGACCATAGTATTAAACTGCAGTGAACATTGTATTGAGCAGCAGTGACCATAGTATTGAACTGCAGTGACCACAGTATTGAGCAGCAGTGACAATAGTATTAAACTGCAGTGACCATAGTATTGATCAGCAGTGACCATAGTATTAAACTGCAGGTGACCATAGTATTGAGCAGCAGTGACCATAGTATTGAGCAGCAGGTGACCATAGTATTAAACTGCGGTGACCATGGTATTGAGCAGCTGTGGCGATGGTATTGAGCAGCAGTGACCATAGTATTGAACTGCAGTGACCATAGTATTGAGCAGCAGTGACCATAGTATTAAACTGCAGTGACCATAGTGTTGAGCAGCAGTGACCATAGTATTAAACTGCAGTGACCATTGTATTGAGCAGCAGTGACCATAGTATTGAACTGCAGTGACCATAGTATTGAGCAGCAGCAGTGACCATGGTATTAAACTGCAGTGACCATAGTATTGAGCAGCAGTGACCATAGTATTGAGCAGCAGCAGTGACCATAGTATTGAGCAGCAGTGACCATGGTATTGAGCAGCAGTGACCATAGTATTGAGCAGCAGTGACCATAGTATTGAACTGCAGTGACCATAGTATTGAGCAGCAGTGACCATAGTATTAAACTGCAGTGACCATAGTATTGAGCAGCAGTGACCATAGTATTAAACTGCAGTGACCATAGTATTGAGCAGCAGTGAACATAGTATTAAACTGACTGGCCCCTGTTAAACAATCAATGTCATTTGTTAGCTCCATGGAATTCGCCTGTCAGGAGTTCCTTAACTCTTTGAATGTTTTTCTGAAAGAGGAATGTGTTATTTTTAGACAGTTTGTAATCTCTGTAGTATTGAGCAGCAGTGACCATGGTATTGAGCAGCAGTGACCATGGTATTGAGCAGCAGTGACCATGGTATTGAGCAGCAGTGACCATAGTATTGAGCAGCAGTGACCATAGTATTGAGCAGCAGTGACCATAGTATTGAGCAGCAGTGACAGTGACCATAGTATTAAACTGCAGTGACCATGGTATTGAGCAGCAGTGACGATGGTATTGAGCAGCAGTGACCATAGTATTAAACTGCAGTGACCATGGTATTGAGCAGCAGTGACCATAGTATTAAACTGCAGTGACCATAGTATTGAGCAGCAGTGACCATAGTATTAAACTGCAGTGACCATAATATTGAGCAGCAGTGACCATAGTATTAAACTGCAGTGACCATAGTATTGAGCAGCAGTGACCATGGTATTGAGCAGCAGTGACCATAGTATTAAACTGCAGTGACCATTGTATTGAGCAGCAGTGACCATAGTATTGAGCAGCAGTGACCATAGTATTAAACTGCAGTGAACATTGTATTGAGCAGCAGTGACCATAGTATTGAACTGCAGTGACCATAGTATTGAGCAGCAGTGACAATAGTATTAAACTGCAGTGACCATAGTATTGATCAGCAGTGACCATAGTATTAAACTGCAGTGACCATAGTATTGAGCAGCAGTGACCATAGTATTGAGCAGCAGTGACCATAGTATTAAACTGCAGTGACCATGGTATTGAGCAGCTGTGACGATGGTATTGAGCAGCAGTGACCATAGTATTGAACTGCAGTGACCATAGTATTGAGCAGCAGTGACCATAGTATTAAACTGCAGTGACCATAGTATTGAGCAGCAGTGACCATAGTATTAAACTGCAGTGACCATTGTATTGAGCAGCAGTGACCATAGTATTGAACTGCAGTGACCATAGTATTGAGCAGTAGTGACAATAGTATTAAACTGCAGTGACCATAGTATTGATCAGCAGTGACCATAGTATTAAACTGCAGTGACCATAGTATTGAGCAGCAGTGACCATAGTATTGAGCAGCAGTGACCATAGTATTAAACTGCAGTGACCATGGTATTGAGCAGCAGTGACCATAGTATTGAACTGCAGTGACCATAGTATTGAGCAGCAGTGACCATAGTATTAAACTGCAGTGACCATAGTATTGAGCAGCAGTGACCATAGTATTAAACTGCAGTGACCATAGTATTGAGCAGCAGTGAACATAGTATTAAACTGACTGGCCCCTGTTAAACAATCAATGTCATTTGTTAGCTCCATGGAATTCGCCTGTCAGGAGTTCCTTAACTCTTTGAATGTTTTTTTTTCTGAAAGAGGAATGTGTTATTTTTAGACAGTTTGTAATCTCTGTAGTATTGAGCAGCAGTGACCATGGTATTGAGCAGCAGTGACCATGGTATTGAGCAGCAGTGACCATGGTATTGAGCAGCAGTGACCATAGTATTGAGCAGCAGTGACCATAGTATTGAGCAGCAGTGACCATAGTATTGAGCAGCAGTGACCATAGTATTGAGCAGCAGTGACCATAGTATTAAACTGCAGTGACCATGGTATTGAGCAGCAGTGACCATGGTATTGAGCAGCAGTGACCATAGTATTAAACTGCAGTGACCATGGTATTGAGCAGCAGTGACCATAGTATTAAACTGCAGTGACCATAGTATTGAGCAGCAGTGACCATAGTATTAAACTGCAGTGACCATAGTATTGAGCAGCAGTGACCATAGTATTAAACTGCAGTGACCATAGTATTGAGCAGCAGTGACCATGGTATTGAGCAGCAGTGACCATAGTATTAAACTGCAGTGACCATAGTATTGAGCAGCAGTGACCATAGTATTGAGCAGCAGTGACCATAGTATTAAACTGCAGTGACCATGGTATTGAGCAGCAGTGACCATAGTATTAAACTGCAGTGACCATAGTATTGAGCAGCAGTGACCATAGTATTAAACTGCAGTGACCATAGTATTGAGCAGCAGTGACCATAGTATTAAACTGCAGTGACCATAGTATTGAGCAGCAGTGACCATAGTATTGACCATAGTATTGAGCAGCGAGTGACCATAGTATTAAACTGCAGTGACCATGGTATTGAGCAGCAGTGACGATGGTATTGAGCAGCAGTGACCATAGTATTGAACTGCAGTGACCATAGTATTGAGCAGCAGTGACCATAGTATTAAACTGCAGTGACCATAGTATTGAGCAGCAGTGACCATAGTATTAAACTGCAGTGACCATAGTATTGAGCAGCAGTGACCATAGTATTAAACTGCAGTGACCATAGTATTAAACTGCAGTGACCATGGTATTGAGCAGCAGTGACCATAGTATTAAACTGCAGTGACCATAGTATTGAGCAGCAGTGACCATAGTATTGACCAGCAGTGACCATGGTATTGAGCAGTCGTGACCATAGTATTAAACGGCAGTGACCATAGTATTAAACTGCAGTGACCATAGTATTACACTGCAGTGACCATGGTATTGAGCAGCAGTGACCATAGTATTAAACTGCAGTGACCATAGTATTGAGCAGCAGTGACCATAGTATTAAACTTCAGTGACCATGGTATTGAGCAGCAGTGACCATAGTATTAAACTGCAGTGACCATAGTATTGAGCAGCAGTGACCATAGTATTAAACTGCAGTGACCATGGTATTGAGCAGCAGTGACCATAGTATTAAACTGCAGTGACCATAGTATTGAGCAGCAGTGACCATAGTATTAAACTGCAGTGACCATGGTATTGAGCAGCAGTGACCATAGTATTAAACTGCAGTGACCATAGTATTGAGCAGCAGTGACCATGGTATTGAGCAGCAGTGACCATAGTATTGAGCAGCAGTAACCATAGTATTGAGCAGCAGTGACCATAGTATTGAACTGCAGTGACCATAGTATTGAGCAGCAGTGACCATAGTATTAAACTGCAGTGACCATAGTATTGAGCAGCAGTGACCATAGTATTAAACTGCAGTGACCATAGTATTGAGCAGCAGTGACCATAGTATTAAACTGACTGGCCCCTGTTAAACAATCAATGTCAGTTGTTAGCTCCATGGAATTCGCCTCTCAGGAATTCCTTAACTCTTTGAATGTTTTTTTTTCTGAAAGAGGAATGTGTCATTTTTAGACAGTTTGTAATCTCTGTAGTATTGAGCAGCAGTGACCATGGTATTGAGCAGCAGTGACCATGGTATTGAGCAGCAGTGACGATGGTATTGAGCAGCAGTGACCATAGTATTGAGCAGCAGTGACCATAGTATTGAGCAGCAGTGACCATAGTATTAAACTGCAGTGATCATGGTATTGAGCAGCAGTGACGATGGTATTGAGCAGCAGTGACCATAGTATTAAACTGCAGTGACCATGGTATTGAGCAGCAGTGACCATAGTATTGAGCAGCAGTGACCATGGTATTGAGCAGCAGTGACCATGGTATTGAGCATCCGTGACCATAGTATTAAACTGCAGTGACCATGGTATTGAGCCGCAGTAACCATAGTATTGAGCAGCAGTGACCATGGTATTGAGCAGCAGTGACCATAGTATTGAGCAGCAGTGACCATCGTATTGAGCAGCAGTGACCATAGTATTTAACTGCAGTGACCATAGTATTGAGCAGCAGGGACCATGGTATTAAACTGCAGTGACCATAGTATTGAGCAGCAGTGACCATGGTATTGAGCAGCAGTGACCATAGTATTAAACTGCAGTGACCATAGTATTAAACTGCAGTGGCCATGGTATTGAGCAGCAGTGACCATGGTAGAATATAACAAATAAATAAAACACAGCTGAAAAATAAATGCAATGTAGATTTTCCATTGAGCTTGTTTATTGTCCAGGACTTGGCTTAATCAAATAAAATGGCTTCCTTCTTTTTTTCCTGTCATTTTTTATACTTCTGGACAAAAATGAGACGGAAGAGTAATGAGGTCACTATTTACATTCCGACAAGTTATGTAAATACACTTAATCAAAGTAGAATAACTAACCTGAGAAAGACACCGAACGAAGCACAACCGGCACTGTTATGAATCACCCTTTATGGGAACAACGTTGTACAAAGTCTGTTATTGTTATAGTACAACCCGTTAGCCTCATGTTTCAGTCTCACTATAATTACTTTGGAGTAGGCAGGGATTATTTAGTCCAGATCGAAAATATGTAATGTGTTATCTTTGCCATAAAGTTTCATAACTCTTTTAAAAGCCGTTTAAAAATGACTGGAAACTGAAATATCTCCATGACTGATTTTCTTGGCATGTGTGATTGAGCTATGTATAGTCCTGTTTAGCCTCCCTCACCTGTCCTCAGCACCTGCCATGGGGGAACCACACAATGCACCACTACTAACCACTATGCCCCTCACTCAACACATTCCACACAGAGCTATGTGTAACTTTTTCAAGCTGGTATTTCAGTTGCCATATGTCCTCCCGTTGCTGAACAATCAGATTGATGACGTCAGAATTAGGACTTCTAATTCCTTTTGTCTCGTGGAATTCTGCAATAAAACGATGTCTGAGATTACAAACTGTCGAAAAATAACACATTCCTCTTTCAGAAAAAAAGAACAAACATTCAAAGCGTTAAGGAATTCCCGAGAGGCGAATTCCATGGAGCTAACGACTGACATTGATTGTTTAACAGGGGCCAGTCAGGTGTCACTAGGGCCTCACCTGGCTGTAGGGCAATCAGGTGTAGCAGACATGGCTTCAGGTGGATATTTTATTTGAAGGGTTAAGGGTTTACAATGTCATATGTCAAATGCACCCTGTCAGTTGCAGTAAATACCGGTTGAGGAAGGATGGCGCAAATGGAATGAATAGAATAGAAAGGTAACAAACATGTTTGACACCGCTCCATGTGACACCATCCAAAGGTTTCATTCATTCCACTCCAGCCATTGCAATGAGCACGGCCTCTGATTGAAAGGGACCACCGGCCTCCACTAGTCAGTTGTCTTCATCATCTTCTAGAGACTGTGGTCACTCAGTCCCTAAAAGGTCACAATAATCTGGGAGCCTGACCAACTTGTTCACCATGGAGTTCAATGTCAGGCGTTTCAGAGTTCAGTAAGTTCATGTCTAGTTTTTTTTGGGCAATGTTCTGTATCTTCCTGAATGAGTCCATCTACTGGAAACAGACCACAGACTCCATATAACTCTGATTATACTGACACACGGAATATGAATGTCCAGTAACAATCCAACCCCTTGATCGCGTCTGCCTGGCCGCTGGCTAACCTTCTCATAAGGGAGAGGTCACTGTCACCACTGATCACTCACCAGACGAGCCTCCTCTCAAATGTCCCTGACTGCTACACACTCCTTCAGTCATTTATCCCTCCATTAATGTAGACCTGGCCCTGTGTTTAGAGCCATGGTCTGGCCGTGTTTTTAAAGACCTGGTCTGCCCCTGTGTTTAGAGACCTGGTCTGGCCCTGTGTGTTTAGAGACCGGGTCTGGCTCTGTGTTTAGAGACCTGGTCTGGCCGTGTTTTTAAAGACCTGGTCTGCCCCTGTGTTTAGAGACCTGGTCTGGCCCTGTGTGTTTAGAGACCGGGTCTGGCGCTGTGTTTAGAGACCTGGTCTGGCCGTGTTTTTAAAGACCTGGTCTGCCCCTGTGTTTAGAGACCTGGTCTGGCCCTGTGTGTTTAGAGACCGGGTCTGGCTCTGTGTTTAGAGACCTGGTCTGGCCGTGTTTTTAAAGACCTGGTCTGCCCCTGTGTTTAGAGACCTGGTCTGGCCCTGTGTGTTTAGAGACCGGGTCTGGCTCTGTGTTTAGAGACCTGGTCTGGCCCTGTGTGTTTATAGACCGGGTCTGGCCCTGTGTTTAGAGACCTGGCCAGCCCCTGTGTTTAGAGACCTGGTCTGGCCCTGTGTGTTTAGAGACCTGGTCTGCCCCTGTGTTTAGAGACCTGGTCTGGCCCTGTGTGTTTAGAGACCGGGTCTGGCCCTGTGTTTAGAGACCTGGTCTGGCCCCAATTGTTTAGAGACCTGTTCTGGCACAGTGTTTAGAGACCTGGCCTGGCCCTGTGTGTTTAGAGACCGGGTCTGGCTCTGTGTTTGGAGAACGGGTCTGGCCCTGTGTTTAGAGACCTGGTCTGGCCCTGTGTTTAGAGACCAGGTCTGGCCCTGTGTGTTTAGAGACCTGGTCTGGCCCTGTGTTTAGAGACCTGGTCTGGCCCTGTGTTTAGAGACCTGGTCTGGCCCTGTGTGTTTAGAGACCTGGACTGGCCCTGTGTGTTTAGATAGGCAAGGATGAGACACAGCAGGGAGGCAAGGAACAGACGGGTAATATATGACTGCACAGTATGTGTTTGAAGCCATGTTTGAGAACTTGGTATAAATGCATTCTTACTTGAAGTTACCACTGAACGGTATATAAAAAGGGTAATGTTTTACAGTTGTCTTATTCCTTCCATTCCTCAGCCAGTAATAATAACAGACCAAAGTCAAAGTCACCATTATTAGTCAGTTGTACAACCGAATGCCTTCAACCGAAATGTTTCTTCCGCATTTAACCCAACCCCTCTGAATCAGAGCGGTGCGGGGGGCTGCCTTAATCGACATCCACGTCTTCGGCGCCCGGGGAACAGTGGGTTAACTGCCTTGTTCAGGGGCAGAACGACAGATTTTTTCCTTGTCAGCTCGGGGATTCGAACTTGCAACCCTCCGGTTACAAGTCCAACGCTCTAACCACTAGGCTACCTGCCGCCCCTCAACACAAACACATGCAGTCCCTCATCCACATACACATAAAGACCCACCCTTCCCACACAGTGGTCCAACGCTCCCCTTTATAGGAGTTATCCATCCCTCCCCTTTATACTAGGTACCCATCCCTCCCCTTTATAGTAGGTATCCATCCCTCCCTTTACAGCAGGTATCCATCCCTCCTTTTGTAGGAGGTATCCATCCCTCCCTTTATAGTAGGTATCCATCCCTCATTTATAGTAGGTATCCATCCCTCCCTTTATAGTAGGTATCCATCCCTCCCTTTATAGTAGGTATCCATCCCTCCCCTTTATAGGAGCTTTCCATCCCTCCCCTTTATAGTAGGTATCCATCCCTCCCCTTTATAGTAGGTATCCATCCCTCCCCTTTATAGTAGGTATCCATCCCTCCCCTTTATAGGAGGTATCCATCCCTCCCCTTTATAGTAGGTATCCATCCCTCCCCTTTATAGTAGGTATCCATCCCTCCCCTTTATAGTAGGTATCCATCCCTCCCCTTTATAGGAGTGTATCCATCCCTCCCCTTTATAGTAGGTATCCATCCCTCCCCTTTATAGTAGGTATCCATCCCTCCCCTTTATAGTAGGTATCCATCCCTCCCCTTTATAGTAGGTATCCATCCCTCCCTTTATAGTAGGTTTCCATCCCTCTCCTTTATAGTAGGTATCCATCCCTCCCCTTTATAGGAGCTTTCCACCCCTCCCTTTTATAGGAGGTGTCCATCCCTCTCCTTCATTTGAGCCTTCCACAAGCTTCCCACAATAAGTTGTGTGAATGTTGTCCCATTCCTCCTGACAGAGCTGGTTTAACTGAGTCAGGTTTGTAGGCCTCCTTGCTCGCACCCTGCTTTTTCATGTTCTGCCCACACATTTTCTATAGGATTGAGGTCAGGGCTTTGTGATGGCCACTCCAATACCTTGACCTTGTTGTCCTTAAGCCATTTTGTCACAACTTTGGAAGTATGCTAGGGGTCATTGTCCATTTGGAGGACGCATTTGCGACCAAGCTTTAACTTCCTGACTGACGTCTTGAGATGTTGCTTCAGTATATCCACCAAATTTTCCTCCCTCATGAAGCCATCTATTTTGTGAAGTGCACCATTCTGTCCTGCAGCAAAGCAACCCCACAACATGATGCTGCCACCGCCTTGCTTCACGGTTGGGATGGTGTTCTTCGGCTTGCAAGCCCCCGCCTTTTTCCTCCAAACATAACGTTCTATTTTTGTTTCATCAGACCAGAGGACATTTCTCCAAAAAGTACAGTTGCAGGTAGAGTGGCTTCTTCCTTGCTGAGCTGCCTTTCAGGTTATGTCGATATTGGACTCGTTTTACTGTGGATATAGATACTTTCGTACCTGTTTCCTCCATCATCTTCAGAAGGTCATTTGCTTTTGTTCTGGGATTGATTTGCACTTTTCGCACCAAAGTACATTAATCTCTAGGAGACAGAATGCGTCACCTTCCTGAGCTGTATGCCGGGTGTGTGGTCACATGGTGTTTATACTTGCGTACTATTGTTTGTACAGATGAACGTGGTACCTTCAGGCGTTTGGAAATTGCTCCCAAGGATGAACCAGACTTGTGGAGGTCTACAATTTTTTTTCTGAGGTCTCGGCTGATTTCTTTTGACTTTCCCATGATGTCAAGCAAAGAGGCACTGAGTTTGAAGGTAGGCCTTGAAATACATCCACAGGTACACATCCAATTGACTCAAATGATGTCAATTAGTCTATCAGAAGCTTCTAAAGCCATGGCATCATTTCCTGTAATTTTCCAAGCTGTTTAAAGGCACAGTCAACTTAGAGTATGTAAACTTCTGACCCACTGGAATTGTGATACAGTGAATTATAAGTGAAATAATATGTCTGTAAACAATTGTTGGAAACATTAGTTGTGTCATGCACAAAGCAGATGTCCTAACCGACTTCCCAAAACTTTTGTTAACAAGAAATGTGTAGAGTGGTTGGAAAACGAGTTTAAATGACCTAAGTGTATGTAAACCTCCGACTTCATCTGTATTTGGCTAAGGTGTATGTAAACTTCTGACTTCAACTGTGTATACAGTGGACAAGGAAGGGGGGTTCTATACACAGTGGACAAGGAAGGGGGGTTCTATATACAGTGGACAAGGAGGGGGCGTTCTATATACAGTGGACATACAGTGGACAAGGAAGGGGGGTTCTATATACAGTGGACATACAGTGGACAAGGAAGGGGGGTTCTATATATAGTGGACATACAGTGGACAAGGAAGGGGGGTTCTATATACAGTGGACATACAGTGGACAAGGAAGGGGGTTCTATATATAGTGGACATACAGTGGACAAGGAGGGGGCGTTCTATATACAGTGGACATACAGTGGACAAGGAAGGGGGGTTCTATATATAGTGGACATACAGTGAACAAGGAAGGGGGTTCTATATACAGTGGACAAGGAATGGGGGTTCTATATACAGTGGACAAGGAAGGGGGTTATATACAATGGACAAGGAAGGGGGTTCAATATACAGTGGACAAGGAAGGGGGTTCTATATACAGTGGACAAGGAAGGGGGTTATATACAATGGACAAGGAAGGGGGTTCAATATACAGTGGACAAGGAAGGGGGTTCTATATACAGTGGACATACAGTGGACAAGGAAGGAGGGTTTATATACAATGGACAAGGAAGGGGGGTTCAATATACAGTGGACAAGGAAGGGGGGTTCTATATATAGTGGACATACAGTGGACAAGGAAGGGGGTTCTATATATAGTGGGCAAGGAGGGGGCGTTCTATATACAGTGGACATACAATGGACATGGAAGGGGGGTTCTATATACAGTGGACAAGGAGGGGGCGTTCTATATACAGTGGACAAGGAAGGGGGTTCTATATACAGTGGACAAGGAAGTGGGGTTCTATATACAGTGGACAAGGAAGGGGGGTTTATATACAGTGGACAAGGAAAGGGGGTTTATATACAATGGACAAGGAATGGGGGTTCTATATACAATGGACAAGGAAGGGGGGTTTATATACAATGGACAAGGAAGGGGGGTTCTATATACAGTGGACAAGGAAGGGGTTTCTATATACAATGGACAAGGAGGGGGCGTTCTCTATATAGTGGACATACAGTGGACAAGGAAGGGGGGTTCTATATACAGTGGACAAGGAAGGGGGTTCTATATACAGTGGACAAGGAAGGGGTGTTCTATATACAGTGGACAAGGAAGGGGGGTTCCAATTGTGTATTTTCCTATTTTCAACATTCACATTTCTGTTCTATATCAGGCTTATTTTTACAGCGCTCCTTTACCACTTGCAGTGCGGTAGAGGTCTGCTATGAGGGTTAGGGTTAGTATTGCAGTGTGGTAAGGGTCTGCTGTGAGGGTTAGGTTTAGTATTGCAGTGTGGTAAGGGTCTGCTATGAGGGTTAGGGTTAGGATTGCAGTGTGGTAAGGGTCTGCTATGAGGGTTAGGGTTAGGATTGCAGTGTGGTAAGGGTCTGCTATGAGGGTTAGGGTTACGATTGCAGTGTGGTAGGGGTCTTCTATGAGGGTTAGGGTTAGTATTGCAGTGTGGTAAGGGTCTGCTGTGAGGGTTAGGGTTAGTATTGCAGTGTGGTAAGGGTCTGCTATGAGGGTTAGGGTAAGGATTGCAGTGTGGTAGGGGTCTTCTATGAGGGTTAGGGTAAGTATTGCAGTGTGGTAAGGGTCTGCTATGAGGGCTAGGGTTAGTATTGCAGTGTGGTAAGGGTCTGCTATGAGGGTTAGGGTTAGGATTGCAGTGTGGTAGGTGTCTGCTATGAGGGTTAGGGTTAGGATTGCAGTGCGGTAGAGGTCTTCTGTGAGGGTTAGGGTTAGGATTGCAGTGTGGTAGGGGTCTGCTGTGAGGGTTAGGATTGCAGTGCGGTAGAGGTCTTCTGTGAGGGTTAGGGTTAGGATTGCAGTGTGGTAAGGGTCTGCTATGAGGGTTAGGGTTAGGATTGCAGTGCGGTAGGGGTCTTCTGTGAGGGTTAGGGTTAGGATTGCAGTGTGGTAGGGGTCTGCTGTGAGGGTTAGGGTTAGGATTGCAGTGTGGTAAGGGTCTGCTGTGAGGGTTAGGGTTAGGATTGCAGTGTGGTAAGGGTCTTCTATGACGGTTAGGGCTAGGATTGCAGTGCTGTCGGGGTCTGCTATGAGGGTTAGGGTTAGTATTGCAGTGTGGTAGGGGTCTGCTGTGAGGGTTAGGGTTAGGATTGCAGTGTGGTAAGGGTCTGCTGTGAGGGTTAGGGTTAGGATTGCAGTGTGGTAAGGGTCTGCTGTGAGGGTTAGGGTTAGGATTGCAGTGTGGTAAGGGTCTGCTGTGAGGGTTAGGGTTAGGATTGCAGTGCGGTAGGGGTCTGCTGTGAGGGTTAGGGTTAGGATTGCAGTGTGGTAAGGGTCTGCTGTGAGGGTTAGGGTTAGGATTGCAGTGTGGTAAGGGTCTGCTGTGAGGGTTAGGGTTAGGATTGCAGTGTGGTAGGGGTCTGCTGTGAGGGTTAGGGTTAGGATTGCAGTGCTGTAGGGGTCTGCTGTGAGGGTTAGGGTTAGGATTGCAGTGTGGTAAGGGTCTGCTGTGAGGGTTAGGGTTAGGATTGCAGTGTGGTAAGGGTCTGCTGTGAGGGTTAGGGTTAGTATTGCAGTGTGGTAAGGGTCTGCTATGAGGGTTAGGGTTAGGATTGCAGTGCGGTAGGGGTCTGCTGTGAGGGTTAGGGTTAGGATTGCAGTGCGGTAGGGGTCTGCTGTGAGGGTTAGGGTTAGGATTGCAGTGCGGTAGGGGTCTGCTGTGAGGGTTAGGGTTAGGATTGCAGTGCGGTAGGGGTCTGCTGTGAGGGCGACAGTCAGGCGGCAGTACAGAATGTCACCTTTTAGTTTAGTGTATTTTCATACACATTTTGTTTTCAAACATATAACTTCACAGTCCAAGTAAATATGCTTTTGAGTGTATGTTCTGTGCTGCCTGCTTGCACTTGACATGCAATCAACCCCACGTCTGTTACATGGCTCATAAAAACCCATTAATTATACACAGAAAAAGATATGACTGTGATTATAATGTGGAAAAAACAATATGGTGGAGTGGAGTGGAGGGCTGTGTTTCTCATGGGATAATGCCTCCCAGCTGCTCAGGGAGGAGTGCAGCAGAGTGGGGTACATAGCCTCGCGGGCTGTGGACCTGTGGTTCAGCTCTGGGTAACCACTGGGGCCTCCTGGGAACAGTAACACGACCATTTCGGGTTTGCAAACAAGGAAATACAAAAAGAGACTCTGGTTTCAGTCTTTCACGTTCCGGAGGTCTCTTTCTCTCTGTTGGTTTTTCGATGGCACGTGATGACTGATGATGCGTTAGAGACATTGTTTGAAAAGATAAACCGTTGTATCACCCCCTCGCTCAAGTTGCCATTGATTATGAAGTCAGTCCATATTCATCAGATTATCCTGGTCTCTAACCGCTGCGGGGAATCCAACCAACAGCACTTAGTCACCATGGACTCTACCTGCTAAAGGGGGTCCAACCAACAGCTCTAACTCACCATGGACTCTACCTGCTAAAGGGGGTGTTCAACCAACAGCTCTAACTCACCATGGACTCTAACTGCTAAAAGGGGAGTCCAACCAACAGCTCTAACTCACCATGGACTCTACCTGCTAAAGGGGGAGTCCAACCAACAGCTCTAACTCACCATGGACTCTAACTGCTAAAAGGGGAGTCCAACCAACAGCTCTAACTCACCATGGACTCTACCTGCTAAAGGGGGAGTCCAACCAACAGCTCTAACTCACCAGGGACTCTACCTGCTAAAGGGGGAGTCCAACCAACAGCTCTAACTCACCATGGACTCTACCTGCTGAAGTGGGAGTCCAACCAACAGCTTTAACTCATCCAACAGGAAGGAAATGAAATACAGAGTCAGTTGCGCAACTGAATGAATTCAACCAAAATGTGTCTTCTGCATTTTTACCCAACCCCTCTAAATCAGAGAGGTGTGGGGGGCTGCCTTAACCAACATCCATGGAGCAGTTGTTGTTGGGGGTTCACAAGGGCAGAAGGACAGATATTTCCACCTTGCTAGCTTGGGGATTCGAACCAGCAACCCTTCGGTTACTGGCCCAATGCTGTCAGGGCACTGAAATATGGGGAATTTAAGAAAATAAACAATGAAAATGTGGGGCTGTGAAACTTAAGAAAGAGCCATGAAAACAGAACTAGGAGGAAAAGGAGAACAGGGTTAAGTAGACCCCAAGGTATGTTTCCCCACTTTCCACAGTACAGCACTTTAAAATGACTGCCCACGTCTGTCTGTATGTATAACATTAACCTAGCAACAGTGTTGTAGAGAAAACAGCACCACAATATCCAATGGTGTGCTGGAATTCTATTGTATTTCTGACCTTTTTTGACAGGTAGGCTTTGGGTTAATGACATTTAGCCTAACTGGATTAATTATGTACTGCTCTGTTGAATATCTTAAGGACTAGCTGAGCCAACTTAAAGCTGCTCCAAGTCTGAGAATGCTATGACATGGCAAACACAAAGCTTTATTTCCAGCTACGATCTATCTGTTTGTTTTACAGCGGCTCCGTTTTTTTTTTCATAATGTGTGAGTCAGATTAGACCGTATATTTATGACACGTAAATCAATTTCTCTAATCTAATACATTTCTAATGAAAGATGAGGCTACAGCCACACTAAGGCGGATGAACACGGATTGAATCGTACAGTCCCTTATGAAAGTATTCATACCCTTTGACTTGTTACACATTTTGTTGTGTTACAGCCTGAATTCAAAATGGATTCATTCGATTTTTTTCTCTCACCCATCTACACACAATACCCCATAATGAATAAAGTAAAAAACGTTTTTAGACATTTATGTTAATTTATTGAAAATGAAATACAGAAAGAACTAATTTATGTACATATTCACACCCCTGAGTCAATACTTTGTAGAAGCACATTTGGCAGTGATTACAGCTGTCAGACTTGCTGGGTAAGTCTCTAAGTTTCTCTTTCTACAACTGGTTTGTACAACATTTGAATTACATTTTTTTTTTTTCAAGCTCTGTCAAATGTGTTGTTGGTCATTGCTAGACAACCATTTTCCGGGTCTTGCCATAGATTTTCAAGCCAATTTAACTCTGCCACTCAGGAACATTTAGTGTCTTCTTGGTAAGTAAATCCAGTGTAGATTTGGCCTTGTGTTTTAGGTTATTGACCTGCTGAAAGGTGAAATACATCTCCCAGTGTGTAACGTCTGCTTCCAACTCACACTCTCAAAACACGTAGATCCCCTGAACGCAGCTCACTCTCCAGATCCCAATCACCTGAGTTCTGATCACCTGTTCACACACCTGTATGTCATTATCACACACTATTTAGTTCAGTTCTTTGCACCCCATCATTGTGAGGTATTGTTTGTTTTGTAACACACTGCTATTCGGAGCGCTGGTTTGACCGTAATTTAATCCTCCTGTGTGTGATAGTTTTTGCTTGCCTCACTAACGATGCCTTTTGCCTATTCCCTGTCTGTACTTTTCCTGTTATCAACCTATTGCCTGATCTCTCGGAAGTTGCCTGTACTGTTGCCTTTTTGGACCCCCTGTGTATGACCTTCTGCCTGCCCCTGGACCCAGCTACCTGCCTCCTCTTGTGGGCCTTTACTAATAAACACGTGCTGCGCCCTACGCTTGAAACCAGCTCTCTGTCTCCCCTTGTGTTCATTACACAGTGTCTGGTGGAGAGCAGACAGAACCAGTTTTTCCTCTAGGATTTTGCCTGTGCTTAGCTCCATTCTGTTTATTGTTTTATCCTGACAAATTATCCAGTCCTTAATGATTACAAGCATACCGATAACATGATGCAGCCACCACTATGCTTGCAAATATGGAGACTGGTACTCAGTAATGTGTTTGGTTGGATTTGCTCCAAACATAACACTTTGTATTCAGGACAAAAGGCATTGCCACATATTTTGGCAGTTACTACTGCCTTGTTGCAAACAGTATTCATGCTTCGGAATATGCGTATTCTATACAGGATTCCATCTTTTCCCTCTGTCAATTAGGTTACTATTGTGGAGTAACTACGATGTTGTTGATCCTTCCTCAGTTTTCTCCTATCACAGCCATTAAACTCTGTAACTGTTTTAATGTTACCATGGTGAAATCCCTGACTGGTTTCATTTCTTGCCGGCAACTGAGTTAGGAAGGACGCCTGTATCTTTGTAGTGACTGGATGTATTGATACACCATCCAAAGTGTCAGTTAATAACTTCACCATGCTCAAAGCGATATTCAGTCTGCTTTTTAAATGTTTTTTCCCATCTACCAATAGGTACCATTCTTTGCGAGACATTTGAAAACTTCCCTGGGCTTTATGGTTGAATCTGTGTTTGAAATTCACTGCTCAACTGAAGTACCTTACAAATAGTTGTATGTGTGGGGTAGAGAGATGAGGCAGTCATTCAAAAATAATGTTAAACACTATTATTGCACACATAGTGAGTCCATGCAACTTATTATGTGACTTGTTAAGCAAATCTTTACTCCTGAACTTATTTAGGCTTGCCATGAAAAGGGTTTGAATACATATTGACTTTAATTAATTCATAAACATTTCGAAACACATAATTCCACTTTGACATTATGGGATATCGTGTGTAAGCCAGTGACAAAAAAATCTCAATTTTATTCCATGTTAAATTCAGGCTGTAACACAACAAAATGTGGAAAAGGTTAAGGGTTGTGAATACTTTCTGAAGGCCCTGTATGACGCACATCATTGTCCATTTGTGTCCGGCAAAAGTACCACTCAAGTCGACGAGTTGAATAAGTGAAAGAAACGGTTTATGCATTTGTTATCTGACAATCATCATCTGTTGTCATTCATACTGTAATGGATACTGCTATTTAAAAAGCTTTTGGCTCCCTCCGAAATTCTCGGATACTGAATCCCAGTGTGTCGACTACCTGAAACCGTGGATAAGGCCACTGACGGGAAGCAGTAAGTCTCTTTGAGAGCAACCGTTCAGCGAGCCCGGTATCCATTACATCCAGAGTAGTACAGGAAGGATTCAGTAGCCTCTGTACTACTCTGTTCTCTCTATGCACCCCAATCCCTCTTAATAAGTGTTCTGACATCACCAGTGACCCGTAACCAAGGCGACGAGAGAAGGCTGGCGATACAGCAGAGAGGAAGAGACAGGACGTTTGAGGCAGTCCAGCTACATCCACGATTGAAAGTACAATTGTAAAAAGAAAAGTGAGTTTAAATGTTTTGCATAAAAGAAAACTGTAGTTGATAGAAATAGAGTTTCTCTATAATAGATTCTATACTAGATTGTATTCAAATGACTCTAGATTATGTTGAAATTTACCCTGGAGAGGGAGAAAATATGAACAGACTCCACAGGGCTAAAAACTAAACTTTAGAAAGGTCCTAAAACCATCTCGTCAGTTACTGCTTTTCAGTAATAACTGTACTATTCAGTCTCCTGTGACTTCTCTTTATTAGTCTGAGTGGATTGTTACCCTGTTAATGCTGGGTGGTATTGCATTGCAGGGATACCATCGCAGGGAATAGGAAAACATTTCAAATATAATTGCTCACAAATCATTGTTTGTTTTTTTTGAAAAGGCAACTAGCTTGTAGCAAACTGTCCGGGTGTTATAATGGGTAAAGCAGTTTAGAAAGTAGCAAACTGTCCGGGTGTTATAATGGGTAAAGCAGTTTAGAAAGTAGCAAACTGTCCGGGTGTTATAACGGGTAAAGCAGTTTAGAAAGTAGCAAACTGTCCGGGTGTTATAACGGGTAAAGCAGTTTAGAAAGTAGAAACCTGTCCGGGTGTTATAATGGGTAAAGCAGTTTAGAAAGTAGCAAACTGTCCGGGTGTTATAACGGGTAAAGCAGTTTAGAAAGTAGCAAACTGTCCGGGTGTTATAACGGGTAAAGCAGTTTAGAAAGTAGCAAACTGTCCGGGTGTTATAACGGGTAAAGCAGTTTAGAAAGTAGCAAACTGTCCGGGTGTTATAACGGGTAAAGCAGTTTAGAAAGTAGCAAACTGTCCGGGTGTTATAACGGGTAAAGCAGTTTAGAAAGTAGCAACCTGTCCGGGTGTTATAATGGGTAAAGCAGTTTAGAAAGTAGCAAACTGTCCGGGTGTTATAATGAGTAAAGCAGTTTAGAAAGTAGCAAACTGTCCGGGTGTTATAATGAGTAAAGCAGTTTAGAAAGTAGCAAACTGTCCGGGTGTTATAATGGGTAAAGCAGTTTAGAAAGTAGCAAACTGTCCGGGTGTTATAACGGGTAAAGCAGTTTAGAAAGTAGCAAACTGTCCGGGTGTTATAATGAGTAAAGCAGTTTAGAAAGTAGCAACCTGTCCGGGTGTTATAATGGGTAAAGCAGTTTAGAAAGTAGCAAACTGTCCGGGTGTTATAATGAGTAAAGCAGTTTAGAAAGTAGCAAACTGACCGGGTGTTATAATGGGTAAAGCAGTTTAGAAAGTAGCAACCTGTCCGGGTGTTATAATGAGTAAAGCAGTTTAGAAAGTAGCAAACTGTCCGGGTGTTATAATGGGTAAAGCAGTTTAGAAAGTAGCAAACTGTCCGGGTGTTATAATGAGTAAAGCAGTTTAGAAAGTAGCAAACTGTCCGGGTGTTATAATGGGTAAAGCAGTTTAGAAAGTAGCAAACTGTCCGGGTGTTATAATGAGTAAAGCAGTTTAGAAAGTAGCAAACTGTCCGGGTGTTATAATGGGTAAAGCAGTTTAGAAAGTAGCAAACTGTCCGGGTGTTATAATGGGTAAAGCAGTTTAGAAAGTAAGAAAAGGGAGAGATGGAAAGAAAGCTTTCCTTTGTGTTAATACTGGGAGGGAGAGAACACAACCCTCTCCTTTCTCCCCCTCTCTCCTCCTCTCCTTTCTCCCCCCCTCTCTCTCTCCTCCTCTCCCCTACTACCAGCTCCAGGCCACAGGGTCTTTAGGGAGGAGAACACTGTAACTCCATACAAGCCAAATATCCCCCAACTCATGTTTCCATTTTGGTAAGGTTCTCACCTCCTGCAAAGACTCCCTTTGTTAGCATCTATATATCAAATGAGAGAGGGAGAGGAGGGTGGTACTGTACGTCCATGTTATAAGTCACCACATTTTGACAAGGCAATGTGGAGTGTACACACAGCAGAATACTGCACTCAAAGTATTACTGTACATGTACTCCCATTCTTCATACAGAATTTGTCAAGTCAAGTTACCGTGATTGTCATACACGATTGTGCTCTGAAAAATCCCTCATCCATCAAACAGTATGATTAGAGTGCATTATCCTTCTGCCTTCCATCAGGGCCCCATTCAGAGACAGGGCCTAACTGACCTCCATGTTTCTATTGGCCAGAGCAGGCCCACATCACAGACCCAGCCTGAATCTATTAAACATCTGTCAATAACACAGAAACGTTTCCTTGCCCGCAGAAATCCACTAATTTGCAGCTGTATTCAGGGCAGTGTGGAGAAGTATGGAATTCTTAACCCACTTTCCGCCAGATCCAAACATTCCCAAAACCATGATTAATATGCTTTTTGAATGAATTTCGAAGCAGAGGTATGCACCGTAGTTTCTGGTACATTTTTCAAAATCCTTTTCTAGTGTGACACGGTTTTTATTTAATTATTATAAAAAAAATTATCATGCCACAAAAAAACAAATGTAGAGATATATTTTTGGGAGTTTCAGCATAATTCCAAGATTCACCATCAACATCACAACTATTCCCTTGAGTTGTTGGTGGCCTTCAAAAACGTTGACCGTAACTGGATGGTGTCCTTGCTTTCTACATGATCGTCAGCACTGGACATAGATTTGTTTGCAGAATCCTCTGATATTGTGAACAACTTTTTTGAATGTCAAGACAATAAACTATGTTGGATGGTGGAATATCTGCAAGCATGACCACACTTGAAAAATGTGGCAAGTCGCAGTGGAACTGTTCAATAATATAACAACACAAGAATACATTTTCAATGGCTATTTTCATTGTGATTATGTTCCTGTAATGCTAACAAAACCATCCCTCTATTTGGATCAAGGACAAGGAACGACTGTCATGTGTACTGTCTTAATTACTACTTCCTTCATTTCTACTGTTCCATCACTACTCTGGGTCTGTTCCATCACTACTCTGGGTCTACTAGGAGTCTGTTCCATCACTACTCTGGGTCTGTTCCATCACTACTCTGGGTCTACTAGGAGTCTGTTCCATCACTACTCTGGGTCTAATAGGAGTCTGTTCCATCACTACTCTGGGTCTGTTCCATCACTACTCTGGATCCACTAGGAGTCTGTTCCATCACTACTCTGGGTCTACTAGGAGTCTGTTCCATCACTACTCTGGGTCTGTTCCATCACTACTCTGGGTCTACTAGGAGTCTGTTCCATTACTACTCTGGATCCACTAGGAGTCTGTTCCATCACTACTCTGGGTCTACTAGGAGTCTGTTCCATCACTACTCTGGGTCTACTAGGAATCTGTTCCATCACTACTCTGGGTCTACTAGGAATCTGTTCCATCACTACTCTGGGTCTACTAGGAGTCTGTTCCATCACTACTCTGGGTCTACTAGGAGTCTGTTCCATCACTACTCTGGGTCTACTAGGAATCTGTTCCATCACTACTCTGGGTCTACTAGGAATCTATTCCATCACTACTCTGGGTCTACTAGAGTCTGTTCCATCACTACTCTGGGTCTACTAGGAGTCTGTTCCATCACTACTCTGGGTCTACTAGGAGCCTGTTCCATCACTACTCTGGGTCTACTAGGAGTCTGTTCCATCACTACTCTGGGTCTACTAGGAATCTATTCCATCACTACTCTGGGTCTACTAGGAGTCTGTTCCATCACTACTCTGGGTCTACTAGGAGTCTGTTCCATCACTACTCTGGGTCTACTAGGAATCTATTCCATCACTACTCTGGGTCTACTAGGAGTCTGTGGAAAAACACTTTCCTAGCCAACACACACAGCCAATGGGAACCCATCACCCATCTGCAATCAATCAGTTAAATTGCATCACATGACATTACACCTAATCTGAATCATAATTACTCATTATTCTCTAATAGATATATCCTTTGGCCAGAAGGTTTGCTTTCATGTCCTAGTAACTATACTATCCACTAACCATGTGTTTGGCCTGTGTGGTGTCTGTCTCTCCTTCTCAGGGGTTTGAGAGTGGTCGAGATGCAGGGGAACAGATACCAACAGACACAGACATGACAGACACCAACAGACACCAACAACACAGACCCCGACAGACACCAACAACAGACACCGACAGACACAGACACCAACATACACCAACAGACACCAACAACACAGACCCCGACAGACACCAACAACAGACACCAACAGACACATATACCGACAGATACCGACACCAACAGACACCAACAGACACAGATACAGACAGACACCGACAGGCTCCAACAGACACAGACACAGACAGACTCCGACAGACACAGACAGACACCGACAGACACCAACAGACACAGACACCGACAGACACTGACTCAGTTTACTGCAGGACCCTCCTTACATCAGGGAGTTTACTGCAGGACCCTCCTAACACCAGGGATTCTACTGCAGGACCCTCCTAACACCAGGGATTCTATTGCAGGACCCTCCTAACACCAGGGATTCTACTGCAGGACCCTCCTAACATCAGGGAGTTTACTGCAGGACCCTGCTAACACCAGGGAGTTTACTGCAGGACCCTCCTAACACCAGGGATTCTACTGCAGGACCCTCCTAACACCAGGGATTCTACTGCAGGACCCTCCTAACATCAGGGAGTTTACTGCAGGACCCTGCTAACACCAGGGAGTTTACTGCAGGACCCTCCTTACACCAGGGAGTTTACTGCAGGACCCTGCTAACACCAAGGATTCTACTGCAGGACTCTCCTAACACCAAGGATTCTACTGCAGGACTCTCCTAACACCAAGGATTCTACTGCAGGGCCCTCCTAACACCAAGGATTCTACTGCAGGGCCCTCCTAACACCAAGGATTCTACTGCAGGGCCCTCCTAACACCAAGGATTCTACTGCAGGGCCCTCCTAACACCAAGGATTCTACTGCAGGGCCCTCCTAACACCAAGGATTCTACTGCAGGACTCTCCTAACACCAAGGATTCTACTGCAGGGCCCTCCTAACACCAAGGATTCTACTGCAGGGCCCTCCTAACACCAAGGATTCTACTGCAGGGCCCTCCTAACACCAAGGATTCTACTGCAGGGCCCTCCTAACACCAAGGATTCTACTGCAGGACTCTCCTAACACCAAGGATTCTACTGCAGGACTCTCCTAACACCAAGGATTCTACTGCAGGGCCGGCCAAGATAAGCAGAGCAGGGTATGACTTGGCCGGACTGCAACAACATTACACACTAGAAGATTAGGCCTAATCTAAGGCCGGTGATATCACTCCTGAAACACTTCATGCTTCAGCAACACAGAGCCTCAATTAAATCACAGTTAGAGGGATGTGTGTGTGTGTGCGTGCGTGCGTGTGTGCATGGTGCGTGTGGACTCAGTGTCATTAGCAGCAGCATTACACTAGGAACCCTTGGCTCTCCAGGCACCAACTAAATGAGTTGGAATCTTAAACATGGGCGTCCCTGACTTCAGAGGTTGTGCTTAGGGGTGAGTGGGAGGATAAAGTAATCAATTACCATACCCAGATAGAGTTTACAGAGCCAAGCCTAAGAACAACAGCAGTGATAGCCCTGTGAGCTAATGGCCCAACGTAAACAAGCAATACAGAAGATATCATCTCTGTGTTTATATGCCACACAGTGGTTTGAATCTGATCTGAATCGAATGTGTTTTCACCCCACTGCCAAAGGCCACAGTGGCTGAACATAACTCTGGGCGATGTGTTAGATTGTATGATCCTCACCCAGCCAAATGGTAGTTTTTCTGACGCATAGTTAGGTCCTTCAGCAGCTCATGAAGTGAGTTCAGGTTTTATCTAATCAAGCTGCTCCAATGACTAAAGTGACGCAATGTTTCACTAGCATTAACTAATCTCTCTTTCAGAGGTGGCGTCCACCGGGAGATAGATCAAATGGAGCTGCCGGCGCCACCTGCCAAGAACCCATCCAGACACAAGAACACACACACACACACACACACACAACACCCGCCCACAAATACACACACACACGTCACATGTTGCCCTCCCTGTTATTTTCCCCACATTGGAGATCAACCCTTTTAGCATTTTCATGTTTACATTTGGTTTGCAGTGGCTTTTAATTCAGATTGTGTGGCCCTAAATAACTTTGTCATTATTTTGTACGGTTTGCTGAGCCTCTCCATTCATGTACTGTATGTTTACTCATTGATTTATTGTATTGACTCCTCTTCGCTGGTCTCTTTGGTGACTGAGTTGGCCCAGGTCTGCCACACCTGGTCCTTCAGCTCTAGTCTGGCTGACGGAGAAAAACTTGGGTAAAGTAAAATCAGTGAAGATCACGAGTGTCACGATCCTCGGGAAGGACAGACCAAGGCGCAGCGAGGCATCCAGTATACATGTTTATTTAAAGAACGAAAACTCACGTAACTGGGCAAAATAACAAAATTAACGAAGATCATGACGTTGAACCATAACTGACCAAAACAAACACAGCTATGACCAAACAATAACCCACAAACCCCAAGTGAAAACTACAAACATATATATGGTTCCCAATTAGAGACAACGACACTCAGCTGCCTCTAATTGGGAACCATTACCCCAACATAGAAATATATAACCTAGAACAGAAAAACCCTACACCAAAAACGAAACCAAAACACTCCAGCCTGTCATCTCAGGCCTGGACGTGACAACGAGAAGTGAGTTTTTGTATTTATTATGGTTCCCCATTAGTTCCTGCCAAGGCAGCAGCTACTCCTCCTGGGGTTTATTATGTATCCCGATTAGTTCCTGCCAAGGCAGCAGCTACTCTTCCTAGGGCTTATTATGGATCTCCATTAATTCCTGCCAAGGCAGCAGCTACTCTTCCTGTGGGTTTCTTATAGATCTCAATTAGTTCCTTCCAAGGCAGCAGCTACTCTTCCTGTGGGTTTATTATGGATCTCCATTAGTTCCTGCCAAGGCAGCAGCTACTCTTCCTTGGGTTTATTATGGATCTCCATTAGTTCCTGCCAAGGCAGCAGCTACTCTTCCTTGGGTTTATTATGGATCTCCATTAGTTCCTGCCAAAGCAGCAGCTACTCTTCCTGGGGTTTATTATGGATCTCCATTAGTTCCTGCCAAGGCAGCAGCTACTCTTCCTGGAGTCCAGCAAAGTTAAAGCAGATATACAATTTATAATACATATTCACAACAGATTTCACAGCACATGAAGTGTGTGCCCTCAGGCCACTATATCTTTATTATTTATTTAAGCTTCATTAAACTAGGCAAGTCAGTTAAGAACAAATTATTTTTTATAATGATGACCTTTCCCCCGGACCAAACCCTAACCCGGATGACGCTGGGCCAATTGTGCGCCGCCCTATGGGACTCCCAATCACGGCCGGGTTATGGTATTGCCTGGAACCGAACCAGGGTCTGTAGTGACACCTTTAGCACTGAGATGCAGTGCCTTAGACTACTGCGCTACCCAGGGAGCCCCAAAATCTACAACACAAAATCCATGTGTACCTGTGTATAGTGCGTATGGTATCGTGTGTGTATGCATTTGTCTGTGCCTGTGTTTGTGTTGCTCCACTGTCCCCACTGTTTCTGAGGATCAGACAAAAGCGTCTGTTGGATATAGTGTTGACTGGTATGATGTATCATGCTTTGAGCTGTGGAGCATGGCCATCTGTCAAGGGAGTCATTTCTGGAGTCTTGGAGGATGTTGACATTGCTCTTTTAAAGGAAATTCCAGGAGTGGTCAATGCACGTAGGATAAATAATATAGTCAATGGCAGGAAAGAGAAGAGTTTGTCTGTTCTAGTGTTTTGTGATGTGTAGTCCTTCTCTATTTAAGTGCAGCTGGGATATGTGTATTCTCCCATTAGAGCTTTTGTAAACCGGCCTTTACAATGTTCTTGTTGTAAAATGTTTGGACATGTCAGAAGTGTCTGCAGATGTAAGAAGTGTCTGCAGAAGAGAGAAGCCGAGATGTGGGATTTGTGGGAAAGATCACTATGAGGAGATTTCACATGTTTGGTAAGAGAGAATAGACACGGCGCAAAATGTTGTAACTGTGGAGGAGAGCATGAAGCGCAATCCGTGGAGTGCCCGTGTAGGGTGAAAGAGACTGAGTTTGCTAAAATCAGGGCAGTTGAGAGAGTCTCCTATGCGGGTGGAAAGATGGAATATCTCTGAAGGCCCGGTGGTAGTGAAGACCGGTAGGCCTACTGGAGCCTACACCATAGCCTGAGTATGAACAGCAGGCCACAGAAATTATTCATGTGAAGAAATACATTTTATGGCGATGGTAATAAACGGAACTGCACAAGTTGAAAAGAAGTTAAAAAAAGATCGATATCAATATTTCTGCAGCTGAACATTTCTGGTCCCACCCTCTCAGGCCCCAAGCCTGAGTAAGGTATTTGAGTTTTTGAAGAACTGAAGAGTGGTAATGTAAATATTTTTTTTGTGGTGTGTGGATTCATGTAAATTTTCCCCGAATGGAGTTTCTTTTCTTTTGTATATGACTGCCAAACTGCTGCCAACGCCACCAATACCGCTACTGCCGCTACGTTAACGCCACCAAGTCACACCCAGCCGCCGATGACCTTGCAACCAGAGGGTGACCATACATGTGTGAGTGTGGTCCACTGCGTTCGTTCAGAATGGCTCCATGCATGTCCCCCTATCCCCCTCTGTGGCCAGTGCTGGACAGGACAATGGACCGGCTGCCACAGACGCTTGTTAATGGACAATGGATGACGAGGAACGAATGAACAAGCAACGGCAGATGAGCGACCGACTGGTGTTGGCTATGTTGGACAATCCTCCAGCAGAGCGGACATCATTCTCCTGGACTGAGAGTTTGAATGGTGTTCTGTTGATTTTGGATTACCTGAGATTTTTGTAACGTTTTAGAACCTTTATGATCTTGTCTGTGTGGTGGCCTGGGATTGTAGAAACCTGAACATTGACACACACACACCATCACAGGCAATCTGTCACTTGGCCAAAACGAAAAGGTCATTGCTGGCTATTCTCTAAAGTAATCTCAACACAGCGAACATGAGCCTGTGAGAATTCACGGCTCACTTACACCACGGTAAACAATGAGTTAATAAGTTACCGCTGGTGTTTACATGTCTGGGAAAGTACCGTGGTCTTACTGCATCCAGACCTGATGGAAGACAGTTGCTGTTTGGAGAAAACGTGGTGAGTGTCCCAAATGACAGACAGTCTTTATTAACCCCCACTCAAAACCAAAAGCAGGAGACTGAATGGAAGGTATCAACACCCAGACAAGGACTGAACCTCCTGCATTCTCTCCCCTTCTCTATTACAGTTTTTTACAGTCGCTAGGACACATTTCTCAATACTTAAGTCACTTTTTCAAAACTCTTTACACAGTTCTCCTAACCAACTTTCAGCTCGGCACAGCAGTTCGTTTCACATTCAAAATGCACTAAAACTACCAAATCACTTCATACATGTCTCAAATCAACACATTCTTCCACAACACTAGCAAACAAACAAACACACTTTGTCACCCACAAAACAATGACCTAAAAAACACTAACAACATGTAGCATTATACAATGTTTTCTTGTGTAAAACAAGGACACATCTCTGTTTATAATTCACTGCAATATATGTTACTGGAATGAATCAGACATGATGCAGAATGCTTCAATATATTTTATGTCTTTTATTGATTTTTATTTTTTTGCAGTGAGTAATTCCAAAATACAAGAGGTTGTATACACACCATCAACTGATACAGATACAATAGTAATGCTAATCTACTCGGTCTTCTCCATTTGGCCACAGGTTCTTCATCCACATCACATCTTATGTCATCTAGGGCAATACACCTAGGAAAGAATCTTCTGGCATGCCTGATCCATCCCTGGCAATCTTCTGCTGATATGTCCAGGCATCCAGCATTCATTGCATCCAGGAGGGACATTTGATCATGTGGATGGTGGTCATAAACCTTCCACCTCCATGAGGAAAAGAATTCCTCTATGGGGTTGAGGAATGGAGAGTAAGGTGGGAGGAAAAGTGACACCATTCTGGGATGGGCTGCAAACCACTCAGTGACTGCACAGGAGTGGTGAAATGCCACATTGTCCCATACAATTATAAATGTTGGCTGATTTCTTCTCTCTGCATCCCTTTCCTCACCTAGCACAACCCTTCCATAGAGATCATGCAGGAACGCAAGGAGACGTTCAGTGTTGTATGGCCCAATTAGTGGTTTGTGTAACAGCAGTCCATCAGTGGATATTGCTGCGCACATTGTGATGTTGGCACCCCTCTGGCCCGGGACATCCACTGTGGCTCTCTTCCCAATCACATTCTTCCCTCGTCGCCGTGTTTTGGCCAAGTTGAAACCCGCCTCATCCACAAAGATGAAAATGTGGGGTGTTTGCCTGCCTTCAATCTCCATGACTCTCTAAAATAAATCCACAAGGCAACATAAGCTGTTACAGTAGTAAACATTACCTAAAAATATGTCTTTGTGTGTGTTTGGTTTTGTTTAAAAACAGTTCTGTATTTTATTGTGATCTTAGCTGGACATATTGGTTCCTGAGTTGCTTGACATGTTCAGAGTTCCTCTCAAAAGGCACAGTGTACAATTGTTTCATCCTGACCTGATGTTTTTTCAGGACTCTAGAAATAGTTGTTATGCTTACACTGTGAATATTTTCAAAAGTAACGTTGTCTGCCAAGACTCTGTCTCGAATCTCAGTGAGTTTTATGCCATTGTTTCTGATGACCATATCAACAATGGCAGTTTCCTGCACATCAGTGAGCATCCTTCCTCTCCCACCTGTGTGAGGTAACCGTTGAGTCCTAAGCAGAAATGCAAAAGCAATTACACACAAGTCTATTTACTTCTGTAATGTGCAACTCAGTCATATGCCCTTGCAGAATACAAGTTACCTGTTGGTTTGCCGGAAAACTCTAACAATAGATGCCACTGTTGAGCGTTGCAAATTTGGCTGCACTCTCTGACCAGCTTCTCTCATTGAGAGACCATGATTAACTACATGATCAATTACAGTAGCTCTGATCTCATCTGAGACTACAGCTCTTGATCTTCCTCTTATTCTTCTTCCACCACGCATACGTATTCCTCGCCCCCTCCCAGCCACTCTTCTTCCTCTTTCAGCCACTTCTCTATTTCTGGCTGGGTCCATGTTTACATCACAATACAAAACTATTCAGCAGTTGTCTCCTTTTGTAATGAAATTGAAAGAGTAACACCTGTGTAGATGTTCATCTACAATGAGAATCAGCTGTGGTTGGTCCAATTGTCCAATTGTTTTTATAGCATTTAATTTTAAGATTGAAAATATATTTCATTAAAATATTACTGTAGAAATGTAGCAAATTGCTGTCTTATTCAGTTTTGTATTATGTTATTGTTTTGAACATAAGTTTAACACTTTTGAAAACAGTATATAAGCATGTGCAAATTGGCCTGTAGGTACACAGAGTTTTGGCGGTTGTTGTGTCGAAGTGAGAAAAGAGTTAATGTAATTTGAAAGATGTAGTCATTGAATGCATTTTGTGCCAAAGCAATGATAAATGATCCACAGTTTAGCCCACATATACTTCTGTTGTGCTCACTGTGTGAAGAGTTTTGAAAAAGTGACCTAAGTATTGAGAAATGTGTCCTAGCGACTGTAAAAAACTGTAATGAAAGGGGTACAGACACACACACACACACAAATGCAAGCAAATGCAAACACACACACTGACACATAGAGAAACCAATGCTGTGTTTTGGGTCCGGCATAAAGGAACAGGAATCCTCTGTTATAAAAGAACACCAAACTCTGTAGAGAGAAGCAGAGAGCCAGAGGGTAGCCTGAATTCATTCCTCCTGTTGTTCTGAATGGAAAAAGGTCAATGTCAAGCTAGACCTGACAGGATGTAGACAATAGTTATCACAGAGTTCCTCTATTGTTGGCCTGAACGTGATACCAAAACTCTGGACTTTATCTGTAGCTTGGAACAAAGATACAGTGCATTCGGAAAGTATTCATGACCCCTTGACTTTTTCCACATTTTGTTACGTTACAGCCTTATTGTAAAATGGATTAAATAAAAACAATACCCCATAGTGACAAAGCAAAAATAGTTTTTTAGAATTACTTACTGGAAATATCACATTTACATAAGTCTTCAGACCCTATCCTCAGTACCTTGTTGAAGCACCTTTGGCAGCGATTACAGCCTTGAGTCTTCTTGGGTATGACGCTACAAACTTGGCACACCTTTTAGATCCTTGTTATTCTAACTTCCGCTACGCATACAAAGCCAGCCCTCCTTTTGGCAAATCTGACCATAACTCAATTATGTTGCTCCCAGCCTATAAACAGAAACAAAAACAGGAAACGCCCGTGCTCAGGTCTGTTCAACGCTGGTCAGACCAATCTGATTCCACGCTTCAAGATTGCTTCGAGCACATGGATTGGGATATGTTACGGATAGCATCTGACAACAACATTGATGTGTACGCTGATTCGGTGAGCAAATTTATTAGCAGGTGCATTGGTGATGTTGTACCCATAGCAACTATTAAAACCTTCCCCAACCAGAAACCATGGATTGGTGGCAGCATTCAAAACTGAAAGTGCGAACCCCTGCTTTTAATCAGGTTAAGGCGACCGGAAACATGACTGAATACAAACAGTGTAGCTATTCCCTCCGCAAGGCAATCAAACAAGCTAAGCGTCAGTATAGAGACAAAGTAGAGTCGCAATTCAACGGCTCAGACACAAGAGGTATGTGGCAGGGTCTACAGTCAATCACGGACTACAAAAAGAAAACCAGCCCCGTCGCGAACACCGATGTCTTTCTCCCAGACAAACTAAACAAATTCTTTGCTCGCTTTGAGGACAATACAGTGCCACCGACACAGCCCGCTACCAAAACATGCGGGCTCTCCTCCCTCTCCATCACCGCAGCCAACGTGAGTAAAACATTTAAATGTGTTAATCCTCGCAAGGCTACCGGCCCAGATGGCATCCCTGGCCGCGTCCTCAGAGCATGCGCAGACCAGCTGGCTGGTGTGTTTACGGACATATTTAATCAATCCCTATCCCAGTCTGCTGTTCCCACATGCTTCAAGAGGGCCACCATTGTTTCTGTTCCCAAGAAAGCTAAGGTAACTGAGCTAAATGACTATCGCCCTGTAGCACTCACTTCCGTCATCATGAAGTGCTTTGAGAAACTAGTCAAAGATCATATCACCTCCATCCTACCAGGCACCTTAGACCCACTCCAATTTGCTTACTGTCCCAATAGGTCCACAGAAGACGCAATCACACTGCATACTGCCCTAACCCATCTGGACAAGAGGAACACCTATGTAAGAATGCTGTTCATCGACTACAGCTCAGCATTTAACACCATAGTACACTCCAAACTCGTCATTAAGCTCGAGAACCTAGGTCTCGACCCCGCCCTGTGCAACTGGGTCCTGGACTTCCTAACGGGTCGGCCCCAGGTGGTGAGGGTAGGAAACAACATCTCCACCCCGCTGATCCTCAACACTGGGGCCCCACAAGGGTGCGTTCTCAGCCCTCTCCTGTACTCCCTGTTCCCCCATGACTGCGTGGCCATGCACGCCTACAACTCAATCATCAAGTTGCAGAAGACACAACAGTGGTAGGCTTGATTACCAACAACGACGAGACGGCCTACAGGGAGGAGGTGAGGGCCCTCGGAGTGTGGTGTCAGCAAAATAACCTCTCTCTCAATGTCAACAAAACAAAGGAGATGATCATGAACTTCAGGAAGCAGCAGAGGGTGCACCCCCCTATCCACATCGACGGGACAGTAGTGGAGAAGGTGGAAAGTTTTAAGTTCCTCGGCGTACACATCATGGACAAATTGAAATGGTCCACCCACACAGATAGCGTGGTGAAGAAGGCGCAACAGCGCCTCTTCAACCTCAGGATGCTGAAGAAATTCGGCTTGTCACCAAAAACACTCACAAACTTCTACAGATGCACAATTGAGAGCATCCTGTTGGGCTGTATCACCGCCTGGTATGGCAACTGCTCAGCCCACAACCGTAAGGCTCTCCAGAGGGTAGAGAGGTCTGCACAACGCATCACCAGGGGTAAACTACCTGCCCTCCAGGACACCTACACCACCCGATGTCATCCATATATTTATATGTACATACTCATATTCATTCCTTTACCCTTGTGTTATTAAGGATTGTTCAGCACACTAACTCTTTAGGTAACTGTGGAGACATAGAAAGGCGCTGTAAACTCTCACACACACACACACACACAAACACACACAGACACGTGCACGCACACAAACACACACAGTCCAACACCCCACCCTACACACACACTAGACTGAGAACCAGACCCCCTTAGCTTCCGGGCCTGGGTCTCTCAGCTGTGAAAGCTAACAGCGTGGTACAGGTGTTTGATCTGGGACCAGGTATCTAGGGGATGAAAGTAGACAAGAGGCTTTGTTCCTTGTCAGCTACCTCAGTCCCCCTAATGAGAAACACTCAGTAACATGGCCTCCCTCTTCATTTACATGTTGGGGAGTCTGTAAA